>CM042335.1:22628063-23268063 GCA_023566125.1 Zingel zingel | reverse complement strand
GGGAGAACTAATGTTGAAAAAGTGACGAGTTACGATCGGATGTTTGTCCGCTGGATCTACCGGATCCTCTGTGCAGTTTTTGTTTTGACGCGTCACGAAGAAGAAGAAGAAGAAGAAGAAGAAGAAGAAGAAGAAGAAGAAGAAGAAGAAGAAGAAGAAGAAACGAGGGAAAAGAAGCAGGAAAAGGTAAACAAGGAGGAAAAGGAAACGTGGAAAAATAACTTGACCAAGCTGAACAAATGAATCACCTTGACCCCGAAGATTCCATATTCCTGGTTGATGCGTTCCTGGATGAGTGCAAGGTAAATAACATTATCTCAGTGGTGGAAAAAGCATACTAATTACAAGGTCTAATAAGACCATAATAGACTGAGGTATAGCAGGGAAGAAGTATCATGGTGCAAAACTGAAAACTTTATTCAAATGCAAGCTATAGTGCTGAGCTGAGTTCACACGTTAGAGCCAGTGAGAGTTTCATTCAATATCCTGTCAAAACGTTTAACTTTCTTTTCATTTTTTTAATGTAGAAAGGGTTTTCTAGATCTGTCAGTACAATACAGGACCAATAGACAACCATTAGACTGAATTTTTACAATGTAATATATAACATTGGTTTTATAATGAGATGTTTGTAGGTGGTGATAACCTTGGTGGGTGGTGGTTTATTCTGTGGCTCAATTGTTTATTTAGGTGGATCAGCATGGACACAAAAGGAGGATCAAAAAAATCCACAAAGCTGTGTGTTTGGCTTGATGAGGACAAAGATGGTCAACCTCTGCCAAAAAGATGTAGAGCTGGGGAGAAACGAAAGCGAGATTCAGCCACTGGTTGGTTTTTTGTTTGTTTTTTCATCATTAGTTGCATTCATTATTCATTGAGCAAGTTATAAATGGATATTCATATTTTTGCAGTTTCTTCAGCAAACGTAACACCCTCCTGTGCTCCGTCTACCAACACAACTGAAGACACTGTGACCAATGGAAATTTAGGTTCTTTTTCCCTTAATACTTGTTTCCTCATTTGTTATGTGGTAATTGCCCAGATTTACCATTGCCTTCTTCCCTTTTCATTTTCAGACTCCCTCATTCAAGATGTCCGAGACCTCTTGGGACGTGGTGCTGAACAACCTCTCCCCTCACACTGGAGGAACAGGCAAACTTCCTCTCTGGAAAATTGGACAGTGATGCAGCCCTTCATGGTGAACAATATGTTGTCATCTGAGAAGCCCAAGGAGGGGGTTTGCCATCATTGTGGACACAAGGCTGCAGTAGTGATGTGTAGGGACTGTTTACCGCGATCACTCTACTGCACAGCCTGGGACCTTTCCACACATGAGACCCTGGTGCTTCATAACAGAGCATCCATGGTGGAGGGGTCTTCAGACACCTGCCGCCATCCACTTTTGTTCAGCAGCATGAGGGAGGGAAATTCTCCTATCATGAAAAAGGTAGTTTTTAAGTCTCAGGTTATATAGGCTGTTTTACATTTTACACAAACCCTGGTTTACTCCAACAAACATGCTGGATGAAGTTTTGTTTGATAGAAACAACACCCTCACTGTTGAGTTTTTGGTTTCATTTAACTAATTCTGCTTTTTAGATTGCATGTTACCAATCGTTCCTCCCTGCTGCGACTGCTCCACTGGGCAAACAAGCTTTTCCAAGGGAAAGCCAGTTATTTTAATTGGAATGAATGGTAACATTTTTTTTTTTTATTTCTTCATATTGTGTTTTTTGTTTCTTCTGAACAAGAGATAATTGTTTTCTCTGAAATTTCAGGAAGATACAACCTCTTCCTTCCATCAGTAAACTGCTCCTGTGGAAAAACCTTGCCAGTGACCATAAGTGATCTGGGTGAAAGTGGTTACTGGCCAGCCACTGTCAATTTTGAGACCTTGTACATGGTGGACTTGTTCACCACGTATGAGGATCTAAAAATCACTGCCCCAGGGATGTCAAGACAAGCTTTTGTCAGCATGCTCGAGGGTCGAACAAAACTCTTCGGGCGAGTGAGTGGATTCATCATTTAAGTTATCTTGTTTGGATCACCTTTTAAATAACTGATTCATTGTTAGGACTTGTTCTTACAATCCCCAAAGTTTCAGCACACATTTCTTGACAGAGCCCTTTTTTTGTCATGACCGTGGTCTGAAGCCAACCTTCTAAACACTTTAAATGTTACTGTTTTGTTTTTTCACTTTTGCTCTCAGAGTGGTAAGATATGTGGGGGCACAATGCAGAGGGCCTTCCTCGAATGGGCCTATGCCAAATTTGAGGTTGACAAGCTGTCTCAGGTCCAGCATTTTCAGTGCCCTGCATGCACACCCTCCATGTTGGCAGTTGCAGTGAATGGGAACCGCAAATTATATCGTTTCAAAAGCCAACCGGGGTGTGTAACATTCATGTACAATGAAATGCTAGTGAGCCACAAATTACTTTTATACAGTAAATGTAACCCACATCTATATATTTCTTTCAAGACCTGATGGGTTTTTTGATGGTGTCTTTTTGGCCAGTGATGCTGAGATGTCCTCCTTTGTTGATTATTTCCATGGAACAACTGGACATGTAAGCTAAATTTATATTTCTTCATGTGTAACACCACATTATTTGGTTTATTTAAGTAATAGAATGCCATAATACCATGATTTAGAGCTTATTTTGTAAAATGTAACTGTGTAAATATCTGTATTTGCCCTTATCTGTGTAAGAATCCAGGGAAAGGGAGATGTGGTGCGGGTCAGTGGACGGCAGCACGAGAGTCCGCCAACAAGTCTGCAAGCAAACTAGACGAGGAAGGTGTTGAAGTTGCTGTCTGCCGTCATGGGGTTTTGCTGAAGGGACTGAATATGTTCCGTGGAGAAATATTTGCATACCCATTATATCTCCAGAAACAGCTAGCTTCACAGACTGTCCAGTTTTTTTGCTCTGATGTGGTCTGCAAATATTGGCCATATCTGCAGAGAGTTGTGGACCACTGTCCAGAGTTGGAGGACTTGCTGAACATGTGCCCATTTCTCTCCATTATGCATGCAAAAGCGCATTCATGGATGTGTGAGGTAATAATGACAATTAGATATATTTCTTACCATTTGTACCAGACATTATGATTGTTTGTCTGATGTATGATTGATTGATTGTCCTCTGCCCCTACTTTTTGTTTTCCAACTGATAACATTCATGTAAATGTGTTACAGTTAAAATGGGGAGGACGCAATCAAGAAGGAGCTGGAACAACAATCGGGGAGGAGGTTGAACAGGTTAACAGCTTCCTCTCCCGAGCAGCCATATGTTCCAAGTACATGTCAAAAGCCGGTAAGCATTTTTCATGTATAGTTGTGTCCAAATTGAGACCACAAGCCGACATATTTTTTGTTTGTTTTGAGTGTAGCGCTATTTTTTTATTATAGTCTTTGGTCTTTAAGTGGTTCTGTCAGAGCTTTGAGGTGTGATTGGGGTTGTTATCATGCTGCAGTATGAATCCTTCTCCACATAGACCAAACCAGAAGGTGTAGCACCTCTCTACAATAGAGTGCTTCCTCGTGATCAGGTGGAGTCAATTCTCTGCAGTTGTCCAACTCCAGAGAAGACTAACAGCACCAGACTTTATTAATATTTCACATATTCCCCCTTCTGAGAAGGGGTTTGCACACTGATGCTCAGCCTTTGCATTTTAGAGTTCTATGCATAGGTGTTCCCTTTGAAAACAATTGTCTAGTCAGCACTTTTACACTGATCAGGATTCTCTTTATAATAAACTAACTTCTGACACGTTAATTAAGTGTATGATTCTTTCCAGGTTTATGTGACAATATTAGAGAATGATCATTGTAGTATCTGACCTTTAGTCCTCACTGTGAACCTAAATTACTGCGCATACATTGTGTGTCAAGTTCGTACAGACATGCTAACTATCCAGGCAAGTGGCTGGAACAAGCGGAAGGCAGAAAACCTTGACCGGACACTGACCAAAAGATACATCAAGGTACTAACTAGGCAAATATGTATAACAACATTTTTGTTTTTAAATTGTGTCTCAGCATTTGTTAACACAGATATTTCTTTCGGACAGACTGTACAAAGGATTACAGAGGCAACAAAGGACCTGGAGAAACTCACCGCTGAGTTATCTCTACAGCAAGACACAGTCCAGCAGTGGGTGTCTGATGTTCAGCAGTGGACCTCAGGTACTTTGAAAATATTATTTGATGACATATTTTAAAGAATCATTTGGCTCTGCTCTTGTACAAGGGATCTGAAAAGAGGCTGATTGTAAACTGAGATGGGCATTAATTAATTTGTTTGTTGTCATCCAAAGGAGCAACAATCCAAAATGACCTGCAGAGGACCATCGAGGGGCTATATTTGGGCATCAAACAGCGAAAATTTCAGCTGTATCGTCAGTCTGGTGAGAGCAGAAAAGGCCACTAGTAATGCAGATTTGTGAAAAAATGAATTCACTACTGATTTATACATAGTAAAAATAGCAAAGCCGTTTATTAAAAATAAAAATAAAAACACATCTTTTGAAGTAGGTTTACTACAAGTTAGGGCAGCATACTGAAAAACTGTCAAAATCATAATAAGGTTGAGTGCAATATCCAAATATTTCCAGATGTCCTGACCTACCAATTTTGTCCTCTATTTAAAAAAAAAAACATGATGGTTTAAAATAGATTCCGAAAAATCTTTCACAAGTTTTTTCACAATTTTTCAAATGATAATGAAACTTGTGATGCAAAAATGATCACACAGCATCTGTCACAATAATCATAACACATACATGCATATTGTGAAGCCTTATGTTGTATGGTGCTTTTGTGTAGTCATCGTGTGAGTGCACACTCATTTTATGTTTCTCATTGTAGGTGGGAATAAGGGACGTGTCTTTGACTTGACTTGTCTTGTCTTTGTAGAGTATTACATTTAATATAGGTTGAAAATGATTTGCAAATCGTTGTATTATGTTTTTATTTTCGTTTTACAGTTGACCCAGCTTCATTGGAATTGGGGTTTGTAAAACCCATTGAATTAGATTGACAGAATCTTCATACTTAGTAAACCATTCTGTGAGACCTTGTGTCCCGTGAATTGAAACATTATCAGTGTGGAAGACACAGCTCCCATCAATATTGAGATTATAGGATAAAGGTAATCTGTGTGGGAGGAACTACGTTCATTGTTTTTCCCCTCATCTTCCAGGCTTTTCCTTCAATTTGTCACCTGTTTGTACATCTTGTAGTCTATAACCCTTGGTAGAGTGAAGAAGTGACCATACAGCATATGGTTAAACAAGTGCCCTGCAAAATATTACAATCTATATCTTTCCAATTGTAATGTGACGTTATATATTTGTTATTGGAATAGAGGTATTTAGACCAGTATTCATTGTAATAACAGCTCTTCACAGATACATTTCCTTAATCTCAACAGATATGTCTGCAAACAATAAAAAGAAGCAGAAGAATACTGCAGCCTCAGACATGTCTACAAGGAAGTAACTGAGGGGAAAAAATCACCCAAAGGTTATTAAGCTTTCCTAGATTTACATTTCACCATTTCAAATCAGACTTCAAATACAGTGATTCTTTTGCCTTAGCCAGATATACTTAAGTCATAAATATATCATGTGTTGTCTGTCAAAATCATTTTTTAATACACTGATGAAGATGTCTGAGGTCAAACTCAAGTACTTTTTTTGCTCTTTCAGAATGTAACCATGGGATCCTAGAAGGGGAACCTTACTACTCAGTGAAGAGGGTGATCCGCTACAAAATGCTGAAGGTTAGCTTTACAATAATTAAAAGGCTTAGATGTACTCAGTGGAATTCCAAGCACCCCAACTGGAAACCCCCCAACTTTGATGTTTTTTCAGGGGATCCAAATGAAGTTGGTGGAATGGGAGCCCTGTTCACTCTGGTATGTATAATTTATCATAGTTTGGATTGGAATAACCTAATTCTTAGTACTTCAAAACTTCAAGTAATAGCATTGTCTTGTATTTGTGGGCAGCTGTGGCTCAGTGTGTCAAAGTGTCCTTAGGCAAGACACTGAACCCACACTTTCCCCCCAGTGTGTCATTGGGTGTGTGAATGCGTGGGAATCCAATCTCCAAAGCCTGTCTGCAAACAGTGCTGTATGAATGTGCTTCAGCCACTTAACTGAACGGGTTGTATTTGGGATAGCCATCTAATTCAATTCAATTGTATTTATAGTATCAAATCATAACAGAGGTTATCTCAAGACACTTTACAGATAGAGTAGGTCTAGACCACACTCTATAATTTTCAAAGACCCAACAATTCCTGTAATTCCCCCAAGAGCTAGCATTTAGTGCAACAGTGGTGAGGAAAAACTCCTTTTAGGGAGAAACCTTGGACAGACCCAGGCTCTTGGTAGGCGGTGTCTGACGGTGGTGGTTGGGGGTGTGATGAACAGTGGCAATAATAGTCACAATAAAGATAATGGAACAGTGACTACAAATAGTAGTCGTAGTAGTTCATGTCATTGCAGGGCGTTACAGTATGTAGGGTGGCACAGCAGAGCATAGCTGGACGTAGCAGGACGCAGCAGGACACTGCAGGGCACCGCATCTATATGTGGCTTGCCTTTAATTTATTTTGTGCAAAACTCTTGCTCAAATCTAAATGAATTATAATTTGGTGCATGTGGGTACCATGAGATTAACTGGATGGATTAATTGTTTAGAATCAAAACTAAATAATGATATGTCACATGCTGCCTAAAGTTTAAACATACACGCTCAGCAGCGCAAGGGAACGGAGATCTACTACGCAAAGCAACTAACTGAGACTGAGTTTAATTTATCAAAATGTGCTATCACATCAGGCCTGTAAGAGGGCGGACAATTTTTGGCACTGAGCTTTTAGTTCAAGTTTTACAGTATTTGCGTATTTTTTTATGTGGTGCTTAAGGGAGATAAACCTGACTGCCATAATGGAGAGACATATGTTAGACATAATCACCCATTTATTCTGAGCAAGGATTTCCTTTTTCTTTACATTGAATTTTGATTGGATGTTGACATTAGGATGCTAAAGTAACACACATTGGTTAAAGGTATTTACAAAAGTCCAAAGACTTGGGAGGTCTTTCATGACCAAATTTTCAAGACTATTATTGTGCAGCAAATTACAGAGGTCTTTTACAATGGATACCTTCAGAGCAGAGGTATATGATTTCAAATAAATGGCTACACCGTAGGTAATGCATATTCAAACCTTAACCAAAATATTACCATAGGCAGGTAATTTACTGTTATCAGGTTACTGTAATTTATAAACCTACTGAATGAAGGGGTGGCTTGCTGTTCCTCATTGCCCTTAACCTTGTCATGTTTTGAATTTAATTCATGGCTGATGTAAAGACCTAAATGAATAACAATCTCTTTTTATTACAGTGGGAAAACTTGGCCGCCACAGTGGGTGACAGAGGAGAACACCACAAATTAAGGAAATGTTCAATCCCATTGTTTTGTTCCATAAGTTATGTGTATGTTGTTATACAGTATATTAAAAAAATCCAAAAGCCTGAAAGACTCCCACTTTGTAGCAAACCAGAGAACACATGCTGTGTTTGCAAAGACTTGACAGATCATCTCTCTCCTTCACACATAGATAGATAGATAGATAGATAGATAGATAGATAGATAGATAGATATGTAGATAGATAGGTAGGTAGGTAGGTAGGTAGATAGGTAGGTAGGTAAATAGATAGATATTGCATACTTCCAATAATATAAATACAATTAATTAGAGAAAAACTTGATCATACACCAGAAATAAGTTATTACTAAGACCAGACACGTGGTGGCAGCACTGTGTATGTCATAAGATAGGTCATCAGTGGAACACTGCCTGGCTATTTATTGAAATATTGTGATAGAGGTGTAATACCACAAATAACAATAACCATATTCTTACAAAGTGAAAACATTCAAACAGCTAACAATGATTCCAACAAGCAAGCTAAAAGGACTTCTTCTTCTTCGTGGGTCCATGACGCGTCAATGAGATCGCACCACACAGGAAGTTAAATGCCAGAGGATCCGTTAGATTTCAAAATTAAACAGCGGACAAACATCCGATCGTAACTCGTCACTTTGTCCTCTGAATCCAACCTCTGAATAGATGGTTCCCATTCCATGCTGGCCACCACGAAAAAAATAAGATAAACGTGTTGTTTTACACGAATCAATAGATTAAAAATAACGTGACAATTACACGAACTGCCGTGAGACCGTGTTGGATATCCATGAGTCTGTCAGGGGAGAACCTATTGATCCTGCTGACTGGCCAACCCTGTCTGACACGGTGAGGACTCTCAGTAGAGGACTATATCATACCAATCCAGATTTCACCTTTCCCAAACGACAGGATGGACGAAGGATAAATCTTATTTTCATTTATTTGGCAGGCACAGCGCACAATGTATTATGAGGGGCACATTAAAGCTGCATGGCTAATTCAGTTGTTGTTGGAGTTTGTAAAGTTCCAAAGTTACTAAAAATTAAAATGTTCTGAGACCATTATATTGCCTGTAGTTCATGTATCAAATAAAAATGCACAGTATAATACATACATCATAGTTATAATGTATATCAGAATGATTACATGAAATGGATGTGGTTTAAAGTGGCCCTAGGTGGTACACTGCAAAAAGGCCCCTCTAAAAATAAGCCTAATATTCCTAAATCTAGTGAAATTATCCTGTATTGAGCAAAAAAATCTACCAATGGGGTAAGAAAAATTTACTAGGTTAGAATTCTCAAAACTAGCCAAAAAGTCTAGCCACTGAAAAATCATAATGTGCCTTAATACTAGACAAAAAGGCTAGAATTCGAGCAAACAGAGCTTACTACAAGCAATGAAATCATATTTATTTGAGACAGAGTAACTTAAAATGAGGAATTTAGTCTCTAAATGAGCTGACAATTAGAATTTATATCTTGAAATAAGATTAATAACTAGCTAAATTAATCTTAAAATAAGCATGTTATTCTCTTAATTGAGCTGACTTTAAGAATGAATACCTTGAAGTAAGATTAAAACAGCACAATGAAAATAAGTTAATTTGTCTCAAATTAAAGCACCAGAAGCATCTTGCTTTTAAGAGGTAGAGCAGGCCTTCATCAAACTTCTTCCTGTCAAAGGTAGTCACTGGTGTGTTTCCAATGGCGATCATGCAGTTTTCCTCACAGACGAGCATAACTGGACTAGACAGGGGTCGCTGGCTCAAGTATGCATCAGGGTCCTCTGAAGCCTATATGACAAGAGTGGAAGTTTAGGAAATCACAAGTAACACAAACCTTGTCCTGGACAGGGATACTTCCAAAAAAACTACAACAATTAGGTCACTAACAACACTACCGCTTTTGTATAAATGACAGAGGCTTACCACTAGAGCCAGGCAATGTATCGATATTATATCGATATCGTGATATGAGACTAGATATGGTCTTAGATTTTGGATATCGTAATATCGTAATATGGCATAAGTGTTGTCTTTTCCTGGTTTTAAAGGCTGCATTACAGTAAAGTGATGTACTTTTCTGAACTTACCAGCCTGTTGTAACTGTTCTATTATTTAGCTTTACCCACTTAGTTATTATATCCACATTACTGATGATTATTTATCAAAAATCTCATTGTGTAAATATTTAGTGAAAGCACCAATAGTCAACACAATATCGTTGCAGTATCAATATCGAGGTATTTGGTCAAAAATAGCGTGATATTTGATTTTCTCCATATTTTCTCCATATTGCACTACTACTACTACTACTTACCACAAAATAGAACATGGTGTGCATGAATAACTGAAACAACTGAAAAATTAAATACTTTAAGTCTCACCATAAGGACATGGAAAACAGCCTCGCTGATTGCGCCCAGCTTCTTAGGTGGCATAGTGCTGGATGGAAAGAGCAGTGGCAGGGCTCTGAACACAGCAGTGGCATGTTCAACTATTTTGACAGAAAGCATAACACAAGGCAGTATAAGTAACCACTCATCATGAGATCTCAAAATATAAACTTGGAGAAATCAAGGTATAAAGTAACCTCACCTCCATCCAACGTTTTAGGGGGTTTCATTGCTTTTTTCATCACCCCATAAAACTGGATTTTTGAATAAAAGTCGTTCCATCTATTCCTCATCTCCGAGACATAGTGGGCATTGTTTGGCTGTATTATCCTTTTTTTATCTAAGACCTGAAAGGCAGAAAAAACAGGTGTAAATCATTTCCATTGTCAGTCTTGGTCCAACACGTTGATGACTGATGTCTCTTCCAATAAGACCTAATGGTTAGAATAGAATATAATGCCTTTTATTGTCACTATACACATGTACAATGAGATTAAAAGCAACTCCTTTTCCAGCGCCAACATGTACGTAGAAAAAATATAACATGGAATAAAATAAGTGAACAGTTGAAACACTATATACATATGAAAAAATAAGTATGGTTTTATATACAGTGTGATATGCAGTGTGGGTTATTACCCATTATTTGAATGTTGCCCAATAGTGGTGATCATAGGTAATAGATATATTAAAGGCCCCTAATTGCCCCAAATATGTACTGAAAAGCTACGGAAAGGTAAAGACCACGGGATACGAGGAGATTTACTAACATGATCCAAGTCTTTGAAATAAGAATATGCCTCCAGAATCTTGCTGGGTCGGTCTTGCTCCTTTACAGTGTCAGAGGTTATAAAGTGTCTTCTCGACTCAAACTCCAAGTTCAGCAAATGGGTTACTGAAGCTTTGTTTGGCTTCTTGGACCGGCACATCTCTTGCAGTGTCTTGTAGTGCCTTGCCTGGGTTTTCTGGCTGTCCAAGACTTCACCCAAACCACCTGAAGGTATAAAAAAAAAAATAGAAGGTGGGGTTAGAGGTGTAAAGCAAGATAAGGTTTCCAAATGAAGTAGGAGGAACATAGCAGGTAACAGGTCCCAGTCATTCTCTGTAACTTTTTTTTTACAGTATTGAATTGTTAGAATACTAACATCCCTGGACTAATACTTTTGCAAGGCCACTTACCCATGGCCTATCTTTTCTTTTGATTGTACATTTAGCATAGCAATCTCTCCCAAACATCTCTCTAATCAAAAATGCATCACAACAACTTGAGACTAGCTGTTACTTCCCACAAAAACTCATGTAAACAAAGTGTATTAAGTTTAATCCATACTTTCATCACTGCTATCCAGGTGTTGCACTGGGGTGCTGGCTCTGACTGGGGACCATTGAAGAATGACCGTAGAAGCACTCAAATCCCCGTCGTAGTCAGTCGTTATTTCATCGACTTCCTGCCGTTGTTTCTTTGCAGGAGGAACGGCCTTCTTTGGGCTTTTTACATTCGATAGTCTCTTCATGAGCTTTTTGGCAACATGCTCCTGCTGGGTAAAAACAGTAAACATTAAAATATGACACATGACAATGTTTTCACAATAAAAATAAAAACACAAGCAAAAGGGAGATAAAAAATACTTACCCAGTCTTTTACCATTGGATAATACTCCACCAGTCGCTTTGCTATGGCATTGACCTCTGGTTTCTTGGGGTATCTGGCATCTTCTGTGGCTCTTGCAATCAAGATCATATTACACATAGTGTTTCTTATGAGCCGGCAGAAGAGCTTCTTAGATAATTCCACAATTTTCTCAGTAGGAGCGTCGCACCTGTTCAAGTTCACTGTCTGTGTAAACTATGTATTCTGGGCTGGACATGACCACAAACTTAGAAGTGTTGGGCTCTTCTTGTGAAAGACCACTGCCTCCAGTCGCTGATGGCTGTGGTAGTTCAGCAGCAGTCTCCACCTAAAATACATTCACAATTACATATTTCATAGGATAGCTTTCCGTCATGATGTATTCCCACACAATGAGTTTTTTGCTCTGTAATAATCATATGGCCAAGCTAAAATTTAAAGCCCATACAACTGAACGGCGACACCCCGATGCAACGACACTAAACTGTTATATAAACGCAAATCCTAATGTTATTGTAGCCTACTTGTTTCTGGCCAAAGCCCTGAACAAAAACAAAGATCATGCTGAATTTAGGTTAAATATGGACTTACACTATTGTTACACTGACTGGTCAAAAAATGAGTGATGGCTAAAATAAATACGATTTTAAAATGAAAAGATTTGTAAATTGATGCTATCACATAGGCATATGTATGCACTTTACTACATTTTATCATATCTTAACTTAATGTGCATAATATAGAACTGACCTTTTCATCTTTGTTTACAACAAGCCATATAGCCAGCCGCCTGTGAAAGTTTTCAGGACCAGGAAACAGATCCTTGATTTCATCTCGAGAAAGGGAAGGCAGTAAGTCTTCTCCAATCTTGGCAACTATAGAAAAAAATACAGTTAGTGCCAAGACACTGTGCTCATCACTGACTTCATTCATCCTTGTGTACATAAATCCTATATCTGCGTGGTTCAACTTGCCGAGGCAGCTGACATCACCGGATGGGCAGAGTGATTTTTTATGAATTGGATTTTTTGTCATGGTCAGCACAGCTTGCAGTGCCAATACATTCAAGTTACCAGCATTGTTGGTAACTTGAACTGCAAAATAAGTTTCTGGCAAAACCACAAAACATCTAATATCATGTTGTACTAAGGTCTACCTGGCCTGAAAACTTAGCGCTAAAGTTCCAGAGTTAGCTAACTGTTATATGCAGAATTTGGTTAATTTTCTTAGTTAAACATAATGCACTTTTGCAAATATGGCATCAAAATAACGTTTGATAATAAAATGCACAATATTAACTGTAGATACACACATAAGGGTAGTTTGAGCCATGCTAGCTAACTTCATGGGTTTCAACACACAACCCAACCTAGCAAGGCAGGTTAGACAAATAAAATTAAAAAAAGGTAATGTTAAAAGAAACAGATAATTTAACAATATATCTAACCTCTTATTGTAGCAATTGCAACTTCGTCCAGTTGCCCCATTAGCCCTAACCCTTAGGCTACCGCGATTCCAAAAACTCTCTGGCTGCAAAAATAGGTCTGCATTTGAAATCCAACGATTGTCGTTAAACGTTGCGCGCCCTCTTCTCGACAGAATGACGCCGACACATTTGGAATATACCATTTCCATGGTAGGGTCGGGTGTGTGGCTGGCCGAAATAGAGGGTTTTCACCGACGTCACGTTCTGGGCGGTAACCTAGATGCGCGGCCATATTGAAGGCACTCGGTGTAAACAACTGAATGGAGTAATGGAGTATTGTGCACTTTGGATACTTTAATACTTTATGTCTAAACAACAGAAAAGCTCGTCAAAATGCGTCCAAGATGCAAAGGCATGGAAAGACTTGGACCACAAAAAGGCGCGATATTTTGAGAAATTACAGTTTACTGGCGGTGCAGATGTTGGCTCCGTCTTCTTGGACCCATGGCGACCCGGTGATTCTTCCTTCAGTTGCATATACCGATATAGTCAACTACCTGTTTTTTTCGCCGAGCCCATACACAGCGGAAGACCTTAAATCCTACAAAAGTTTGGAGGCTTATAACGGCCAGGGTGTGTGGATGGGTGAGGGAGACGCAGTACTAAGTCATTAACGACCGTTGTGTTGTGAAGGCCAAAGTAAGTAATGCAATAACGTCTTTAATCAACCTAACCTTAACTGTATGATATAATTGTGATACTCAAGGTGTAGCCAAGTGACTCTCAATCGTTTATTTTAAAGGCCGAACAAGACAGAGTTTTCCCTCGTACATCCTGGTTGAGCTTTGCCAACCACAAGCGCCTCCTTTCCTCTGATAACTTCTGGCATTCCTCTCCCTGGTTTTTAATAACTTTTGGAAGTCGATAATATTCCAAATGTCTGACCTATTGGTACAACCTAAACACGGCAATAATTAACCATTTTCCTTGACGCCGTTCGGGATCTACTTCAGTGCCTGTGCTTTGTTGTGATGCCGAGTACCTCCAACCAACCAGCTAGCTTAGCTAGCTAGACTAGAAAATCATGATTTGTTTGTTTTTGTAGGTCTAACCCTCAAATCTTTATTGAGTCATATAAATTCAGCTCATAGTTGTAGTCCAGATTTCCGTGTTGTTTGTGGAATCGATGGTTGTAGCAAAGACTATCACGTCTACAACTCACTTTGGTATGACATTCTGAACACTTTGACAGTGGCAGCAGCAACTTAAGGAGAGAAGGAAGGACAGCAACCTCAAGACTGGACCTCACATTAGCGATGGATCGAAACACTAACAATGTGTGGGCATATAGGTTAAGCACCTGCGTTACTTAAGTCTGCAGTTTTCAATTGGTGAGGCGCGCATTGCGCATTCCTTTTGGGAAGCTCAGCGCGGTTGGGAAATATAGCCTACAAGTATACGGGGAATGCATGAATAACAAGGCTGCAGTCTCTGAGAATATATTTTTATTTTATTTGTGATGGTTATTTGTTAGCGTACTGCGTATACCACATAATGAACGAGACAGAGTAGAGTGTTCACTGAATATTAAATGCCAGCTTCACGTGTGACGCACTCCTACGCTTGGTGACGCAGATATGATTAGCTTTACGGTATAAGTTTGACTCGCACGGATGATTTAAGTGCAATAAGACAGACAGTCAAGTTATTTTCAGAACTAATGTTTTGCCAATGTGTTGCTTTTTGAAATTGTGACTTAAATGCATGATGTCAAAGTCGTACTAGGCTATTGGGCCATGATATGATGTGAGTTGTTACATTGGATCCAACCCCAGTTATAGGTTAGTTTTAAATAGATACCTTGTATTATTCCAGTGTAGCAAAAGTATTTTGATGCACAAAGACTTCAATGAGTTTGGGGCCTTGCTCTTCTAATATTTTTATGTCCACGAATACAGGCCAAATAATGCATTGGTGGAGAACAGAGAGAGTCCAACAGAAGATGCGGTGGAGAACATAGAGCGGCCAATGGAGGATGCAACGGTGGAGAACAGAGCGCAACCCTGTCCTGATTCTCTCATCCCAGAGCATTTTGGTGCTTTTGACAATTCATTGTCATTTTACTCTGGCTTTGACAACAGCATCCTCACCTCTCCACGGCACCCTACTATGTCCCAGACTTGTGACTGTACCATACAAACAACTTTAAATATACCAGAGTTTCCAAGTGAGCCTGCAGATGGCCCCTCTGCATCACACCAATAATGCTCCATGTATCTTCTGGTCATTTGATTTTTCTGGGTATATTGTTGTTGGTCATGGTCAGTAGTTCATATTTGATCTTTAACCGTAGTTGGACCTAGCAGCCCCCTGCTCCCAAACAATCAGCCAATACTGCGATTAGAGCAGGTTAATTTCCTTAAACATATTACCTGTTACACAAAACACATGTAGTAAGATATTTTGTTATGTATGTGGCTTGGTCACTCTGAAGATGAAGCAGAGACACTGACAATTCATAAAAATAATAGGAGCAGTGAGTCTTATCCTCTTGGTCTTCCACGCAAATACTACTTGTCACGCCAATCATTAAGGTTACAAGACATATATCTGCAGCATAGTGTAACTCATTGTATGCGGCTGCTGTTTCTTCAAGAAAAATAAAATGACCAAAAGATACTTGAACCTATTACATACATGTGATTTGACTGTTATTTTTAAAGGATGACTTCTGCCAGGACATTCTGACCAGACAAGCTACTGCTATTGTGTTGACTGCAAGAGAAAGACACCATCTTTCGCAGGTCTGTCCAAATGCATTTTGCTTTGTTGATCATCTGCAATGTCAAATCTGATCATTAGATCATATTTACATTTGTGTATAAACTGTCACAGTCTTGAGTGCTCTTGCTATGAAACTTGTATACCATTTAGCATCATGCTTACCTCTCAAAATTAATTATATCCTCTCTCGAGTGTAGTTAATCTGACATTCTACCAAGCATCACATGCATTGATTATTTTTTCAGCTTTGCTGTGCAGTTAGTCTGTTCCCTTCGCAGCTTCTTTTTAATGTAACACAACTGACATCTCTGGGATGTGTTATTTTTTTAAACCTGTGCAATTGTTTTTGCTCAACACAAATTAGATAGACATTTATTTTGCATTATGATTTTTTGCCCCGTTATTCAATTGATAAGTTCATTGTTTTTTATAATTATTATAGTTTATGTTTCTCTTATTAATCATAATTGAAAGGGTGGTGTAATCTCTGGCCCTATGAATGTTTTATATTGGACTATTGTGATGTAATGCTATTTTTATCTGTCCTTTTGGGCCTGTTTTTCAGACTGGTGTGAATGACGTTGTGGCGGCAATGCAACAGTACGAAGCTTTGTTGGTAACCAATCTGAGGAGTCGGCTACAAAGAGTATTCCAACAACATCAGGGAAGTGAACTTGAAAAGGAGGCTCTGGCAGTATTTGACCGGTTGGAGGATCCGTTTGCCTCTGTTTCAACAATGTACAGGCAGGACTGTGTGATTAAGGACTATTTCCATTTTGTGGAGTCAGAGGAAGTTACTGTTGTGTATACTGCTTGCTTTTGAAAAAAAGGAGCAGAAAGAGTCCTCTCTACCATACCCAAATGTTTTCAGTATGTTCCTCTGATCAAAAGTCTGGAACAGTTATTGTCCCATCCAAAAGTCCTGGCAATGATAGATGAGCCACAGAAATACAGAAGTGAGTATTTGTATGACATTACAGATGGTGAATTCATGAAATCACACCCCTTATTTTCTACCCGGCCCTCTGCCTTACAGATAATCCTTTACTCTGATGACATTGAACTTTTCAACCCACTTGGGTCTCATGCTTCCAAGAATACATTGGTAATGTTTTATTATACACTTGGAAACATCCAAAATATAGATCAAAACTGGCTTTGATTCGCCTACTCGCCATTGCAAAGAAGAGCGAACTCTCTGAATGTGGAGTTGATGGAATTTTGGGAAGGCTGCATGAGGACCTAGTAAGGCTATATGAAGGTGTTAGAATTCAAATTGGGAATGGTGAATGTGAAATATATGGAGCATTAGTTTCGATATGTGGGGACACTTGAGCTCAGCATGCGCTTTGTTGTTTTAAAGAGGGTGTTGGTTTTGCTTTCAAGAAATGTTTATTACTTTTAAGAAAGGACAATAGAGAGACGTATGCAGCAGTGTAGTGATATTGAGAGGGCCAATACTGAGTTCTGAGATCTCAGAAACAGTTTAAAAACTACATTTGGGATCAACAGAAGGAGTAAACTGGTAGAATTCCCGGCTTTTAACTTGATCCAACAAACACCTCAAGACATCATGCACGTAATTCCCATTAGAAATAAAGTGTGTGATGAAACACTTAGTACTTTTAGGACAACTTGACTTGGATGTTCTCAATAGTGCATTACTTGCATTTCCCTACTCTCCACTTGATGCCAGAGATAAACCAAGCCCTATAAGCAACATTACATTAGCATCCAGTGACAATAAATAAAATTAAAGCAGTCATCAGGCCAAATGCTTGTTCTACTTAAAATTCTGCCATTTCTGATTGATGCAGTTAAAGGTAATGAGTACCACACAGTCATTCTTGAGCTGATAGAGATAGTTAAAATTTAGTTTGCTCCTGTAATTGGTCTACAGACTATCAACAAATTGAAATCACTCATTGAACCGCACCTAAAACATATGAAGAACCTTTTCCCAGATAACAACATCACTCCAAAGCAACATTATTTGATTCATGTGCCATCTCAGATTAAGCTACTGGGACCAATGGTTTGTCATATGTGCATGAGATTTGAATCAAAGCATTGCTTTTTCAAACAGTGGGCTTCAAAACTAAACTTTAAAAATGTTTGCAAGTCCTTAATAAGGCATAATCAAATGTATGAATGTTGTCAGAATGTAAGTAGTTCTGAACACCCAATTTTTTCAAATGATTGTACATTGGGACCAATATCAGAAATAAGCAACATGTCATACTTAAAAGAAAAAATGAGAGCCTTCCTTGGAAATGATGAGGTAAACAATGCAGTGTCTGTAAAATGGATTAATCTAAATGGCAACAAATATATACGGGAAAAGTCATTATTTGTGAGTGATGTTAATTCTGATCTGCCAGAATTTGGACTTTTAAGAAATATCTATGTGATTAATTCATCATTGTATTGTTTTGAGTTCATGCAGTACAACACCATTTGTTATGATAGAGATTATATGGCATATCAAATAGAGATCCCAAACTTGGCACAAGCAACTGAACTAGTATCTGTCGATAACCTTGTAGACTTCACTCCATATTACAGCTTTACTCACAAGGATATGGTCTATGTCCCAATGAAATATTACCTCAGGGATGTGATTGGGCTACACAAAGCATCATCTGATGTATTGTAAAAGGCACACTGTTATTCTGTTATTACAACAGCTGTGGCTCACAAATGCAGACATACAGTCATGGAAATTTGGCAAAAAGTTACAGAAATGTTATGGAAAGTTTTGAAGTTCATTTGGTAAGAAGGTAGTGGGCAACACATAACTGTTTAATACTGTTTTCCAAATCAGTCAAGGGTCATGTTTGTCATGAAATAAATAAATAGATTGCTGTCATTTCTTAAGATTCTTAAATTGAGAAGTTGTGCAAGTGGTCTCAATCTTAAAATAAGAAACATAATCTTGTTCCTTTGCTGTGATAATTTGCAAAATATGTCCACACCTTGTTACTAGTTAAATGGAGCTTGATATTAGCTAGTAAATCTTATTAAGAAAAAGTTAGATACATTTTCTCAAAATAAGACTATTTTTCTTATGTGAAAAATGCTTGGCAAGAATCTTCTTCTTTTTAGACTAAAAATAGGACTAATTTTCTAGAAATAAGGCTTTTTTTACTTTCTTAAAAATCACTTTTTGCAGTGTAGGTTTGGGTGGGCGCAAACCTCAGTGTCGCCAATGGCCTAGAGCCGGCCCTGCAGAGCACCTTTGATTCAGTTGGTGCTCAATGTTCAACATGATCTGATACAGTGAGTATCAGATCAGATCGTGGAGATAAAGTTTTCCCAAGATACCAAATTTGTCAGGCATAATTTGGAGGAAATATGTCTAAAATGACGCAACAGGAAATCTAAAATCTTTTCCTCTTGATGGAATAGTGCAGCCAATTAAAACAGAGAGTCTGGGGTATGAATATTTCCCTCAGTGTTAACATTGTATAGTGTTAATGAAGAGCTGGAACAAGCTGATACACAATATCTATGATAGTGTCAGAAACATTAGAATTAAATGATTTCTTCCAAACTTACAGCTACTTAAAGTTATAAGTGCCTACAGACAGCAGCCACAGACAGCGACTTAGATGTGGAGCTTGAACTTTCTCAGCTGCAGCTTCACAATAAAAGCATTTAACCTAACACACAAGTTGACTTTTATTTCATTATAATAAAAGCAATTTGTTTGTCATAGAGCTGGACACTGACTGTCTACAAAACGGTAATTTTCGGCATTTTTTGACAGTTTGTAATGTTGCTTGAACCATAACACCAAGCAGCAGTGAGCCGTTAGATGTAGAGCCACAGCTACAGGCTGCACACCTCCAACTCCTCAGGGAGGCAGCCAGGTATGCTCTGTTAGGAGGGCTTAGCCCTTTATGATAATGTGACACGGATATAGTTTCTTTCAAAAGTGTTAATCCCCCCTGCTAAATCAATAATTTCATTAGCCGATAATCGCTGAGCTAGCTACTGACCGACAACATCAGCAAACATTTTTTGACACTATTAACACTATGATGGAACTAAACCTGACAATTTATAAGTCACAGTAATAACGACCAGTTTGACACAATGTTCTAACATTCAGTAATTTTAGTTGCTTACGTTTCAATTTTGGTTCTAATCTGCACCATGAAATTACCAACATCTTCTTTGAGGACTACCAACGTTAAACTTCACAACCACACTCTTGCTCTCCATCTGACAGATCAGATAGAGACTCAGCCAAAGGCGGGAGTCTGGCACAACCTCCTCCGATTGGCCAAAACTACGTTTCTGTTAACCCTTTCCTTGACTGGGTTACAGGTGCATAGCATCGGTGACAGACACAGGATATCATACCTGTTTCAAACCCTTTGAACCTGCAATTGTTTGTCCTCATTAACAGAGAAGTTTGCTAACTGTAACTTGAAGCACTAAAATTGATAAAATAATAATAATAATAATAATAATAATAATAATAATAATAATAATAATAAAATAATAATAATAATTTTTAACAATCATGAATAATGAGATGAAATTTGGGTTTGAGCCCCTCTACAAATGGTCTAAAATTGCCAATGGTTTAAGGCCAGTTGTTCTGAAAGCACAACTTAGCCCAGTTATTTATTTAATTAGCTTAGCTTATGGCCTTAACTGTTTTCATGCAGAATATGGACATGCTTTCAGTTGTTCTGTCTTGTCATTTGATTTTGTAATAGTAGGCTATTACAATAATTGTCAGACTGATGGACTTATGGACCCATACCCCCTTCCACACAGATGTCATAGCTACTTCAGCTTGCTTTGAAATAAAAATAAAACAATGTGGGTAGATTTGTTGGCATCTCAAAAAGCTGTTTCTATACTTTTTGTAAAATTACACATTTACCCCTATTGTTTTCTCCTGGTTATGACATGTGTACGATAATTTCCCTCAAACATGATCATTGGAAGTCTCTGGTACTCTGGTATTTCCCGCCTGGCACGCTGTCTGTCCAGGGGGTCCAGGTGCTGGGACCCGAGCCTCGCCAAAATCGAACCAAAGGATGGTCTGCCCTGTAGCTATAGGGGGATTCACTAGAAAGTACAGTATGCCACTTCCCCTTCATGTTTTTTTTTTTTTAACCTTTATTAGCAAGCTTTTATTCGATTGCGCAGGCTATGCTTTTATTTTATTGAGCCTAAGACATATTTGCAGTGGTAGTTAGTCAGATCCTTTACTGCAGTACAAGTAATAATACCACACTGTAAAAATATTGTTACCTATAAATTTCCTGCATAAAAAATGTTATTTAAGTAGTATAATAATAAGTAAAAGTATGTAAGTATCATCAGGAAAATGTACTTATAGTATTAAAGGTAAATAAAAATCCTCCCATTGTAGAAAGTGTAAAGGATCCAAACAGTTGTGTTTAATGGTCTGATCATCTTAGCTGGACTTGTAGCCGTTATATTGTTGGCTAGTTTAGTTTAGAATAAAACATCAGATTTTATAAACTACATGTGTTTTGTGTGCAGTAATCTTAATATGTAAAGTAACTAGTAACTAAAGCTGTCAGATGAATGTAGTGGAGTAAAAAGTACAATATTTCTCTCTGAAATGTAGCGGAGTAGAAGTAGAAAGTGGCATGAAAAGAAAAGACTCAAGTAAAGTACAAGTACCTCAACATTACCTCTATGAACCATTTTTTTTAATTTTATTTTCTGAGTCACTCTCTGTTCAATAGAGGTTGAAAGCACACTGAATTAACATTCCTTGAGCCTTTTATTGTTTTAGACCAGAGCGCGATCTAGTGAGGTCAACAAATACAACTAGTGGTTCATCTTAATGGGGCAATTATGTTCTGACGCCCCTTCAGACAGCATGGCATGTTTCTCTGTGCTGTCAGTTACTAAGCACTGTTGGTTTAAATCAGTTAAAAGAAATCAATGTTGACTGTCGGTTGAAAATGGGAAACAAGCAGCAGTCTCTCGTGTTAAAGTCGGATGTTTTGTTAACCCATTCATCCACCAGCTGACTTCCTCTTTTGCTTCTGTCACCGTGTGCTGAGATGACTCATCAGTGATTGGCCTTTTACCGTCACACTGTGATCAAGTGCAATCTCATCTCATGCTGCACACAAACACACACACACACACACACACCAAGTGCAAGTAGCTTTCCCGACAACAGTGTGATACAGTAAGAGTTGTTCACCTTCATGACGAGATGGAGGTGTGCTGGTTCCCACTGCAATAAGGTCCTCGTGTCACCTGCAGCTACAGGTCACTGTGGCTACTGGGCAACCCGATCTTACTCCCTACTCATCAAATACTGACCCTTAGTCAGTGTCTTTCAGCGTCAGGTACAGACGCAAAAATCCCCCTTCAGCGTCTATATGGAACGCACCTGGCAGAGCAGCAGCTCAACCACGGCACTGTAAGATGACGTAGTATAAAGAGAGACAACGGTAGAGAGTAGTATGAAAGATCGAAATGCTGCATACGGAGGTAGGTTGGAGGGGTGGATCATGTCCCGTTCTTGTCCTGCGTGTCACTGAAACGTACATTTTGAAAACCAAACAACCATCTGTTACTAAACCTAACTGCCCCGTTCTTGTGCCTCATGTCAGATAAACGTACGTCCTGACCCAGAGCGTCAAAAAGTGATGTCAAGAGTCGCTAAAGGAGACTTTTTACATCAATAACAAATGCCAAAGGCACCTGACCAAACGTCACTTTCTGCTACGATGGGAGTAAGAATGTGTTGCACTGGCTTGCTCCATTCCTCCCTTGCAAAAATAGAAAAAAAGATCAACTGACTAAAAGCAATGCAAATGATATGTTTATTTGTAAATGCATTTTTAATGACCAAAAAAACAGTGAAATACACAGTGCATTTCCTGTCGTTACTTTACAAGAAAATGCGTCTTGTTATTGCACTCTCCTGTTTGACTCTGTAACACTGCAAATCCCCATTTAATAAAGGATTATCTTATCTTATCTCATCTTAACAATGAAAACCACTAAATAGAGAAGTATTCACAGAATATACATCCATCAAATGGCTCTTGCTAAAAACAAATGCCAACCATGGTATCAAAAAATGGGTTTGGGTGGCAGGGTTAGCTCAGTTGATAGTATTCAGCAGTTTCAGTCTGTTCTTAGTCTCGCATTACCAGACCTTCCTCCACAGCGCTGTGGAGGAAGGTCTGGCTAGTCCACACAGCATTCTGGGATGGGAGAAAAACGTGCTCTGGTTTATTGGCATTTCTTTAAACCAATCACAATCGTCTTTGGCGGCGCTAAGCTCCGGACGGAGCAACGGTGCCTCTGCAAAATAGCCTCGGAAAGGAACTTGTTTTGGTGGAACATGTGTACGTTCAAAAGTAGTTTTAGTCGTGCAACAGAAAACTCAGATTGGACAGATAGTCTAGCTAGCTGTCTGGATTTACCCTGCAGAGATCTGAGGAGCAGTTAACCATAGTCCTCATTAATCCACCGGTGTTTAGAACGCCAACACAAAGATAGAGGAAGGGGACGGACATCCGGCCAAAAAGAAGGACATCCGGTGGAACCTCTGGCAGCAACGGAAAAAACCCTAAATTCAACGTCTTTAAGGCCAGGGACCCCTAAGATGAAATAGAGACATAGTAGGGACCCCCTATTGCCTCTATTGTATACCATTAAGTTGGATATTGTAAACTGGTCCGAATGGATGACAATAAATGGATATTATTTATACATCATGTTTGCCTGTACTCCCTCTCTCCATTCTGCCCCTTTCCCTCTTCTTCTCCTCCTTCAGGCTGACCTTTTTGTTCCTTCACTCTCTTCTCTCCTCCATTCTCTCTTTGTCTCCCTCATTCTCCTTCTCTCCCTGCAGTGTCCCATCAGGCCGAGCCAACCTAATTAGGAGTATTGTGCCTCTTAGAGGTCTCAAACACCACTCCTGTTTATTGCAATTAGCACGGCCATTAACAAACACTTCAAAACACCGGGGGGCGCCGCGCTTTGCATTATTTATAATGCGTGGAAGATGGGATGTGAGGGAGAAGTAGAGGGGGAAGGGAGAGCAGGATGTGGCTCATGGCTTCTATCTCTTCCTTCCTTTTCCCTCCCCTCTTAAATCATTTTCCTCCTTTTAGCCCTCCCACCTTTTCCTTCTTCCACTTCCATTAGAGACATAACTTTAACGTCCAGACATTGGTTTTTCTTCCCACAGAAAACAGACAGTGAGTCTTGGCATTTGTTGTAAGTCACTGCTAGCTCAGCTAGACTTCTGTTTCAGTTTTAATTACGTCTTTGACAAGTGAATCTTGTGGTTTAATTGAAGCTACTGTATGTAGCAACAAGGTCACATGTTTAATCTAGGGAGAGGTTATGTGAGAAAACTAAATTTCTCTGTTGCCATTAAGATAATAATGGCTTTTTTATCATATCATATGATCATCAGCAGATGGAGTTTTCTCAATTGACATGGTGGGACAATGCTGTCAGAAAAGCCAACGAGTCCTTAAAATGCTCATTACAAAAAAGAAAAATATAGTTAGACATCTACAATGTCATGGCAAACTCCATCCACTAATAGCAAGGTCCAGAAAAGACATCCCTCTCTAACATTTCCATGGTCTTCCTGGGGAACCCTGAGTTGTGATGACATATATAATCTCTCCAGCGTGTTCAGGGTCTACCCTGGGGCCTCTTACCAGTTGGACGTACCTGGAAAACCTCTAAAAAGAGGCCCAAGGAGGTATTCTGATCAGACGCCAGAACCACCTCAACTGGTCCCTTTCGACACAAAGGAGCAGCAGCTCTAGACCGAGCTCCCTCCGGATGCCTGAGCTCCCTAAGGCTGAGCCCAGCCACCCTACTGAGGAAAATCTTTTTAGCTGGTTGTATCCGTGATCTTATTCTTTCAGTCACTACCCAACGTTCGTGGTCCATTACAACGCCTGCATCAATGCTGATGCAGCACCATATCATGCTCCAATTTACCCTCACTTTTGAGCAAGACCCTGATATACTTGAACTCCTTCGCTTGGGGCAGTAACTCACTCCCAACCCAGTGGGAGCAAAACATTGTGTTCCAGCAGAGAACCGTGGCTTCAGACTTGAACATACTAACAGACATTATTATCCAGCAAGTAAGAATTGCAATATCGGACCTTCCTACTATGGAGAAGGCATGACCCGCCTTACTTTATCGCTGATTGGCTAGTACTCTTTGACTTCTTTGGTTGGGTTCGTTAGGTTTAGGAATCAGGTGTGATATTGGTTAAGGTTAGTTTAAGGGTAATCCAATCAGATGACATAATTCTTATAATTAGCCATGTGCTTCTCTTTGGGTGAGTGCCATCGAAGAAACGGCCCTTGTGCGTTTGATTTCGATATAATGGCCTTTAGGTCCAATAGGACACATTTTTCGTACTATGGGGCTTCAGAAGCACAAAGCGTACAGGGAGCAACTTTGGGTTTAGTGTCTTGCTCAAGGACACTTTGACATGTGGCCGGAGGAGGCTGGGATTGAACTGCCAATCTTGTGGTTAAGGGCCGACCCGCTCTACCTCTAAATATTAGCCAACGTTACATTTCATTGAGCAGATGCTGTTATCTAAAGAAACTTCCATTCACACACCATGATGGGGCAGCATCGGGCACAATTCGGGGTTCGGTGTCTTGCCCAAAGACACTTTGCAATGATTGACATTGTTAAGGAGTAGTATTATTCACTCACATCCACATACCATCACAGAGTGAGCAGGAAATGAATCATGGAGTTGCTATGGTCATAGACTATGAAGTTGAGTTCATTAGATCACTGCTTATTCAGCAACACAGACAGAGTCAACATGCAATGTCCTAAGGGAGGGAAAGTGGAGATGAGACACCAAACACTCGGTGCTCTTAGTTTAAGCTGTTAGACAGTAGATCCTCACTGCTTCCTGTGGGAAATTGAGGTCATGTGCAGGAGCACAATATGATGTATGATATAAATACAAGCAGGACAAATCTGGGATGTGAAATACATAACAACCAGCCACAATAATCGAAGAGATGTTACTGACTAGAGCCTCCAGATGTGATATTGAATTTACTTCAGAACAGTTTACTTGGATTTATTTGTTTTCATTTTCACATTCAAACTTGGGCCTTGAGAGTGAATGTTCATTCTTTTTTGGGCATTTTTAGGCCTTTATTTGACAGGACAGCTGAAGACTTGAAAGGGGCGAGGAAGTCAGAGTGGAACCCGGGCCCACTGCGTCGAGGAGTAAACCTCTATATATGGGCTCCTGCTCTACCAACTGAGCTATCTGGGCGCCTGTGGATGTTCATTCTTGACCCTGCAACCGTATAAACCAGACCAGCACATATGGCTACTTTGCAAAACATAAAGTCTGTGACCCTTTTTGGGGGGATAAATAAATGAAGATCCTTTAGATGCCAATGTTTGTTTGTATTATTACTTTGAAGGGTTTGTATGCATTTATTTGTATTTCTTGTTAAATACATGTTGTTTTATAGACATAGTCTAGTAATAACATAATGAAGAAAGTAATATGTAGAGTCATGAGAAATGTGATGTCTGCTCAAGTCGGTGGTGCTGACTATTTTTTAAATGATGGTGATGGAATGTGTGATCTATATTACAGTATATAACGGATGTAAAAAGTGCATTTGGTCCACTTTTTGATAGTGGCCAGGGTTGGCCTAAGCACACAGCAGATAAAGTGGGGTCTGGTACTCTACTGGAATGCTAAAGTGTGGCAGGATGAGATGGAGTGAGGTTTATCACTCAGCTCTGAAGGACTCTGGGTTCCACTCCACTGCCGTCTATGAGCTCAGCGGGCAGTGGAGCAGCTAGAAAGACTGAATGATCCACAGAAACTCCAGGGACAGAGTGGAGCAGCGGATCATGGACAGCAGTGAGACTCAGCACATCACCCACTGGAAACCCTCCCAAAAATCCCTTTGCCCCCACCTATAATAATAATAATAATAATAATAATAATAATAATAATAATAATAATAATAAATTGTCCTGATAACAATAGCCAGGCCTAATGACTTTGGGAGTCATGGAATGAAAGATCACAGTGAAGCATGATGGAACTTTGTCCCACTGGAAAAATAAACTGAGTGCTAATTAGCTGCTTGTCACTGTAATTATTGGCTGTGTAAAAATAATACCCCACAAAATTCTACATTTTATGGTGAAAAATGCTCACCAGAGCCTTGAATAAATAAAAAGCTATTTGACAGTTTTTTATCTACAGTATATAGCAAGCCATCCAATGCTTCATTTGTAAAATGATTAAAAATACAGTGGGCAACCTGCATTCATGCTGTCAAGTTTGATCATAGTAGGCATTTGTTTCCTTCTTATAAATTACAGCAGCACTGTGGGAATCAGTGGATAATGTCCTCCAAAGATTTATTTCGACAGTAACTGTTACATTCTCAGAACATATTCACTGAAGCAGTGCACAGCTAAGGCCTGGATGATATATAAGCTTTGCAAAGGTTTTCTGGTCATGCTAGTTAGGGAATGTTAATAAAACATTACAGTTTGAGTTTGATTTAATCACTAGTATCTCTCCAAACAGTGATCTCTGAATGTCCAGCTGGCAAACCCCATGTGAGAAGAGTTGAGGAGTTGGTGCTTTCTGTAGACTCTTATTACGCTGGGTTTTGCCTCTCAGGTAATCTATATGCTCGACGTTCCACTTCCGGGATTGCACCGATGCTGCCGGAAATTCCGCCGGATGTCCATCTTTTCGGCCGGATTTCCGTCCCCTTCCTCTCTTTGTGTTGGCGTTCTAAACTGCGGTGGATTTCTGAGGACTATGGTTAACTGCTCCTCAGATCTCTGCAGGGTAAATCCAGACAGCTAGCTAGACTATCTGTCCAATCTGAGTTTTCTGTTGCACGACTAAAACTACCACCAAAACAAGTTCCTTCCCGAAGCTATTTTCCAGAGGCACCGGGGCCCTGTCGGGCACTTAGCGCCACCCAGGACAATTGTGATTGTTTTTCTCACATCCAGAATGCTATGTGGACTAGACAGACCCTCATCCGCAGCGGAAAGTCTGGAGGAAGGTCTGGCAACGTTTGTCTCAGGTGACAAACAAGCTGCCCGAACCCTCTGATTGGCAGACGTTGGTAAAAACCTGCAGACACTAACAAGCCCCCAGTCACAGAGACAAACCTGGTGCGGTGACCACAGTCGGAGGGTCTTGCATTGCCCACCCACCCAAATACACATTCGCACATATCCCAACAACAGAACGGACGAGCAAACTTATACCTTCCTTTATTTACGGTGCTATCTTGTGCTACCCTGTTAATATAGACAGAAACACTTCTTCGACCGGTACACCAACTCTATGCTTTCTGTTAAGATAGCTGCGCAGGCACCATTCTTTTTCTATAGCAGCCTGTACAACTCTGGGTTGTTGAATTGGTGCGCGAGGACTTATGTCCGGCGAGTGTCAGTTAATATCTGCATGCATGAGATCATATAATTTGTTCTCCATAGTTATCACCCCCCTTCCTCCCATGGTGTTCCTCCCCAGCGCCCCGACATCTATATCCTTTCACTGGAAAATACATCATCAAAATGCTCTCTGGCTTTACACTGAGAGTGGCCTGACAGCTCATATGAGCCAACGGCCATTTTGATAGACCTTAAGACAAAAAAAGTCCTCCACTTTTATCTTGTTTTCCCTCAATCTGCCATTCTTTACTGCTGCCCCACCCCCCCCCCCCCCTCCCCCCCACACAGAGCGTGGGTTGCCGAGGAGGACGTAGCCACCTGGCCGAGGACGTAGGGATCCACATTAGCCTCCCGCTGTGCAAACGCCCCCTGCATCCAACACCGCTGCTTTAATTGTCATGGAAATCAGGTGCACTTGTGTGAAAGAGTGTGTGTCTCTGTGCAACAGCTCCTAGTTGTTTCTATTTGTGTGTGTAAATGTGTGTGCACCTGTCTAGGTCTGGGCTGTATACATTGTGCATATGGTATGTGGATTTTCCATGGTAATGAAGTGATTGACATATTTTATTGTCATGCTGCTCTTAAGTGTGCGCTGTGTGTTTTTGGTTGTACCACGAGGCTGATGGCATGAAATCCGACTGAAGCTATTTATGAAAGCTTTTGAGAAGAAAATGTCACGACTAAAGATTAGGAAAGGGTGAACGCCAAGATTTTTGGGGATTATTTCATCGGTCCTCATTGGTATGATGTGACAGAAACAGACACCACAGCCATTCACGTGTACATCAACATCAGAATGGGAAGGTCTTAGCATGAAAGGGCAATTAAGCTTAACAGAATCTCATAACAGGCAACACTTTATTTTAACCCCCCTTATTTAACATTTATATGCAGTATATTAACTGTTTCTTAATTGTTTATAACATATTGTAACACAGTAATGTAGCTGTAAGCCAATAAAAGGACAAGTGTTTATTGCTGTAATATAATTTTAACAATTCTGACTGCAATTCAGATTCTTCCTTTCCATTGCGGTTCTTACCAATTTTCAATTCTGATTATTTTAGGGGTGCTTATTTAAAGTGCTCATATTATGCTAATTTTCAGGTTCGTAATTGTATTTAGAGGCTGTACCAGAATAGGTTTATGTGGTTTCATTTTCAGAAAACACCATATTTTTGTTGTACTGCAGATTGCTGTAGCTCCTCTTTTCACCCTGTGTGTTGAGCTCTCTGTTTTAGCTACAGAGTGAGGCATCTCACTTCTGTTCTATCTTTGTTGGGAGCGGCACATGTGCAGTTAGTACGGCCACCCAGTCAGAAGCAGAGTACAAGGGCGTGCCGCCCTTGAGTATGAGGGCGTGCCCTGACAGTACCTAGGTAAGGACTACTAGCCAGTCAGAAGCAGAGTATGAGGGCGTGCCCTGACAGTACCTAGGTAAGGACTACTAGCCAGTCAGAAGCAGAGTATGAGGGCGTGCCCTGACAGTACCTAGGTAAGGACTACTAGCCAGTCAGAAGCAGAGTATGAGGGCGTGCCATGCTAGCAGCTAAGTGAGCATTCTAACGTGTGTTACAAAGTGACCACGTTTGTCTCTGAAGTAAAGGCTGGACTACAATAGAGCTGTTTGGAGCAGTTTGTGAACAGTGTTTTCTGTTGGAGATGGTAAGTCCCTTTGGGGTGGACTTTGGGCTTTTTCACTTTGTAAACACAGTACATGCACAAAAAAGATATATAACACAATAAAGGAAAAGGAAAAAGCCAAAAAGCATAATATGAGCACTTTAACAGATAAGAGGATTTTGATTCAAGGGTGATTTACAGTTTTTCAATGTCAAATAAAGCTACACTTTACTTCCGCTTACTGCGCTCCATGGCTGCAACACAACAAGGGCCTGGAAGTACGGCGGACGCTACGGAAACCAAAACTTGTGTGTGTGAAATTTGGTACTGATGATCAGATTCCAAACCAAACTTCCCAACGATTACAATAACAAAACAATTCCATTGGAATTGTGAAACGACACACACATCACACACATCAAACCTTGACTTTCCACGTTCAGACCCAGCTATCACACACAAACACACACACACACACACACACACACACACACACACACACACACGACACACACGACACACACATCAAACCTTGACTTTCCACATCAGACACAGCACACTCTGAACACCCAGCTATCACACACACACACACACACACACACACACACACACACACACACACACACACACACACACACACACACACACACACACACACACAGCCAGTAACAGACAATCTGAGTGTGGACAGCAGGCTAATGATCAATAGGCAGGCCCACTGGAGGGCCACCACTGGGGCTCATTAGAAGCTACATGTGGCCGCATTGTCACACAGACAAACACATGCACACACATATCCCCAAAGAGACTTGCTAATCAAACATTGCACCGACGCACACCTCGTCCCACAGCAACCCGAAGACAGCGAGTAAAGGGGGAGAAGGCCGAGGCATGTATATACTAATCTGCATGTCGTGATAAAGACATATGACTAATGTGGTATCTGAACAGGTCATGACTTTGTCTGCAGGAGTTTGTTAAAGGGATGCTGAAAACTTGATGTAATAAACCTTTTTTATAATCAAGATCAGTGTCAGCAGAATTCCTCTTCATACAGCATCACAGCATTACTATTAAAAGTCACCACACTAACTATTTACATGTTCTATATATATATATATATATATATATATCGTAAATCATGTTTTAAGGGTTTTAGATGCAAATTAATCTACAGGCTACAATATACTTACACATTTATTTGTCAATCCACAAACTATATGTAATTGATAATAACAGTTGAATAGTTTCTTACACAAATATTGGGAGTCTTCCCATTACTGGCTGAATATTCTTCTGGTCACAGTAAGAAAATGTATAACTGCACAGTAACTTAACGAGGCAAATGAACGAGCAGGTGCATGAAATAAAGACCCATAGACTGAAACAAACGCATTCTTTTTTTTAAATGACACCCACTTTAACTTCCCAACAAATATTCCTTAGGCACACGGTGAAACTAAGTAAAACCAAAATGAATACTCAAATGTTATGATGCAACTCTTTGATTATTGATTCACCATTTTCTTTGGTGTATTTCTTTTCTTTATTTTGTAATGAAGTTCTTTTTTAATTTTCACATTGTCTGCTTTTTTTTACATTTAAAAATGCGATTAACAATAAGTAACAAAATGTTCATTGTCTGTGGCTTTGATTCTGGCCATACAACAAGAATACAAAGTATTATGTAACCAAACATGAATGCTGCAGACGGGAAAGTAGATTACACGCAAAAAAAGTGTTTATATTAACCGATCGTCACTCATCTCTCAGTACTTTACTGTTACCTTTGCTCTCAGACATATACACTGAAGATACATACTATACCTGACACACACACACACACACACACACACACACACACACACACACACACACACACACACACACACACACACAAAAGATCCCTATTTAGGCAGGACTGGGGATTAGTGTTGCCCTTTGTGGCTCTGACATTCACCAATTGGACTTAATTAGCAGTTCTGAGCCTGCCGCTGACCTTTTGTCATGCTAGCTGTCATTGTAAACCTTTCTGTTGACTTGAATGGTGAATGCTTTTTGTTAACGTAATCAGAGAGCATCAGCATATAGCCTAGCGTTGTCTTTTCACTGTCTGCGCAAAGGTTTAATGTAAAGATAAGCTCACTGGCAGGTCCGTATGATATTGTATGAAAATGTATGCACACCAAAACGTATGATATCCTACAAAATTAGGAGACAGTGACGTCGGCTGGCTACGAGCTCCATGACGGCGAGCGGCAGTTGCTAGTTTGTTTAAGCCTCTAGAGAGCTTCGTGACGCCGGCTACAGACCTCCATAGTATCAGCGGTAGTTGGTGGTTCAGTTACCCAAAAATAGGTGACTTTGAGCTGGGTATAGAGCACCGCGAGCTGCCTCTCGTTTCGGCGGAGATTACGGTTATATTTAGGGCACAAAATATGAGCATTTTGCCACGATGAAAGTCAAGATTAGGCACCAAAACAACTAGTTAAGATTATGAAAAAGGTTGTGGTTTGGATTAAAAAACTCCCAAGGAACATGCAGTTGTTCCTGGGTGAAATACTTTAGATTTCCCTTGGAAGCAAACTCCGCTCTCTGGCTTTAAAGTCCTGTATGATAACGCCCCCCCCCCCCATCCTCCGTGTCCAGCTGCATTCTTATACAGCGGCCGTCAATGTGGAGTGCTTACAAATTACAGTGCTTAACTTTTTGTAGCTTTTTGAACGAAGGGTTATGAGAGCAGGCTGTATTTAGAGCCAGTAGTGGCTTGTTTTATTTTTGTACACTTAAAGGGATAGATCTGGTGCTATTCTATATGTTTCTTCTCGTCAACAGGTCCCAATAAAAGACACTGAATGTGTCTACTAACACGTGTTGTTTGGGTATCAAAGCATTATCAGCATTTTACAAAATGGTGCTCCCACAATAACCTGGACTTAAACACCACAAAAACTAAGGAGGAAATTATGGATTTCAGAAGATCCAAGCACACCGAGCACTCGGTCCTCAACATTAACGGGGACAAGGTAGAGGGAGTGGAGAGCTTCAAGTTCCTCGGTGTACACCTCTCGGCTCCCATCAGGTGGGGAAGGCCAAACAGATGCGTTACTTCCTCGCTCAGACACGCTCACCTCCCTCAACACCTGCTGACCAACTTCCATCGGTCAGCAATAGAGAGCCTCCTGACCTACTGCTGCACGCTGTGGTTCTCCAGCTGCACAGAGGAGAACAGGAAGGCCCTGCAGCGGGAGGTGAAGGCTGCAGAGCGTGTCATCGGGACAACACTATCTCCCCACCCCCCCTCAGATACATATACACTGGCCGACTCCAAAAGAAAGCCAGCTGTATCATAGAGGAGCCCACTCACCCTGGACATCACCTGTTCTCCCCCCTGCCCTCTGGAAAAAGATTCAGGACAATCAGATCCAGAACCAACAGACTAAATAACAGCTATTTCCCCCAGGCAGTCAAAATCCCAAAACCTTCTCTACACCTCCTCCCTCTATAAAGACTCTATAAAGAAGTGTGCAATATACCCCAAAACTGGAAGTGCAATAACATTATGTATATAGTGCCACCTCATTGTGTTTATTTATCTTGATTGACTATTGACTATTTTGTTGTTATTTTATATTTTACTATTTCAATTTTCGATTTCTGTTTGTCTGTGATTTAACTGTCATATTGAGAGCTGCTAAATTGTGGTTCGTTGCTGAAAACAATGACAATAAAGATCTATTCTAGTTTATCTTCTTACTCTGTGCCATAGAGCTCCATTGCTGTCATCCGTGAGCCACGCTGTTGCACTGGGTGACATGTTCCTTCATTATGAACACACACACACTGTAGTTCATTTGGACTCAATCACACACACACACCGCCCCGCTGCCACAAACACTCACTAGAGCACCAAATGTGGATTAATGGGGTCAATAATCAGCCACACAATTTTCTCCTACATTTGTTAAAAACTACTTTGACCAGCTTTTCGGGGGAAATAACTATATTTAGTATTTACGTCTTCAGGTAGAAGCGATGGAGCCACAGACAGGAAGTCAGGCAGAAATTAAATGAATGATTTTCTTTGGTGTTTTTGTCATATAGAGATATGCAATGATGCTTGCTGGGTGATATGTGTGATGTTTTCCAATGTCAAGTCTCTATTTCAATATGTGGCGAGGCACTCTCCATGGTCCTGATCCTTTTCTCTTTGACCTCTTTACTTTCCCAATAAAATAGCCTGGGAAACTCATTTGACTGTAAAATGAAACACATTGTTGGTAATATATATATTCCTAATGGTGTGTGTGTGTGTGTGTGTGCATGCTTAACTAGCATGCACTGGGGCCTGTCGTATGCTGCTGGAGTACATCAGTGATCATAGCTGAGGATGGCAGAGCCATTGACGTGTACTGTATATCAACTGTGGAGTGACATTATATACATTTTGAATGAAATATGAATATACCTTTTTTACAGCAGACAGATGACCTGAATGAATTTTGTTTGGCTTCTAAAAGGGGCAGTATAAAAAAGTTTCAAAAGCATTGTCATTACTGATAGGAATGATGGCCAAAAATGGACCCATGTGTATACAAAAGATGCCTTAGTTGTTAACTGTATTGCTAAAAGCAATAATAAATGTGTACAAGTTTCAAATAAATTGCAATGAAATGAATGACTATGATAACTAAGATAGTGAAGGCTGGTTCAAAAATTCCAGCAGCTCTAATAAAAAAAAGATGAGCACTGACCTGCAGAGAGACATAAGTTGACCCTTGCTCTTCTACCATCAAAGCACTGTGTGAGAGGGAAAACACAATGTACATCTCTATTTTGGCTGCCTCTCTCACACACACACACACACACACACACACACACACACACACACACACACACACACACACACAAAGCAAAGAGAGATTCTCATAAAGCCACAGTGTACACTTCACTCTCCAACAACAAAGAGAAATGTTGACTCAATGTTCTTTCCACTTAAATGCAATTCCTCACCTCCCTCTCGAGCTGCCGTTCCTATTACCATTGAATTACTTTGCTTGTGTGGACAATTGCTAAACGCATCAGCCCGGCCTCCTCCGCAGAATCAATTCTGCATGCTTACCAGCTGGAATTTTTCAATTTACACGCCCTGAAAAACAATCCCAAATCACTAATCGCTGCAGCATTGTTCACGCTGTTTGGCTGGCTGCTGTGCTCTTTGTGTTTTCTAGTCGTAGGTTGGCATAACATTGGACTGTATTTAGCTGGGTAAGTGTGTGTAAGTGTTTATGTACTCTGTGGTTGTGCATGCGCACATTTGCAGTAGAGGGGGATTAATTGGGCTGAGAGCAATGCTTTCTGGATAATGTCCTGCATATGCCAGGGAAATGGCACTGTTGACGAGAGCTTGTGTATTGCTAATATCCGGTCTGAATTTAATTTGGGCTCTAATAATCAGGGACATTATGGCAACGCACTGGAAGAGATTGAGACGGATACGGCTGTCTCTTTGCCTTGGACCAGCAGGCCGAGGGTAATAACACGTTATCAGCTACAGCTGAAAGCAGCTATGCTTTTGGATGAGACTGGAGGTAACATCAGGACCTGACCCGTTAGGGTTCAACTGATGTACCAGTTGAGAGGACGATAATGATCATTAAAGGTGCAGGAGGTAAGACTTATAAAACTAACTTTCTGTCATATTTGCTGAAACTGACCCTATGTTCCAGTAGAACTACATGAAGCAGGTAATAAAAAACAAAAGAATCCGGCTCCTCTGGCACCACCTACAGCCTGTAGTGGGATTTGCAAAAATCCACAGCTCCCTGTTCAGATGCATCAATCAGGGTCGGAAGGGGGTGGGGTGTCTAACTGCATGTCAATTACTGCTCATGCACACGCATTCATTCTCCCTTGTGGGGGGAGGGGCTTAGGAGACAGTTTTGGGCTTTAGCAGAAAGGGGGGAGGGACTGAGAAGTTGTCAATGTTCAATTTTTTTGGCTAAGTCTTGGTTCTTCACAATCCTTTAAAGTTGCTGGAAAAAGGAATATTAACACGTGAAATGAATTGATTTTTGGAGTGACTTTACAATACAAGTCCACTAGACAAGAAAATCAACTTGCAAAAACTTTACGCTTCCTGCAGTTGGGATAGCAACACATTCTCACTCCCGTCGCCTCAAAAAGTGACGCTTGGTCAGGTGCCTTTGGCGTGTGTTATCGATGCAAAAAGTCTCCTTTAGAGCCATATTTAGACGAGCTTGGTCGGACTCTTGGCGTCACTTTTTCACGCTCTGGGTCGGGACTTATGTTTAACTGACATGCAACACAAGAATGGGACATTTAGGTTTAGGAAAAGATGGTGGATGGGGTTACAAAATGTACGTTTCAGTGTACGTTGTACGTTTCATGTGGGAAAAGAACGGGACATGAATCCCGGTCTCCTGGGGGAAAGTACTGTGTTGTTTGATCCACTACCCCAACCAATCTCATTAAATGTTCAGTCTTTCCTACTACTCTCTACCGTTATCTCTCTTAATGCTACGTCATCTTACAGCGCCACGGTCAAGCTGCTGCTCTGCCCGGTGTGTTCCACACAGACGCTAAAAGGGGGATTTTTGCGTTGGTATCTGACGCTGAGAGACACTGACCAAGAGTCAGTATTTGACAAGTTGGGAGTGAGAACAGGTTGAATGTATGATAAAGATCAGATAGGGGGCAAACATTTTATTGCTAGATAAGTGCAGTACATTCTAAGGCTTGTTCAGTGATCTCCCATCAAACGGTAAACAGTTTAAACACTTTACATGCAGAGGGAGGAGAGAGGCCACAGTAACTTTGAGGAAAAAAAAAAATCAGCATCGAATATCATGTTGCTGCTTTTATCTTCAAAGGATTTTTTTATTTAATGTTTTTTTATCTCTCTCTCCCCCTCCTTGTCCTAATTGATGGAACCTTGTGTAGTTTGTATTAGATTATGAATACTTCTGTCAGTTTTTTGGTGTGTTTTTGTAGTTGTGTGTCATGATGGATGTAATACTCTTGCTGCAGAACAAACCTACCTGAAGGTACAAATAAAGTAACCTGAACCTGATCCTAAGAAACATTTGTTTTCCACTCTCTTTTAGAAACAGATGAATTGGGAAAACTAACCATTTTTTGGATAAAAGTTACAAGGAGGTGGGCATTCAAACAATTTGAAAACACTTCAGGTGTTATGAAGAGAATGCAAATCATGGGGAAATAAATTACAGAATTGTAAGCTCCATCAGTTGTTTGAGATTACTAAATTAAATAAAGATTTATTTTCAAGGACTAGTGAACCAAGCTTTTATCATTCATGATACCATGTGAGACTTTGACTCTACCGTTTCAGTCCGGGATTGTCACAGGAAACCAGATATGCTGAAGTCACTAAAGTATCAATTATGTTGGGTCTGATGTTGTGCAGCTCTGTTAATACAGTTATGTTGGCCTTCTAATCTTGATCCCGGACAGGGCTCTTCTGAATGGAATACAAGCTGTCACTCATGAGGCCTGGATCACAACAATCTTCAAGGAGAAGCTGTCCTCTCCGGGTGTGAAAGGCCTTTCTAATTGAGAGTAATTTGCCAACCACACGGATAAACACATTTTGTCGAACACTGACCACAGCTTTTGGTTTTTGTGTGAGTGAGATTTGAAAATCTCAGTCCTTCCAGAAAAATGTGAAAATGAGTTTTTTTGTGATTGTTGCTGGCAAAAATCCTTGATTATGTGGCATGTTTGAATGCGATGGAATATGCGGGATATTTATGCAATTTTATGCGATGAAATTGCGGGAACTTGCAAAAACTGCAGTTTCACCGTGGCTTCATCGCGGGGTTTGCATCTTTTCGATGATGTTCACGTTGCGTAATTATGTCACTTCATAACGTTCCCATGGCAACAGGGGGAAATGGCTGCTCTTGTGTGAAGTAAACGCAACCCAACACTTTTTTGCATGGAAAATGCGGGGATTATGAAATCATGCAAGCCCTGCATATTTTGCAGGGCTTGACGGAAATTAATGCGGCGAAAGTGCGGCGTATTTGAAAAAATGCGGCCCCCGCATAAATATGCGGACTTTGGCTGATTATGCATTGAATTATGCGATTGCATAATCAAATTTTTCTGGAGGGACTGATCTCTGGACAAACCATAGTATCGTCTCAGATGATTTAAAATATTATATTAAAAATCATGGGTATGTGATTTTGTCAGGCAATATATGCTGTGGGCAACAGCTTCTTCCTGGTGATGAGTTGGACTCTCTCAGCACTGGTGGTGGTTTCACAGAAAATGGTCCGTTTTTATTCTTCTTTTAACTCATTTGAATGTTCCCCAGCCAGGTGTACTACCAATAATAATAAGGAAGGACATCACAAGATTGTCAAGGTTGGGATGAAGCAAAAAAATAAAATAAAATAAAAATAAAAGAACAGTCTTATGTAATACAGCAGAAATGTGGGTGTGATGAGATGGAAACAAAAAAATAGTCCCAAAGAGGAGAACTTGAAGGGTAGATTCTCCAAACACTTAAAGTGCTCATATTATGCATTTTGGCTTTCCCCCTTTCCTTTATTGTGTTATATATCTTTTTTGTGCATGTTATAGGTTTACAAAGTGAAAAAGCCCAAAGTCCACCCCAAAGGGACTTACCATCTCCAACAGAAAACACTGTTCACAAACTGCTCCAAACAGCTCTATTGTAGTCCAGCCTTTACTTCAGAGACAAACGTGGTCACTTTGTAACACACGTTAGAATGCTCGCCTAGCTGCTAGCGTGGCACGCCCTCATACTCTGCTTCTGACTGGCTAGTAGTCCTTACCTAGGTACTGTCAGGGCACGCCCTCATACTCTGCTTCTGACTGGCTAGTAGTCCTTACCTAGGTACTGTCAGGGCACTCCCTCATACTCTGCTTCTGACTGGCTAGTAGTCCTTACCTAGGTACTGTCAGGGCACGCCCTCATACTCCGCTTCTGACTGGCTAGTAGTCCTTACCTAGCTACTGTGCATGTGCGATTCCCACGAAAGATGGAACAGAAGTGAGAGGTCTCACTCTGTAGCTAAAACAGAGAGCTCAACACACAGGGTGAAAACAGGAGCTGCAGCAATGTGCAGTACGACAAAAACATGGTGTTTTTTGAAAATTAAACCACATAAACCTATTCTGATATAACCTCTAAATACAATTCTGAACTTAAAAATGTAAGGCAACATTGTTTGAGCCAAAGTTTGCAAGCCCTCTAATGGAGGATCCAATAACCTTGAGTCAGCACTACAGGTTGTTACAAACTGTTTAGTCTTGCTTTGCCAGACCGTCCACATGCTAGTCCACATGGCATTTTGGGATGGGAGAAAAACGTGCTCTGATTTATTGGCATTTCTTTAAACCAATCACAATCGTCAAGGTTGGTGCCAAGTGCTGGAAGGAACCACTGTAAAATAGTCGTGCAACAGCAAACTGAGATTGAACAGATAGTCTAGCTAGCTGTCTGGATTTACCCTGCAGAGATCTGAGGAGCAGTTAACCATAGTCCTCATAAATTAGCCGGAGTTTAGAACGCCAACACAAAGGAAGAGGAAGGTAATGGACATTAGGCTGAAAAGAAGGACATCCAGCGGAATGTCCTGCGGCACCTTAACAATCCCAGAAATGGAACGTCGTGGATATAGACTACAAACATATAATGAACCAACATTAAACAAAACATTGTTAAGTTTGAGTATTGGTGTTTGGACCCCAAGATGCAGAGACAGAGCTTGTTTTAAAGGTGTTTATTGAAACAACTAAGAGAGAATGCAGGCTGACCAGAAGAATCACTTAGGCTGAGAGCAGGGGAACGCTGGAGCACTGGAGACTGCGGGCTGGGTTGGACACACCGGAAACTGCGCTCAGAAATCCAAAAATACCAGATCAAAGATACTACAAAATGTGTAGTCTTGTGCACACTAGGACAACTGAGATTAATTAAAAGTGAACACCAAGAGCCACTGAACTGTACCGACTGCAACGGGACAATCTGGCACAGGAGTGGTGTCTTGACCAGGCTTTTATGGGTGGAGTGATGACGAGATGAATGCCAGGTGCACCTTGTTACAGAAACCAAGCTGAGCCAGCCACGCCTTCTGCTGCACCCGCACTACCAGGGAGACAAACAGAAAAACCCTCCAAACACAAAAACCAAAACATCAAATAATGACCCACTTGCTTGTACAGATTATGAAGTGGTTGTAATATTGTGACACAGTACAAATGTGACAGGATCATTGAGAGCATGACTAGTTTTGCTGCATCTGTACTCATTTTATTTCTTACACATTTGAAAGGTTAATTGATTTTGAGATTTTTGTAATTTGCTTTTGAAAGATTAGGTTTATCTCAACAATCACACCTAAATAATGAACATGTTGAACGTTTTTGTTATAATGTTTTTACCATTATATCAGGAGAAGACTAATCCTTGTATGTCTTCTTCTGAAAGACAATTATAACAGTTTTAAATTAATTCGGTGTCAAGAATGACATCTGTTTTTTTCTCCATAGCTACCATAAGTAGAAGTAGCACGTCTTTAAATGGCTGTGTAACTTCTGGGCAGATAGATGGTATGTCATTAATTTAAATACAAAATAAAAGAGGACAAAAAATAGAACATTAAAGGACACTGATAAAGCAGGACTTGTTTATCCTGTAATGGCTGTACAGTATTGTCTCTATTGTTCAAATAGGTTGCCAGCAATTTAAATAATTACGACTTGACAATTTAGATGACAGCACAATGTGATTGACTGTTTAACATGTTTCAAATCTATAAACTTTATCCAACATGTATTTTTATCTATTTGGAAATTGCTGTTTCTGTGATCTGTAACCAACCTGCATTGGATTCAGAGAATAGTGATTCAATCGGTCTAATAACTTATTTTTGTAGATGTTTTAATGCATTATAGTTCTTTAAATATGCGTGTCCCCCGATACAGAGAGGCAGATTATCTAAACATAACTCATATGAATTTGTGAACTTTCTTTGGCCTAAAGGAAACATCAAAATACTGAACTGGTTATTGCAATGTGTTGTCTTAAATTATTGCTATGTGCCACAAGAACAAATCTGTTAAAGGTTTCTGAATAACACCCACTGTTTGTGTCTGTCCCATAGACAAATCTGCGGGAACCAATCACAAACTGGCTTATCCACCTGGCGCGCTATTGGCGGGTTTAACACGATGACGATAGAGAAGCGACCAAGCAGCTTTTTGTTTACATTCAACATGGCGGCCACCGAAGCCCAGCAACCCATTGATGCCGCTGTTGCTGCTACGTCACCCGGATCGCTGGTCTGATTGGTTGAAGGACTATCCAATTGCATACAGAGTCATTTGAACTATGCCCATTGATCACGCCTCTTGTGCAGTAGAAAATACAGAGCAGACTCCCCAGACTAATGTTCAATCTTAAAAGATTGAGCTTGGTCTGGTGATAGCCAGACTAATAGACTGTGAAAATAATGGACAAAGCTTCCGAAGCTGAAAAGTGAAGCCAATGCTGAAGCTCCATAAAGCTGCATTCTGTTTGATTTACAGGAGGGGGTAACTGCACTGGCTCCAAAAAGAAGTCTGTTTCTATAGAAGTCTATGAGAAAATTAGTCTACTTCTCACTGGATTTATTACATCAGTAAATCCTAGTTTCAAGTCTTCTTCAACACAGCACGATGTTCATTTAGTAAATGATGGTCCCATTTATTTTAAAATAGAGGATAAAGCAGGGGATGCTTGAGGACCTGTCAATCAGTACAGAGGCTAAGCAATGCTAACCATGCTAATACTGTGGACATTAAAAAAGACATTGACTTGTTTTTGGCTGTTGTCTGTGTTTTCATCTTAAAATTTGACCCTCTCACTGTGTGTTTCCACTTCTTTAAAGTTCACTGGAACATTTTGGTTGCCTAAAAATGTCTTGTTCCGCGTTCTACCAACCAAGCTACCTAGGTAGTTCTAGCGTTAGCTAGTAACTTAAGGGAAAATTTGCCGATTTTCTGTTCTGCTGTACATGCAGATGAACGACAGCAGTACCTGTGATTATCTGCCGGCAAATCTGTACTGGAAGACTCGCTTCAGAAGGGTTGACAATCGGCAACTTTCCCTCTGCTACATCCATTATTTACAGTCTATGGTCTGTCCTCAAAGAAATAATTCATCCATCCATTAGCTATACACCGACACCCAGCCGTCAGTGCTAACCACTGCACCGCCAATCTGTCACATCTTTGAAAATGGTCAAAGCAATGGTCACGATGTGAGCCCTTGAGCATATAAATGTGTGATATTTTTTCTCAAAGCCATTTCCTGTCTGTTTCTTGTAGAAATCTCCAGGCATCGTAGCGTCATGCCATCCTGCCGTTGACTGATCGCTCCGTTCCGCTCACGCTGCTGTAATGTTGTTAAGGAGGCAGTATAACCAATCAAGTGGCCATTTGCCATCTATCCCACTCCATCCGAGGATTTGTCTTGTTGATGTTTCGAGGCAGCCAGTTTAACTAGAAGAAATTCCCCAGACTGTGACATATGGCACACACACACACACACACACACACACACACACACACACACACACACACACACACACACACACACACACACACACACACACACACACACACACCAACAAATTGAATAAAACTCTACTCAACTTTTTAAATGGTTTACAGGTTTTTGTGTCTGGCAGAGAAAAATACCCGTCACTGCTGATGGACTATGTTTTTTTCTTTTTAAACACATGTAAGAACAACATTATGCTAAGGAAGTCTCTTCTTGCCATGAAAGCACTGTCAATAATTTGATACATGTACATTTATAGATGCACATTATAAATATAAAGTTTCTGATGTTACGCCAAGGAAACACATCTATGTTCAGCTGTTTAAGAAAATGTTACCAGCTCAAGAAAAGTTGCGAAGTGTCTGACTCGGGAAATATCCGCTAACGAAGAGGGCACCGCTTTCTGCTACCAATTGAATTTTCAATAATCAGATCATGCTTAAATATGTTCCTTGTCACACAAACTTGTTGTTTCCTGTAGCGATGGGTTTTCGAGAACGGCAACACCCAGAGAGCAGAAGGTGAGGGACAAAGCCTGATATCACGTGTCAGATGAGGAGGCTTTATCCTGCACTTCCGTTGACCCAAACTATCATCTGTACAACTGACAGTAAACCCAAGCTCAATAGCAGAAGTGCTGGCTCAGCTGCCACTCTCCGTTATATGACTTTTGTCTTTAGAATCAGAATCAGAAAGGGCTTTATTGCCAAGTATGTTGCACATACAAGGAATTTGTCATGGTGTTGTTGGTGCATGTCACACATTCAAATATACGAAGGATAAAAAGAATATAAATATAAACATATACACACAGAATGTATTAATAACGATAAAATAAAAGTAAATAAATAGTAAAATAAGTTAAACAGTAGTAAAAAGGCGATATATTATCAAGAGTAGGTACAGTGGCATGAGGAGCCAGAGGTGGGGTGTGGAGAGAGTCAGGGGGGGTTCTGGGCCTTGTTGATAAGGCTAGTGGCGGAGGGGAAAAAACTGTTTATGTGGTGTGTGGCTGTGGTCCTGATGGACCTCAGCCTCCTGCCAGAGGGGAGTGGCTCAAAGAGTTTGTGTCCGGGGTGGGAGGGGTCAGCCACAATCTTTCCAGCACGCTTCAGAGTCCTGGTGGCGTAAAGGTCCTAGAGCGGCAGCAGATTGCAGCCAATCGCCTTCTCAGCTGACCGAATGACACGCTGCAGTCTGCCCTTGTCCTTGGCAGTGGCAGCAGCGTACCAGATGGTGATGAAGGATGTGAGGATGGACTCAATGATGGCTGTGTAGAAGTGCACCATCATTGTCTTTGGCAGGTTGAATTTCTTCAGCTGCCGCAGGACGTACATCCTCTGTTGTGCTTTCTTGACGAGGGAGCTGATGTTCAGCTCCCACTTGAGGTCCTGGGAGATGATAGTTCCCAGGAAGCGGAAAGACTCCACAGTGTCAATTGTGGAGCCACAGAGGGTGATGGGGGCAGGTGAGGCTGGGTTCTTCCTGAAGTCCACAACCGTCTCCACTGTCTTTAGAGCGTTGAGCTCTAGATTGTTTTGCTTGCACCAGGTCACCAGGTGGTCAGCCTCCGACCTGTAGGCGGACTCGTCACCATCAGAGATGAGTCCGATGAGGGAGGTGTCGTCCGCAAACTTCAGAAGCTTGACGGACTGGTGACTGGAGGTGCAGCTGTTGGTGTAAAGGGAGAAGAGCAGAGGGGAAAGAACACAGCCCTGAGGGGATCCGGTGCTGATGGACTGTGAGTCAGAGTCATGTTCCCCCAGCTTCACATGCTGCTTCCTGTCAGACAGGAAGTCAGTGATCCACCTGCAGATGGAGTCAGGCACACCAAGCTGGGAGAGCTTCTCCTGAAGCAGTGGCGGGATGATGGTGTTGAAGGCAGAGCTGAAGTCCAAAAACAGGATCCTGGCGTAGGTTCCTGCGGAGTCCAGGTGCCGGAGGATGTAGTGGAGGGCCAGGTTGACTGCATCGTCTACAGACCTATTGGCTCTGTAGGCAAACTGCAGGGGGTCCAGGAGGGGGTTGGTGATGGCTTTGAGGTGTGAAAGCAGAAGGCGCTCAAAGGACTTCATCGGGTCTGAAGTCATTAAGTCCTGTGGTCCTTGGCCTTTTTGGGGACAGGGATTATGGTTGAGGTCTTGAAGCAGGCTGGCACATGGCATATCTCCAGTGAGGTGTTAAAAATGTCTGTGAACACTGGAGACAGCTGATCAGCACAGTGCTTCAAGCTTGATGGGGTGACAGCATCCGGTCCAGCAGCCCTCTCGTGGATGGAGAGAGTCGTCACTGCGGTGGGTGGGACCTTTAAGGAGGGCATTATTGGGGGGGCCCAGGACCCTGTTGGAGCCTGACAGTTTTTAGTCAACCTTTTATCGGAAAATCTCAACCAGGTAGCTGAGTTCTGAAACTTAAAGCTGTAGTGCGTCTCCCCCATGAGGAATTCTAAGTAATGACAACAAAACTGTCGGTGCATCCACATGATACAAGCCTTCCGTGATCGGGCACCCAAGGTTATAATCGTTAACGAAAATGAACGAAATAACTAAAACTAGGTGGGAAAAAACATTGTTGTTAATTGAAATAAAAATAAAAACGAGGCATTACAAAAAAAACTAAACTAAAACTGTAATAAAAAAAAAAACTAAAATAAAAAAATATTTGAGTAAATGTCCTTAGTTTTAATCTTTGTTAATGTCTTTCATAGAGCAAATAACATTTTATCTTTCCGACCATGACATTTCCCGTAGACATGTATAGTTTCCAACTGGAAACCTAGAAATCCCGATATTCCATGTCAAACTGAACTATTGAATTGGGTTAATATGTGGATTGATACTGGGATGTCTACACAACTGTGTGAGTCGATTGACTTCAAAAAGTTCACCACTTTACTCGAACCAAAGTTCAAAACACCTGTTCATGTATGTCTTCTTTAGTCTGTTGGCTATTTGGGTTTTTTCCTGGCACACATTTTGCACTTACTGCGGCGTCTTATGTAGACTGTTTACTGTTAGGGGGGCTGGAGATGGTGGACCCAAAATGCAGAGAGAGAGGGACGGCAGGCAGGAGATGGCGCAAACTCACAGATTTTAATAATACCAAAAACAGCAGAAAAAAGGCAGGAAAAACCAAAGGGCAGGACGCAGAATAAATATAAAAACACAGGGAACATGAAGAAATAATAATACAGGCAACCGAAATAAACAAAACCAGGCAACAGAAATGGAACAAAATACAAGACCAAAATACCAAAACCATAACAGTTTACATAGTTATAACCATATGTAGGCTACATTTTATGTACTGGTGTTATTGTTGAATACATTGTGAATACATATTTCTAAAATTGTATGATGTTTTTGTTGAGTTATTATTACTCAATACTTTTTCTGACCTTTTTGAATCCCCCGACAAATAACCAATATTACAAAAAAAGACTAAAACTAATAAAAACTAAACTAAAACTAAGCATTTTCAAAAAATAAAAACTGAACTAGCAAACCCGCTTTAAAAACTAATTAAAACTAAACTGAATTTGAAAACAAAAAGTCAAAACAAAATAAAAATAAAAACTAATGAAAAATGCAAAACTATAATAACCTTGTGCAGACCACACCCTCACCCTCCCCCACACAGTTGCTAGTAGCCAAGGAGGACACGGAGGATTAAAAAACCATGATGGACCCTTTAGAAGAGGTAATTATCCTCACTTGATCTTCTGAACATAGCCATACTGAGGAATACAGAGAGAGTTGTGTAGAGCTGATTAATTAGCTTTGTAGCTACTCATTTGACAATGGCTTGAATGTAATGGACATTCATTACTATCAAAAATGAGTACAAAAAGTACAAGGATCATAAAACTCCTGAAATGACGACTCAACAACATGCAACATTACTAAAACCTGATCAGTAGTCCGCATGTACAGCCTTTTCATCTTTCATCTTCTCAACACACCTCCCTCCTAAAGCCTAAACCTAATAATGTTACAAACTGTTTTCCTGGCTACAGGTTGTGTGGTGGTTCTGACCACTTCAACTGGTTCTGCACAAAGATCCACACACTGTGCATGAACGCGAGGTCATTGGCTGAAACCTCTGCTATCATACACAACTCTCTCTCTCTCTCTCTCTCTCTCTCTCTCTCTCTCTCTCTCTCTCTCTCTCTCCTATTTCCTCCTCTTACACCTCCGCCTCCCTGCCTCTCTCCTGAGTCTGATTAGGCTGGATTTGGCCAAATTGCCCCCATCCCCTTCTAGTCCTTGTTATGGTCCAAGTCTCTGGTGCAAATAATAAAGATTTCTTGGCCACTTTTGAATTGAGAGAAATAGCATTGGATAACAGGGGAGCTTGTGGCTCCAAGTGTTTAATTAGGGATGAAAAAAGTGGATCAATCATTGTCACCATGAGAGTCCAGCCAATTTGGCTTTCTGAAGGCTGATAGAGTCAGACAGTATCACAGTACAACTCCATAGCGTAACTCAGGATCGTACACCGTGATTGATGAACAGTCTGATCACGCCCTTTGCATTTACACCTGGCATTTCTCCTCTGCATTGAGATCCCATCTCATTTCCTCCTGTGCTCTATGCAAAACAGGTGAGTAGGTGGAAATGTGGCATTATCAACAAAAACAAACATGGCAGGTGCAGTTACTAGACGAGGAACTGTGCAGCCTGGATTTACTTTTCATTTCAGGCATAAAGTGTGGCATTTCATTCCCAGAGATGATAGTGTTGAGCAGCTCTGCAGCTTCCATATATGGATGACAAAACATCACACTGACCAGATCCTGAAGGCTCCTTCAATGTATGTTCAGTGTGATAGGGACAGATACACTACACAACCATACATTATAACTGCTAGACGAATACTACTTATCAACATGTTAAGATTAGACTAATGATAGGGAATTGCTGGAGAGAGTGATGGGGGTATGGTACAATAATTTTGTCAGACAAAAGGGGTGAATCTTCCACAAATTGCAACAGAAAATCTGATAAATGATTATTACTAATAAAGTCTCCTCTGTAATGTATAAAAAGCACATATTTAATTAGATAGGGCCTCATTTGCATAATTAAACATAACATTTCAGAAAACTTGTAATTGACAAACGTATTGTCTTAATGTAAGTAATCAACTGGGGAAGTTTCATGGTGATATCTATTAGTTAAAATAGTTTCCCCATTCACCTGTAGAGTCTCTCTCCTTAACATGGGCTGCAATGGGAAATTGGCATCAACAATTTCTATATTTTTCAATACTTTCCACCACTTGGATCTCTTAGGACTTTTTACATGTGATAGAGGAGACATCTATGAGACTAGATCAGTTAAAAGGGTTTCTGTTGCAATTTGTGTAAGGTAATGTTGCATGATGCCTCTACTAGTAAACATGCAACAAAGGTCCCGAGCTGGACCTGAGTCTGGGATGTTACAGTTCATGGCCTTAACCCATACAGTAGGTAACCAGGCAGTGTACACCAGAAATCACTTTACCTGCTGTCTGTTTTTGGTGGCCCAGTCTCTGATACAATACATTCCCTCCTGAATGTGTATAAATGCCTATTTCTATTCAGAGTTGACATGAAATTAATAATTAAGGAAGCATTTCATTTGATGAAAACAGGAGAGGAAATGCTCCGGTTTTCCTTCTGGAAATACAGTATATTTCCAGGAAATACAGATAGATTCGACAAGACAGTCTGCTCTGTGTAGCCAAGAAAACAAAGTATTGCCACAATCGATCATAACTGAGCAGCAAACCTGTTTTCAATGTGGATGTAAAACGGCAAAATCTTTTGGTAAAAATATCGTCAATAGAACTGCTAGACGCTACTCATTAACGTGAGCACTCCTGAAGTAAGTGAAGGGGCGGGGCTGTTGCTATTGGCGACTCACTATGTCCACATTGATGATGGTTAACAGGTGACTGGTCTGTGTAAGTGAATGTGAAATAAAATACTCATCAATACACAGAATTATGAGGATCAAATTCAATTAATTCCAGTGATAGATAGATAGATAGATAGATAGATAGATAGATAGATAGGTAGATAGATAGATAGATAGATAGATAGATAGATAGATAGATAGATAGAGTTTTGGTGCTAAAATACTAAAATATATTTGGGGAGTCTCTCCTAACTCAGCTGGTTTCGGAGCTACTTTTAGTCTTAGAATGTTTTGTGAATACCCACTCAAAGTGTGGCAGGGTGTTCTCTTTGACAATAAGAACCTGAGCTGACCCCTCTTCTGCTTCAGCCTCTCTCCGTTTGAAACAACTGTCCCTGCAGAGTCTGGATGCCACAAGAAAGCGGTGTCACTCGGATGAATAACAAATTACCCCCCCAACCCAGAGGATTTCAGAGTCCCTGTTTTGTTACAGCCCCCCCCACCCCCCCAAAACCCATATCAAGGACCTGTCAAAAAATTAGTTCCACCTCGATTCCCTCACCCTCCTCCTCTCCCTCTCACCACCCTACCCCAGGCCCGCCTCCTTCCCCTGCTCTGCGCGATAGCCGATCGCTCATGGATAAACACTGCTAATATGTGCCAGTAAGTAATGAGGGGCAGATCGAGTTCCGCCATGCCACCAAGAAGTAGCAGTGGGAGAGAGAGAGAGAGAAGAAGGGTAGGGGGAGTTTGTAGAGGGGAACCTTGACAGTTAATTATCTGGAGAATATGGCAATCAGAGCAGCAATGAGTGTTTTCTGAGCGTCTCTCTGTTATTTGGTCCTCGGGGACGTGTCGTCGAATTCATTCGACAGACAACCTGCTGAAGGCTGAAGGCCTTGCAGCTCCTCTCTGCTCAGCTGTGTGCACCGCCAAACCATTCCACTTTCTCTGATTATTCACCTTGACGGAGATTTCTCTCCCATTGCCTGGAGGCACGCTTTCACACAAATAGCTCCAGGTTTGTTGCCACCATCTGTACATGCATTAGCCTTACATCACTGTATATGTTGGGTCCATATGAAAAACCCTAAAAATGAAAATAAAAATCACATTTACCTTGAGTGTTATGTGACCAACCAGTTTTGGTTCCTAGTTCCTGTTCCATCTGTCCAGTTATTGAGTTATCTATCTGAGAGTCCTGCCTCCACCCCAATGGAATGGAGGTGAATGGGCTTTTGTTTATGGTGGTTGAGACCATTTGTTACACAGATTTGGTGCTCAGTTGAACAATATTTGACCAATTAAAGATTCATAAAAAATGGTCAAACATCTCTCCAAAATACGACTTTAACACCAAAACCTTGAGGATCACCAGAGAAACCTTTGACATTTGGAGATTTCTGTTTGATGGGGAGCACTCCCGTTCTGGAAACTGCTCAGAAACCCCCTTACTGTCAACATACCTATGAAAGCCCTCCGTCTCTAGTTTGTGGCTGTAAAGTTCCATGAGGCTGGGACAATCCTCGAGGTCACAACAGCTCATTTTACACACTAAGGTCAAGTTTCAGAAAATGATCTCACTACAGTGAACTGCTCCTATGGGGACTAATATCATCACACATGAACACAACTGGGCTCATGCAATCCATACGACTCTCAGCTTTCCAGTCAGAGCCAATTTATGCAACGCCCAGACTGTTTAGGGACCCCAGTATGCAGAAATATCCAAGCACACCATTTTATATGAGGCAAAATGAAATACTGCATGAGAAAAACTGCATGGGATTATCATAAAGTGGGCATGTCTGTAAAGGGGTGACTCGTGGGTACCTATAAAACCCATTGTCATTCAGATATCTGGAGGTCAGAGGTCAATGGAGCCCTTTTGAAAATTGCCATGCCAGTTTTCCCCTCGCCAAAGTTTAGCCTAACATTGCATGACACGGTTGGTACCAATGGATTCCTTTGATCATCTAGTTTCATAATGATATGCTATGCCTGCTACAGACTCAAAAAAAAAAAAAAGGTTGGTGGTGTCGGCCGTAGGGCCGTCGGAGTGGTAAGCGGTTTTAGCTGAAAATAATACTACTACTATTGCCAAACAAAAATTTGTTATGCACATGTGTATGAAACAGACTCCTTAATGGGAAATGCTTTGTTTAGCATGTACTCTTTAGCTGCTAAATGCTCCACTATGTTCACCAGCTCGTCTCTGGCTATGTCTGTCTACTGCAGGGAGTGCTCTGTGACACCTGACCAGAGGCCTATTTACCATATAGTAAACCACATTAATTTTCCTCCATGCTATATGTTCGGTCAGACTTTGCTACCTTGTTACAGCATGTCCAGAGTTCTGGTATTACAACCTTATACTGTCCTCCACAGTTGTACAAATCATATCCATGCATATTGCGTTGCCTGAGTTGAAATCATTAGATTTTTTTAACACCTCCCACCCTGCTGGTATTTTGATTGACCCCGTTTTTTTCTTCTTAGCTATTACTATTTTACTGTTGCAACAATCTGATTTACTCACATGGATCATTAACGTGTTATGTTTCATCCTGTGAAAGTCCTGCATAATGTTACATGAGTCATGCAGTGAAGGCAGGCTGGATTGATAATTAGGCCGCTCTGATTCAGTCTAAAAAGTGCCTGCTGCTTGCTGCAGGCCTGGCTGGCTCTCCCAAGGATCGCCCCCGGACACAGCCCTTCATTTGCTTTTTTTGGTTTACAGCCACTACGCACGAACACACACACACACACACACACACACACACACACACACACACACACTGGCCTCTCTACTAATGACTGACCCTGACCCACCACACAGTCCTAGAGCGGAGGTCGTTTGAGGGAAGAGAGAGAGAGACGTGCCCGTGCAGGCAGGACCTACGGCAGCTGGTGGAGGTCAATCTTCCCGGTCAATATATGGACACTTTGGACACCAATAAGCATAGAACAATCCCCGGCTGTCCGCCCACTCTCTGAAGCTTGTCTCGTCTTCCGGCCGTAAATACCGATGGTCGCACCATAACTCTCCTCTGGCTGTTTCGGAGAGGGGAGGAGGCTGGTGTGTGTGCACTTATTTTATTTTGTGTTTTGTGCAGTCTCTAGTCACCCTGCAGAGATCTGAGGAGCAGTTGACCATAGTCCTCATAAATCCACCAGAGTTTAGAATGCCAACACAAAGACAGAGGAAGGAAAAGTGTGTCTTTTTCTTTACCTTTAGTGCTTTTTATTGCAAAACTTGAAATTGCAGAATGCGTCACATTTCAAAACTTTCTAATAAAGCAAATGGAATAGACAGATGTACACAGACAATACAGAGTATTCTTGTGAAAATCTACAGAGGCTGGCAGGTGTCATGTAACCTGAGAAGCCAGATGTTGTTTTTTTTAACACAGAACCATGTAAGAAGCCGTCATTGGAAACTGTTTGGAAAAGGGTAGGCACCTTCAAAAAAATACCTGGCAGGTTATTGGATGAACCATCTGTCCATCACATCTGCCATTATTGTTTTAAACAAACAGCCGCAGTCATCACACACCCCTAAACCACACTGCAGCTGACAGTAGCTTCGCACCGGACACTGATTGGTCGGTCGGCTGGTAGTTCAGACACAAACACATCCAGCCTGATAAGATGGAATTCCGTGTGGTATGTGATCCTGCAATTCTCGCGTGATCTCGCGAAAATCCAGCTGCAGTGCAATGTAAGCTGTTATGGCGAAGGAAGAAAATATTGATGGTGAATATTTTGCATAGTGAGAGATGGCTGAATCACTTGAGTTTAAATTTGCAACCACAAATGACAAGCTGAAGGCCTGGTCCAATACAAAGTGGCACAGCCAAATTTATCTGCTGTAGCTACTGAGCTAAAATCTAAAATTTAACACAGTTCATTCAAAAGATTTATTTGGACCATTGAATCCTGTTTCATAACTGTTTGCAAAAAAATCCTCTTTTGTGGAGCACTTCATACTCCGACAGATGTTAAATTAAACTGATGACACACAGCCGATAAGCTTCTTCCATTGTGGACTCTCCGACTCTCCGTTCACTCTGAGGTCAGCACAGTTAGGACGGCTTTCTATAGCTCAGCGGCACAAATTTACAGGTCACAGTTCAAAGTTGAACTTGAGAAATTCATGCAGACTTACTGACATGGAGTATTCTGGTTTCAGGGCCAACAGGTGAAATCCAGATGATGTTATTATCAATGGGTTATCTTCACGGTGTGAGCAAGTGATGGAGTGCTCCTGGTCAAGGTAAGACAGGACTAGATGAAACTTTAATGACGCCTGTCGGGGAAGTTTGGTTGTTGTAGCAGCTCAATAATGTGTCAGCCTTCAGTGGTTTCCCTACCACAGGACTGATACGCCTGTTTCCCTTCCCATAACATGCACATCATTTGCATTAAGAAGTAACCAATTTACTTACACATACATACAACTTTTTGTTTTTGCTCTGTCAAAATTATGCTCTTTCTCATCTTCCATCTTTCTCTACATTTATATTTCATTGGGTTATGGATGGCTACTCTTCTTACATTGTAAAGCTGTATTAATGATAAATAGAACATTGTTTTTTCACAGGAATATGCCACTGCAGCATTCGGCTTACAGGAATATGTTCCCTTCAGCTTTCTGCTCAGCTTCCAGGTGGTAAATATTTTACACAGTCGGTATATCATATTCAATATTACTTATTGCCCACTGTAGTAGCACAACCCTGTACCTTAAAAATGACAGTAATATAAAAATGTTATTTCAATCACGCTGAACATTTAATGATTTATCTGCCGTAAAGATGGATATAGTTAACTGAAAAATGAATGCAGAATCCACGGAGGGGCTTATGATTAGATTCATTTCTGATACAGCATCATTGATTTTCATTCTGATACAGCAAGCTATGGCACCTGGTTCCCCCTGCCAATAGTAACCTTATACTGTATACACTGATGTCTTTACACTTCTCAGAGTTCAATTGTTGAAAGATTGAATATTTCAAATTGTTTAATAGCAAACCTGCCAGATGTATTCTTTATTAATGATGTCCTAGAGTCACCTTCATTAGCGGGCTTGATACCAAATTCAATACTTTAGGGCACAGACGGATGTGTCTTGTATGTTTATGTGCTTCATGTATTTGAATGTGGCAATGTTTAATGTGTGTTTTTATTACTGTCTAAATAGGAAACTAGCAAGGGGTGCTGGGTTAGGAAGTAGGGAAGGGGCCACTCCCCTGGCTCAATTTGCGGCTGGTGTGTTTCCGCAAGATGGTCTCTAGTTTGAACTGCCACAGGAACACCCCCTACCTCCACCCTCCAGCGTTTGTGTTGCTCCCTGACTGCCCTCTCAGGCTCGGCACATGATTACCTCTTCCTTCATCTTGCCGACCTGACCTCCTGAACCACAAGTAGCATCAGAAGCCCAGGTGGAGTTTTGAGTTATGCAAAGCTCTGCGAATCAAGGCCAGAGGTCACCCAATTGACAAGCCGCAGTGGCGCAGCTCTGCCTCGACTTGGAGGCTGCGACTTGTTAGCGTAACATCTGAGCTCCTTGGTATTACAGGAGGAGCACTGTTACTCATTACCGGGCCGTCTGCAGAGGCTCCGGAGAAGCACTGATGCTGAATTACTGACAAGTTAATGCTCTTGTTTGATGCGTTTCCCATTAAGTCGTTGGGGTCCATATGAACATGTTGCATGTCATTATGTGAACGTATTTAATATAAAAATAATAATTATGTAATCATTTTTATTCAGTCAAATATTCATTTATTAATAGGTATCAATAATTTTACAGCACACATGAAACAGAAGACAGAGAAGGTGATGGATGGAAATGATACGCTATGCTGTATGCAGTACACTTCACTATATTGTGGTGTAATGTCACATAGTGTGTTTTTCCTGATAGTGAGCGTTGAACAACAATGTGATGCTTTTCTGTCTTCTCATTGTGTAGATTAGCCGATGCATACAGCTACTCTATCCAGACCTGCCATCCTTCTGTTTGCTTTTTTGAGTGTGTGTGTGTGTGTGTGTGTGTGTGTGTGTGTGTGTGTGTGTGTGTGTGTGTGTGTGTGTGTGTGTGTGAATGTGTTCATACTGTTATCACATAAATGCCTAGTATAATAGTAATAATACATGAAAGTTTGATTCATTCTGGTGCCAGCAATATATGTGTTTATGTCCGCCAATGTTTGTGATAGCTTTATATGGAATTGTTTTCCTCTATTTAATGTTTTTCCTTCTTTTTTCCTCTTTTCTTCGGTTTTGGACATAGTTATATTATGTACCTCTTTTGATATATTGTATTTTAAAAGCCACCCCCCTTTGAGATGTATATGGTAAAACCCTCTATGAAATTGTTATGGGTGTGGCTTTTTTCAGACCTAATCAGACCTAATCAGATTAATTGAAGCCAGATGGTGTGTCAGCTGAATGTGATCCCTACATATATCCCTTCATCAAATGCGTTCACCATTTGCCTGAAGAAGACCCATTCGGGTCGAAATGTTGCATCTCTATTAAATACGGGAGTTTAAAGCAGTGTTGCGGACATTATATTATTTTCGCTTTATGTCCGCCAATGGCCATAAAAAACTTCTTTTTTTCACCTTGCCTTTCAGGGCATCCGTAAGGAAATGTCCAGACCCTATGTGACTATTGTTCGCTGTTATTTCAGAACCATGGACAGCTCCGTTTGTTGTGTATAGGGAGGGCGCTGTCCATAGTACTGAAACAGAGCCTGATCTCGGGGACACAGCAGCAGCCTGCAGCTTTACGCAATGCAATTCATATTTTCTTCATTAATGATTTATTATTCCTTGCGTCCTTCGTTTTTCTTTGATGGCGTTCTCTTGTCTCTATGCTCTATTCTTTCATTTTTCTCTCTGGTTCTTCTGCTTCATCTCTTTCCACTTAATAACAACTTTGTAAAAAAAATAATATTAAATATTAAACTTCTCTTGGGGAGGGCAAGCTCTGAGGAACGCATCCGATTGATGAGGTTTGTATTACTATCATTGCCACTACTACTACTTCTACTACTACTACTACTACTACTACTGTATTACTACTACTGTATTACTACTGCTGTATTATTGAGTTTAAAAAAAACAAAAAACTCCCACAGTTATGAAGGGTGAACTTAGTTATATAGCTCTATAGCTATGAACATAGCTATAAAGACTAAACCCGATTTTTAGCCATGTTTAATTTAGCTTTTTTTAAAGAAAATTTTTAGGGTTTTTCCTTTTTATTTAGAACAGCTGAAGAGAGCAGGAAACGGGGGCAAGAGAGGGTAGATGACACGCAGCAAAGGGCCCCAGGTCAGATTCCAACCCCGGGCCAGTGGCAAGGACTGAGCCTACATGGGGCGCGCATTCTACCAGGTGAGCTATAGCTGCCACAAAGATGGGCATTTTAACTTGGGGGTCTGTGGGGATGGACTCCCTTTAAGAGCCTGCCTCAAGTGGCCACTCGATGAAATGCAGTTTTTTTTGGCACTTCTGTGGTGCCTCATCCCTCAGGTTGCCACTTGATGCAGCACATGATGAGTTTTCTGAAGAGACATTGTTGGGAATTTGTGTGGGCATTTCCCACACTATAATTACAAGATTTGTAGAAATTCAGGGTCTGACTATAAATTAAATATCGAAGCTTTAACCTGAAAAGTATACAAAAATACATGAATAATTTCCTGTAAACAGGTGAGATATTTTATCTGAGCTTAAGGGACACTGCTTTAAATACAAATGTGTAAGGAGAAATACAAACCACTCACAGATCACAATGTGGCAAACTGGGTGAGACACGAGACAGCATGGGCCCAGCACAGCTTGGATTTTCATAAAGATGTATGTAAAAGGTGAATAAAAATCCGGGACATCAGTGATAGACAGACAGCATGAGCTAGCCAGAAGTACAGTAGCTCTGCAAGAGAACAGACAGTTGTAAACAACTCTTTTAGATTTAGATTATATTTTGAACATAATAAAAACAATGCTAAACGATAGCCATTTTGGGTATAACCCAAGTTTTGTAAAAACACTGAATATTCTTTTCCTGGAATTACAGTAAGCACATTTTCCTCAAACGTGTCCTGTGTATCTGGAAGTCACTTTCAGCAGCATAGACTAGGTTTGTTGAACACAGTAGGAAACGCAGCCATCCTGCCATTGTAAACTGCTTCATGGGATTAGTTGGTTGATAATCGTTTATAGATTTTATTTTTTGCTGTTACATTGTCTCTCTCTGTAACAGTTGTGCCTGTACATGTTGCTGTGCAGATATTTGGCCTTGTGACGCTGCACACTCCATTCATTGCTTTTTTGTAAGGCTGGCTGCTATGAAAAGATGAGACCTTCCTGCTGAAGAAAAGCTGCCCACGGCCTCATCACACCCCATTGACTGTGTACCTCTCTCTCTCTCTCTCTCTCTCTCTCTCTCTCTCTCTCTCTCTCTCTCTGTCTCCCTCTCTCTCTCGCTCTCTCTCTCTCTGTCTCCCTCTCTCTCTCGCTCTCTCTCTCTCTCTCTCTGCTGGTCTCTTTCTCTTTGCAGCTCCCTCTCTATCTACCAATGCAATGCAATTGGATTCTCAGTCCAATCTGATTGTAAGGCATGAATGTTGAATGAATGCTTTTGCCAAACATCTCAATACACACAAGTGCAACATGTGTTCCGGTGTGTTTTCAAATTTTTTTATTTTAAATGCAGTAAAATAATAAAAAGACGTCAGGATTGCATGACATTTTTTTCATGCATGTCAGTTTCATGTGGTCATTGGAGGTGGATGACATGACTGGCTGCTATCTAACAAAAGGCAATTATATAAAAAAAAAAGTACATATAATTGTAATTCAGTTGCTGTGCAGTCACTGCGCACTCAACTGCCTACTCCCCCGCCCCCCACATACACTCACACTGTTCACTGACGTGTAGTTAAACATAGTGCCTTTGTCTCCCCTCCATCTTTTTGTATTCCTCTTGCCGTTTTACCTCTAGAAAGCACCTGCTGTGTGACTGAACAATGAGCCGACAGCATCAGCTGACATGCAGCGGGGGACCACTAGGGGGCACTACACCGCCATCAAACAGAGCTGCTCCCCCCAACTCCACTCCTTTGTCTGCTATACATTAAGGAACCATCCCCTTTCCAAGATAAAACCGTGTATGATTATTTTACCCCCCTAGTCGCCCTCAAAGACGGCGAGGATCACTGTGGAATCCTTGAGAGATTGTAATTTCCTTTGACTCTGGAGATCCACGCGTGTCTAAGGCAGTAGCAGAGATGTAAATGTAATTGCTCTGTTGCTCCATTGAAATGAAGATGCTGCTGAAAGGAAGCGTTTTTTTTGTGACACTTGCTTTTGTCTGTGTGTGGTCGAATGTCTTTAAACATAAAGAGGAACAAAACAGACTCACATACAATGATTATCACACACACAAAACTGCGATTGTGTTTTTTCACCCGTCACTGAGAGAGATTTTCTTTGTGTGCAGTGTGGCTTTTTAGGCTTTTGGCCTTTCAGTGGAGCTAATGTAAAGAAAAATAAAGAACATGAAAGCTTGTTTGATGTGTATGTGCATGTGTTCCATGCCACCCCCCCCCCTGCTTTGAGATAGAATGGCACAGTTCACTGATCTGTTCCTGTATTTGTGTGTGTGTGTGTGTGTGTGTGCTCCGGACACCTACAGGGAATCTTATACTGTATATCTGACCATTATCTGCGGTTAAAAACAGGGTCTGTCATTCTTTCTGTTCAAATGATTTTAAGCCTTACTAATTGAAAATGTCAGCTTGAAAAGTCAAGGCCTGTTGCAGCGAGTTAAGCGACCAGTTGGCATTAAGAAGACCTTAAATCAGCCCTGAGGAAATTGGTTTTATTTTTCTCCTTGCTTTCATTCTGCAGTCCCCCCCCCCTCCTCCCTCCCTCCCTCCCTTCCTATCTTTTTGCATTTTTTGTTTCAGTCAAATTCTGCAGCAGCGTCCCCCCCTTCCTCGGACCAATAATATATCGTCTCGGCTTGCTGATTCTGGCTTTTCCTTTTAAAACGTGATCTGGTCCAGGCGTTGTGCAATTTGCCTGTGATGTGACGATTCCCTTCGACAACGCATTGAGATATTTCCAATCGTTTTATTATCATATCGGATGATATTGATTGTCTGCAGTGACGTGTTTAATCCTGAGGAGCTACTGGTGTGTGGCCGGTGGTTTAAGTGTCTTGAAGGTCTAAATGCTGTTTTCAAGCGCAGCACTGTAGAGATATGTAATTGTGGGGGATCCCTGAACTGTCTAATTTTAGAAATATTGGCAACACATATTTCTTGGCTTTTTTTTGATTTTTTTTTATTTTGAGACAGGAAAATGGTTCCAGTATTGGCTTTCGGAAACCAATGTCTTTCCCTCAGAGACAAACTACAAAGGAAAAGTGGAAGAGGGGTCATTTTTATGACACGTAACACCTTATTGCCTTCCCTTGTCTCCTTTTCTTTTCCAACAAAGAGGGGATAAAAGAATTAAATGTTGCCACACTTGAACCCCCCCACGCCAAGCTGTGAGTGCTGATCAGAGTCGATGGTGTGGCGTGTGGTGTGTCAATGCATATGATTTCCTCTTTGTGTGTTTTCATCAGTCCCGAGGGGCAACTCATTTTCCTCTCTCCTCCTAGTGCTCCTAATCGTCCCTTCATCGCCATCGCCATCCCTCGTTTTATTTCTGATCATTTTTCCCCCCAGAAAGCACGTTTCAGTGGGAGCTGGTGGAGGTGTTGGCCGAGGGCCACGGAGCGCACAGCACATCAATTAATGCACCATTACTAGGTGCCAGGGTGTGTGTGTGTGTGTGTGTGTGTGAAGCTCAAATCTAATTATTCTTCCCTCATAGCAGGGACAGAGTCCATCATACTACTGGTGGCTGAAGCCTTGCATTTCTGCAATACCTCTCTCTCTCTCTCTCTCTCCCTCTCTCTCTCTCTCTCTCTCTCCCTCTCTCGTTCTGTTTCTTTACATCTCTCTTTCTCTCACTCTCTCTTTCTCTCTCTGTTTCTATATCTCTCTCCCTTCATTTCCTCCTGTCTGCTCTCTCTCTCTCTCTCTCTCATCCTTCCGTGCATCCTGCCTCACCCCACCTTTCTCTCTCCATCTTTCTCCTCCTCCTCCTTCGTCCATCCTCCTGCCCCCCCCCCTGTCCATCTCTACCTCCGTATCCCTCTCTCTCCTCTCTATCACACTCTCGCAGATGCCACATCACACCACACGCTCTCCCTTTCCCCCTCTCTCTCTATCTCTCTCTCCCTCTCTCCCGTCCGTCTGCTCTCTGCTCTCTCATTCGCTCCGCCGGCTCGACGCCGGCTGTCACTTCATTTGCTGCGGCGGAGCAACAACTGGCTTCTTTCAGCACCGGTAGCGAAGAGGGGAAGGCGAGAGCGGAGTGAAGAGTGGAAGAAGAAAAGTGTGAGGACGAGAGGGAGAAGAGGAGGAGGAGGAGGAGATCTTTTGTTAAGCATCCATCCCTCCCATCGTCCCTCTCTGGCAGCAGCAGCAGCATCAGCACCGCTCCCGCAGCTGGATCCTCCGTCTCCTGCCGGGATCTGCCTCCTCCTTCTCCTCAGGGAACTGGGAGGGGGAGGGAGATCGCTGCCTCCCGGCACGCTGCGGACCCTCGGCAAGCCGTCAGGAGGGGAGGGAATTGTGAGAAGAGGCCGTCGGGAAGAGCAGAGGAGAGGCAACACCCTGGGTTACAGGAGAGAAGAGGAGAGGAGAAGGAGAGAGGGTAAGAGGCCACCGTGGCACACTGAGTGGACCTGTTGTCGCAGTTTCACCCTTTTATTTTTTTCTTTGTCCACTCCTTCCTTCTCTGGTGGAAGATTCAGAATTGTTTTTTTGTTTTTTTTCACCTGTTTTCTCTCTTTTTTCTCTCTGAGACCGGAGGAGATTTTTATTTCTATTTTCAACCAAATGTTTTTCCTCTCTTAACGTGCAGTGTTTGTCTTCTCTAGTTGTTGTATCATCCTTTATTTTTCTTCCCCATATGCCCTGTCCACTATTCTCATATTCGTAGGACTTGTGGACAATCAAATCAGAAGAATGAGGAGGCGTGGGTGTGTGTGTGTGAGGGTCACGTAAGTTAAGGGGAGAATCTGAAATTCTTCAGCGTGAATAAAAATTAAACAAGTAAGGGGGAAAAAAGTTAAAACAAAAAAAAAAAAAACACCAGAGGGGGTATTTCACTTCACTCCTCATTCTCATCTTTGATGCCTCCTGTCCCAACAACCTGTGGTACTCTATGTTTGCTGTGTGTGAAATTTGTAAGTGTGTGTGTGTGTGTGAGAGGAAGTTTGAATGAACGCAAAGGTACGAGAAGATTCTTGGTGTTTGATTTTAGCCGTTGCCCAGAGTAATCTGATGAGTCTCCGGGGTGCTTCCACTGAACAATCAATGATACTTGGGCTAGCCGATCTATGTGTATGTGTGTGTGTGTGTGTGTGTGTGTGTGTGTGTGTGTGTGTGTGTGTGTGTGTGTGTGTGTGTGTGTGTGTGTGTGAGAGAGAGATGATATCTAGCTGAAGCCCTCAGGTTCTCTTTTCTCTCACTCTCTACAGATGGCCTGGGTTGGGCCAGGCTAGCCGACCCTCTCTTTCTCTGTGTGTGTGTGTGTGTGTGTGTGTGTGTGTGTGTGTTTGGCTACGGGTGGTAAATCCCAGCTCTCTGCAGCCTGGGGGTGGTTGGGTGGGTGAATGGGCGGGGGTCTTCTCTTCTCCTCTTTTTGGCTGAGAGTATGTTTGTGTATGCGTGTGTGTTTTTGCGTGTGTGTGTGTGTGTGTGTGTGTGTGGGTGTGTGTGTGTGTGTGTGCATGTCTCCTGGGCCGAGTGGTCCAGGCTGGCCGGCTGAGTGGAGGATGAGAGGGGAAATAGAGAAGGGGCTGGAAGAAAGGAGAAAAAAAAAAAGCAGCGAAAAAAAAACAAAAAAAAAACTTGTGGATTAGCATCTCATCGGCTTTCTTCTTTTCTTCCTGCTTCATCATCTGTTCATTCTTTGTTTACCCTCCTCCTCTCTTTCCCTTGCTTTTCCTCCGCTGTCCGCCCCTCCATCCTGCTCAGGGCTGTTGATTTCCCTCCATCAATGTGTCCATCCTGCTTCAGCCCCACTGCAGAGTTTCCATTTTTCCTCTAGAATAACGAGAGTCTGTGTTTTCTGTACTGATTTTGCTGCAAATCCACTCAGTTGGTCTTTTTTATTTATTTTTTATTTTTTTTTTAAATGTGAAACATTTAAAATGTATTTTCTGTTCTGTTCTGTTAATCTCTTCTGCTTTGACAATACTGCAACAAATGACAATATTATTCCTCAGTTTTGATGAACGTGCACAATGCAATAGTAATTTAGATCTGCCCTCGGCGTCGGGGGTACACACGCCGATGAGCCTTTTACCGAACCATCCTCGGAGTAATTGTTAATATTGATCAGAGGCAACTAATCAATGGAATGATTGTGGATCGGCTTAGCTGGAGCCTGCTCTTTGTATTCAGCCGGCTAGTTCAATTAGAATAGAATGGAATAAATTTGCCTGAACTTTTCATACATTATTAATGGCCTTGCTCCAGCATTTTAAACTCATCGCTTTAATTAGAAAATAAAGAAGAGGGGAAATCATATTAATGATTGCTGAATCAATATTCAGGAAATTCATTTAAAAGGCATTTCAACATTTAAAAATTGTAAATGAAATGAATGTCATGGGCTGTGATATGCCTCCATAAATTTCCCTGAATGTATATTTTATCAAATATATATATATATATATATATATATATATATATATATATATATATATATATATATATATATATATATATATACCACACAGCACAGACTGATGTGCTGCTACAAAACGCAGCACCAATTTTTTATATAATCAAACAAATTAGTTCTCTGCATGCGCGGCCCCCTCCCTGCTTTGGTCTGATCCATGTGTTGATTTCTCTGCTTGTGGTGGAGGGTGGAGGGTGTGGGGTAATGGAGTGTGCGGGGCTATTGTCAGACGGCGGTAGCTCCCGGGCTTGACCTCCCTAACCCCGCGTTTCCCTTGTGTGTGCACACCCTTACACCCCACCCACCCCCTCCCTCCCAGATGTCATTACGCCCAGGTTAGGGCCGAGCCGGAGCGGTGATGGCAGCAGCAGGGAAACCAAATGTCCCCGCCGGATGACGACTTCCAGGAGACCGGGGTAGCGCTGCCAGGCCGCGGCCCAGGTAAGATGCTTGGTGGGGGAGACCAAGATGCTTGTTCTCCCCCCTGTCACCTCCACAGTTTTGTGTACAGATCCAAGAGAGAGTGAATGGAGCTTAACCTCAGCTTTTACACACCCTTCTTCTTATTTTTTTTCCTTTCTTTTTTCTGTTTGTCCCCTCCACACACGCTGCTGGCTCGGATTGAAAAATGCCACCGTTGTCGATTTTCTCCTTTTGCAGAGGAGCCATTGATGGAACCCTGCCTCACGCTGCAGCGAGGCATCTTCAATCAATGCGACTGCCCCGCTTTCTCTAGATGTGTATGTGTCCTAATGCCACTGGAGCCTGAACGGGGGCTGCTGATGGCAGCAGCGATGGCCATGGCGGTGATGATGCGATGGCAGTGGCGCTGCTCTCACGCTTTCTGGCTTAGCTCCCCTCGTTATCTGAAAGACTCTCTTCGGTGACGGGTATTCTTGGGTGGATAATACGGATCACGTTGTTATTGCTTAAGAATACGCGTAGTCGAGGAGAGTCCTCTCTTCGCCCGACACCAGCAACACCCTCCCATCCCCCGACACCCACCCACCCACCTCACCTCACCCCGACCACCCACCCACCCACCCACGGAGGACTGTCAGGATGGGTAAAGCCACGTCCGCCACTCTCCACTCTTCCAAAAAGAGAAACTCACCTCTTCTTTGATCTGTACTGCATTGCAATTTTTTTTTAACCACGGTTCGAGGTTCCAGAGTGTCCTCACGTCTGTCACAGCGTGCATCTGTCAGTCTGTCTCTGTGGCAATGGACAGCGTTGTGTTTTTGTCTGTTCTTTCTGTGTGTGTGTGTTTGTGTGTCTGTTGGACATGCAGCTTGGAGGTTGTTCGGTCTCACGGAGATAACTGGCTCTTTGTCTGACAACTTCTGATCACGTGTCTGCATGAACAGTGACTGTTCCCATAATGGCGGGCCAGCATGACAGCCTGCACACTCACACAAACATGTACAGTATATTTACAGTCCTCGGGGTCAGGCCTAGTTTTTACTTTGCAGACAAATGAGTTCAGTATTTAACAAGCAGCAACCTGAACATGTGCTGGGAGTCCACTTTGACAAACGTTTGACAGTGGGACAGTTTGATCTGTGTAAACCTGTGTCACCTCTCATCACCTCTTTTGGAACAGCAGTGGCCCTGCAGCTGTGGCTCCATTGTATTTCTAAGCCAACCTAAACCTACTAGGGGCCCCGGGGCAATAATGAACAAGTCAGCCCCCATTACCCCCCTTTCCACCCACCCTCTGTACAATGTACAATACCTGGCCCCAGGTTCGTCGGGTGATCATTTGATTAAACACAAATAATTCAGGAACATGCAGCACCAGAAAGTCCAGAAAGTAGATTTGGTCTTTCAGACATGGCTCCATGATTAGGAAATAAAGCAGGCTCTTACCATATCAGTATTGTACTTTAATGGTGCATGTTCTATATCAAATTTTCAATTAACCACAAACCAGTTTGAACAGTAAGCCAGGAGTTTTGGGGGGGCCTGCAGCTTGGGGGGCCCAGGGCAGTTGCCTGCATTGTGGTTAGTAAAGCACCCTAACCCTACAGCTACAGGCTGTTCATTTTAATCACAGAAAAAATAAATATATTTTTTACCTCCGTTGGCCCTCTGTAATGAATGATTTCTTACAAATTCACTCTGAAGAGACTGCAGGATTCTGACTCAGGCTTCAACTAATTCTTTTAACTAATTCTTACTTCTTTTTTTTAATTAAAATGTAATCTCTCCATTATTTTTCTGATAATTCAATGAATCGTTTGTTCTATAAAACGTCAGATGATAGTGAGAACTGCCCCGAGCCCTTAGTGACGTCATTTTGTCTTAAGCCCAAAGATGATCACCTTACTGAGATGTAAAATAATATCTGGTGTCTGGCGATTATGTTGTTGATTTATCCATTATTAGATTATTGTAGAAAATGTTCCATAATAGTGAACGGTTACCACAGTCCATTGTGATGTATTCAGATATCTCGTTGTATCCGAAGAACAGTCCCAAAGACAAAGACATCTAGTCATATCAAAGAGAGGAAAGCAGCAAATCCTCACTAACTGGAGCCACACAATGTTTTTGCTGGATTAATGACTTAGTTTTATTAAATTTGATTTGATATGGACGTCACTGCAGCACAAGGACCAGACGCAAACGCTAATTTACAGCACCTGTCCACGGGAGGCTTCGTTTTTAAAAGAGGCACCGATGATGTTGTTGCTGATTCTTTTTCTGTAAATCAACAAATTGAAAAAGATTATTAGTTTCATTTTCAATTGTGACTTTAACAAAAAAAAAAAAAAAAAAAACTTCCCAAACAGTAACCATTTTATATTTGCCATTTCCGGGCCTGTGAACACAAAAAGGGGCCAATTTAAAAAAAAAAAAAAAAATCAAATGAAGATTTTGGTTTGGTTTCATCGGGATTGTTTAGGACCTGCTAATGGTCCGTGTCAGACCTCATGATGATGACAATTCCCAGTGACTTTTTGTTTCGTACTTTGGCTCAATCTATGACATAAGAATTACCAAATGATTGGCTGCAGCACCCTGAAGTCTAAACATATGAGTATCTTCATATGGATCAGTATGAGTAGCCCATAATATTTGATAAGGAAGCAGTAGACAGTATTGTGCTATATTTTCCTCTGGCTGAGCTTATTGGGTGGAACCTGAGCTGAGACCCCCACCCTGCCACAACAACCCCACCCCCCCACCCCCCATGCCCCCTCCCTTATGCTCCTTTTTTATGCAAATGGTGCTATGCTAAATTACATTTATTGCAGATTAGAGGTTTACGCCACTTGCAATACTTCTGCTGCTGAGCCTCACACACGCACGCAGGCACACACGCACACACACACACACAGCTGAGAAAACAAAATGTCCACCATGAACGGTCAACAGCTCACCTTATGCATTGAGAAACGAGGCGTCTGGATAAACAATTCCCCACCCCCACACACACACACACACACACTCAGACACTATAACTTTTTCCGCGCTGACGGCGATGCACCATGAATATGGATTGCCTCTCCGTGTCTGATGGCACATTCTGAACCCTAACACCCATGTAAAATCCATTTAAACACCTAATAGGATCAACTTGACTCACGCCGCCATGTCCTCACACATGTCACTCCTCATGATCACATGCTGGAGACGTCCTCACACTGCCAGGCTAGTGTAAATCAGTTTGTTTTTTTACACGCCTTCCCTATAGCAGCTATGGAATTTCAAGTGAGTCCGTTTCAATGCCTGTTTTTGTTTGGCATGCAGGATATTCCCAGGCGGGAGTTCATTTTAAAGTTATCCACAGAGTCACTCAGACATGCTCCTGATTGCGATTATACAAACCATCTTGGTCATTACCATTTTAGATTATTCAGATAATACAATTATATGTTTAACACTTGGCTTAGCTGGTAATTACTGTTCCTTTCTTATGGAAACAAAACAAAGCGACATGTTAAAATGTGTGTAGGAGGATGGAAAGTAGAGCAGTTGTGGCGTAATCGCATATGAATACAAATCACACACGCACGCGCACATACACACACACGCACACACACAGTTCCTTCCTTGCATTTGTGTGTTGACTGTTAGAGATGGTGTGGCGTTTGTTCCTTGTGCGTCCGTGTGTCTCTGGGTTGCTTGTTATTTGCTGCTGCAAGGCCTTGGCTGGCTCACTTCACCGCTGATCCACTTTATACTCGCCTCCACTGATACACTGCAGGCCTTTCACGGTTTATTACTTACCAAAAAACGGACACACTTGTCTACCTTTCACCTAAACGTCTATGTAACACATTAAATGCAACCCATTAACAATAAAAAAGATGCTTTTAAGCTACATTCTTGTCACCAATATTGACTTAAAACACATCCGTTTTTGAATACTTCTTTGATGCGACAGTTAACCACACAGGCGTATAAAAAGGCGGCTCAGTGACAGTGATGTGATATAAAGTGCTGTCTTGGTGTCATCCTGTGTGTGCTAGTGTGTATCCGGATTGTCTCTGCTTGTTTCCAAACTGTTGTAAAGAGCTGCCATGCTGTAAAAAAACCCACTGTTGACACGTACTATCAAATGCAATGGACAATTTCTTCGATGACTTAATGAAGTAAGCATTGTGTGAGTATTGTAATAGCTGCTGTTGGGGCACAGAGATGTCTAAACTGCTGCTTATCTAATGTGTCTTTCTCTGCAGTCAAAGAGCGGCTGTGGTTATGCACTAATGTATGCTGCTCTGTACTAATGGCATGCTGCTGCTGCTGAGGATGATGATGATTGTTTTAAAGCTAGCCAGAGATGAATGCTGCATGCATTTCAATCATTTCAACAACAGCAGTGATGAGATTGTCATTTTCCCCTGTAAGTGTGCCTTTATTTCTGTCAATAATATGTGGCTGTAAATATAAATAAACCCCTCTTTCTGAAATTGAAATGTGAAATGAAACTTTAATTGACATAATAAAAGATACGTGTGAAAAGAGGCCTTCACTCTCGCACTCGAGGCCTGTTTTAGACATTTGTCATTTCCAGAAGCAACACGGGTTGAGATTCCGAAATTACATTTCCAATGAATAGCTGGATTCGACAGTGGATTACAGTCATTTCTGCCTTTGTTCGTACAAATGCAGAGACAGGCCTGTGGATATAAAAGTTGGAACCCTGAACACGTCCTCGCCAGCCGGAGGATCGGCTATGGACTGCTGCCTAAACATTTTTCTGTCTCCACACTTTAAAAATGAGTGGATCTCACTCCAGAGGCCTTTTCCCAGCGACCCGACAGACAATCCTAGAGATTAAAAAAACTAAAACCCATTTCCTCCTCTGCTCTGCCTCCTCACTGGGAGTTACACCAGAGTGCTTCACATCTTCTTGAGCCTCTGTCAGCAGCCATTTCTGAATCAGAATTCAAATTCACAACTTTCAAAACATTACATATGATGTTAGATTGCGACCAATTTGATCAATTTTCGGCAGACATTCCTGCTGGTGTCCCTCCACACACTTGTGTTATAAACTACAGTACATTTGCTTTTATGATAGGGAGATGTGACCTAGCCCCTTAGCTGACTCTGGCACAAACTGAAATGTTGATTAATGTGCACTAGGGCTGCACGATATGAGGACAATATGTGATATAGGATAACGCTGTTGACTATCGCAATGATGATATTACTTGCGATTGATAAACAGATATTAAAGTGTTCTCAGTTCTGCTGCTTTCAGTGTTCTGCTAAAATACAACAAGCTGTTGTTGGATTTAAAACAAATGAAAGGATATTTCCAACTTTCTTTTTTTTTAACAAATTGAACATTGAATTGAAAATAAAAGGCAGCTCTAAAAAAAAGTGAGTTACATTTTAAAGTGCAGTTTTTGTAATCAAATTTCAATCAAAAGAAATCTCTGAATGACATTCGCGATGTGTTTATTGCACCAGTTGATATTGCGATGACGATAAAAAAACGGTATATTGTGCACTGTCCTTGGTAAATACATAAAAATGAATACCATTTAAAATATAATATAAGAGAAAATAAAGAATTAGGTGGCCAACCAGGGGCGATTTTAGCCCTTTTAAACTTGATCCTGGCACTCCTAAAAAATAATTTAGTGTTTAGTGTTAATCTATTGTGAGCGAAGGAGTTCTGCTCTAAGAATATCAGAACAACGTGAAAGCCAGACATATTCCCCACCGATGGAGCCTAGACACTGGTGATGGTGGAGAAGGAACCCGGAGACCGAACGAAGGAGCTGTCTGCCGGAAAGGGACTCAGGGTGCCGTGGTTGACGATGACCAGAGGTGGAAGGGGAGGAGGAGGGTTGCACGTTTGCCTGAAAAGACAGCTGATTGCAAGGAGAGAATACATTTAAAGTAGGATGTCATGCTGTGATTGGATCATGAATTTCATGGCCAATTGTGGTTGGTTTACTGAAAAGTGAACGCCTCTTAACAGCTGAATAGTTTTAGGAAGAGATAGTGGTGATCGAAGTTATTTAGAAGTCTTCCTGAAAGAATTTGCGCTGAGCTCCATTAAATCTCCAAAATCACACAAATCTCAAATTTTCAATAGTTATTGATACTGCATTTTGGAAATGTCTGCTTTTTTCCATAGATAAATATCTGATTTCATATATAATTACCCCCCCCCCCCCCCTTGTAGTAATGGCCCTGTGGCTCAGCATTAAAGGAAGTTCTCTCAGAATTGTTAGTGTCTCTCTAGTTACATAATTCAGTGTTTCCTGTATCATGATGCTACAAAATGATGTTAAAATGCACAGTCAGCACAGTAGAATAACAGTTAAAAAAATAACGTTGAAGGGGTTCCAGGCACCCCTACAGCTCTGATCCTAGAATCGCCCCTGTAGCCAACGCATTTTTATTATAAATAACAACTTCAGGAAAAATGGGTGAATGAATTTTTAATGGAGGATTTGATAATTATAGTTAGTAAAGAATGCCTGTTATCTCTTTTAAAGGGCAGTAAGTCTTGGAAACAAAAGGTGTTAAACAGAGGCTACTGAAGTATGAAATTAATACTGGGATGGTGTGGGTCCATTCATTGGGTCAGGAGTGGTGGAAAATACAAGTGGAAGTAAATTCAAACCAAATGAGTATAGGAAGAGTCTGCAACACGTCATCACCTGACTACATTATATTTCTGACTCTGTGACATATGTCAAACTCAAGGCCCGTGTACCAAATCCAGGGCCCTCGCAAATTTTGATTTTATGAAGGCTGAGGAACATTTTTTTTCTGACTTTGTGAGAGCTCTATGTTGACCAAACTGTAAGTGAGAAGACTATATGAGACATGTAATAATACAGTCAAAGATATTCGACTCTTTCGATGGAATAAAAGCATGTCAACAAACCATACCTGGCCCTTGATGTGATTCTCAATTTTCCAGTGTGGTTTGACACTATGAGACTAGAATGGATGGGAGCTCTCCAACACTACCTACCAGGAGAATCAGAGGCCAGCCCTGAGCCCCCCCCACCCCCCCACCATTGTTATTCACGGCAGATAGCTGATCTACTGTCGCTGCCTATTTACATCCTCTTATCGCCACGCAGCACACTACCGTATTACATCCTATTTAATTTAGCCCGCAAACACCCCGAGCGTCTTAGTGCATTTTATCTCTTGTAATCCTGTTAAAACCGCAGTAATTAGAATCCCAAAAGAAATCCTGCTGGACTGAAACACACACAGTGTTAGCCACGCACAACGCAACACATAGTATTTCATTAGAATCCAGTTTATCCACTGTTGCAATATATTTCACAAAATCTTCTTCTGCTCGAATTTCACGTTTGTTCTGGAGGCTCAACTCAAAATGTATCAATGAGACAGCAATATTACATTTGGTGTCAAATTCCAGTCAAGTATATATATATATATATATATATATATATATATATATATATATATATATATATAAGCATCAGAATCAGAATTCACTTTATTGTCACAATGAAATTAAAAGAACTACTCTATGTTACAAACATAGAGGTTTGGCTAAAAATGTCAAGTATATATTAGAATCAGAATCAGAATTTACTTTATTGTCCCAATGAAATTAAAAGTACTACTCTATGCTACAAACATAAAAACACATACACATAAAACTAAGAACATGGATCAGAGAATGTGAAGATTGTAAAAAGCTAGAGTAAAAGTAGAAATAGTAAATAATAAAATGGTGAAACAATTTAATAATTCATGTTTGAATGTTGCAGTGTGTTAATGTCATTATAAGGGCGGAGTTTGCATCCCGATGAAAGCTCTGCAGCTATTGGTTGGCTCTGTTTTCAGGCCAATCATTACTTATTAAGCACACTATTAAGGAGAATTGACGGTAATGATGGGAAGGCTAGGATCCAGGCTCATTTAGCAGAAACGCCACAGGAAATATTCAGCTTTGTACCAATTAATTATGCATCATCTTTACTTTGCTCTCTCTGTAGACTCAACTGGGCATAATGTAGCACAGCACACTTGATTCGGCTGGAAGGAAGAAATCCTGTAAAGAAAAATACTCAACTCACCTTTTGGATATGGAATGTGCGAATCCATTCAATCTCATAAGATGAATATAAAACTGAAGATGGGCATTTAAACAAATACATTTGGCTCTAAATGGAGGGAATGGTCTAAAACAATAGGTTCTTGCTGTATTTTATCATCTTAAACCCTACCTGACTTTATTTTCATTGAGTTATCTGATTCTATAAAAAAATTCAAACAAAAGAATGTTCATAAAATATTTATTTTTTTAGGTGCATTTATTGCCTCATTGGTCTGTCTTTTCTTCAGAATCTGACAGCTTTGTTAGGGTTTTTCATAGAATGCGATGAGAGCAATTGTTCAAATCTTAAAAAGATAAATCTGGTGATATTCTATATTTTTCTTTTTGTCAAATCCTTGTACACACCCAAACTAACAAATTATGTATCCACTAACAAGGCTAATAGATCTTCCTCCTTCCGCCGTTAACATTGTTGTCCAAAACTATTCAAAGACATCAGTGAGGCAACAACACGCACAAACTGAAATATCTGCCGCTGAAAATAGTTCCCAACAAATGCACTATGTCCTCCTTGTTTGAGTCACGTTTGAAAAAGAGACCAGCCTTTAAAAAAAAAAAAACTATAATTGTTATAACGGTTTTAACCCTTGAGCTGTCTTCCGTCGATCATAAACTTATTGTTCACCTGGGTCAAAGTTGAATTTTTGGTGCTCTTTCTGACGCTTTTTTCGATGCTTTTGACGCTGGTTTTAAACGTTTTTGTCACTTATTTCAACGCTTTTTATATTCCTGTTCAATAAACCTAATTCATATGACATTATACCTAATTTTTCAGTTTAAAAAAAAGCAGAAATGATGTGTTATTTTGATAATAGTTAAGATCAGAGGATGAGTTCAATACAGACTTAGACTTCTCTTTATTGATCATTTTGGGATGATTCCCGCAAGGAAATTAAATTTCCAGCAGCAGATTTCAGCAGCTTACAAAACACTCTTTAAATAAAGAGGTATAAAAAAATACAGTTTAAGAATAACAATACACTTTTAGCTAAATATTTTTTACAAAAAGTAAACCGTAAAAAAACAACAACAATAAACTACAGATAAAGATAAATATATAGGACTGTGTATGGTATTGTGTTATTATACAGTTAATAAATAAATGACATTTAGCATAAATTAGCCGTTAAGAGCAGTTAAAGTGTCCAGGTATGTATGTGAGTAGATTATTAATTTATTGCACAGTGAATGAGTGAGTGGCTACCACTCCTTCCCTTCCTTCCTGTTCTGTCCTCTTTACCCTATTTCCTCCTCCCCCCCGAGTGAGGAGTTGTAGAGTATGATGGCATGAGGAACAAAGGAGTTCTTGAGTCTGTTGGTCCTACACTTGGGAAGGAGCAGCCTTCCACTGAACGGGCTCCTCTGGTTGCTGATGACGGTGTGCAGGGGGTGGCTGGCATTGTCAGTAACGTCCAGCAGTTTGTCCAGGGTCCTCCTCTCTGCCACCGTCAACAGTGAGTCCAGCTTCATGCCGACCACAGAGCCGGCCCGCCTGATCAGTTTATCCAGTCTGGAGGTGTCCTTCTTGGATATGCTGCCACCCCAGCACACCACAGTGTAGAAGAGGATGCTGGTAACCACAGACTGGTAAAACATCAACAGCAGTTTGCTGCAGATGTTGAAAGACCACAGTCTCCTCAGGAAGTACAACCTGCTTTGTGTCTTTCTGTACAGGTGGCTGGTGTGTGTTGTCCGGTCCAGTTTATTATCCATAAACTGGTTCTGGACCGCCCAAAGTCAATGACCAGCTCCTTCGTCTTAGAGGTGTTGAGCTGTAGGCAGTTAGTGTGACACCAGAGAGCAAAATCCCCCACCAGACTCCGATACTCCTCCTCTCTGTCACCCCTGATACACCCAACGATGGCTGTGTCATCGGCGTACTTCTGTATGTGACACAGCTCCGAGTTGTAACAGAAGTCCGAGGTGTACAGATGTAACGTACGTACATGCATCCATTTTTAGGCAATTTGGTTGAAAGAAACCCTGATATAAAAAACTTTGAAAACCCGAAAAAATTCGACCAGAGGACAACACAAGGATTAAAGATGTATGTCTTCGGTGGGAACCAGTGGGCTTGGAGCTGACAGCCACAGACGAACCCAGTCCCCTAATATATAGTTATATACTACTACTTTGGAAAAGCATACGTTCTGTATGTTTAATTAACCTTAACCCAACCACGCTTGATGTGGACTCCTGTCTCCAATCCCATGCTTTTGTGCCCACTGTCCACCCTGATCCCCCCCATCCCCTCCCCCCCTCCAAGAACGTAACACTTCCAGGACTGCAAATGTGCTCTCTGTAACATAATCCAGCAGCACGTTTCCTTTAAGATGTAATTGTCAAAATAATTTCGCCCCTATGTAGCCCCTTCAGTCCATCAGCTTTTTCATTCTAAAATCTATTGTGGTGAAGCAATCACTTAAATCTTTATATTTAAAATGTTTTTATATGGAGACGTTTTCTCTTTTGCATGACTTGTCTCTGCAACAAAGCATGTGCCCGGTGCCGCAAAGGACAGCCAGCATCGTGCTCGGCAGTCAGCAACATCACGACTGGAACACCGAGGCGAGGAAGGCTGCTCTCCTCCCCTCACTGAATCCTGATAACCATTCTGGCTCTCTTTATTCCTCCCATTCATCCCCCCCCTCACCCTGCCCAACCCACCAACCGACCAGAAGCATAATGTGCTTTCCACCAACAAGCCCTGTCTGCAGTATTAATCAATTGGAAATGTGCTGCATTTCCTCTCTTCCTGAGACAAAAACACACAGACTCATCCTTCGGTTTCTCATTTTCCTTTCCTTCTCTGATCCCTTCTTTCTAATCTTGACTCTAATGAAGGGCTCGGTGGAGGTATACACGCATAATACCTTACAATTAATAACTATACACTACATCTCTCTTATGCATTGAAGGATGGCTCCCCACCTCCCCTAATGTGTCTATAATGTTTCTCTTTCACTCTCTTTACCCATTTGTTTTTAGAGTCCAAATAGGGGATGAGGACTATACTAACAGTATTTTGGCCTTAATAACAGCAGGTTAAGTGGCTCTGCTATCAAACACAGGCACTCATTCAAACAAGGGCCACAATGAAATGTATCCACATCGGTGGCTCCAGGATAGGGAGCTAAGCAATCTATTTAAAAAGCAATCTATTTCTCGCTGTCGTGGAGATTGCACAGATTGAATGGGGGAGTCGGATCCTCAGCGGACGGCCCTCTCGATCCCACCCTCCACTCCTCTTTTATCTCACAGCTCCTTTCCAACTCCTCTGCTCTGGGCTGCTCGCACAGCAACGAAAAAAAAAAAAAACACACAAAAAAACTGGAATAAGACAAGCAATCTCTACTCGTAATGCACAAACAAATAACCCAAAATAATCTGAGCACACATCAGAACTCCTCATAAACCCCCCTCTGCGAGTGTAACCTCTGGCTTTTACAGTCATCATCATTTATTTGGATTGCAGGAAATACAGGACTCTGTACGGAGATCTAATCTCAAAATACGTTCTGCTTTTTTCGTTGTTAAACGTCAATGTTTGACAACCTGGGGCATTTTGTAGTAATTGTAACCATCATTCTCATTTATCAAAACATTTTATTCACCATCTTCATTGTTAAACGAAATATGGGGCAACTTAACAGCGTCAGGATGAAGTGAAGGTTTGGACCCAAATGCAGTTCAAAACAGAGATTTATTCCAATAAGGAAAAAACACCACAGGCAGCACACGACACAAACTACAAGAACAGAGAAACACACTAAGAGAAACACACTAAGAGAAACACACTAACAGAAGTACAAGAATCCAACAAGAGACAAGGGATACAGAGGGAAACTAAATACACCAGGTAACGAGCACTAACACAAGACAGGTGATAAAACAGGTGAACCAAATCAGGGTGGGGCAGAGCAATCAATAAAGGCGGGAAAAAAACAAAGACAGGAAGAAGCTAGACAAGACAAGGGAGACCAGACAGACTACAAAATAAAACAGGAAACAGAACATAACAGAAAAACAAGACTACCACAATAAAACAGAACAAAATACCAAAACCCTGACAAACAGTTGAAATCCATTAAAGGGTACCTACCATTTTTTTCAACCTGGACCCTATTTTGCTGTGTTTTTGTTTGTAAGTGACTGATATGAACAACAATCTTTGAAATTGGTCCAGTATTAAGCGTGAGCGCTGTAACCGGCAGCCACAGACCAGACTGCAATGGAACCCTATGGGGAAATGTGCATCAGCATTTTCTTCCATTAAAATGTCTATTTTTGCCACTGAGAGGCTCAGATTAATATTCTAAGTGTCTGAAAACATTATGGAAAGGATCCATACAAAAATCAACCTTTTAAAAACCTCTTTAAGACCTTTCTCTTTTAACCAGAACCAGTGTGTTTATTTCAACCAAAACTAGAGTTGTGATGGTTGGAAGGGTGGAAAGACGATCGAAAATGGCTTTTCATAGTTTTATTTTGTTTCTATCGACTTTAAATTAAGTGTATTTTACGATGCTAATATTACTGTTTATTTACATGGAGACTGATGAGTTTAGCGAATGCAATTTTGCGGATGTTTTTATGTTTAATAAAAGGATCTTACTCTTTAACAGAAAAGTCGACCTCCTTAGAAATCCTTTCCATAATGTTGTCAGACACTTAGAATATTAACCTGAGCCTGTCAGCGGAAAAACAAGCACTTTTGTGAACAGGAACTGCTAGAAGCCAAAGCAGTATCACTTCCCATGATGCAGGAATACAAAATTTAGTTTTAGTTTAAAGTTTCGTACTCAGACATTTGGCATGGTTAATCTTCAATAACTTGTGAATAGGATCAAAGAAACTTGATTTTCAACATTGCACAACCTCCAATATTATTTCATCATGCAGTATGATATAGGACATAATATATGGCAAGTATCAACGGCCAGGTAACAAACAGCCAATAACCAGGGCAGGTGTGAATCAGGGGCTCTATTCAGTCACTAGTTGGGTCACTTTAAAGGTCCCATTGCATGAAAATATCACTTTATGAGGGTTTTTTTTAACATTAATATGAGTTCCCCCAGCCTGCCTATGGTCCCCCAGTGGCTAGAAATGGCGATAGGTGTAAACTGAGCCCTGGGTATCCTGCTCTGCCTTTGAGAAAATTAAAGCTCAGATGGGCCGATCTGGAATCTTCCCATTATGATATCATAAGGGGAAAGGTTACCTCCACTTTCTCTGCTTTGCCTGCCCAGAGAATTTGACCTGCCCATGAGAGAGAGACATAATGGCTTGCAATTGAGTGAAGCATGGCAGTTGGTCAAGGCCACACCCCCACCCTCCACCTTGCCCCCCCTCTCTCCTCCTCAATATCATTTAAAGCTACAGACACAGAAATGGCACATCTTAAGGAAAGCTCATTGTGGGACTGGCTCTAGTGGCTGTAGTTCTGCACCAAGGCTGAATTTCGGGAAAGAGACTTCAGATACAGTATTAGGGGACCACTAAGGTCTATATAAAAGAGACTTCAGATACAGTATTAGGGGACCACTAAGGTCTATATCAAAGAGACTTCAGATACAGTATTAGGGGACCACTAAGGCCTATATAAAAGAGACTTCAGATACAGTATTAGGGGACCACTAAGGCCTATATAAAAGCATCCAAAAAGTAGCATATCATAGGACCTTTAAGAGCAGTTTGTGTTTTTAGTTTTTTTCTTTTGGTTCCGTAATTATTTGCCAACAGTTACATAAACTCGTGGGAGTGCTGGAATATCTACACAATAAAAAAAATCAAAATGATACATTAAATATTGTTACACAGGGACAACCTTTAATAGATATTGAGTCAGAAATTGAAATAAAATACTTAAGTGCTTAGGACTGAAAAAAATTAAACATTTACACAGAAACAACTGGGTAAGTATCACCTGCGTTATGTGTTGACCTGACATTTCAGTAGGAGCAGTGTGTTAGAGCTATCCACTCATCTTCACAAAGAGAGCTTTGACATAATGGAACAACATTGGAATTAACAATAACTGTTATTATATATAGCTGTTATTGGTATATAAGTATGCCACAAATAGGGGATAGCCAGGAAAAAAAGAAATGAACAGAGAGGTAAGGAATGAATTTAGGACATAGTACATATAAGAACAAGGTAGAACATAAGTATAGTAGTGGTGATCTGCGTGCAGCTTGGAGGGACATTAAACTCGGGCTGGGTTTACCCAATCTATCAGGAACCTTCTTAAACGGGTAAACATCAGAAAGGCTCCTGGCCCCTGATAATATTGGTGGGTGCACATTACGCCACTGTGCTGGCCAGCTCAGTGGTGTTCTCCATCATATTTTTCAGATGTCCCTAGAATGTGGTTAAATCCCTGCTATCTGGAAATCTTCCACAGTTATTCCAGTGACGAAGATCACTAATCCCAGGTAACTCAATGATTTTAGACCAGTCGCCCTCACATCTTTGAAATGGCAAGACAAGCTGGACAATTGCCCTATTAACTTACACTGTGGCTTGTTTCGCCGCTGCCGACGGCAGAGATCTCGCTTAATACTGGACTAATAGAATAACTAGCATTTTTTTCAACTTGGACCCTATTTTCTTATGTTTTTGTGTCTAAGTGACTGATGGGAACACAAATCTTTGAAATTAGTCTAATATTAAGCTGCAGTCGGCAGCGGCGAAACTAGCTACAATGTAAGTTAACCAGGCACTTGTCCAGCTTGTATTTACCTTCACAAAAGTGCTCGTTTTGCTGCTGACAGGCTCCGATTAATATTCTAAGTGTCTGACAACATTATGGAAAGGATTTCTAAGGAGGGCAACCTTTCTGTTAAAGAGTAAGATCCTTTTGTTAAACATAAAAACATCAACGAAATTGCGTTCGGTAAACCAACCACACTCCATGTAAATTAACAGTAATTTTAGCAACGTAAAATACACTTCATTCAAAGTCGACAGAAACAAAATAAAACTATGAAAAGCAGTTTCGGGTTGTTTTTCCACTTTTCCAACAAACACAACTCTAGTTTTGGTTGAAATAAACACATAGTTTACTGATTTACATGTGAAAATATGTTGGCTCTATACACGCTAAAAGTATTGAATTTTTAAATGAAGTCTGGTGGGTTTGGCACTAGCGACCTCAGGGCTGTTTCTGGTTAAACAGAAAGGCAGTCCCTCCAGAAAAACGTGATTATGCGATCGCATAATTCAATGCATAATCAGCTAAAGTCTGCATATTTATGCGGGGGGTGCATTTTTTCAAATACACTGCACTTTCGGCGCATAAATTGCCGATTTCCATGCAAAAAAGTCATATATCTTAGCAGAAAGTTGAAAAATTTTGCATTTCCTTCACACGAGAGCAGCCATTTTCCCCTGTTGCCATGGGAACATTATGAAGTGACATAATTACGTGACATGAACATCATTGAAAAGCTGCAAACCCCGCGATGAAGCCATGATGATGATGAAGTTCCCGCAATTTCATCGCATGAAATTGCATAAATATCCCTCATATTCAATCGCATTTTTTAAGAAAACTTGTAGCATAATCAAGGATTTTTGCCCGCAACAATCACAAAAAAACTGCATTTTTCTGGAAGGACTGAAAAGGTCTTAAAGAGGTTTTAAAGGTCCATCTCTGAAGGGATCCTTTCCATAATGTTGTCAGACACTTAGAATATTAATCTGAGCCTGTCAGTGGCAAAACAAGCACTTTTGTGAAAATAATACAAGCTGGACAATTGCCCCATTAACTTACATTGTGGCTTGTTTCGCCGCTGCCGACGGGCAGAGGTCTCGCTTAATACTGGACCAATGTCAAAGATTGTTGTTCCCATCAGTCACTTAGACACAAACACATAGAAACATAGGGTCCAGGTCGAGAAAAAAATCGGTAGTTACCCTTTAATGAAGACCTTATTCTAAATCTTATCTTGTCATATGTAGAGAATCTTGATCCCCTTCCGTTTGCCTATCAGGCAAGAAGAGGAGTAGAGGATGCAAAGCTTTTTATTCTGAACAGCATCTATAAACATTTAGAAAGGCCACAAGCTCATGTCAGGCTTCCGTTTGCAGACTTCTCCTCTGCGTTTAATACAATGCAAGCACATGTTTTAATACAGAAGCTGCAAAGTGATTTCAATTTGCTTCACCAGCTTGTTTTGTGGATTCCAAATTGTTTTGATTGGTCTAGAGCAGAGTGTCTTTGTGAACAATCATTTCTCAGACCCTCCAGCTATGTCCACAGGCTCACCACAGGGCTGTGTTCTCTGTCCCCACCTTTTTATTATGTACACTGATGGTTGTAGGAGCTCTCAGAAGGGCACTCACTTAGTAAAATTTTCAGATGGCATGGCATTGCTTTCCTTTCTCCAAGGTTCAGCATCTGATCATGGGAAGGCCAGACCTGATTTTGTTTCTCGGTGTGACAAACACTTCTTGGACTTAAATGTCTCAAAAACCAAGGAACTTTTCATTGATTTTAGACGCGTTACACCTGCAGCCAGGGAGTCCATCATTCACAATGAAAAGGTTGAAATGGTCATAATTTTTGATGACCACCTTAAATTCAGTGTTAATACTGAGGCTATTATGACAAATGGTCAACAGAGAATTGACTTGAATTGAAACTGAACTCCTTTTCTGTCAGGCCAGTCATTCCCTGTCGTTTTTATCAATCTTTTATCAAAAGCCTTACTCTCTTTGTAATCAACAAATTTTGCGTAAAGCAATGAGCATTTTGTCTTCTTCAGATCATGTTCTTTTTCAATCAAATTCCAATTTGTGATAATTTTAATGTTTAATTTTAATAATATAACATTATAATGTTATAATTGTTTAAAAATAAAAGCAAACTTGTTTCAGGGAGAATACAACTGCTCTGGGCTGAGTGTTTCTAGTAACAATGCTGCAAATGCTGGTATAATATGAAGTTTGCTGGTGGATTTAAGACACAGAAACATCACTTACTATTGAATGAATCCAATTTTGTCAGTGGCTGGTTGAAATGCACATTGTAAAAAGTTAATTTCCATCCTGGCCTTGGACACTCATTCGCTTACAGTTTGATAAAGTACTTTTATTTTACTTTTTATTGCACTTACAATAACGAGCGTAGCTGTCTTCAATTCCTGCCATCGTCTAATTACCGTCTCATCTCCCGTTTCTCCTGCATTTTCCGTGTGTGTGTGTGTGTGTGTGTGTGTGTGTGTGTGTGTGTGTGTGTGTGTGTGTGTGTGTGTGTGTGTGTGGGTGAACTGAGCAGGAGCCCCACCCGCTGCAGAGAGCAGACAGGATTGTATTGAAACAGCAGCAGCTTTTTGCAACTTTAGAGGGAAAAATGTTAACAGCGTACTTTATTGTCAAATTGTGTACAGGTTGACAGGACGGTCCAGATTTTTTTGCACGGCATTTTGCTACACGTTTTGTTGGTAAATGTGAGAGGTTACACACGTCTCATCTTCATACCAGAAACAAGGAAATTAATATGGCGATGATCCCAACTCGTCACCACTGACACTTGGTCAATGGTGAAAGTCACAGGAAGCTCCAGTGATTGGTCAAATTTGTGGTGGAGGTGCGTTGAGTGGACAAAAGTGTAAATTGCGTCGCACTGAATAAACAGACGTTTGTTGAATTCACGTGACTTCTCGCGATCACGACATCCCGAATTCCTGGAGGGACTGATTTACATCTGGTGTTAAAGTGTTCTTCTAATCTCCATTCATTGCAATCAGATCAATATGCAAATCAGGTAGGTGGATTAGAGCCAGTGGAGAAGCTAACCAAACTAGCTAACCCCCATTGTTTAGATGACCCTGGTCACATTGTAGTGGCCTTTGAGTCTACTGAAATTATGCTTATTTTTTAACAGTTTATTGCATATTTTTTCCTTTGCCCAGAATGCTCCACTGTCTCTTTCTGACAGGCAGTTTGAGACAGCAGGAATAGTTAACATAGATACAGCTACAGATTTACACCTGGTTGATCACAACTTGAGTCTGATTACATTCTGATTGCTATGTGTTTGTTACGAGTTGAGAGATGGAGGACCCAAACGCAGGGAGAGGCAGGCAGGCAGACAGAAGGTTTTAACACTGGGGTTTATTATAACAAAAAACGCAGCACAGAGGATGGAAAAATCACAGGAACAAAACGCAGAGGGGTACAAAAAATATGCAGGCTGATGGCACGGGAACACACGACAGCAAACGCAGACAAAACGAACTGACAAGAGACAAAGGAAACACGGGGGTTAAATACAAGAGGTAATGAACAAACAAGGGATAGGTGATACAACAGGTGAAGCACATTAGGGCGGGGCAGGACAATCAACTAAGGCAGGAAAGCAAAGTAAAACTAGACATGACAAGACAGAAAACTGACTGTCAAAATAAAACAGGAAACAGGGACAACCGACAGGAAACATGAAATCAACTAAACACAGAAACTTGACACAACACAACAGAGAACACAGGAATTAACCAAAAAATGCACAATACACAGAACACAGTAAAGGCAGGGTAAACACCATAGACACAGAGATAACTAAACAGAAATATACAGAATAAATATACAAACACAGGGAATATACAGAAATAATGATACAGGCAACTGAAATATGCAAAACCAGGTAACCAAAATGTCCAAACCATAACAGTGTTCTCTGTAAATTCATTCCTGCATGTGTTTTCCTAATCCAGATAAGATATCCAGACACAGATACCATGTTAACACCAAGTGGAAATGGTTTCATGGTCTTATGGTCAGAAGAACTTTGCTTGGTGCACAGCATAATTAATCGTGCGTTGACGCAATTAATTACAACCCAATGAATCAGTTATGTGTAAGTGGAATTATGAAGACATCATAGCCCAGTTTTACGGCATCCAAGTGGGTCAAAGTTGAATCACGTAATGCCTCTGAGTTCTGGTAAGAAGTTTAAAATTCATCTTTGTATGCAGTAATTGAATGGTTTACATGATCAGGGGTGGACATTACAAGCATAACATACAGTAGTGTGGTATTAAATAGATAGTTTGCTGATTTAAATTCGGTGCTGTGTCATGCCAGTGTGGGCAGTGTGTTTAGATGAACGGTGTTTGGCTTCTCTCTGTGGCACTAGTGCACGGAGCCCCCGGGGGAGCAGAGCAGCAGAGGTCCGCTGGATGCTGCCAAATGTGCGGCAAAGATTCACGAGATCTGCCGGGTGACGCCGATCTCTGAAGACCTCTGATCCTCCGCTCCTTTATGCACTGATCACAGAAGCCAAACACCATTCATCTTAACACATTCATTACATTTACATGCACATAATATTCAGTTTTTTGCCCTTATTCCGAAAAAGACAATATTCCGACTAAGCTGTTTACATGGCTAATGAAAGTGAATATTCCACTAATATTCCCGTTTACATGTAGCCGTTCAAAATTAGATTTTTTCAAAAGTTTACCAGTGGCTGCAGAGTTTTTGGTACGTGCAAACACAGCATCCCTCTTTCATTCCTTCAACCAGCTTCTTTAAAAGGTCGACGTAGCGATGTGTGCTCATATCCAAAAACCTGTTGATATCCAAGTCTTTGATAATGTTTGAAAGTAGCTGTGTTTCTCCTTCTCGTCGAGTCTGCAGCCTTGCAAACTGTTGGCTGGTTGGTTTCTGTACAGCAACCATAGCAACGCACAGAGCTGACCGTAAGCCGTAAACAGACGATAGGCCATAAACTGCGGTAAAAACCCAGATTGAGATGTATATTCCGAATGCGCTGTTTACATGTCCAAAGAATGCCTCTAAAACACGAATAATACCGGAATATGCTACGTCTTAATTGGGAAATGCTATATTCGGAAAAAGGCATTATTCAGAATATCAAACCGGAATATGCTGTTTACATGACCTGTATCAAATTTGGAATATTGTCATATTTGGAATAATAGTGGAATATTGGTGTGCATGTAAACATACTCATTGACTGCCCACACAAAAATGACAAAGAGCTGGTTTAAAATCTACAAGTATCGCTTTAATGAACACAATCTTCCTGACTGTCCTCTGCTTCAGTGCCCTGCATGGAAGATGATGAAAATGTACCTCCAGGTCCCTAATTGAGCCTCCGATTAGCTTTCTCCATTCACAGGTCAACAGCTGGCTTTGGGTCAAATGTCTGTGGTCATCTAATGATAGTTGTATCGTCATCTAAATAAAAGAGAAATCCATATGGAGCCAGTATGTTTGAAATTTTGTCCCCATTTTCTGGCTGAGAGACGAGAATGTGATGGACGAGATCTGTACTTTTATGTTGAGATGTGAGAATACCCTCTCACAAGCTGCACTGCTTCAAGGGCAGTGAAACACACATTTTAACCACCTTGTTGATGTTGGAATAACAATCTGGATTGCTCCAAATTGCTATTTTGATTAAGTCATACACATATGTGTATGATTTAATCAAAATAGCACTTTGATTTCACACTAATGCCAAGCATTTTCCAGTCTGCTATAAGCACATCCATTCTCTCAGAGTGGAGTCTCTGTCAAGTTGCAAGTATAGTTCATATCAGTGTTTCCAAAACGGTGGTCTTGCATTTCCTTAGGCCAAGATGAAAAACTCAATTAAACTGCTGGGCAAATGTGTCTGCTCCCTGTCAGCATCAGCTGAAATGTGTGTGTCCTATAGTAGCCCTCACCATCAAGCAAAAGTGTTAACTCTCCAGTGGCCACCATGAGTTCATCTTCACATTCTCCAATGGTCTTGTTTCTTTTCTTTTCTTTGATGGATTTGATCTTCAAAATATTGCCAATAATATCAAGCATTTAGGCAAATAAACCCTGAACACGCTCTGTGCAGATACGTTGTAGGTCACCGTTATTAATTGTCGCCAGTTGCATTTGAATGCATTTGCAATAGTCTGACTGGCAATTGTCTTATATTTGATATTTTCTAGAGTTTTTAATACCATTATATTGTGAAACATTCCCAATTTCCAAAAGAAGAAAGAAAAAAATTCCATTCTCTTCATAATTACTACAATAAGACCTATGTTGCAATAAAACACTATTTTCCCTTAGATCGTCTGACTTGGAGTCATTTAGACTTCACACTGGCATGGTGTGGCTTTCTAAATCAACTATAGAAGATGCATAAACATGTTCTTTACTGAAGTAAGCGTTGAAATTTGACAGCCATGATGAAGAGAGCTATGTACACACAGTGAAGTGATTGCCTCATATTGCAAGTCTAACACTAAACAATATGCTGATTATGAATGCAGATAAAGTGAAAGCAGGGGCTCAAATAAGGTTCAGCCTTTCCGAGCAGCTGAGACATCAAATAACCCATGAAGGGTTTAACTCTCATTCGCTTATAAAGATAATTAAGTGCCTGGGACCATATTACAGACACTTCTTAACTTGCAGATCCTATCGGTTTGTTAACCATTGTAATTATGGTTGGGAACTGTTCTAGAATAAAAGCCATTACAGATGAACAGTTCCTAAGTCAATGTCCGTATCCTAATTAACTTTAGGAATCATATCTTATCTTATAACCATACATCGGTTATCAATCCTTATGTTACCTAGCAACTGATGCTACTGTTATCATCTCGCCGAGTTAAACAACTTTGTAACTATTGTTCCCATTGAAACATGCTGAAAACATACATTGACACTTGGGATGCTAATTTAGATTTTTAATTATGATTGATAGCCTATCCTCCTAAACTGATCATTAGCTAAAGTCCACAGTTGTACATTGTCACAACCTGTCAGATGTATAGAGTACAGTCACCCTATAAAGTCCTGTTTCACTCAGCAGCATTACACCATCATTTTCAGAATAAATAAAATGGTACAGACTGGAAATATACTGGTCTGCTCTTATGTAAATGCTTTGGAATACATAGCTTAAATGAAATCTGTTAGGATAGTTGGTCTAATTTTAGACTGGAGGGTGTGACCTTCCTTCTGTGTGTGTGTGTGTGTGTGTGTGTGTGTGTGTGTGTGTGTGTGTGTGTGTGTGTGTGTGTGTGTGTGTGTGTGTGTGTATGCCATCCTGAGCACTGACATATGTACTTGTGCTGTGTAGCATTCTTACCTGTAAACAAAGGCAGGAATCTACACCCTGTGAGAGGACCTGTTTTAACAGTATGAAGCAGAACACACACACACACACACACACACACACACACACACACACACACACAGTGACCCACGCAGTAAGACACCATCTGTCACCACCTCACCATGGAAAATCAGTGTTTGCGTTCTTATTATCTATTTCATTTCATTTATTTAATAGCACATAAAGAAAGAAGATTAACAGAGCAATATTAATAATAACGCAATATGCAAGGGAGGCCAAAAGCCTAAAAGTCTCCCCAAGTTTTTCTGACAAACAAATGAAATAAAAAAAACAACAATTTTGAATACAACTAATACGTTTCAGAACATAATCATTTTCATACCATTTAGAAAATATTATTAAAAGATAATTGTATCTCAATAAAACACACAAACATACATGAACTAGTAACTCCATAAACTGAAATCGTACCTATATGCCAGTTCTGGGATTATCTAAGACAATGTTTTTGAATTGTTTGTTCCTCCACAGTATGAGATACTTCACAGAAAATTGACTGAGGTGAGTTTTAACGAGGGGAATATGAAGGTTGCGTGACATACATATGTTCTGTTTGTGCAGTGTGAAGGGACTACAACTTTCTTTTTATTGTGCAACCCTGTGTTGTACAATGACAAATAAATGAACCGTGTAACCTTGTCCTGTGCCCACTGCCATCAGACTGTACAACATGACAACAGCCAGCACCAGCTGTGGAGACACCTTCCCACCCTCCTCACTCCCACACACCTAAACTCATTCACCCACAGTGATGGGAGTAGCGCATTACAAATGTAACGCAATTACAGCAACATTTTCCTTTTTGCCGTAATGCAGTAATATAACGCATTACTAATAAAATGTTAATATTATATCCGTTACAATCTCAGTAACGCAAGTTACAAGGCATTTTAACGCAACATTTAGTGGGGTTTCTTTTTTTTTAAGAATTCACCAAACATTTTGGCACAAAAAAAAGTCTGCGAGTGTTATTTCCTGTTGCTGGATTCAGTGGTTGAGATGACTGCAGAGACGGATATATTTTCGAAATGGAAATTATTTTCAGGAGTTTTTTATTCTGCGTTGAAGCGAGCTGTCTCGTCACTGTTCCCGTAGTCAGAGCCAGAACCAGAGACGGGAGTTGAAAATTAGCATTTGCTATAAACCTTTTATGCAGCACTTCAGTGACAAGCTTTGTCTTTGACACTATGTCTGTTTGCATTGTCCCTGTCAAATAAATAAACTAAACTATAGACTAGGGACATCTGTGTCCTGTCAGTGCCGACAGCAATGTGACCGAGCAATTGACAGATATCAACATGTCGGGAATTTATGTTTAGTCTTGCTACACGTAATATCATTACATTTTATCGGCGGTGGAAAGTAACTATACCGTAGGCTACTTCGACTCAAATGTAAGGTACTTCTAATTGAGTATTTTCATTTTCTCCTACTTATTAGGCTACTTCTAGTCCACCACAATTCAGAGTCAAGTGGGCTATTGTAGGTTTTACTTAACTATTTATTTTACAGCTTTAGGTACTTTTCAGATTGAGATTAATAATACAAAATAATATAAATAAATTATGATGTATATAGTGGATAAAGATGAAACTTTGTTGGTCCCGTGGTGAAATTCACAAGCTACCTGCCAAGTCATACATCCACTTTAATTTTGGTGAAAGTAACTCAAAAGTAACGCAAAAGTGGTGAAAAGCATTACAATTCAGAGACAGTAATATTGTAATATAACTAATTAATCTCAAATGACAGTAACTAGTAATCAATAATGTATTACATTTTGGAAGTAACTTGCCCACCACTGTTCACCCAGTGATATCACAATTTCTCCCTCTCCAACCTCCAGCAGTCTGGATTCTATGCTGCACATGCACTACAATACCCTTAGCCGACTCATGTTTTACATTCCCCCCAAAAATCCCTACCTAACGTAATGGTTTAAATGTGCTGTGTTGCCGAGGGCAAAGGGTCCTGGCAGGTCCAGTCCAGGCAAGTTGGTCCCAGGCCAGAACCCTTGTAGAGCAACAACATCATTGGCAAGCTATATATCCTTGGAAAGGGACACCAGGACACCCTCCTGCAGCCAGCCAGTTCCACACGTATGGGGCCCGGTGGGGCCTGGTAGGGCTCCATCCGAAGGACTAACATGGAGAAACCACCTTGTGGACCCCACCCATGTAAGGCTGGATGTAAGGTGGCGTCCTTGGCATGCTTGACCCACACGGGCTACAAAAACTTGTTAGATACGTCCAACAGGGAGAAGACCCTGCAACAGAGTCAGATCATGCTGAGGGATGCAAATAAAGTCTGGCCTGCACATGCCTTTAGGTCCCAGGAGGAGCTGCAGGATGTGGCTGGGGAGATGATGGACAATCTTTGTACACCGTGTCTACACAGGTCGCAATTTTATTTTACTCATGCTATACACATGTAAACGTGTAATAGTTCATTACACTAGGGTACTATTTAGAGTTTTTATATGCTTTATTGTATCTACTGTAAATACAGTTCATGTGCGTGCGTGTGTGCGTGTGTGCGTGTGTGCGCTTTAGTCAATGCTTCTACATCAATAGGATTCTAAGAAGTCAGAGTACTACCTCAATTAGGACTTCAAAGTTGCACTGCTGGCATTTTTGCACATGTACTCTGTATTCACAAACATATACAATATTTCCACAATTCATTTTGACAGTCTGAGGCAGTGATTCCCAAAGTAGGATCGGTGGCACTCTGCCAGGAGGTCCGTGAAACAATTACTTCATTTAAATTATCATGATATAAAAAATTGGATTCATTTTTTGAATAGTTCATAGTTCAACAGATATTATTTGAAAAACAGAATAGTTTATGGATTACTTTCTAATCTAAACAAAATCTATAACCATAAATCTGCAGATATGTTTAATAATTGATTTCTCTTGTGTTGTTCTTTCATATAACTAAGACTATAGAAGTGTAATGAATAGGCTACATCAAATCATTCCAAGGGACGTTCATGAGGGGATCCCCGCTATATTCTCTATTTTGTAAGGGCTTGGCTGAAACAAGATTATGAAACTCAGGTCTAAGGTATTGCAATGTACCTTTTGCATTAAGCATTTCTTTGACTTTTTATTTCATTTGAAACATTTGTTATATATTTACGTTCTTTTTAGAATGGAAAAGGGCTTTTAGAGCTTCCTATAACCAGTTTAACTGAGGAAACAGTCTCAGCACGGACCCCAAAAGAGGTAGTTTAAAGGCTCAGGTAGCAGCTAGACATTATATATTAAAATATTGTGGGGCAGGTACAGCATGAGCGGGTTGGGGGTAGGAGGTTATAAGCGAGATTCAGAGACAAGAAGATGCTGCTAAAAGGGCAAGAGCAGTCTCTCAAGCTAAACAGGGTCAGTGGACCTAGAAAAGTGTAGTGGAGTTAGAAAAGAAGTATAGTATATAGTATTGTACAGAAGTATATACTGTAAAAGAAGAAAGTTAATGGAGGGGGTGTTAGGCATGGAGGCAGACAGGATTAGAGCCGTGCAAGGAGGAAGTTATCCCACAGCTTTATACGCAGGTCATAACTCTGAGCTCATCACTTGACACTTGACCTTTTGCAATAACTGTCTAAAACTAATGTATTTTACTTTATTTTTATATTTTATTCATGTTACATTTTGATCCTTTATTTTAGCTTGCATATTTTTTTCTTATTTTGATTTTACTTGCGTAATCTTATTTTTTTTAATACATATTTAATGAGCGTTGTTGCAGGAGCTTGAGACTTTAGATTCCATTCCCAACGAACTTAACTTAATATTGGCAACAATATGGATGATAGTTCTGTTGGAAACCACACAATGAGGAACCATTATGTTGAAACCACACGCTGGATAGACCAACTATGTTAGTGTCATGACCTGGCTCAAAGGTATGACAAAATGTGGATGACATACATGGTTGCTCAATTAAATCAAATTTAATTAAATAAACAAAGGTAAACGTGCTATCAGTTTATCAGTAATGTGTGTAGTGTATGGATGTGTGCAGGTGTAGCAATGCTAGAACAAATAAGTAATTCAACCCAAAGTCCAAACTAATCAAGCAAACTTGAGGAGGGAGAGAGGAAGAGTGACAGCCCAGGCACTCCTATTTATGGACATGTGAGCAATCAATTCATCCAGGTGTCAATCATCAGTCCTTATCAGCCAGCCAATCTCCAGATCCCAGCAACCAAAGGGACTTAATAGGTCTTGAGGCCTAGGAGGCGTCACATTAGTCAAAGTATATGCAGCTTAAAGTTCAACATAATGGTGCCCCGCGTGTGGTTTCCAACAAATTGAGGCGTAAAACGACTATCACCTTAACCTTAAGGTTGCATTTATGCATACAAAAGTTAATAGTAAGCAAACCTTGTGCCCTACAACCTTTGATTTGACTCAGACATATAGTATTCTGTGAAAGACTCAAATTTTTCTCCAAAAGTTCTCTGTCCAACCCATGTGGTGTTAAAACACTAAGCGGCCATCTTTAATTCAGCCATCTTGTTTTAATCACTTGTTTAGCCTCCCATGCGGTCACAGCTCCGCCATCTTATCTTTGAATACAGTACACACATATACACTCATTATTTTTCTCCTTTAAGCTTAAATCATGTAGTTTAGTTAAATATTGTTTTACTTTTTCATTATTCATTTGTGAATTGATGCTTTGGAATATACGTGCCATCTATGCCTTTTTTATTTTATTTGCTTTTACAAAAGTTAATCTTGCCAACCTCTTCTGTAACAACACTCCAACAACTTCTGCTAGTTATTGTTATGTAGCTTTGGTTATAGATATTAATATAATTATAAATTATAACTCCAAATTGATAGGTTAGCATATTTTATGAGACTTAGGTCATTTAATTGGCTAATAATCTTTTCTTGGTTATCACGTGGTGCCCCACATGAGGTGACTTGTGACACTTGGTAATTATTCATTATTTGATAATTAAAAATTCCTTCTGAAAGCCATTTTAATACTTTGACTGACATAGCTGGTCTATCCAGCGTGAGGTTCCAGCATAATATGTAATGTGTGTGTAATTCATAAAGTTCATGCCAACTCTCTCAATGTATTTCTCTCTCTCTCTCTCTCTCTCTCTCTCTCTCTCTCTCTCTCTCTCTCTCTCTCTCTCGACAAGATCCCCAGTAAGTCACCTTATCAAGTGGAGGTGGTCCTTTTTGCCATCTCCAGCTCTAGTGATGACACTTAGAGTGTGTGTGTGTGTGTGTGTGTGTGTGTGTGTGTGGTGACGGTAAGGTACTTGTGACTTGCTCATTCAACTGAACTCTGTGGCGTAAATACCTATATACTGTTTAAGATTATGGCCCCTGGGTAACACCCACACACACACACACACACACACACACACACACACACACACACACACACACACACACACCCCTCCATTTTGTGAATCAAAGGCTTGAGTCATGAGCAGGCAGACGGAGGGAGGGCTGGTTTCCAGTTTAGGGGAGGTGATGGGGGGTTAAAGATTAACACTGGGCAGTTACTTTACTGTTCCTCACAGTTTGTGTCACACTTTCCTCACAGCTGTCACAGGTTTCACAGATGTAACGAGCAAGGGACTCAATGTTCGCTTTATGTCCTCAGCTGTCACACCTCAGCTGTCATCTTTCCTACTAAAAACAAGCTTTAGATGGTGACAACATATGTGCAGCTTCTGATATCAGCAATACGAACATGTGTGCATCCATTCATTTGAACATAAATGAAAAAAATGAGTACCACTTCCTAATATGGACTCCTATTACATAAATGGTCTTTGGTGTTTTTTGCCCCCAACGTCTCCTTCCAGGCAGTGCGGTAATGGTTATGTTTAGGGTTAGCTAAGAGATGGAGAATGACCAGAATGGCCTATTTGTGAAAGAAACATTTAATTTACACATTGAAGATAAGCTTACTATAGCTTAGCCACTATGGTAGCCAAATATAATATAAATATTAATATTAAGGATTTGCTGTGCCTTCCACATGTATGTTCAACATTAAAACATGATGTATAATAAATAGGGATGCATTGAATCCTGATTTTTGGGGTTCGGCCGAATACAGAATCCACTGGTTAAGGTTCTGCTGAATCCGAAACCGAATGCTACTCCCATCCTCAGTCCATTAACACAGTAAACACATTAATGAAGTAAACAACATCCACAGCCTCTAAAATATTAAAATGTAACAACTTAATGTTGAATTCACACGCTCTTTTCACATCGTAGGAAAGCACATAGCCATCGCCAGATGAGTGACAATTTTGTTTGGCAAGTTTTCGCTAACCAGTGTATGATGAAGCCATATTGGGTGGGTGAAATTAGAAAGCTAACGTTAGCTAACGAGCAGCAGGCTGTTCATTCGGTCGCTCTGCTCCCACTGTAGGGAGACTCATTTGCCGAGAGAACGGCTGACAGCCCGGGAGAGGGACTGTCTGGTTAACACAAGATTTTAGCTGTGACTGTCCTTCGTTTGCTGTACCTGAAGTTGCTGCAGTTTGGCTGCTGTCTGTAGATTCCTTCATGCACAACTTGTATTCTTTCGGATGTTTGATACCAAATGTTTTAACAGCGGTGATGTTGTGTGTTGTTTAGGGTCCTTGCCACCACGAGACAAATCAGCATTGAAATTGAACATGTAGCTTGACTTGACTGGCCTTCTTTTGACTGAAAGTACTGCCAAACAACACTTTTTCTGCTCAATTTCTCACAGCCTACTGCATTGAATGGTCCACCTACGTAAACACCTTCCCGTAATCAACAGCGGCATCATTACGTCGACCAGCGTAGCACGCGTAGTGCAAGCGTAGGGTTCGGTGGAAAAAAATTCTACGGTTCGGCAGAAACTGAACCCCGTCAAAAAGCCCAATATTCGGCCGAATCCGGTGCACCCCTAATAATAAATGCTATATTAATATCCATTCATTTTCATGAAACTGGCCTAGTTTAATATCCAACTCAATTTCATACTGTATATGTAGTAGGGGGTCCCTACTTTGTCTCTCTTTCAGGTAATGGGTCCTTGTCCTAAAAAACGTTGAAGGCCCCAGGTCTAGAGCATGAATTGTAAAGTGTGGGAGTTGCACCTGGACAGCCTCGGCAGTGTGACAGTTGTTGTCTATGCTAGTCAGGTTAGATCATATTGTGAATGGTGGACACAAATGAAAAATCTGAAATGGAAAAGCTCATGAAGTTAGGCGACACGTGTGAAAGAAAATTTCAATTCAATGTTATTTATAGTATCAAATCATATCAAGAGTTATCTCAAGACGCTTTAGACCACACTCTATAATTTACAAAGACCCAACAATTCCAGTAATTCCCCCAAGAGCAATCATTTAGTGCAACAGTGGCGAGGAAAAACTTCTTATTAGGGACAAACCTCAAAATGGTAATGACTAAAGAACAGACAATGAAGACTGGCTGGCAATGGCTTTGTGGGGACTTAGCTCGGGTTGGAATCAGGGTGCCATGGCATTGGTCCGACAGCCCATTAGCCCTGTGCACAGAGCTCCCGAGGAAGGTCTGCCAAGATTTGAAAGTGTCGTTCTGGTCATCCACTGCTCTCCACTGCTGGGAGCTCTGTGCACTGGCACCACAGAGGGAAGCCAAACATTGTTTTAACTAAAAACGCTGCCCACATTGCCATGACACAGAGCTGGATTTAAATCTGTAAAATACCTCTTTAGGTACAGCGTTGTCACACCATAAAACTATTATTTTTTTAAGAAGCACGTCAAAATACATGTAGGGAAAAAAGCAGCGGCAGACATAGCCTAATCCGAACACGTGTCTATTGTGAGTCATAATTGATTATCAGACACTGCTAATGTTTTTTTTTTAGTTGTAAGTAAACTTAAATTAACTTTTAGAAGGACTTGATGTTTACCAGTAGGGCTGGCTCCGTTAAGTTTAACAATATGTTAACAGACGTTTTCCTCTGACAGTAGGAAACAGTTAAAGACTTTATTCATTTAAAATGTAAATTAACTTATCAAACCGACTTCTCACAATTCACTCAGTTCTTCTGATACATTTTCATGTGTCACAAAGCACAACTTTCTTTCAATGAAATCATGCGTCGAATCTCAGGATGCCTGGCGTGTGTTTAAGTATTGTGGTTTTGTGATGTTATCTTGCCTTGTATCTGAAACTTATTATTTTGATGCAAACCTTGACCAGGACCCCTTGGCAGAAGGGATACTGTATCTCTATGGGACTTTTCTGGTTAAATTAAGGACAAATAAATAAAATTAAAGTTAGGTGCACAAAATAAATGTATTTCCTGGCTATTTTACTCTTATGCCAATTAAGTTGATGCCCTAGTCACTTTGCACAATTAATGTAAGGCAACATGAACTATGTGGAGTTGTGAAAAGTTGAATTTGAATGTCGTTAGCCTAGTCAGTCCCTCCAGGATTTTGCGGCCTTTTTTGGAATTGCTGCTCCATTTCAACAAAGAATGAACGAATGAATGAATGAACGAAAAATAGCAATGCGTGTAAATTTGTAAATTTGCAACTAGCCACCTACCTAGGCCCTACGTACTATTGCAGCCAATGAGCAGCTGACGGGAGCTGGCTGCAGGATGAATTAATCACCATGAACAGTTTTTAATGTTCTATCAGACTATAACTACTTGAGAGTCTGCTCTTGAGACTTTGCTCTAATTCTTGGGACAATTAGGGCAGGATTCGGGATTTCGGGACGTCTGGTCACCCTAGTCTGGTAATGCAAGATTAATTACATGGCTACTCATACAGAGGTTACCCGCGAATGAGACTTGCGTCCCGGTCGGGACGGTTAACTTTACCGCTGATGAGCACAGCACTCCGGTGGAAGTCAGGTCACCCCGGTGAGTGAGCAAATCTGGGAGCTAACTAATGCTGTGTTTGCACTGTAGTTGTTGGCTCTGTTAGCGATCCCAGTTCCCTCCACCCTCTCTCTCCCATTGCGATCCTCTGATCAGCGGGATGAGCTCCGTAATGAGCACACATATTGATTTAAAAATGGACCGCTAGACTCTATGGTAAAGACTTTCTCCATGGCAATGATCTGTTATACCTGGCAATGGTCTGTTATACAGAAATAGCAGACCACAGAATACCGTGATTGACCAATCAGAATCAAGTATTCAACCAAGGCATGTATTAAGGTGAGAATACTTCTTTGTTAAAAGCCTATTAAAAGACCATGACAGGCACAGAAACACTCAGAATGTGAAAACTAAATAATAGGCTGCTGAGCTGTTAAGCGTATGTTAACAGCGTGCACTGTATGAAAGGCAGCAGGATCATCATTAAAGCTCTGCCTGCCCTCCACCTCCATGCTCGCTGGTCATTAAAAGTTGCTTTGTGACATTTTGCTTTGGTTACCTCAGATGTGGGTTTTCTGCTCCAGTCTGTGTGAGTCTGTGTTCTTGTGCTGCTATATTTGTGAGGGCCATGTGACGGTGACGGTCCTCCTCAAGAACACGCAACAGGTAGATCATCAGGCAGATTACAATTAGGGAGTTTAAGTCGGAGGATGGGTTTAGGGTTAAGATCGAAGGATCAGTTCGGCAGGTTTTGAGAGATCTACACTACTAACAGGTCACTCAGGTCTTCTATCTAGGGACTACTGGTGTTCCCACGCACTTGTTTGAAGTGGCAGCTCCGACTCTGTGGAACGCCCTTCCTATTAACTTACGTTCTACAATCACATTTAGAAAGCAGCTGAAGACACACTTGTTTCAACTCGTTTTTGTCTCATGTTTGTAATTTTGGGTTTTTGGTCTTTTAATGTTTTACCTGATGTTGTATTTGTTTTTGCTTGTGTATTTTCTGTTTTGGATCCTACGGTATTTTAACAAATGTTTGTCATGTGAAGCACTTTGTGACTCTGTCTGTAAAAGGTGCTATATCAAATAAAATTATTAATATTATTCTTATTATTATTTTTATTACTATTATCTGTCTACTGCCTCCAACCCTAATACAATGGACATAAATGGAATTTAGTTTTCTGCATGCACAACATTGGAAATTTAAAAAAGAAATTACATTTATTTTGAATTTTGAATAATCCACAGAATAGACTGTCAACAGTTTCAGTCTGGGACTTCTATAATAGAAATTGTGTTTGTTTTATTTGTTATATTTTATTTTCAAAATTTAAAACAAAATCAAAAAGTAGTTCCAATGAAAACAGGGTTTTAGATCAGTGGTTCTCAAAGTGGGGTCTGGGGATGTCCTTGTGGAGGTTCCAGGGCGTCCCCAGCACAAAGGGGAATCATTTATTTTCACTATGTTTCCATCCAAGTAACACAGTGACAGAATGTGTTTCATACACTTTCTGTAACAAAACATCTAAAAGCAAAAAAAAATCTTATCATGTGGGACTCTGGCATGAAATCTTAACAAATGGAGGTCTGTGTGTCTAATTTGTTTTACACTATGAATTAAGGATGCACTATTATTTTGGTAGCAGTCAAATTGATGAACTATATATATTGATAACTACTTATATATGTGTTTTTTCACTGAAAAAAATAGGTCTTACAGAAAGTTCACTGCTGCTCTTCATTATGGTAAAATGTGTATTTCTAATAGCCTAAAATTATTTATTTAATGTTACTTCTTAATCATTTTAGTGGCTTAAGTACAAGCGCAGTCAGGTGATTAAACGTCATGGGTTTGTGGCTCTTCCATGTCCGCATGTGGAGTGTCTTTGGTCATAAAACTGAAACTCAACTTGCTCTCAGTTTTTAGAAGTTGAGATTATGTTCATGTTCTTGAGTGTCGAGATGCTAGTACAGCTGTGAGGATGAGCATGTATACCTACTCTGTGGAGTAAAACCATAGACTGTTAATATTAATGGACAGAGCATGTGTGACGTCACCCATTGGTTTGTGGAGATCTGCTATCCGTCGTCGAGTTTGCCGTTACGGGCGCAGCCGTCCTGGTTGCGGATGTGACAATTTTAGACGAGAGGGAGGAGAGAGGGAGGAGCCATAGACTGTTGGGCGGTATCTGACTGTGACGTTAGCTGAGAGTTGGCAACGCTGCTTACACTCTACGTTACGTTACACACTTTCACTGGCAATGTGAATGCAACTGCTGCTGAAAGCTAGCCTACATAATTCAAGGTAAGATTTAGCTTCGCTAGGTTTTAAATATATCTTTGTCTCATAGTTATATTACATATAAGACGCGAACTGTCAATCACATTATAGCCACGCCCTAAAACACTCCCTGCTTTATCGTCGATTTTAAAATCAACGAGACCATAATTAAAAAAATGAACATAATTCTGTGTTGCAAAAGACTTAAAACTAGCGATTGAGACCATCAACTCATTATGAAAATGTTTACTGAGGTAATAAATCAAGTGGGTCACTTTCTCATAGTCTTCTATAGAAACCGACCTCCTTTTGCAACCGCATGTGTCGCCCCCTGCTGGAATTCAGATAGAATGCAGGTTTAAGGCACTTCCGCATCTGCAGCACTTCGCCGAACCGGATGCTTCGTCCATTAATATTAACAGTCTATGGGTAAAACAAAATGTGCACCAAGCTTGGAACGTGAGACATTTATGAAGATGAAGACAGCTGCTGCTTGTGGACCTTGTTAACACACACCTAGCACACAAACACTGTGTGATGCTGCCTTTGTTTCTCCAGGGAATGCATGCAGACATGATGTGATGTTAAATAATTCCCTCTGAGGCACTGTCAACAAAAACTATGACTTGACAGATAAACACGTCTGTGCCGTTTAGCTGCTTCTGATGCTCCTTTTTTATTAAATAATTGTAGGCCTCTATTCGATAGGACAGCTTAGACATGAAAGGGGAGAGAGAGGGGGGAATGAGATGCAGCAAAGGGCCGCAGGTCGGAACTGACCTGCAGCCGCTGAGGACTGAGCCTCTCTACATAGGGCGCCTGGGTAGCTCACCTGGTAGAACATGGGGCGTACGCTCTACCAGGTGAGCTACCCAGGCACCCCATCAGATGTTGCTTTTTAACATGTGAAAATATACTCTGATTGAGCTTCAAACCAAATATAACAGCAGGGTGAAACCATCTTGGGTTTCCACCCGAGAGTTAGATGATAAAGATAGATACCACTCTCAAGTCTGTGCACTAAATGTGCTACAGCCGGTTAGCTTAGCATGAAGGCTGTAAGAAGGGGCAAGCAGCTTGCCTAGCTCTTTCCACAGGGAACAACACGGAGCTTTTGTTTAATCTGTACAAAAACCAAAGGGTTAAAATGACACATGGTTTTACAGCGGAGTTATATATCGGACTATTTCTTGGGCAGGCGCAATGTGTTGCTGGCGTCTTGTCATGAGGTTGCCAGGCAACCAGCAGAGTCTGCACCTAAAGGAATATGTGAATGTTTAATGCAGGTCTACAGTTCTGGGTCTAGCCTAGACGGCGTCCTTGGCCAGATCTGACAATGCAGCATTTATTTGAAATGATAACATTATCATATCAGCTTTAACCCTAAGCTGAACAGTTTATTGAGCTGAGCCTGTTCTTCTCTGGGATGCAACAAGATCATATCCAGCAGTAAATTAGCAGTATTACAATATCTGCAATTGGTGTTGAATAACCATTGCAGGAGAGAAACGCTTATGTAGATGAGCTATTTAAGTAACAATTAGGGCTAGACCTAAAACTATTTTCATTATTACTGTGTGTGACTTCATATTCTTTATTAGTTGATTAAAAGGTTCCATTTTTAAATGTGCACAGTAGTGATCTAATGTAGATACTAAGAGGAAATCAAATCTGATCACTTACAAAATAACCCTGCTGACATCACATCATTTATTTTGATTATCCAGATGAAATGCGGTTCTCATGTTCTCATTAGTGATGTTGCAGGTCTGAGGTGGTCTGAGCTGACAGACTGTGACACTGCGGAGGGTGTGTTTGCCTCCACTGTTTGCATGTATCACTATAAGTTCCAGCATCTTAAAATCTTGACATTTCCAGATGTTGTATGTTTAAAAACTTTGGAAATACTTTTTCGAGTTGTGAATAGTGGCCTTCTGGTCTATATTCATGTTTTATTTATTTTTTATTTTATTAAGAGAAGGTCATTATAATTTAAGACAGTTCTCTATCTTTGAAACTGGTAAAGTGAGGACTAATGTAAAATATACAGTGGTGCTCAGAAGTTTATGAACCCATGCTATGGCATATTGGAATGGTTTTATTTCAGTTAACCTAATAGCTAGTTTGATTTGCATTGAGAGGTGATCTTATGGAAAGTACCCCATGCCAATCTCTAGGTATGGTGAAGGGTATGTGATGATGTGGGGCTATTTTAATTCCAAAGGCCAAGGGAATTTTATCAGGATGCATAGTATCCTGGATCCATGAAATAACTGACCTATCAAAATAAAAGTCTGCCTGCCTCTATGGGAATTTAACATAGGGGTGTACTTACTTCTGCCCCCTGTATTTTAAGGAAGAGCATTTATTTATTTACGATACATTATTCATTCACAAAGAAAATTGGTGTCCTTAAAGGTTGGATTTTTCCTATTTTTATTTTAAAGGCATTAAGATCAATTTCCAAAAGATGATTTTTTATTTCTCTTTTTAGTCAACTTTAGCATGGGTTCATAAACTTTAAGCACCACTGTAAATGTGTTTCAGTTTTGGGCGTTGAATTATGGAAGGAACTTAATGATGAGTTGAAAATGTGTATGTCTCTATTGAGTTTCAAAAAAGTTTCTTTCATGTATGTTAACCGAAATAAAATTAGTCATCCTCATGATCATCATATTGTTTTTTCTCTGTGTTTCTGCACTTCCTTATCTTTTCTGTGAGGTGAGGACATACTGGGGTGGTGAATATAACAATACTTTGCATTTCCCATTTTTTCAATTTCACAGCAGTGAGTTACTATGTCTGTTTCAACGGCGAGCAGGACAAACACATGCACATACAATACACTTCAGCACCCTCCAGTACACACACTAATAGGATGAGTGACATTCCAACATTGCAGGAGATTTCGAGGAAGTTTCATCATCTTGCCAGAAAACCATGAAGTGCTTGCTGTTGTAGCCAGATACGTGTTTCTGCCTTGTGTTTCCAAAGTCAAGGTTGTGTCTGAATGCACACAGAGAACTGAGAAACCCTGCCTGATGTGAGTGACACACTTTAGTCACCTCTATTACACACACATTGCTTTGTTCCTTTAGGAATGCTTAAGGACATCAAAATACCAAATATCTCCAAGTCAAAACATATTCACATAACTTTAACCATTTCAAACCGGTGCTTTCTGCATTTTGTACTTGTAACTCAATAAAGTTGTTTTTCATATATACAATGTCTCTTTTCTTTTGTCTGACAAATGAACTCTATGTTCTGCTGATGATCCATACTGTATAGAGCATTAAGTCCCACACTTACACTCTCACCTATATCCATAGGTGTAAAATTCGTTGGGGACGCGGGGGATATGTCCCCCCACCCCCAATATTGAGAAGAGGTAGATTTGTCTCCCCTCAAAAAATATGAAAGACAACCCACTCCCCAAAAAAGGTAAAAAATAACCTTTCAGGGGGCTCAAAACGTACAGAAAACGAGAACTGTCTACTTGTGCTACATCGGGGGGTTAAAGAACACAAGAGGAGCATGAAAAACAAAGATAGATTTATGTACAGTTAAACTTTGCAGCTTCTGGCTTTAACAAGGTCTAAGTCTCTTACAGATTTGTGCACCCTTGCCTGTATCTGAGCTCATTTCACTTTAACCCCTGGTTACTGCTGAAACGTAGCCTGGGAAAACGCTGACAAACTTCCAGCAAATTTGAGATTTGCTCTGCAAGTTCATCTGGCCAAGAGCCCATTCAAGCCCATTTCCAATTTTTCCAAATCGAGGCACCACTCACAACTGTTGAGGCAAGCTTTACACAATGACGATAGCGCAGCGACGACAAGCAGCTTTTTCTTTACATTCAACATGACGACCTCTGAAGTGCAGCAGCGTCACCCGGATCGTTGGTCTGATTGGTTGAAGAAATATCTAATTGCGCCCAAAGGCATTTGAGCAGCATCTGTTGGTGACGCCCCTTTGGAAATGAGCTGTGAATGAAGCTTGCCCAGACCCACTCTCAGTTACAACTGAGAACGTCTGGTGTCAACCAGGCTAGCTGCAAAGCTTCCTGATTCCCCAAACTACAGAGCGGCTTGAGGCCCAAATCACAGAATGCGTGTGCATTAATCCAGCGGCGTTAAAAGGAATTTGCGTTAACGTGTTATTATCGCATTCATTTTGACAGCCCTAGTGCAAATACAAGTCAAATTCTATCTACAGTGTAACCACAGCATTTTGTGTGGGTAGAGCCTTTGCTTATTCATGGTCCACGGCCATTCTCAAGTTCAAATGTATGCTGTAACTGTAAAAGCCTGTAGTCTGTAGTTACAGCCGATGCTTTGTTAGTGTGGCTATATATCTTTGACTGAGCAGCAGTTTGTGTCTTAACAGTGATGTTGTTAACAGTACCTCGTTAAAAAAAAAAGCTCCATTGTTACTGTCAGCAGCAGCAGCACTTTACTCCTGGAACAGCAGTTAGCATTGTAAAGGATGGCTCTCATTTGGACTGCAGACAGTTATTAAGTCATTGCTTATGGAACACAATATGGCCTGCATATTCAATATCTTCATTAAACAATTGCCGTGTCTTTGTTAAATTGGTCGGCCAGCTAATCTTGTTAAGCCATTTGCCTGAGGCCTAATTCCATGGAAGGTGATACATTCAGCGACACAAGTATTTTGAGGCTTCGCTCCAGCTTTCATATCAAGACTCTGGCATTGTGTTTGTAATTGGAAGGCGGCATTATTAAGATGTAATGTGGGAGTTTAGGAGATATTATATATAATGACTATCTATTCTTATCATCTATTAGAGGACTCCTGAGACATATAGGCTGTGTTCAGTCACAGTGGCACACTTTAAGCCAAGTCTCCACAGAAGCAGAATATTCCATCAATCCATCCATCCATTCATCCATCCATCCGTCCATCCATCTGTGCATCCATCCATCTATCCATCCGTCTATCTCCATCTATGCACCCATCCATCCATCTATCAATGCATCCATCCATGCATCTATCCATCCATTCTCATGCTCTTAATAAATGAAAGGTCTGGAGGGCAGTTGTATATGTGACGTTTATTTTTTTCATTTTGTAATTGAAATATGGCCATGGCTTATGTGTGTATGTATTGTACAATTATAAATTATTGTTACCAAGCAATGGAATTCAAAACTGCTGGATGATGATTAGCATGGGAGTGCTCAACATTTTGAGGAATATTAATGTTTGCTGCCAAAGCCACAGTCCGATGAGAAGATTAATATCAGGTTCATCTCTGAAACACAGCCTCCGTCAGAAGTGAAAGAAATACTCACCTAAGTTTGTTCATCACTGAGCCGAACACACCGTGAGATCCTGCCTACAATCACTGCACACTACTGCTCAACAAACAGCTTGGGCATCAGCTTAGAGTACAGATAATGAGGCCAGTGTATGTGCTCAGCTAGGCTAAGCATGTCTGAGACCAACTGTAACATAGAGATCACACACGTATACTTCTCAAAAAGTGACATACTGGTTCTTTTTTCCTTGGCAGTCCAAATATTCAAACCCACCCCCCTGCAGTCACAAGTATACTTTCCACTAGTCTCTCATTGCCAGACCTTCCTCCACAGCGCTGCATAGGAGCCCCCTTCAGCGTCTGCATGGAACGCACTGGTGAGAACAGCAGCTCGACCACAGCGCTGTAAGATGACATAGTATGAAGAGAGACAACGATAGAGAGTAGTGTGAACATGTGTACATTCAAAAGTTGTTTTAGTCGTGCAACAGAAAACTCAGATTGGACAGATAGTCTAGCTAGCTGTCTGGATTTACCCTGCAGAGATCTGAGGAGCAGTTAACCATAGTCCTCAGAAATCCACCGCAGTTTAGAATGCAAACACAAAGAAAGAGGAAAGTGACGGACATCCGGCTCTGTTGTTATGGAACCCACTGCAGTTCTAGGCATGTCCCGTCCTTCATTAGCATTTGTGTGCTACGATTGGCCAGGCGTCTATGCTTGCGCAAGGTAACAGAACCCCATTTGTTCAGGTCCTATTCCCTGACCAATCGGCTATCCTAACCTTAACTACTTGAGGTCAATGCCTTACCTCAACCAATCGGGCTGCTTCGTAGGGCGGGTCTTGCCAAGAAAACAGGTGGGATCCATAATAACGCCTCTGAGCCCTTTATTGCTATGAACACACAGTGTTCAGGATTTGTGCCACGTAGCCTGTTGAGACACAGAAACGGAAGGCATCATACACACACATTCAGAGACAGGCCAGACAAATGATTACAGCATACCTACGTAGCTGGATGAAGATAAATATTCATGTTCCAACACGCCTACGCACTGTATCACTTTGTCATGCTAAGTCTTTGTCCATGCCCACGTTCACACGCAGCACAGCTCATTCTGTATGCGTTCAGCAAACACAATTACATTACATAAAGCCAGTCAGCCAGCAGCTGGAGGCAGTGTATCTTCAGAAGGACACAAACAGTCCACGAACACACAATACACACTGGATTGCATTCTGAGTCAGACACCTATCAGACAAGTGTTACACACTCCAACTGCAACCACATTTTCAAGGGTTAGTGGATTTTGTTTTTGTTTTTGCTACACTGGGGTCCAGACATCTGCAGTCTGTCAGCTCAAATCCGGTTGAAGACTCTGGTGCTGATCTACAGGGCAGTGAGGAAATGGATATGTCCTCGCTACAGGAAGCAGCAGACACAGACGAAAACTGAGACATAATATATATATAACCCATAGAACTAAGGAACATCACATCTATCAAATCCTTATCCAAATCCATAAAACATTGGTTACTGACTAATCAAATATGCTGCCATAATCTGGAAGAATGTGTTTTTCTTTGTCGCTACAGTAGTGTCTCTGTGTGTGCTTATGTGCTTGGTGCTTGTATGTGTTGATGTTTTAATGTGTGTCTTTGCACTTTTACCTGTCTGCTGTATATGCTACTGTCTTATGTTTTTCTCATGCCATCAGCCTAACCCAACTGTTGTGATCTGGACTAGTGGCAGTGTCATTTTACTTTTCTATGCTTATGTGTTCTTGTTTTATGCTTATGTATTCTACTGTTGGAGCTTATCTAATGTTTTAAGACATCAACCTGCTAGCGACTGCAGATGAAAAGTAGCCTGCATGGCTAAATCTGGCACATTTACATGTTGCACTCTGTGCTCATGTTCATTAATGTGTGTTGTCCCTTTTAAATAAATAATTTTAAAATAAATAAAAGAAAGCCAGGGACTTATGGTCAACCTGCTTTCCTTTGCTCTCGACGCAAATTGTGGAAGTTCCTGCCTCTGAGGCCCTGTTTACAGGAATACGCTCACGGGTGAAAACGACAACATATTTTATCAGATGTGCCTTTTGTTTAGATGGCAACTGCATTTTTGGGACTTAACCCTTGTGTTGTCTTTGTTTTAACCTTGAAAAAAACACTTTTTTTTCTGACATTTGTGACGCCTTTTTTCAGAATTTGTTTTTGCTTTTTCTAACGTTTTAAATTTTTTAATTTTTCTTCTACACATTTTCAGCGCTTATTTCTACGTCCAATATTTTCTGATATAAAACAAAAATTTAAAATGGGCCAATGTGACCTGAAGTCAACACAAGGGTTAAAAAAACAAAAAAATGAAACCACCCTCTAGAGTGGAAATCTTAAAAACGCTCTACTGTTGTGTTCCCGTCTAAAGGTTAAAAACGCACTGTGCAAGTGTGTGTGTGTGTGTGTGTGTGTGTGTGTGTGTGTGTGTGTGTGTGTGTGTGTGTGTGTGTGTGTGTGTGTGTGTGTGTGCCTGTGTGTGCATTTTTGGAGCAATAACTCCACCTCCTTGTCCGTCCAGACAAAATTGTCAGCTTTTGTTGTTCTCTTCATGCTACTAGGGAGAGGAGAGGGAGAGAGGAGGAGGAGAGGGAGACAAGTAGAAGGAAGGTTCTGCGCAGGCACGCGGACTTGGTGGTGTTGTGTGGCAGTGCTTCACACTACCACCTAGCCGCCTGGTGTGCATACTACATCGCATTTCACCCACTTTTGCGTCACCATATGCACGTAGATTTCCCCCCCAAAACGCTCGTAGGAATAAAAGGTGAGAACGCAACACCACTTTTGCGTAATTTCCGTCTAAACATGATTCATCATTCATGATGAATCTGAGGACAGCAGCATCAGTAGAGGATTTGAGGAGGCTGTCAAAAACCAGCCTTGCATTCATCTATACTTTATTATTACTACTGTCACCTTAACTTAAAAAGATCTTTCATTGAAAACTCAACAGTAGTTAAGGCAATCCCACAAGCAATGATTCATTTACTCAAAGGCATGCTGACTTATTCTGTGGTCATGCCACAAAAGCTTCATTAGTTACAGATGGATGAAGTTTTTTCAATTCCCATCACCTCAAGGAAACACATGTTTCAATAATACTAATACTAATACTAATACTAATAATAATAATAATAATAATAATAATAAAAATTATAATTTTCTGCTTTTCCAATTCCACCGAAGGCTAAATAAGTCGTTTTAAAATGAGATTTAGCCCTTTAATGACCTCTTGGGTCAAAAGTCAAGAACATCTTTTTTTTCTCTTGGAGATTAACTGCAAGCTTTTGGGATGATTTTCAATATCAGATGACTTATAATGATAACATTGTGATTCTAACATATGAAAATATAAAGTTCGGCCTCCAATAAGAGGACCACAAAGCAGAGTTTGGGAATATGAATTTAATTTTGGCAAACAATTGTATACACAAATGTCACTTTTTCTGCATATTTAACCCTCGTGTTGTCTTCGTTTGAAAAAAACACTTTTTTTTCTGACATTTGTGACGCCTTTTTTCACAATTTTTTGTTGCTTTTTCCAACGTTTTAAATTTTTAAATTTTTCTTCTACACATTTTCAGCGCTTATTTCTACGTCCAATATTTTCTGATATAAAACAAAAATTTAAAACGGGCCAATGTGACCCGAGGTCAACACAAGGGTTAAACAAAATAATAATGAAATAACACATTACAAAAAATAAATGTTATACATATGTATTGATGATATCTATGTACCTTAATTCCTGACTGACCACACGTGTCTCTTTTCATTTCTTTATTTTAATATAATTTCCTTTCTCTTGCTCGGGTCTTAAATAAGACATGTTCCTTGTTTATTGTGCAATAAAAATACATTTATAATAAAAAAAAAATTAAATGAATACTGCCATTTCCTGCTTAATCTGAGAGGATTGCAATTAATAAAATCATGATGATGAAAGTGAAGAGGGTAATTGCTGTTATGCATACAGTCATTACAACTGTTTGACTTCAATTACATTATTTCATTTTGTTGTATTGTTTTTAACTTCTTTGTTCTTAAAAAAAAGCACATTCATATTCTTCTCTCATCTTCATATTCTTCACTCAAAACAACTTTTGTTTCATGATCTCTACTGTTTTGTACCAATCTATTAGAGCCTTAAATAAACAGCTGGTTAAATTGTTCTTCATGTGTAGTTTTGTTCACAAATTGGCAGTTATATAAATTGTGTTTGTATTAGTTTTTATATTTATTTCCCTATATTTCAACACAAGAAGCATTGTATAAAACCATAAATGAACAGCTAGTTAGACAATCTGAGTTTTTTGTTGACTAAAACCGACCGGCACCGTCGCTCGGTCAGGCGAAATAAATGCCAATAAACCAGAACGCGTTTCCTCCCCCCATCCCAGAATGCTGCGTGGACTAGCCACACCTTCCTGTGGAGGAAGGTCTGGCAAAGAGACTACTCTTGAAGTGGTCAATACTAACGGGCAAGGCGAGTCTAGCAGGGAGAGAACAGTTGGACATCAGAGTGCTGTGGCAGCGGCTGCATTCACTGCGGAGTCACATAACACACAGTCACCCAACAAGAACAGAGGTGTTTCCTCTGCTTTGCAGCTATTCCGTCTCCCCCAGGCTTAGTTCAGCTGTACAGCATTGTCCCTCTGAGCTCCAGCATCATTGTTTACCAGAAGCTGAACCCTCTAATAGGCCTTGACACTGTGCAGGCCGCCGGCCTCTGCTGCCGCACACGCAACGCCGCAAAAAACAGCAAGCTCAGACTGGTGTGTAATGACTGAAAGAAAAAGAGGAACAGACTTTGTGTGTGTGTCAGCATCTCCCGGAAATCGGTTTTCTAATCTGTCTGGTGTTAGGACTACTGTCCCACGCCCACAGTAGCACACACACACAAACACACACACACACACACACACACACACACACACACATAAACTGATGCTGATTTCTTTTGGTCTGGGCTGTGATAGACCCATTCATCATGGAAGTGGTTGTGCAGTTCAGTGCATAGTATACACACCAGCTAACATGACACACAACAGCTGGAGGGGGTTTTCCTCCTGGAAAAGGCTGGATTGTGCTTGTATTTGTATTCGAACCACACAATAATCTAGTAAGAAAATAGGTATATTTCAACGTTTTCAACAGTATATTGTGGCAGAAATAGAGTTCTCAGTGCTTTATTAAACAAATATCATTTAATACAGCCATGGAGACACACACATAAAGAGACTCTCTGTCTCTAAACTGACTAACTGCTTGAGTAGTCAGTAACATTTGATGTCAGGCAGTGCTGGAATGTTCTGTTCCTGCTCTAACCATGTACAACTCCTTTTATCTGTGTTTAAAGGGTGCCATATAACAGTGGTGGAAAAATTATTCACACCCTTAACTTAATTAAAAGTAATAATACCAAAGTCCTGCAGTGAAAATGTTACTTCAGTTAAAGTGTGTAAGTACATGTGTTTTGTGTGCAGAAATCTTAATGTGTAAAGTAACTAGTATCTAAAGCTGTCAGATGAATGTAGTGGAGTAAAAAGTACAATTTTTCTCTCTGAAATGTGTCCTTAAATACAGTACTTGAGTACATGTACTTAGTTACATTCAACCATTGCTGTATAAACATTTGACTTAAAAAAAAAAATACCCCCCAAAAAATGAATAAATGGGAATGCAAAACTGAGATGCCCACCCTACAGTGAGTGCGTTGAAATGGACAGGAATAAGCCATTTATGAGGCTTATCTCGATTATGATCATATTTGGAGTATGGTGTTTACATGAGCACAGAGAAATCAGGTTATTCATATTCCCCATATGAATGATAAATACGAGTAACCAAGTTACTGATTACAGCATCTTATGTGCGCAGGAGCTGTGTTGTTGACAAAAGCAGATACAGGAAATATCAATGAATGATTTAATCAATCTATCAATCAATCAATCAATGGCCTTTATTCCAACTTGTGAGACACTGAGGTTGCGCTCATTTACAGTGACGACAAGCAAGAGGAACACAATAAACACATAAACAAGCATACTTATAATGAATAATAATAGCACCGAGATAAAAAGGACTTAAGCGATAATAACGACAATAATAGGATAACATGGAGTAAACACTAAAAGAGCAAGAAATATATCTTAAACAGCTAAAACAGTTACAGTAAGATGTGTGAAATTTGGGAAATCAGTTTTAAATATACCCGGGATAGGAAGAGCCGTCATTTTCAAATAATTTTGCAGGGTAGTAGTATAGTAGTATTTAATTTTTGCACAGTAAAATCAAGGCAACAGGAACCCAACAGGGAAAAGAAAAACAAAGATTGTGTAGGTGAGATTAAGAAACCACTGGGGGCTTATCAGGAGAAGAAAGAAGAAGTAGATGGAATCCCCTAAAGAACTTACAAAAGTCCTGAAATCAACAAATTAAAGTAAGCATGTAAGGGCATTCCATGTACTTGGAGCACTAAAAGAAAAAGGCAGTCATTCCTAGGTTTGAGCGAGCTCAAGGAACTTTAAGGAGAAGCAGCTCACTAGAACGGCTTCCATACCATTCAGTTTTCCATTTGCGCATATCAGAGATGTAGGTGGTTGCTTACCAATGAGCGACTTAAAAATAAATTGAAACCAATGTTTCTCACGTCTCAATTAAAGAGAGGGCCAAACAACATTTTTATAAAAGGAGCAGTGATGTGTTGTAGCTATTGACTGTAATGAATCTAAGAGATGAATGGTATACTGAGTCCAAGGATGTAAGGGTAGACATGCTTGTGGATTACATTCCCATAGTCAAGAACTGATAAAAAGACTGCTTCAATAACCCTCTTTCTACAGACCAAAAGGAAGCAAGTTTTATTTCTATATGAAAAAAACCTTCTGTGTTAATTTACGCAGAAGGTATTTGAAATTAAATTTAAAGGTCAGTATTTCCTCAAGCCAGATATATAATTTTAGATATTTATATTCAGTGACTTTCACAATATAAACTCCATCTGCAGCAGTTATGCACAGACTGTTATCATCAATATATCTTGCCCTTAAAAACATACATCTAGTTTTGCTCTTATTAAGAACTACCTTGAGAGAAACAAGAGCATCCTGTATTGCAATAAAAGGCAATTGCAATTTTTCAATAGCTGGTTTCACAGGGTCAGCAACACTGTACGAAATAGTATAATCAGCATATGGATGAATAGGACAACCTCTGACAAGAGACACAATGTCATTTATGTACAGTGCCTTGCGAAAGTATTCGGCCCCCTTGAACTTTGACTTTTTGCCACATTTCAGGCTTCAAACATAAAGATATAAAACTGTAATTTGTTGTGAAGAATCAACAACAAGTGGGACACAATCATGAAGTGGAACGAAATTTATTGGATATTTCAAACTGTTTTAACAGATAAAAAACTGAACTTCTGGAGAGAGTTTGCTGCACTGAAAGTAAAGGGGCTGAATAATTTTGCACGCCCAATTTTTCAGTTTTTTATCTGTTAAAACAGTTTGAAATATCCAATAAATTTCGTTCCACTTCATGATTGTGTTCCACTTGTTGTTGATTCTTCACAAAAAATTACAGTTTTAGTTTGAAGCCTGAAATGTGGCAAAAGATCGAAAAGTTCAAGGGGGCCGAATACTTTCGCAAGGCACTGTATATGGTGAACAGCACTGGCCCTAAAATGGATCCTTGCGGAACCCCTTTAGTTATCGGTATAAAAACAGACTGGACACTACCTGATTTCACACATTGAAATCAAACAGATAATTACGAAACCAGTTAGATGCATTTCCAGTGAGGCCAATGCTACCCAATTTATCTATCAACAAAGAGTGATCGACTGTGTCAAAAGCTTTAGAATCAATAAACAGGGCAGCACAGTGCATTCCGTTATCCAAGGCAGAAACAATATTATCAGTGACCAGAGTGATGGCTGAGATGGTACTGTGGTTAGCTCTAATACCTGATTAGTGTACAGTTAAAATGGAGTGATTTGAGAGGAAATCTTTGAGTTGGCAATTTACAATAGATTCTACTATTTTTTTGCCAAACAAGTCAACCTAGATATTGGCCTATAATTATAAGGTTAATTTTTTTCACCACCTTTATGTAAGGGAAGAACATGTGCAGAAGGACATATGCAGTTTCAACAATGCAGGAAGACATAAGCAGATTAAGAATATAAATGATGTGCTCTGTAATTACAGGGGTAGAGAGCTGGAGAAAATATGGATCCAGGTTGTCTTCACCAGTAGATTTCTTGGGGTCAATAGCGAGGAGAGCCTCAATTACCATATGTGAGGACACAGAACAAAAAGAAAACTGAGAAGCAGTATTAGAGGTAGACACATACAGTAAGCCTGCTCAAAAGGCAGATGAATGTCAAAAGAAGAAGCAGATCTAAAATCGTCCTCTTTCAAAAGACGGCCCGCAGCAATAAAATGTCTATTAAAACCAGAGCAGATATCAGTTTGATCACAAATAAAACTCTCGTCAAATTTAACCTGTGTAGGTATATAGGCAGAAGCAGGAGAACGACTATTACTGGCTTTGACAACCTTCCAGAATTGACCAAGATTAGAATAGTTGTTGGGGATCAGCTTTAGGTAATAGTCAGATTCATTCTTTCTTACCATGGGCTGTACATCTACTTCTTAGGGCTCTGAATGTGGCCCAGTGTGAGGTGTCATTTGAACCTCTTACTACTCTTTACTACAGCTTCCCAACTTTACTGCTCATTCCTTCTCTGTTCTGATCAACAACAATTGTCTGCTTTGAGCTCATCCATCGTCTCTCTCTCACCTGCACACACACACACACACACAGACACAGGGTGCGATTTGTGAAAAAAGCAGAGGGGGAGGAGGGGATGTTTTTGAACAAAACAAAACATACAATAATGAAATCCCCCTTCCAATACCATTGATATAGAGCCACTTGGCCAGCCATGCCAAAACACTTATTAATTAACTTAAATATCCAATAGAAAATAATCACAAAATGAAATAGCACAACGTGGTGTTAACATAAAACACAGCGCTTTCAAGCCGGAGAGCGGAGTTCACTTCAGTTCAGTTCGGCTAAACAACTGCTGCTGGTAGCCGGCATCCTGGAGCTCTGTAGAGGCTAAATACAACCAGCAACTGCTGCTCAGATTTTATCTTTCTATGGCACAATAGACTGTTCACGTTACAGTGCTTTAATTAGTTTAAAAAACTTCAGTTTTAGGTGTATAAATGGTCTATTGGTAAGCATTGATCACTTTGAGGGGATAAAACAAATTAAGCAGAGGCAGGGATATGTAGAACAGATAGGGGGAAATCTCACGCATCCCACCCTAGCAAATCGCACCCTGCACATACATACGCTTTTCCAGACCTTTTTGAATTTTTTTTTTCAATGTTTGCAGAAGTTTACTAACTGAGCAGCTTTGTATGATATAATTTTATCTAATAGGCCTAACAGAAAATGTTCTGTATTTTAATTGTAGCTTTACAGATCATTTCTGTTTTTTAATTACGGGCCAAAGTCCGGTTAGTGAGCTGCCAGGACTTTTTTGTTATTTTATGGATTTATTTCTTAGACTGCAGAAAATGCAGTGTTTGACGTTAAAATTTTTCTGTAAGAAGACCCTCAGAGCCCCCTGTTATTATGTACCCCCCCAATGTTGAAACTAAACGTACGTCCCTGCCTATATGCAGTCTTCTTAATTGCGCTGGTGAGCAGCTGATCACATCCGAGGCAGAAGCTTAGAAAAATACTATGTCCCCATGAACAAAACAGGCCTATGTAATTTTACATAGGTGGAATGATAACTTATCAAATTAAATAAAACATACTGAAATTAAGGAATAAGCAGACATAAAACATTGTTAATTTTGGGAACATGGCCTAGTGAAAAGAAAGAAAGGCAGCCTTTTCACAATCTGAGTTTAGGGTTAAGAATGTAATAAGGATTTTGGTTTATCTGACCCGTACCCACACTTGCAGCCTTGGAGGAGAAGCCAAACAAGGTTATGATAACTTTGTACTCATCAAAGTAGTTGCTATTATTGGCAACGCAGCAACATTGCTACAACGAAATCAATTCATAAATCCATTTTTTTTGTCACATGAAATTGTGAGATGTACAATTCCAGTGAAATGTAATCCCATCAGCTGCTTCAGCTTGTGCATGATTTATCATGAAGCAGAATGTGGCCGTCAGATCGGCACACAGAAAAAGATTCACCAGGTTGAACTGCACTGGCACTCCAGGATGTAGCCAAGTCTCTTGGAAAGGACACCACAGCTCGGGACATCCCGCTGGAAACCCACGCAGGTACGGAGCCACGGAGGCCACCCAGCTCACCCCCCGACACCTGCACACCGGCCAGCAGGACGCCCAGCAGAGAAGTGGCAATCGTGTTTAATACCTCACTTGCCTCGGTACCTCCTCTTATGTAAAGATGGAGATGGACCCAAGAGATGAGTTTTGCCTGTCCGGGATCATAGCCATGCTGTAGGTGGTAGCTGACAGCCATCTTTACATTTTCCTCTGTGTTTACTCCGATGTTCACAACGTTGACTTGCCAGGCTTGCAGAGTCAGCAGGGGATCCTAACCCTAACCCTAGCCCATAGTCATGACAAACCACTGAGACGGTCTTTCTAATTTAAGCTCATCTTTTCCAGATTTTCCACGGTGTTTACTCTGATGTTTACATTTGAAAACTTGAGCGAGCTGGCTAGCTAGCTAGCCCAGGCTAGCAACGTCGGCAGGAGACATGTGAGTTGATTTCCTGATCCTGATGAGGATCCAACGCCAATCACATCAAGCACAACCAATAGACGATTCAGCAGACATTTTGTGGAGCTGACGGAGAGGCGACTGGAGAGGTCCGCACTTCTAGAAGTATAAACCCTTATTGCAGAGGAAACCCAGAATGATTCCTATTCTACTTGATTATGTTCAAAATATCATACATCTACAGGAAAGATTTATGCTTCACTGTAGTTCATATTTTGTTCTTCAATGAATCAGAGGATTGTTTGAGTCATTTACTTCTAGCATTATCCCTCTGACTTTTAATGTCAGCCTCTTGGTTATTCAAGAGCTTAGCTCCAAAAAAAAAGAAACGTGGTTTGCTAGTAAAAGGGGGAATCTTTATGGAGCTACTGGGCCATAGAGCGCACGTCAAACCTTTCATTAGTGTCTTCATTTGGGTAGTGGTGACAACAGTGGCACGACCTTTGCTAGCTGAACATTGGGCACTTAAGACTGGGGGATGGTAGGTGGCGGGGGGCCTTGGATGACTCCTGGCTGCTTCTGTTGGAAATAGCTCTTGCAATATCATAATAATAGCCATCTTTGGTGCAATTAAATCATCAATTTTCCCCCCTTATGGCCTTCACCTCCTGTCACATACATGCCTCAGTTTTAATATCCACCATAGATTGGGGAGGGAAGGGAGAAAGGGAGGATTTTTAAAAGCTTGAGATGGAGTGTAGGGCGGCAGGAGGGGGATGAGGAGAGAAAGAGAGAGAGAGAGAGAGAGAGATAGAGAGAGAGAGAGAGAGAGAGAGAGAGAGAGAGAGAGAGAGAGAGAGAGAGAGAGAGAGAGAGAGAGAGGTCAACCGAGACAGAGAGAGAGAGGGAAAGAGACAGAGAGGACGAGACGGGCCTTTTGTGTGTGTGCAGATTAATTAGAATCCTTCTGGACTGCCATTAGAGCTCATTAAAAGGAGCCACAGCCATACAGGCATCAAACAAAGAGCTGGGACTGAACCCTGGTCCAACCCCCACCACTGTCTGCTCTACTCACAAAATTCACAATGACTGTGTGCATCTGCATGTGTTTGTGCAGAAAGTATACATGTTTTTCATTTGTAGACAGTACAGTGTTTGCAGTATATATAAATATATATTTATGCACATGTGTTCTGTGTGTGTGTGGGGGGGTAAGACTAAATGCCACCTCTCCACAAACTACTACCACAAAACATGTGCCTTTGTGTATGCATGTTTATATATGTGTGTGTCTGTTTGTGTGACTGCTAGGGTTGGTATGTAGATGGAGCATTATGTTAATGATATTTTCTCCTCCTTTTGGCTGAGTCTCCACAGGCCCTGTTAACATAAATGATGCTCCCCTAGCTAGCCGACGGAGGCTCGTACATAACCACTAAAGGGATGAATTAGCCCTCCGAATCCCAATTCAGATCCTTGTTCATTTTCAATAAGGATTGGACTGGGGTTCCACATGCATAATGATGAGAGTGTTTATGGGTGCTTATTAGTGGGTGGGAACGAATGATAATGTACTGGAGTTATTAAAGTGATATGCAGAACAGGCCTACGGCTTTCACAATTAGGATAATGACCTGCAAAGCTTTGGTTTTAGAAAATCAGTGGTTTTATAGGATCACTGCTTCAATGTGTGTATACAAAGGTCTGCGTCAACAATGTTTCTTAAGTGTTTAAATCTGACTGTTTCCACACCATGAAGGTTACAAAAAACCTCCCAGTACTCACTAGTTCCACCAGAATTTACCCAAGGGGGTAAAACACTTAAAATGGTAATGGCTCACTAATACAAATGACACTAATAAAAACATATGCAACGACAGTGGAAGCTGATCAAAATGTGTTTTAGAATACATTTAAAGCAACATTGAGTTAATATTTTACCTTAAAATAACAGCTTCAACATCGTTTTAATGCTACTCTGACTAGTAGGGAGAACAGTGCCTCTCTCATTCCCTCTTCACGCCCCAGTTGCCTGTGTAACTCGCAGGTACGATCTCCTAACCTGACGAGCCAGATGGTTTGTTACACAGAAAATGTAAGAAGCCGTCATTGGAAACTGTTTAAAAAAAAAACAACCTGGCAGGTAATTGGATTTGTTGTGTAGGACTAGATGTTGATATCATCAATGAATGCGTACTTGAGGCACCGATGAGACTCTGTGGGATGGTCAATTGAGTGATGGCACCCTTTGGGTTGTCAAGTGGGCGCCCTCCTTCTTAGGAGTTTTGCTGATGGGCCTATGACACCTCCAGAGGGTTCAGCAGTGAATCCCAGTGTCCCAGGTTCACTCCCTAGATGCCATCAACTCACTTGAAGGCCCAGGCGGAGTCCTTTCTTTTAATCCACAGCCACTGGCTCCCCTTTTCTGGAGCCATGGAGAGGTCTTTGACTGCCTGCCGATGGGCCTTCCCTCGCACTCCCATCTCCCTGAGTAGCCTGGATGTTGAGGTGGCTACGAACCCTCTGCAGCCTACTTCCACTGGGCGTACCTTCGCTTTCCAGCCTTGTTGTTGCGCATCGGCTGCAAGTTCAGCATACCTCAGCCTTTTCCGTTCGTAGGCCTCCTCCACTGCACCCTCCCAGGGCACGGTGTGGACACTTTGGCCCACTGTTAAATCTGTAAGCATTACCAATAGTGACGCTTGCAAGTTCAGCATAGCAGTTTAGGGTGCTATCATGTGGTGTAGATCTGTCCAAGGCTAGCTCAGTAGCAGTGGTGGAATGTAACTAAGTACATTTACTCCAGTACTGTACTTAAGTCTAAATGTTGAGGTACTTGTACTTCACTTGTGTATTTTCTTTCCATGCCACTTTCTACTTCTACTCCTCTACATTTCAGAGAGAAATGTTGTACTTTTTACTCCACTACATTCATCTGTTACAGCTTTAGTTACTAGTTACTTTACACATTAAGATCTCTGCACATAAAACGCATGTAGTTTATAAAATCTGATGTTTTATTCTAAAGTAAACTAGCCAACAATATAACGGCTACAAGTCCAGCTGACATGATTAAACCATTAAACACACAACTGGTTGGATCCTTTACACTTTCTACAATGGGAGGAGAGTTCTTTGCTTTTAATACTTTAACTACATTTTCCTGATAATACTTATATACTTTTACTTAAGTAATATTTTCAATGCAGGACTTTTACTTGTAACAGAGAGTATTTACAGTGTGGTATAAGTACTTTTACTTGAGTAAGGGATCTGAATACATCTATGGAGAAGAGCCACGACCCGATTTTCACCAGCAGGTAATGTTGTTTTCTTCCTATTGAGGTCAGACTACCTCAGAATGTTTGATCTGATTTCATCAATCAGGCTGTCTTCTTTCAGGAGCACTTACAGTTTCAAACCAGGAGAGCACTGCAGTTTTAACCCTCTGAAATGACATTCCGAGTCTGATGCATGGCTGACATCAATACTATTAACAAATATACTGTAGTGTATCTGAATATGTTAACATGTTTATGTGTGATGTGTATGTTACTTTTTAAGGTGAGACTTTGTCACTTTACTTTAAATCTGGTATTTCACTTGAGTGTCTGCGATCATAGATTGAGTGTATTAGTGCATTAGAACTGCCATATTCATAACTATGTGTGTACAGGTGTGCTGATGTCAGCCAGTGACACCAGTCCCACCTGGCTGTTGAAACGACTGCATTGCTAGTGATCATAACACACCTTCTGCGTAATGAACAAAGTTTAATACGGCTCTCTGTGTCAGGAAAGCTCTGACTTCATCTTAAACCTTCCAGGTATGGAGGGAAGCATGTAGGAATGATTTGAACTCAAGCTTTGAAATTTGCTTCAGATATCATCCAGTGTAAGGGCAGCATTAGTGGTTTGTCTGCTCCATGACTTTCAGCTTCACACACATCCAGAGTTGTATCCAAGATGACTTTCTCTCATCTTAGAAATATGACAAAGTTCGGCTCATTTCTCACTGCAGCGAACACTGAAAATGTAATGCATGCTTATATCACCAGCAGGCTACATTACTCTTGTTTCAGGTCTCCCCATGAGGTTATTTATAGTTACGTAAAATGCTTTAACAACTTTTGGATGAACTGCCATGCAATTTGGTACACACATTCAACTTCCAATCATGTTGAATTGTAATCATTTTGTTGATCCCTTCACATTTGCTAAATACATTCCAGAGGATGAATTTTAATGACTTTGGCTGATATTTTCACTAGTGCCACCTTCAGGTTCAAGTTTTAGCCAGTGAAATATCTCAATGAATGGATACATTGGCACAAATTGTGGTCCAGACATGCATGGTGCCCAGAAGATGTGTCCCACTGACTTTCCAACTAGCATCACTATGGAGTTAATGTGTTTGCTTTGTATTGAAATATTTCAATAATTCTTAGATACATTGTCAAGACATTTGGTACACACATTCATTTAATATGCACACCACAGCAAAATACTGTCTAATAAAAATGTACAGTTAATTAATATCCAGATATTTATGGCTATTGTGCAAGAAAAAGTGTGTAATAAAATATTATATAATAATTATTATACATTATTATTATAATTATATAATTTTAACTTTTTGTTAAAAAATAAATGAAATAAATGTAATTTGTGTGTGGAAGAAAGACAGCGTGTGCCAGCTTACCTCACTAGGCAGCCTATTGTAGCAAGCTTGCCAGTTAGCAGGGGTTTATGCAGGGCCATTGCCTCTGATTATCTTTAACATCTTGCTGAGTGCACTGCACAGGGCTGTGCCAGCAGAGCAGGCTCGCTCATACACGCACGCACGCTCACTCACTCACTCACTCACTCACTCACTCACTCACTCACTCACTTACTCACTCACTCACTCACACACACACACACACACACACACACACACACACACACACACACACACACACACACAGACAGTGACAGTGGAGCCAGTGGACCTCTTATTACTCTCTTGGCCAAGCTCATTCCAACTGGACTTTTAATCCATCAACAGTGATGATCCTGGACCTGTGAGCGAGTGTGTGTGTGTGTGTGTGTGTGTGTGTGTGTGTGTGTATCTGCAGCTTATAGAGCGTTTCCAGCAGCTCTCTCTCTCCCTTGGGCTCTGTCTGTGTGTTTGGTTCCTCCAGAGGACCAGTATTTCAGGGTCATCAAGTTTCTATTTCCTTTCTATTTCTTTTATCACAGGCTTTGTGGCTAATTGTTTTCCTAGCACCAGCATGGCCAGAGACCTTCTTTTGAAAGACCACCAAAATGCAAGGTGCTGTCAATGTCTGCACAAAGATCCCTAGTACAGCCTAATACTGAACAAGTTGTCAAAGATTATCACAACCCCACATGTCCTCCATGGCTACTTTAGGTTTTAGATTGTCTGTATGTAAAACAAATAGAAGGAGGTTTGGTTTTATTCCAGAAGCCATTAAACTTAGCCAGTTTAACTTGTCTACAGACTGATAAATACACTTACACTTTTTTAACATAATATATTCTTTTGTTGTGTTAGGGTTATTGGCCAGCTATGGACTTCATTAATCCTTTGAATCATATTTGTATTTTTTTTTATGTTTGTAGATGTTTTGTAAATGACACACTCAGCTCCTTTCTCTTTCCATCTGTGTGCATTCATGTTCCAGTAATGCTTGTTACTAACTTAGCTCCAGGGAGCTTATTCCCTGGAGTCCTTATGTTTTCTCGCCTTGCAGATTTTCTTGGATTGGGGTTACTCCTGGATCGTGGTTGCAGCTGCTGCTGTGGTCCTGCTCAAGTGTGGTCTTGACCTAATCTACCTGTAAAGTGTCCTGAGATAACTCCTGTTATGATTTGACACTATTAATACATTTGAGTGGAATTGAATTGCTTGAAACAGGGCTCGACATGAACTCTTTTACTTACCAGCCTCTGTGGCTAGTGGTTTTCCAAAGTTATACTAGCCACTCAGCATATTTGCTAGCCACAATTTTGTTGTTGGGACATTTTTTTTAATTAAAGTTGATGATGGTCTACAATTTACTTGAAGAACTAGATTTATAATGTAAATGATCACTGTAAACACCTAAATCAAGACTAAATAACACGTATAACACTCTGATAAGGTTGTGTGTAAATCTCCTTTTGTATGAAAACGATCGCCGCTAGCTCTGATGCTAACCGTCCATTTCGTTTCCCAATATGCTTTGGGAGACACACGTTTTTGTCTTGTAAACCAATGGAAGGCAGGTCCGTCACACATTACATATAACACCGGCAATATGTCCTCCGAGGGACAACAAAGATTGTTTATTGTGAGGAGAGATCACTCGAAGTCAGAATAGTAAGATGTGACCAAAGATCATCTATTACCGTTCTAAACTATACAGAGAAGAATGGCATTACTGTTTTGAGTTTGGGCCTTTCTTGAAGAAATGTAAATAATTTGTCCTTTATATGAGTTATAATGTTCATTATGTTCATTTTTGTCTCCAAATACATAGGATAACTGTTGTGTGCATGTGTAATATCAATAAATATGACATTATTATTTTGAGTATTGTCATAAGTGAATGTCATGAGGGCAAAAGCGTATTTTTTTTTTTTAAATGTACATATTTTGTCCACTGTATAAGTTATGTTTATTTTTTCACTGTTTGACCCCCAAGACATATGAGAAGTGTTTTGGACAGGAGATTGGCTTAGCTTTCATTGCTATGAGTGATATCAATAAATATCTGTGAGATTCAATTCTGTTTTATTTATTTATTTGTCTTTATGGTCCTACAACCTTTTTTACATTCAAGTGACATCATTCTAGAACACATATTCTAATCAGTTTGTCCTGAAAAAAAATGATGTTTACAGATTGACTGTGGACAACAGGGTTGATGTTTTACAAGCTTTTTTAGAAAATAAAACCAGACAGACCATGAGTTGTCAAAAATACTTTAGGGCTCAGACAAACTATCTAACTATACAGTGTGGGTATGTATGTTTAGACGTGTGTGTGTGTGTGTGTGCTTACCAGAATAACTGGTTTGTTGCATTTTCAACTTCCCTCACCCCTCGTTTAGTCTGATAACCTGAGACTTCAAACCCTGGACTCTTCAATTCCCAACTGTAGCTAGTTCTCAGAGCACTGACAGCACAAACATCAGCATGAGCTACAGGTTAGCCATTACTAGCATGGTGGCAGCGCAGCAGCTACATGGCTGAAGTATATATATACCATATGGGTTGACTTCCTGTGTGAAAGCCAGCAGTGTTTGACACAGGGATCACGGTGTCCTCTGTGCTGCTGGGTGCCATAAATACATGCATGTCTTAGTGGCCATTATGCCGGAGCAGGTCCCATAGCTTCACACTAATCCCCTAGTGTGTGTGTGTGTGTGTGTGTGTGTGTGTGTGTGTGTGTGTGTGTGTGTGTGTGTGTGCGCGCGCGCAGGAAAACATGTCTTTCACTGCAAGGAACCCGAGCGTAGCGGATACACAGCAACCTGGCTGTTCACATTATGAAAATGTTATGGATGATATGGGAATGGCTCTGTTGTTGCAGGCTTTATGGTGATGCTGTGTTATGTATGAGAGCTACATGCCTGTATAATATATAAAGTCTGGTGTCCAGCCTCAGGTCATGGACTGTACAGGTTACAGAAGATGCTGGCTCAGCTCAGGAACTTCCTGTCCAGCAGGAAGATCTCCACTGATAGCGGCTGCAGTTAAAAAAAACAATTACAAATTACAGTTATCTTCTAGTAACATCTTAAAATCACAAAAAGCTATTAACAGCTGATTGCGAGGAATTAGCTGGAGACTCCATTGAGGTTGTCTCGTATTGCCAGACCTTCCTCTGTAGCGCTGTGGAGGAAGGTCTGGCTAGTCCACACAACATTCTGGGATAGGAGAAAAACATGCTTTGGTTTATCGGCATTTCTTCAAACCAATCACATTCATCTTGGGGCGCTAAGCTAAGCTGACAGAGCAACGATGCCTCTGGAAAATAGCCTCGGGAAGGAACTTGTTTTGGTGGAACATGTGTACGTTCAAAAGTAGTTTTAGATTAAAACTCAGATTGGACAGATAGTCTAGCTAGCTGTCTGGATTTACCCTGCAGAGATCTGAGTAGCAGTTAACTGTAGTCCTCATAAATCCACTGCAGTTTAGAACGCCAACACAAAGAAAGAGGAAGGGGACGGACATCCAGCCGAAAATGATGGACAAACCCCTAACTGAATCGTCGTCGATATAGACTATCATGGAGGTGACTATCACCTGGAGTAGCAGATGAGGCTGCCAGAGCAGGACAAGGAGAGAGAAGAAGAGAAGAGATGTTTCTCCTCTGCTGATGAATCGTTTGCTACTACCAACGAGAGATAGGCCGTGAAAAAAGGAAATGAGAATGTTTGCCATTTTGCATTGGTTCGTACTAAAGAGACAACTGAAAGTGGCAGAGAGAGAATATGATTGGCTGAGGGAGTTCGTGGGAAACTCTTGTTGGTTAAACTTAGATTAAACGCCCATAGTCAGCCGCAGCCCTAGAGTGGAAGGACAGAGAGACTGTGAATGAATGACAGCATAAAGCCACCTACACATGATACGGTAAAACCCTTAGGTAAAGCGCAGAGCAGGAACGTTCTGGAATAGGTTGCACCTTGAAAGGTCAGCGGCAACATGGTCAATGTTGAAATAAATTTAACTTTGAGTGCAGTGTTCGGAAGCAATTCCGAGTACTGCGCCTAGTGGGCGGCACCTCCCCATAAGAAAACAATGGAACGGCCAGCGCAGAGGGTTTCTACTGCGGATCATGTATAGGCAGCTTAAAGAGTCTTCCTGACAGAACTTTTGCTAAGCTTTAGCATGTTGATTTCAGTTATTACTTTTCCTCCTGCAATGCTCAAATGTGCAATGGAAGCCATGAACAACCAAGAAAAAACTGCTCCATCCAGCTCTCCCTTTACTTACTCTTTACCGACGATGCAGAGAAACGTCTGTGCCGATCAACAGACTGCAGTGTTCTAGGTACCTTGACAAAGGGGTAATGAAAAGCAGGACAGAATGGAGCGTTTCTATTGGTACCATTCACAACCTTTGACAATGGAAAAGAAAAAAATAACCATACTTAACCGGACTGCTTGTTGGAAACACGGCTTAAATGGGCACTATACAACCTAAATATACATGGTAAAGCCTTATCAATACCTATACCTATGCCAAAGTATGATAATTGTCGCCCTAACTAAAACCTTTAATGTTGGCATCCTTAATTTTATTGCAATGATTCTGTCAGGAATGGGGGACAGAACTCAGGCGCAGACTGGAGTAGGTGGTAAAGAATCTTATTTTATTGAAGCTGTGAGTGTGGGCTGGCAGTGGGGGTACTGGGTTTGAAGATGGCTGGGCTGGCAGAGGGGGTGCTGGGCTGTGTTCCTCCGTGCAGCTGCGTAATTGATGTACTGGTACGTGGCTGATTGGTAGCAGATGATTCCGAAGGTGGGTTATTTCAGTGGTAAGCAACAATCCGGCAGGGAGAGGAAAGTCAGGTTGGTATTTGAAGGCAGTTGATGGAGCAGGATGAGTAGCAGATGCGCTGATTTGGATTGGTGCCAGGTGTGAGGAGAGTCAGTGGGACGGGGGGGTGTGTCCACACACTGTGGAACATGCAGGCGGAAACAGAAACACAGACAGACAGACAAAAACCAAAACACACCAAACACACAGCAGGCATTACAAAATCAAAACACAGAAACAAATCAAAACACATTCACACACACACCAGACTGTCACCGTGTGGAAGTCACAACAGGCGGGGGCGTGACAGATTTATATGTTCACAAACTTCCAACAGGGCCCTAGTGTTGCTGCACACCTTGCACCCCCTAACATGCCATCACTACCTCTATTATATTGCTTTGTAAGGCAGAAGTCTCAACAATTGATAAGACATTTTCAACTTAAAACAATAAGGGCACTTTCCAAAGAATGCAAGTTGATTCAGAAGGTAAGCTGCAAGGTGGCTGTAAAAAGTTGAATCCTATTGCCCAAAATACATCGTCTAAGGAGAAATGCACTGTAGCTCCTTGCAGGTAGGGTTTCTCCTTTATTTGTTAAACTTCGACAGTTTTAATAAACCTCTTTTCATACCTATAAGCCCATAATCAATACTTTATACAAACTTAATCACAAAAGCTTGGCTGAGTAGCCTATCAGTTAAAAATATAACAAAGCTATTTGATCAAATTAAAATGTGTTCAAAGATTATAGGACAACCTGTAGCACACTCCTTTCAGGAAGCCCACAATAATAGTATGCTCAGACTGGCCGGGAATATTTCAAATGACTCCTCACAGAGAATATCAGCTTCTGCCTTCAAACACACGCTTTAGAGTTCATTCTTTCATTCAGACTTAAAAACTCTTTAATACATCAATCTATCCTATTGTTAAACCAGCTACATTAAAAAGAGTGCAATATGTATTCAGGGTTACAAGTCTCCAAAACCTTGTCTGTATGTATGTTCATGTCATTTTCTGTTGTCATACATGTATGCTTTGTTTCCTTACTTCCAATCCATTCCAACTTTATTTGTTAAGCGCTTTAAAACAACCAAAGTTGACCAAAGTGCTGTACAGAAGAATAAATAAGACATCATAAAAGCTCAAATGAGGTGCAAAATTACATATCAAATATAACAATAAAATAAAAAAACATAAAACATGAGTATAAATTACCATCTCAAAGTGCTGTCTTGACAGTATTGGTTTTATTTTTTACAGCTGCCTTAAGTGGAAGAAGCTTGATTTGACAACAGCCTTGATCCCTACTGCTAAACTAAAGCTCCGGGTCCACTTTAAACCCTAGGTTTTTGATGCTAGATTTAATATACTTGGCCAAGGAACCCACATCCACTGGGGGGGGGTCCCGGTGGTGCCACCAAAAACCATCACTTCCGTCTTTTCATCATTGAAATTTAAAAAGTTCAGAGCCATCCAGGCCTTTATGTCGTCGAGACACTTAAGTAGCAATCTGACAGAGTATGCATCTTTCTTTTTAAGAGACACATAAATCTGACGGTCATCTGCATAACAGTGGAATGAAATGCTGTGCTTCCTAAGGAACCAAGTGGAAGCAAATAGAGAGAGAAAAGGAGAGGGCCAAGAACTGAGCCCTGTGGAACCCCACAAGAGAAAGGAGCAGAGGAGGATACATAGTCACCAAGGCTGACACAGAAAGTTCGATCAGCCAAGTACAACCTGAACCACTCCAGTGCTATGCCCCTGATGCCCACCCACTGCTTCAAACGTGAGATCAATATTTCATGATCCACTGTGTCAAATGCAGCAGTTAAATCTAAAAGCACAAGAATAACACAGTCACCAGAATCAGTAGTTAAAAAGATATAATTAAAAACTCTTAAACGAGCTGATTCTGTGCTGTGCAGGGTTTTAAAGCCGGATTAGAAAACCTCTACAATATTATGTTCTTCCAGAAAGGCCATTAATTGACTGTACACAATCTTCTCCAGGATTTTTTAAAGGAAAGGCAGTTTGGAAATAGGCCTGTAATTAGCAAGGACTGCAGGATTTAGAGCAGGTTTTTTAATCAGAGGTTGTACTACTGCATGTTTAAAATTTTCAGGGACCACACCTGAGGACAGACTGCTATTAATGACTGCAATAACAGATGGTCCTACAGTGGGGAAAACCTCCTTAAATAGTCGAGGAGGGACAGCATCATTCGGAGAACCTGAGGGCTTCAAATGACTAACAATGTCCTGTAAAAAGGAAAGAGGCACAGGCTCAAACTGGTCAAAAACAGCAGATCAGGGGACAGAGATTGAGGGGTCATAAGCTGAAGGTGAGATTTGAGCCCTAATTGAAGTGACCTTATCAATAAAAAAGTGAAGGAAGTTTTCACACACAGCAGTGGACGTCTCCATACAGGCAGTCTGCGGGGCATTTAGAAGTGAGTCAAATGTGTTAAACAAAACGAGGCTTCTGACAGTTTGACAGGATAATGTCTGAGAAATGTTTTCTTTTAGCATCTTTCAGTTTTCTGATAATGACGCCAGCAGTCCCTTAACATTTGAAAAGACACCTGCAGTTTGTCCTTCTTCCACTTGCGCTCAGCTCTACGGCACTCACGTCTGACAGCATGAGTCGAGTCGTTTAGCCAGGGCTCAGATTTGGTTTTAGGCTGCCTGGATTTTAATAGAGCCACAGTGTCTAAAACAGTTTGGCAGGTGGGTGAAACCATGAGCTAAGCTCCTCTGTATTGCACACAGACACAGGAATGATGGAGTTCTGACTGAAAGCAACTGAGAACTGAACAGTAGTGGAAGGGTTAATAATGCGACAGCGCTGAGTAGCAGTGCAATGTTTAACTGTATTACAGGCAAGAGAAGCCTCAAATAATACAGGCATATGGTCAGAAAACACTGCGTCACATATCTCTAGGTTAAAAACAGCCAGACCATATGATAAGACAAGATCAAGTGTGTGTTCATGTTCTTGTGTGGGTCCAGACACAGATTGCACAAGAAATAAGTAAAAAAACCTTTGCCTTTGGCTTATCAGGACAACACACATGGACATTAAAATCCCCAACAATAAGAACACGGTCATATTTAGGCATGATTTCAGCCAGGAAATCAGAAAAGTCATTTAAAAAGTCCTTATTGTACTTGGGAGGCCGATAGACCACAGCACACAACACTGTGTGAGAGAGACCAAGCTCAAATAAGCTCAGTTCAAAGCTGGTGAAAGAAGATGACAGCAATAGCTCTGACTGGGAAATAAATTTGTGTTTGTGTTGTACAACATGTCTTTACTAGTGGAAAGACTGGGTGAAACTGCAAGGCTAATAATAATACTGTGGTGACCTGTTCAGATACCACAATACTACTAATAATAATATAATAATAATAATAATAATAATAATAATAATAATAATATGTCCACAATGCATGCAGTGAGTCTTGAGCCAATAAACAATAAACTAAAAAGAAAAGAACTTTAAACCTTACAAACCGTACACAAACACAAACTACAAAAAGTAGATGATTCAAAATGTCTCTTTCCCTTCCGTCATAATAATTTTCACCTCTAATGGTTCAAGGAGAGAAACAGCTACGCTAGCAGCTCTGTGATGCTGTAGGCACAGTGATTCTTTAAGCTAAATACTCACAATGATTGGTGGAAATTTCTTTAGCTGTGCAGATATTTCATCATAAAAATCAATTATTTGACCAGTTCAAATGTTGACTTGATGAACCATCCCAAAGTTATTACAATTCATCATGTGTGGGACATTAAAGTCTGTACAAAACGTGTTGGCAATCTGTGCAATAGTTGTTGAGACTGCCAGACTGACACTGGCCCAATTCTAAAGTGAGCCCTGAGGACTAAGGACTAAACACTCACAGACTTAATTGATCTCATGTGCTAAGTGAGTGAGTGTGTGAGGCCACATGGGCTCAGATAGGTATAAATGGGATTGGGACAGCACTTCAACACAAGATCACATGGTACCTTGGCGACGTTTAATAACAAAGATGTTGCTGACACTTGCCGGTTTGGGAATTTTCATTTTAAGTTTGTTGCTTTCCACACGGCCAAGGCACAGGAGACGGCTGCCTGATTCCAAATTTTTTCAAACTCTTGTTTTACAAGCTGGATAAAAGGTCTGTTCTGTTCCATGGCCGTGTGTCATGCTGTTGTCTATGCTGTTGTTTACCTTTATAATTTCCGGTTTTCCCTTTGGTCTACGCGGTAAACGTCACAACGCTTTGAACGTTGTCTGCATCGATGCACACTCACGGAAAGGGCTCGGTAAGTGTGTATTCAAACCCTCACGGCCTTTGAAATTCGACATTGGGCACCAAAGTCCGTTAGTCTGTGAGTCCGGACTTTGGGATTGGACCAATGACTTCCCTGAAGCCTTAGCGTGGCCAAAAAGGCCCCACTCTTTGTTCAAGTTGGAACAGATAATTGATGCTCGTTCACATCCACCTCTAAAGTTTACTTGCATTCAATTTGGACATTCTTTTAGGAGTGGGAGGGGTGTTGTAACATTCTGGAAAAGGGAAATATAAATGATCACTCAAGACAAGGATGTTTTCGTTCCGGTAGCTCCACCGAGAATTACTGTATTTTCACATGTATTTACAATAAATGCAAAAGATATTTAAATATAGAATTACAACAAATACTTGCTTTCTGTCTTTCAGATAACAGGTGAATATTTACAAAAATAGTCTCTAAAATAATGAACACAATCTCAGATATACAATCTTAAAATATGCCTTAAATAAAGCTTTTTTTTTATCCACCAGTGGAAAGAGAATTTGAAAGAGACAAGGCTGGTTGAATTTTGAGAGAATGCAATACAGATATACTGCAGGCAAAAGATTTTTGATTGCCATTGCACTGTTGTCTGAAGCATCACGTGTGGAACTGTACAAAACAGAATCTGCTTTCTATTCGCTGTATCCCTTTTTCAGCACCACATGTTTGACTTTTGGGATTTGTCTGCTATTGTCACGATTGAATCCAGCCAGATATTCTAAGTTGTTTCATACAGAATAAAAAATAAATAAATGATAGCACACAATCACAGAGCTGTGGAGCTGGATGTATGCACTGTGGGAGTGTATTTAAATCAGTTCCTCAGTTTGTTTGCTGAGTGTTTTCCAGAAGAAGTACAACATATTTATATTTTGTGACTACACAAAAAAAATCAGACCTTTTATTTAAGGACAACTGAGAGACCCCGAAACAATCCACAACATTATATCAGATACAAAATTGCAGGGATGAATTATTAAACAATGGGCTCATGGATTGTGTGGTTAGTATTGGAGAATAAGCTTCAGGTTTATATCCAAGGCTATTTTTAAGTAGTGGTCTCAAGAGATCAAACATGGCATCGCTGTATTTTATTTTCATACTGCCTTAAAGAGCCACATTACACAGCCTTCCTGAATTCATTGATTCTGATAAAAAGTTTTTTCTTCTATTGTTGTTTTCCCACAAGTGTACCCGCCTATCAAACAGTCAGAACTGCACAGGCGTGTCTTGCTGTTGTCTTACTAATGAAACACAAAATGTCACACTTACAGTGGAAACACAATGCCGAACTTATGGCAAGCTCCAGGTTAGGGGTCATTGAGATAACTGCAGTGGAAATGGGACTTTCTATAATATTTTATGTAGCCTTACTGTAGATTAACCATTAGTTGTGCAACTGCATGGTGTAGGGATAAAATGATCACAAATATAGTACCCGGCCAAACAGGTGTCATGGACTGCCATTATATTTTAATTTTTACATTTATGGTTCCGTCAGGATTAATAACTTTGGTGAGTTTTAGTTAAAATTTGAATTCAGATTCAATTTGATTGATTAACTAGAGTGCCGTTTTGGACGGCGCTATGCTCCGCACGGAGCCACTGCTAAATAGCCTCAGGAAGGAACTTGTTTTGGTGGAACGTGTACGTTCAAAAGTTGTTTTAGTCGTGCAACAGAAAACTCAGACTGGTCAGATAGTCTAGCTAGCTGTCTGGATTTACCCTGCAGAGATCTGAGGAGCAGTTAACCATAGTTCTCATGAATCCATCAGAGTTTAGAATGCCAGGAAGGTGATGGACATCGGCGAAAAAACATGCATCCGGCGGAATTTCCTGCGGCACCGGAGCAATCCCGGAAGTGGAACGTTGAGGATATAGACTATGTAGCTATTAACATGTAGGTGTCCTGGTTAACACTGTCTGCTGACAGGTTGTTTTAGGGCTGAATTTGCTGAACTAACGTTTGTCTACTTACTGTCCAACAGGAAAGAGTTCGTCTGTTCTTACTAAACCTCAAAATGACCCCTCCGACACTGGCTCTCGCCCACCTACATAGGCCAGGCCACGAGCGGGGCCAGCCTGCAGACGCCACGTTGTCTGTTACTTGGTATTTCCTCACTAAAGGAATGAATGACCTTCTCCAAAGTTTTGAGTTAGCATACATTGTATTCCACCATGCACATAATAAAACTACAGAGAGTGAATCCCAGGCCTGGATGTTTGTTTTAGGCTTAATTTATTTGTTTTAGGTCTTTAATCCTATTTTTACTCTGATGCATTGCTGGTTTGCTGCTGCAGCCACAGCGGCTAATCTAGCTCTGACTAATCTGGCTAGCCTTGTTGTTTTAGCCTGTTTGCTAATTAATGATGGGTTCTTTACATTCCACAGGCCACTAACTTTTGTCTCAGTTTTCAGGTGCTATTACACATCAAAAAATGTGTTAGTTTATGTGTCAAAATCATTTCATCGCTCATTCAGTCAATCTATTAAAATTTTTTCAGCACTTTATTTAGATGTTTCAATGAAACACAAACAGTTATGAATGTATAAGGCAGGCATAAGGAATGAACTGTGATTTACATGCAGTGGATGTAATGATTATTTTCCATGAAACAGAACAGTGTTTGTTTTTACCCCGATCCACAAATCCTTGCTACTCTTCTCCCAAGTAAATGGTCTCCCAACATTTGCACCCTCCCCCCCAAGCAATATCATCGCAATACTTCCAGTTATCACCCTGGAGCGTTCTATTTCAAACGTCAATGCACACACAGCTAAAAGACACACAAGTTCCACATCTCTCATCAGAAAATCAAAAGAAAATCCAACACAAAAAGTGGGGTTGTATTGTTGCTGTCGGGACGCCATGCTGTGCTCTCTAACTACACTTTATTACCTGTGAAATGAAAGAATTAATAGGGTGACGATGACAGGTGTGGCCGAACAAAGGCCTGGACATTCAATTCATCCGGGGCCAACAGCGGTAGGTGAGATTCAGGTTTGTCACCGTCAGAAAACCAACTTTTCACTTACTCTCCTACTGTGAACAGATTAAAACAAGTGGCTACATGTGGGATAGTAATTGAGTTGAGCTACTGATGTTACTGGTAGAAAAGAGGAAAACAGCTCAAAATGGCTCCACCGTGGATTAGAACAAAACACTGCTAAAGGAAGCTTTGTTGGGTTTTTATGGGTTTTATTTTCTGTTTGTACCAAGGCTACAGGGAAAAACTTTCCTATTGTGTTCAGTGGCAGTACAAACTGATGATTGCAGGAGGCAGGCAGAACACCATGGGGAGAAAGCTGCTGCTTTTCTACTTAGCATTAAGAACAAGGAAAACAATGCAGAGAAAGCATCTCTTGAAACTGAAATAAGGTGTGTGTGCGTGGGATTCTTTAATTGTATTTGTGGGGTCCAAAAACCTGGAGTCCAGCATACTTGTGGAGTCCCAACAGCTTTGTGGGGCCAAAATGCTGGACCCCACAAGTGTAAAGGGCTGTTTGAGGGTTAAGACTTGGTTTTAGGATTAGGGTTAGAATTAGGTTATGTTAGATGTGAGGGTAAGGGTTAAGGTTAGGCATTTAGTGGTGATGGTTAAGGTTAGGGTAAGGGGCTAGGGAAAGCATTATGTCAATGACGGGTCCCCACAAAGATAGTGCCACAAAGCTGTGTGTGTGTGTGTGTGTGTGTGTGTGTGTGTGTGTGTGTGTGTGTGTGTGTCCAGGGACCTCGGGCAGCCTCTGCAGAGCACAGTGCATCCACAATAAAGTAAACTCTTGCATTAAATAAGATGCAGCATACCATGCAGGAGTTCTGCAGTAGGGATCTAACCCACCAACCCATTGCACTTTGACAGCATTGACACAGGCTCACTGGGCAGTGGAGGTGTCCTTGATCCTGATCTAGAGGACTGCATTGGGATTTGGATCCTCTGGTTTTCACGGGGCCCAACACAAATCCTTCGGTCGTGTGACCGGGGCTGGTTGATACATTGTCACCGGACTCTCTGAAACCCAAAGAGAATCAGAATCAGAAAAGGATATACTGCCAAGTAAGTAACACATGAGGACTTTGCCTTGGTCATTTGTACAATTAACATATTAAACATTTATATAAAAAACAATAACTACAGAAACAAATATGTACAAATAACTGTTTAACATTAAGAAAAAACAGCCTGTAGGGATTAGTGCAGGATGTGCAAAAGTTTAAGATATATAGAATGTGCAGAGGACAGGATGTAGCATTAAGAGTCAGTGTCAGTGGGTTGGTTGTTGGTAAGGCTGACAGAGGGGAAGAAACTGTTTTTATGGCGTGAGGTTTTGGTCCTGATGGACTGCAGCCTCCTGCTAGAGGGGAGGGGTTCAACAATCTTTCCTGCCCGCCTTAGCGTCCTGAAAGTACAGGTCCTGGGTGACGGCAGATTGCAGCCAATCAAATTCTAAGCAGAGCGGATGATACGCTGCAGTCTGCCCTTGTCCTTGGCGTTGGGAGCAGCATACCATGTGGTGATGCAGCAGGTAATTGGTGGACTCGATAATGGCGGTGTGAAACCTGCCTGCACAATCCACACATCTACAAGAGAGGAGGTTCTTGTAGGTTAAAATGTCATTTTAGTTGTTAATTTGCAGGTTATAAAGTTGTAAGTGGCGAGCGAGTGCCATTGAGCTGAATTAACGCTGGAGAACGGCAGTCATGGTTATTGAATAAAGTGACTTAACGTTTTTTTGCATATTCAGTGGCATCACCCCCAGCTCAAATCATCTTCCAACAAAGCGCACGCCCGTGTGTGTGTTTTGCTCTGCCAGACAGTGTGGAAAGAAGCTCCTGATTGCTGATCAGTGTTAAGCTAATGCTAGCCTCCAGTTTTCACCCTGTTTTTAAAGCTGAGTGGGGCCACTGCTGATTGTAATGTAGGAGTCCAGCTCTCAGCACTCTGTTGGCACAAGTGAATCAGGGCTGATTGCTTTTCAGAATGGGAGTAATACTGTACTGGAGAGAGAGAGTTAGGCTACATGCAGGCCTTAATGCTCAATACTGATTTATTTTCCAGATCCCATATTTTTCTGACTTTGTATGAACTGGGCACGGCCTGAGCAAACGAGTAATACAACACCACGCGTCACATGCAGCACCCTGTTTTAATGCTTATCAAAATAAACCCCTGGATGTATTAAGAGAACCACGGAGAAGAAATGATTATGTTGTGCTACTTGCTTCCGCTAGCTACTAGACGATAGCTGGCAGTTTGGGAACAGAGATGTTAATGACCTTACATCCACGTTGCAGGCTTTACATCATACAGCCCTCGGATGTATTATGAGATAATACAAATGATGAGTTACAGCCATATATCCATTATTACAGCTACAGGAACTCAGAAAAGAAAAGAACGGTTTTCATGCCAGTGTGAACAGCCCAAGCGGTGACTTGGGCAAAAACATGGGATGTGGGTCACTTTGGCCTGCAGTCTGAACATAGCCTTAGTCTATACTGGTTGATTATGTTAGTGCCGTTTCACAGGATTTTACACTCAGACAAAACCTAAAAGGTACAGGAAACTTGGTTTAGAAACCATATTTAGGAATGCAAGTTATGTGATTCTTTTGAAAGTCCAGACATCAGAGTTATATGAGCATTCTATAAAAAACATTCCTATTGGAATACGTTCTAATTCCACCGTTGGCCCCCACGCCCATGTTTGCATCAAAGCCTGGCGCTGTTCCTGGGGGCTTGTTGTTCCCGGAGCAGAATGGAGACGATGGTCGCTCTAGAGCAGGGGTCACCAACCTTTTTGAAACTGAGATCTACTTCATGGGTACTGAGTCATACGAAGGGCTACCAGTTTGATACACTATATATGATTATTAATGATTAATGATAGTCATCTATGTGAAGACACTGATCACGTTAATGATTTCTCATTATCAATAATTATCAACAATGACTTAACAAGGTGGGAAACAGATAATATTAATATTCAATTTTCATTTTTAGAACAGGCCTGAAGGGTACTCATGTGGTCCTTGGGGGCTACCTGGCACTGTGTTGGTGACCCCTGCTCTAGAGTGACGTCAGAGTCGCATGAACTGCAGACTCAGGTCGCATTTTAAAAATATCCGACGTGTTACGGATTTGGACCACATATGAAAGTGCAACCTGATCTTACAGAATTCCGTGAAATGAACACGGCCCCTTAACTCAAAATCTGAGGCAGTTTCACAGAATCGCAAAAGATGGGCCCATGGAAGAATTCCGTGAAATGAACACGGATTGCCAAGGTATCATTTCACGGAATTCTGTGAGACCAGGCTGGAAAGTGGCCCAAATCAGAACTGGAAAATAATGGATGCCATGTGAGTTGGGCTGTCACTTTTGCCTGCAGTATCAACGTAACCTTAGTCTAACTAATGGGTGATTATGTCAGTACCGTTTCACAGGATGTTACGCTCAGACAAATCTTAAAAGGTACTGGAAACTTGGTTTAGGAATGCATGTGATGTGATTCTTATAAACGTCCAGACGCCAGAGTTATATGAGTATTCCTATTGGAATTGTAAATAAAATCAGCAAAAGGTGTAGGTTGCTATGGAAATATACAGATATGTAATAGTAACAGACATACAACTACAACCAAATGTTTGAGCCACATGAGCTCCAAATGACAGGAACTGAAAATACTACAGAACAGCGTCACCCTGTTCAAATGGAAGAAACCAAATGGAAATTTTAATTTAATTTAATTTTTGCATTTCTTTGTTCCTTTGGGAACTCACAATTATTTTCTTTTTCTTTTCAACTGACTCATTGTAACTGAACGGTAGATATGTCCATTTACAGTAAAAGTACACTTTCAACATATTCTCTCAATATAAATACGACATATTATTAAAAACTCACTTTCCAGTGCTTGTGCATATACATTTGGGTATCTGGAGTGCCTACAAACCTACAAACTGAAATAAGACAACCATCCAGATTTGATTTAACTGCTGAGCTTCACAAACCTGCACCAACATGTTTACCTGATCACTGTTTTTAACCATGTATTAGAATATAAGCTGTTTGCAGTGGTGGAATGTAACTAAGTACATTTACTCCAGTACTGTAATACAGTTCAAATGTTGAGGTACTTGTACTCTACTTGAGTCTTTTCTTTTCATGCCACTTTCTACTTCTACTCCGCTACATTTCAGAGAGAAATATTGTACTTTTTACTCCACTACATTCATCTATTACAGCTTTAGTTACTAGTTACTTTGCACAAAAATGTCTGCACACAAAACACATGTAGTTTATAAAATCTGATGTTTTATTATTAATGAAACTAGCCAAAAATATAACGGCCCAGAAGTCCAGCTGACATGATTAGACCACTAAACACACACTTTACATTTTCTACAATGTTTTAATACTTTAACTACATTTTCCTAACCAACATTTTCAATGTTGGACTATGACTTGGAACAGAGTATTTTGTTGTTGTTATTTTTGTGTGTGGTAAAGAATCCAAATAAATTCATGGTATAATAAACGTCCTTTTTGTTCTAGCCCTTGCACAACTGATGACATTAGTATGAGCTGGAGGCAAAATGACAAAGAGTATCAACGTGAACTTCTTTGTATGAGTTGTGTTTTGCATTTTGGCACAATCACATGTCCTTCCCCCTGCCCAACCAATCAGTGGTTGTTCAACAGACAGGCCTGCAGACAAGGGCATATGTTTGGTTTTAACATTGGCAGGGACACATTATACCTGGGGGAAAAAGCGACAAAAACTTTAAAAAAGTGACAAAAAAATTAAATAAACACAAACGTGCACTGCAAGGTTAAGTTGGTACGGTCCACTATAGAGGTGTCTGAAATCGTTGGGAAACATATATACAGGTAAGACAGATATATATATATATATATATATATATATATATATATATATATATATATATATATATATATATACTGTACATGTTTTGAGCCCCTTAAATGGTTGTTCTTACCTCTTTTGGGGACTGGGACTTTCATGTTTTTTTGAGGGGAACAAATGTAGGGGAACAAATGTACCTCTTCTAAATATTGGGGGGGACATATCCCCTGCATCCCCCCGGAAATCATCCCCTATGCGTGCAGATATGCATGATGTGGAACTGAGATTTTGAAGGTGTGCAACCACTCCATTGTGACAGCTTGGTGCTATGTTTACCCATAAGTCCCTTCCTGCCCTCCACCAATAAGCTGATGTGTACCCTCACAGAAGATAAACACAACAGTCTCAACACTTGATTCACAAGGATTAGCAACAAGAGTAAGGCTGGCAATAAATCAACAAATCCCATATGCAGACTCAAATCAACACTGAATGAATATACTAACACTCATTGTGTGTATCCAAAAGACTAATGTATTCGCCTGTGCAATAAAGCTCTATTGTTGTTAAATTAGGAATTAAGTGAGCCACACTGTTGCACTGGGTGACATTTTCTTTCATCACTATAAAGACACACACACTGTAGTTCATTTTGACTCATTCACACACTCACACACACACACACTCACACACACACACACACACACACACACACACACACACACACACACACACACACACACACACACACACACACACACACACAGTCCTGCTGCCAAAAATAGTCCCATGGGGGACAGTGGGGTGTTCTTTCTTGGTAGGGCATTCCAACTCATCTCCAACACTAGAGAGTCCATCATAAATGTCTACATTAAGAACTGCATTATGAGCTGTGCACTTAAAAACCACCGACTGATCCACAGCGCTGCGGAGGAAGGTCTGTCTAGTCCACACAGCCTGGATGAGAGAAAAACGTGCACTGGCATTTCTTTTCAGAGATCTGAGGAGCAGTTAACCATAGTCCTCATAAATCCACCAGAGTTTAGAACGCCAACACAAAGAAAGAGGAAGGTGACGGACATCTGGCTGAAAAGGGGGACATCCAGCCACACCGGAGCAATCCCGGAATTGGAATGTCATGGATATAGACTAATAAACCTGTGACATCAACTTGGATATCTGGACACGTGAGAACCGGCTGTGTAGAGTCAGTATTGCTGAGACAAAAGATCCTCCCTTTCAATGCCAAGCAGCCAGACATTTGTGTTTCTCTCCACTCTCGCCGTCCTCCGTCAGAAGCACTTGCTGCAGAGTGGTTTGGCCTTGACCCTGCGGGCTAAAAGCTGCACAAAGCTCCACTCCACCGCTGCCAGGAGAGTGCAGAGGAGGAGGAGGAGGAGGAGGAATGTTTTCAACACCCTCCAATCAAACCAAATCTCAACCATCTGAAACAAAACTATTGCTAACTGGAGACACTAACATTGCTATCTGGTCCATTATTATTTTTCTATTGTCATCAGTGTGCTAGCATGTTGTGAAACAATGTGATCACGATTGATTTGTGGTTCAAATCCGATCATCTGCTGTCCTGACCCCTGTGAGTTGAGTCTGTTAAGCAGTGGCAAGCGCTCTGAGAACAAAATGACACAAAGCAGGGTTCAGTTCGCAATGTTCTGAAGGTTTAATGAGACACACAAGAATATACATATTTTCTAGTGTCGTATATTCAGTTGCAGTGCTGTGTTGAAATGACGAAAGAGGCGAAAGAAACAGAAAAATTAATGGCAGAAGTCAATACACATTTCTCACATACAGTGAAAAGACCCCCACCATATGAGGAGGAGGCGGAGTTTAAGGACATCTATCCCCAGCATCCAGTGATCACTCAGGAGGGTGATTATTGCATCAGGGATGAAGATGAACAAATAATAGAGAGAGGACAAGCCGAAACAACTGTAAAGATGACACCAAGTTCCAAAAGTAAGAAGAAAACGAGACATCTGGTAACTAAGGGCAGACTGAGGTTTAGGAAGACAAAAGATGATGACGATGATGATGATCAGAGTGAATCAGAAGAGACCATGGGAGGATATGACCCTGGGATCAGAAGGGTGCTGGCTAGAGCGGAAAAGAGAGGTAATGAAAAATGGAAGAGACAAAAAGATACAAGAAATCAGACCTCTGATGAAAGTGAAAATGGAGACAGTGATGAAGATTTGGAGAGTAAAGGAGCTATGGGATCATGTTCCAAAACAACTGACTTAGAAAAGGTTGAAAAAGACATGGAGCGATGTCTGTTGTACTTGGAGAGGTCGACTAAACTAGAAGAAATAAGAGAATTGGAAGAGCAATTTGAGAAGCTGAAGATACAGACGGAAGAATTGCGGAAAAAAGGATCCCGAAGGGGAGAAGTATACATTGCGCTCAAAAAAAGGAAATGTAAGCGGGAAGATGCTTCCAGTAATCATTCGAGGACAGAATTTAGAGTATAAACCAGAACACCGATATGTCAGATATTCTTGATAAGTTGCCTACTCTTCAAGAGGGAGCACATCCTTTAGATGATGTGTAGTAAGATAAGAGAGTCAGGATGGGCGGAAGGATTGTCCCAAGGTTTGTTCACACAGAAAATAGTGTTGCAATTAAGAATGTAAATAAAACGGATGAGCACGACTTTCTTCAGAGTTCTCACAGAATGGAATGTGAAATGTAACATATTACCTTCCTCCACAGTGCTACAGAGGAAGGTCTGGCTAGTCCACACAGCATTCCTGGATGGGAGAAAAATGTGCTCTGGTTTATTGCCATTTCTTTAAACCAATCACAATCGTCTTGGGCATTGCTAAGCCCCGGACACAATGACGGTGCCGCTGCAAAATAGCCTCAGGAAGGAACTTGTTTTAGTGGTACATGTGTACGTTCAAAAGTAGTTTTAGTCGTGCAACAGAAAACTCAGATTGGACAGATAGTCTAGCTAGCTGTCTGAGGAGCAGTTAACCATAGTCCTCATAAATCCACCGGAGCAATCCTGGAAGTGAAATGTCTGTGATATAAACCGCGTATTCAGTAACGCAGCATAAAAGATGTAGGTCCGACCACGACATGTCCTTTGTTCATGCTGTCGTGGCTGATGGGTGTAATAGGAGTGATCGACTCTCTGATTGCAGTGTCTGAAATTATTTGACTGGTGTAAAATGGTAGGGATGGGGGTTGTATGTTTTATTAACAGTTTCATAAAGAGAACATGATTTAACATTGTAAATCCAGGATAGTGATGATATAGAAGAACTTGATATTAAAACGTAAAAATGTTGAATCAATCAGTCTTTGTCATATGCACCATGTTAGAGGCATACACCAGTGACTGGGGTGAGTGACTGAGTACACACACACACACACACACACACACACACACACACACACACACACACACACACACACACAGAGTTATCTGTGGAGGCCAGGCAGCAGCAGAGAGCTGGCAGCTGACACTTGAGTGTTTGATGTCAACCAAAAACAAGATGCAGGTGTTTTTCGGAGGTAAAAGTGATATATTCTCTCTGTAGACATATCCCACTTCATTCCAAATGTGGAGCTTATATATTTCTGCAGGGAGCATCCCGCTTCACATTTATATTCAGGGAATATTATCGACAAAGTGGATACACTGTTAAATATGTTCATTTTGAAGAGAGTGTGATGATAACTAACTTTGAAATATTATGAATTGAGTGCAAGTCGTTATAGCTAAATAATAATTAATTCTTTTCTATGCAGTAAGTGAAGTTTGGTTGACACTGTGTGTCTTCTGATACTTATCTGAATTATCAGAGCTCCATGAAGGTACTGTGTAAGTAATTCAAGTCTGTTTTCTTTTTAACGCCTTAGTATTCCGCCTCCTTTTCCTAGAAGTGTGGGTGTGGGGGACAGGGGATGTTTAGGGCAGAGGTCATCAACTAAATTTTTCCAAGGGCCAGAATTTCTGTAAGCAGATATTTTCAAATAAAGAAAATAAAATGTATTGCCAAAAGCAGCTTCATTGAAGAATGGACTGATAAGTACACATTTGTTCATCCAACTTTCAGTTACGCTAAACCTGCATGCCTCATTTGCAATGAAACTATCGCTGTTGCAAAAGAATACAACCTTAGGCATCATCCAGATTGAAGAACACAAACATAACGATCGCGTCATTCACAAGCATATTAAGTAGCTACATGGATTTGTTTTGGTCATATAATACATCCATAGATGTACCGCTCCAGCGGAGAGGATGGTTTGTTCAGCCAGCAGCTAAGTTTACAAGAATTTGTCCAAATTTCAAGATTCGTGGCAAACTAAGATAAACAGTTGAACCAACAGCTCCCCAGTTCTGTACATGTGCTGCGTGTTATAATGCACACACATCTGAGATTATTCTCGAGGTCACAGCTCATTTTACATAGTGAGGTCAAGTTCCCGAAAATGATCTCACTACAGTGAAATGGCTGCTATAGGGACTAATATCATCACACATGAACACAACTGGGCTTGTTCAATCCTCAAGACTCTCAGCTTTCCAGTCAGAGCCAATTCATGCAACGCCAAGACTGTTTAGGGACCCCAGTATGCAGAAATATTCAAACACACCATTTTAGAATACGTGAAAAGCCAGATTTTGGTTGGCTATCAATGTCCACAAAAAGAAGGGAATTTAAAAAATTCAAAGCACACTGCTTCATCAAGGTACAGAAGTTAAAAAGCATTTAGTATAGTGGCTATGATTAACAAGACTAAGCCAGGCTAGATTTCCCTTGTCAAAATGTAGCCTAACTTTGGAGCATGATGCCAGGAACACACCGCCACTGAAGCGCCGCCAATAGCCGTGAAGCATAGATTCTTGCCTGATCGTGTTCATACCAGATGCACAGTTCTCCGTAGCGGTCACAAAGCGATCCTTCTCCCCCCCACACAGTTCTCTCTCTCTCTCTCTCTCTCTCTCTCTCTCTCTCTCCCCCCCAGTGTGTGTGTCACTCTGTCCGTCAGTCTCTCTCTCCGTGTGCCTGAACGCCTGTCTCGCTGTAGACACAGCTGAGAAGTCAAGTCAGCCAAGATCCAGTTTTTCCCTAAACCTAACCAAACCTTAACCCTAGTGTTTTCACATCATATAACAGATCCGTTTTTTTTTTTAACAGTGGTGTGTAACAGTTCTGGAGGACACATACAAATTATGTCATCCAGCTGATAGGGGCATCAGATGAGAAACCCTTCTATGAGTTGTTTTGGAAGACATGGGCAAAGTCTGTTGACACATGTAATGTGGTCCTGTTTTTATTAAGTATATCCCTTAAATGTGCTCCTGATGGGCACGTGATGTATTATGAAGTCTATTGAGCTAACCGACAAAGTGTGAACTGGACTGAATGCACTCTTGGATAATCTTTAAGATGCCAAGGATATTCAAAAACACAGTTTTAAAAACCTGCAGGCCTTTTTTAATCCACACAATGAACAATGCTTGCTCCCACAGTACCACCACCCACCACCCACACACACACACGCTCACAGATAGTGTGGTTTAGTGGTATTTACTGTTGACAACATAGCCCTCAGCCCTACTCTCTCTAAGTACTGACTAGAAGCTCCAGCAATGATAGTTGAGTTTCAGTGTATTGATTGTAGCTAACAGATTAATCCCCATGCAGAGGGCATGAAAAAGAGCAATCACATGCATGTGCGCGCACACACACACACACACACACACACACACACACACACACACACACACATTTGCGTGCATACAGACAAGGAATAGCACAATAGAAATGGCAGTGAAGCTCAGGATGGGTTGTGCTGTAGGCCTGCAGCGATGGCCTCACTGTTGTCCAGGTCAGGAGCATCATTTACAGAAAGCTGTCTGCTGGATGAAATGTTGTATAGCGTTCATCTCCATGGGGCTTATACAGAGCTTTTCAAAATAAAACAGAGAAGACAGAAACATTGAAATTGAATTGAAGACTATATGCTGCACAGAATCACATAAAATGAGAGCACCAACAGTATTACTGTATTCACTGAAATGAAAGGATGAGAATTGCCTTGACACATGGTATGTGATGGTCACATCTTTTCTTTTTTAATCACAAAACTGGTGAGTCTTCGACCTACAAAGTGCAGTTCTCAATCAAGTCACGCTGGTTCACATTGACAAACACTTTTTCCACCATTGTTAAAATTAAACTGGAAAATTACATTCTAATCAGCGATCAAGACATCACTAACATGTATGACAATTAAAGAAAAATGTTTTCTCATTGATGGGTGAGAGAGGAACATGTACGCTATTTTCAATAACACATTTAACACAAGCCTTTAGTATATGGTGTTAAAATTCCAATAATGTGGGTCCACCAGACCAGAACGTTGGCTGAATAACAGAAATGTGTATATAAGGAAGCACAACTAGCAATAGGAGTGGGGGATAAATGTATAAAACTCGCTAATTTGGTGCCGGAATGTTATGCGTGAACATTGCCTGCTTAGATTTCAATATGCCTCTACAGTGAGGAAAGTAAGTATTTGAACACCCTGCTATTTTGCAGGTTCTCCCACTTGGAAATCATGGAGGGGTCTGAAATTGTCATCGTAGGTGCATGTCCACTGTGAGAGACATAATCTTAAAAAAAAAATCCAGAAATCACAATGTATGATTTTTAAACTATTTATTTGTATGATACAGCTGCAAATAAGTATTTGAACACCTGAGAAAATCAATGTTAATATTTGGTACAATAGCCTTTGTTTGCAATTACAGAGGTCAAACGTTTCCTGTAGTTTTTCACCAGGTTTGCACACACTGCAGGAGGGAGTTTGGCCCACTCCTCCACACAGATCTTCTCTAGATCAGTCAGGTTTCTGGGCTGTCGCTGAGAAACACGGAGTTTGAGCTCCCTCCAAAGATTCTCTATTGGGTTTAGGTCTGGAGACTGGCTAGGCCACGCCAGAACCTTGATATGCTTCTTACAGAGCCACTCCTTGGTTATCCTGGCTGTGTGCTTCGGGTCATTGTCATGTTGGAAGACCCAGCCTCGACCCATCTTCAATGCTCTAACTGAGGGAAGCAGGTTGTTCCCCAAAATTTCGCAATACATGGCCCCGGTCATCCTCTCCTTAATACAGTGCAGTCGCCCTGTCCCATGTGCAGAAAAACACCCCCAAAGCATGATGCTACCACCCCCATGCTTCACAGTAGGGATGGTGTTCTTGGGATGGTACTCATCATTCTTCTTCCTCCAAACACGGTTAGTGGAATTATGACCAAAAAGTTCTATTTTGGTCTCATCTGACCACATGACTTTCTCCCATGACTCCTCTGGATCATCCAAATGGTCATTGGCAAACTTAAGACGAGCCTTGACATGTGCTGGTTTAAGCAGGGGAACCTTCCGTGCCATGTATGATTTCAAACCATGACGTCTTAGTGTATTACCAACAGTAACCTTGGAAACGGTGGTCCCAGCTCTTTTCAGGTCATTGACCAGCTCCTCCCGTGTAGTCCTGGGCTGATTTCTCACCTTTCTTAGGATCATTGAGACCCCACGAGGTGAGATCTTGCATGGAGCCCCAGTCCAAGGGAGATTGACAGTCATGTTTAGCTTCTTCCATTTTCTAATGATTGCTCCAACAGTGGACCTTTTTTCACCAAGCTGCTTGGCAATTTCCCCGTAGCCCTTTCCAGCCTTGTGGAGGTGTACAATTTTGACTCTAGTGTCTTTGGACAGCTCTTTGGTCTTGGCCATGTTAGTAGTTGGATTCTTACTGATTGTATGGGGTGGACAGGTGTCTTTATGCAGCTAACAACCTCAAACAAGTGCATCTAATTTAGGATAATAAATGGAGTGGAGGTGGACATTTTAAAGGCAGACTAACAGGTCTTTGAGGGTCAGAATTCTAGCTGATAGACAGGTGTTCAAATACTTATTTGCAGCTGTATCATACAAATAAATAGTTAAAAAATCATACATTGTGATTTCTGTATTTTTGTTTTTAGATTATGTCTTTCACAGTGGACATGCACCTACGATGACAATTTCAGACCCCTCCATGATTTCCAAGTGGGAGAACTTGCAAAATAGCAGGGTGTTCAAATACTTATTTTCCTCACTGTATATGTTTTAGAATGAAACTGTGGATTTGTGAAATTGTTAATTTCTGTTGTCTGTATTGTTTATTTGTGTATGTTCTCTTTTGTTGTATACTTTATTCTGTATATTTATGCCCTTGTTTTGTAGATTTTCTGTTTTGTACATTCTCTGGTTTTATATATGCCTGTTGTGTGGATGTATCCTGTGTTGTGCAGTGTTGCCTGTATATATTTTGTTGTGTATTTTTCTGTTCCCGGTTGTGTTTCCCTGTTTGTTCTGTTTCCTGTTTTATTTTTATAGTCTGTTTTCTGTCTTGTCATGTCCAGCTTTACTTTGTGTTTTCCCGCCTGTGTGATTGTCTGATGTGCTCCACCTGTTCCCCAGCCCTGGTGTCACCTGTCTTGCGTCTTCTCGTTACCTAGTTTATTTAGCCCCTGTGTTTCCTTTGCCGGGTGTTGGATTGTTTTGTGTCCTCGTGCCGTCAGTCTGTAGCCGCTCGTGTCTTTACCCTGTGAGTTTGCGTTCCTCGTTTTTTCTCTGTCAGTTTGTTTCAGCCTTGTGCTTCTTTTTTTGTAATTTTTCTTAGTGTTTCCCAGTCGCTGTACTGCCGGTTTTTGTTACAATAAATCCTCCTGCTCTAATTCTCTGCCTGCCTGCCTCTCCCTGCGTTTAGGTCCACTATTCCCCGCTCACAGAAACGCACTGAAAGAATACACTGACAAACTGCCCCCCCCCCCCCCCCCCCCCCGTCAGGAACTCCTTCTCTCTGGCTGTTTCTGTGAAAGAACAACACAAAGAGTTGAAGTGAAAAAAAGAATAAAAAAACTAAAGTGAATCTTGTCTGGAATGTGGTCAGCGGTTTGAATAGTATTTTCAAACTAATTCAGAGGAGCAGTCAGGGTCAAGCCTTGTTTCTAAAGCGTAGTGTAAAAAAGTTTTCTTTAAGTGACACATTTTAATTTCTATCACAACCACATTTCGAGGAGCTGACTTTTTTAATCTCACATTCACATTCATTGAGTGCATGAATTAGAGTAGCTTGAGTTTACTTTTTTTTTTTTTTTTTTTTGTCTGAGCTCGCTTTGTTTTAAACCTGCCATAATAATATCCTGCAGCTGCAGGCATCAAGCCGAGGCTTTCTGCCAGCGATGGAGAGCTTACTTGGATAAGAAAATGAAAAAGAGGGAACCCGTTTAGCTGAGTAAAGTCATGTTACCGAGTGGAGGATATCTTTGGGAAAACGGATCATTTTGCCATTTGAAGGCTCTAATCGAAGGCTTCTGTTGATGACATTGTAAATGCTGCCCCTGTGCAGCAGATGGATCACTAGATGTAAAAATAGATAACTGACACTATTCTTCAACCAAAGGTGGAAATGGATTACCAACACCACTCCCAAAACAAAAGTGGAAATGGATAAGTGTCACCATAGTCCTACAGTCCTGCTGAGCATTTTGATTCCACACTGTAGAGACAGCCTTTTAGATTGAGAGGACATTTGGTTTGAAAGCCAGTAAGAAATGCAGGAATAACACACAAAGCCTGAATCCCTCCGGTAGAAGCAGAAAGCTACAAAGAAAAACAGAAAGCTATTCAGACCTGGCTCCATAGCGCTAGTGATCAGAAACCTTAAAAGAAAGATCATGGTCCTTAATTTGTGAATCAAAAAAGTCAACATTGACTTGAAGCACGAGACAGGATGTCTTGCCTTCTTTAAAATAATAAACCTTAAGCAAAGTCATTAGCAGCCTATACCTTGCCATCCACCCCGACTACCTCTGTATGACTTCTGTGTGGAAGAAAAAAACCTCTGACCCTCTAAGCTTAAGGTCTCTGTTGTAACCATAGAAGTCAAATGGATTTTCTATCTATTTGCCATGGTCATTTGATTGGGAGGAGAGCTGCCCAATGCACCTCGCAAAACTGTCTCGGAGCTACGGGGAATGAGGAGGAGGGACAGTTAGACCCAGCGGCAACGGGTCAGCGGCCCGCTAACGTTAGACCTAGCCCGATGTTTGGCTCATTCTCTGTAACCAGGGCGGGCGGCCGGGCGGCCGGCCAGCCAGCCAGCCAGCCAGCCACATGTTAGTTGTGTAGTATGAAGCCATTATGTAGGTCTTCTGAAAAGCAGAGTGACAGACAACACTTCTACACATAAAGTGATATCATTTACTTAAGACATATATTCATCCACTATTGTAATCACATGTAACACTACTTTTGTGATCCTAAGACTCTGGTAAAGTCATATCAAGCATCTAAACAATTCGCCCATGTGAGGAATGTTGAGGTACGGAAGGTATGTTTCTGGCCAAATTATCTTTTTACACATTGCTCTAGGACACTCCTCAGGGCCTCAGTAGACAGAAAGCTGAGTTTGTTCTGAATATTTTGAGTATCAGGTTATATGCAAAAACCCATAGAAGGTAATTTTTAAGAAGACATGTATGGGCGCCCGGATAGCTCAGTTGGTAGAGCGGGCGTCCATATCTAAAGGTTTATTCCACCACGCAGTGGGCCCAGGTTTGACTCTGACCTGCGGCCCTTTACTACATGTCATAGTAAAGGGCCCGCCCACCCTTGTTTGCTCACCAGCCACTGTGGCTTGTGGCTTTCTGAATCTACTGGGCACTCAGCATCTTCACTAGTCGCTGTTTTCTGGTAAATTACGTATTATTTGAATAAAGTTGACTATGGTGTGCTACAATTAACTTGAAGAACCAGATTTACAACCCTTTTAATTGTAAATGAGCACTGTAAACACCCAAATCAAGACTACTTAAAATGCATAACAGTCATCAAATATTCAGCTCTGATAATGTGTCTAAAGCTCCTTTTGGTATGAAAACATGGAACTGAATAAGACACAGACATAAAAAGAGTAGCTTCTTATTGCATAGGCTAGGTAAAAGTAAAAGTGATTTCGAGCACGCGTGTCACTTAAGCAGCTGGCACGCGGCCTCGGTGACGTGAAGCGGACCGCACAGACCTGGACTGAAATTTGTCCCCTAAATTGTCCTGCTGCACGCACTCTCTGTACTTCTTTTACAAACCTATATAGACGCAACCGTTGCCTCGGCTTGCCATGTCGCATAAATGAGCTGGACGGAGCTCTGGGGGATATTTTATGTGATCGCTGCGGCTTGCTGTCTAGTGTGCCATATGGGCCAATGTACTCCGGCCGTGGGCTGCACACTGGGTCACAGCTGTGTCCCTGTGTCGGTGACACAATGGCACAATACTCCAGCAACCAGTGTTAGAATATAAAGGCATGCCACCCGCCAAAATGGCTAGTGAGCGTGACTGTGTTACCCACCACTGCCGAAATTTACCCACATTTGCCGGGTGCTAATGTCAAGCCCAATCTACGCAGCGATTAAGTTTCTTTGCACAACAACGTTGGATAGTAATATGTGTAACTTTGATTTGCCCAACTATCCATCTTCACCTCCTCCCCAAGGGGCGTTGCCGTGATAGGAGAACGCCACACTACTTTTTAACTTCTGACAGAAAATCCCCAGTATTTGCAAGACCACAGTGGTTTCTCAGGAAATCAGGAACAAGTAAACATGTGTAGTGGATGGCCCAAGAGTCATTTATTTGTTTTCCCATTATGTCTGGTCCTGTCCCAATCCTGTCTGCTCCCAATTCTGTTTCAGTCCTCAGTAATTATTTCAAACATTGAGCCTGTTGCAGAAACTCAATACATCTTGAGGAAACATCCTATCCTAAACCTGCCAATACAATCTGGTCCCTTGAGTGCCATGTTGCAGCTTTTCATTAGCATGACAGTGTAGATCATTTTCATAATGTTGTGGATCATCATGTGGTGTGTTTATTATTCATGTATCATTTTAATGGAGCACTTTTGTTGTGGGATAAGATGGCAGTCAGTGCAGAGAGCTGCTGCTTTATAGCAGATCAGCTGTGTTCTGTTGAACTAGGAATAACTGCACTGTCACTGTGAATAAGCGTTTCTTTTAGGAGCTGAAGGAGTACAATCTAAATGTAACATCATTGCATCATTGGAGCATGTTCATGTTGTGATGATGTGGAGGACAATGTGATTTTTCCTGCAGCGTAGGAGGAAGCCGTTGGTCACTAACAAAGCAACCTGTAGTTTATGATGTGTTTATTGATGTCAGGATGTGCTGATAAAAGTCCATTAGGTTATATTATGTCAGTTGGAAAACTGGTCAGGTGGGCACTGATCAACCATTTAACTCCATCACTTCTGTAAACTACAGCAGAAATACTCCACTCCACTGTCCGAATGGCGTGTTTAGACTTTTAAACCCAAACATGGTTTCATAATGGTTTAACTATTGTTTTGATGGCTTGCCTACATTTAGGTATCATGATGGAAGACATTGGAGACATTTAAGAAGAAATCTACCCAGAAATAAAAGTCAGCGGGGAATCAGTATTTGGCCTAACAAAAAAGTGTTTAGACTGACTTTCAGACTGACAGGAGAGAAACCATCATACTCTCAGGTTCCTGACAGAGACTGATCTGGAGGCCCTTCTCATCCCTCCATGATATTAGATCCCGGGGAGTCAACTTGGACAGCAGGGGCCCTTGTTAGATCGTATTTTTAATCTCCTCACATGAAATAATTGCCTTCCTCATTCAACATTATGGATGAGATCCCATTAAGGAGCGTACCGGGTTTATGTGTCACCAATGAAGCAATATGAAAGGAGCCAGGCGAGAACAAATGCTCCACTCCATCACCGCCAGATAAAAGTAAATGGATCGTGTCTCTAATAGTTTGCCCACTTTAAGACAGATTGCTCGTTAAATGATTTGCATGTTGGAGAGGGGAAGAAAGAGAGAGACATTTAGTCATCTTTTTTATAGGACGATGTCATATGAAAAAAATAATAATAATTGCATTTGTCTTGTCTTTAGCCCTCATTGGGCTAACTTGTGGTGACAACCTTGTGGTTATCTTGTCAGTTCAGCTAAAAACACAGTAACATGTTTGGGATTTGTAGACATTTTTTAATTGATAGTTTGCTGTCCTTGTGGCAGGGTTCCATATGTGCTCTATAGGATTTCAGCAGTAATGGATATTGATAGTCAGGCTGGCTGCTTTCACTGTGATGATTTAAGTGTTTGACTATTCCCAGACCTTTTACTTTTCTCTCAAAACAAGTACCGCTCTTAGTCATCTTTGCATTTCATTTTGTCTTCCAGTGCACAGACTGGAAGTGAACATGGGTTTCAGTTAATGTAGAGGAACATATAGAAATAGGAAGTACAGTAGCAATTGGCTTGGAGAAAGCCAAATCAGTTTAGAGATTTGTTTTCAAGAAAAAAAATACTATGGAGAAGTTCTAAAATCCCCCAAAGTACATAACAACTCTGGGTGTGTGTGGCACTCATGTTGATGGTCTGTTGATAATGAGGTGTGAAAATGATTACATTTCATTTAGCTGAAGCTTTTATCCAAAGCCACTTCTAATAAGTGCATTCAACCATGACGGTACAAAGTCCAAACAGCAAGAATCACATAGAAGTACATTATCTTTGAATAAGCCAAACTACAAAGGGCCACATTTTTTTATAACCATCATCTTCTTAGCCAAGATGCAGTAAGAAGTTGTGTTTTCAGTACCTCCCAAGATTTCACGATGTCGCGATCGTGCAAATTCACGCAAATTCAGCCAATCACCTCAAATTTAGTGTGACTCGCAATTTTGACCAATCACCGCAACTTTTCTTTTAGTTTCCCGCGACTTCAACCAATCCCAGCAGTCCCACGTGCCATCAGTATGTGACTCTGAGAGCCAACGACCAAGCGGGAGTGAGAACAGCCACGGGTTGATAATTTCCTTGTTTCTGATATGAAGACGAGACGTGTGTGACTGACTCGAACATCTCACATTTACCAACAAAACGTACATCAAAAGACTGTGCAAAACATTTCAGACCGCCCTGCCAACCTGTAAACATTTTAACATTAATGTACACTGTGATGTTTTTTCTCTCTAAAGTCGCTGAAAGCTGCTGCTGTTTCAATCCTGTCGGCTCTCTGCAACGGGCGGGGCTGCTCAGTTCCCCCCCGAGACTCACTGACACACACACACACACACACACACACACACACACACACACACACACACACACACACACACACACACACACACGGTGGCTGCAGGAAAAAACGGAGATGAGACGACACCACAATGACCTAAATTGAGGACAGTTACACTCGTTATTGTAAGTGCGATGATAAGTTAAAGTCCAATAAGTACTTTATCAAACCGTATGAATGTGTCCCAGGCCAGGAAATTAACTAACAATGTAAAGATCAACAAGCCACTGACACACATGTTCAGATTTGATTCATTCAATAAATTATTTTTTGTCTCAAACCCACCAGCCATTTTCATATTATACCAACATTTGCAGCATCCTGATCCTTTTTGGTAAGGTTACCAGGGAATCTCAGCCCAGAGTAGTAAGTTTCCTTTTTATTTTTAAAGAACTATAAAAAAAAAAAACTTTCACTGTCTCCCGCAACTTCATTGCAACAAACATACAAAAGACATCGCAACTTTTATCGCAACTTTTTTCAAAAGCTCCCGCGAAATCAGGCATTTTGGGCCGCAACAATCTCAAAAAAAGGCCGCAAAATCCTGGAGGGACTGGTTTTTAGCATACGGCGGAAGGTTTGTAGACTTTCAGCTGTCCTTGTTGGTCCTCCTTTGGGACTTGACCTGGAACTTGGGCATCTTGACTTGGGACTTGATTTGGGACGTGTTGGCCCTGACTTGTTGGTCTTGATGGTCTTGATTGGGACCTGACCTGGAACTTGTACATCTTGATTCAGGACTTGTTGATCTTTACATGGGACTTTACTCAGACTTGAAAAGACATACTTCTTGGATGTTTCATAATGGTCATATACAGTAGTGCATAATACCTGGTGTTAGCTGACCCATACTCCCCCATTTTTTACAATTCCCTGCATTCTAATTAACCGATTTTTTTAGTGAAAGCTAAAACATTTGAGTGGACACCTAAGTATTGCTTGCAACATCAGCTGAGCACATGAGCCAACAATCACATTTGCCTCAGCTCCTTAATCATCCCTGTTCATAAATAATACCTGACACGCTGCTGTCAGCCGGCTGTACTACTTACTCTGCAAAACATTTCACAGATCAGTAAGCTCATGATGAGAATCAGACACTGTGTTTGAGTACTTTACATGCTATTTCATGCTCAAAAGTTTGATTTTAAGTCAAAACGTTTTTGATTATTCAATAATAAAATCCGGGATATAGATTTTGAGCTGACAATATACCTCATCCAGAAACCCTCCAACCAGCTTTTATGCAGTGAATAACATATAAAAAGAAAATCCACTTTGCTTCATCTTATGTTAAGAACAAGGACCAGGTTTTGACCTCAGTCTGGATGTGAATGGCTGCAATCAAGCCCTGGAAAACTAGTCATTATCTGCCAGCTTCATCTCCAGCATCTGCTGCTGCTTTCAACTTCCAATGAAGGGGATTTAGCTGCATTCAAATTATGTCACCTCAGTGCTCCTGTATCCGTGTATTATTGCTCTTTTTTTAAAATGATTTGTATACATAAGCTTGTTTTAAAACTGTTTATTTCACTAATAATTGACAAGTACCATTTTAAGTCCAGTGGCAACATTCAGTGCCAATGCAAGATGTAGAACTTCAACTTTATAGATATTGTCCCGAAGGGGCAGTTGTGGTCCAGCAAAGCATACATCCAAGACAAATAGACACACAGCACAACCAAAGAAAGAGATTCTGACACCACCCAAACTAGCAGTCAGTCCCACCGGCAGTGACATGTTCCTGTTCCTAACGCTAGATTTGGTTAATCAAAGACGCTAGCAAAACACAGGACAGAAAATAAGCACAGCAGAGACCACAGATAGGTCAGAACTCCATGTTTAACTGTATGTCTTTAAACGTTAGAATTACAGCTGAAATAGACAACAGAAAGAAACAAGTTTGCCGATTTCACAGTATCTGTGCAATTTATATCAACTGCCATGTGTCTACCTAGAAGTGATTTTTGTGTTAGCGCACCATCATAGTTATTCAGTCTATAGCGAGGAGCAGTGGCTTCCCTTCCAGTGGAATGTAGAAAGACAAATACTTTTTTGATCCTGTTGGAATTGAGCCATGAATTAAACATATGATCATTTTGCAAGTCAAGAAAGTTGAAGCCTAACCCTAACTATGTATATTGAATATGTGTAGTTCTGTATTGCATCACTGGAATTACTTTAGTTTCATTTTGTGCAGTAAGAATGAAAAAAATTGGAACAATACAACAAGCCTATATCTCTGAGACCTATACTGTGAGGGGGCACAATCCATGCAATAAAGAAGAGCCCTTCTTTCTGTTGTAATGGAATCTTGGTTTATGCAAAATATTGTGATATATTTTATTTACATGTCTTGCTACTTAGTGGTCCATCCCACAGGGAATTACATTACACCAATATAAATGACTAAAAGATCATTTGAAGACAACAGTGATACATGTTGTAATGCTACCTGTTAGTTTCCTTTTGGGTCATGGTGTAATGAGACAAAGGGCCCTATTTTAACGATCTAAGCGCACGGCGTGAAGCGCCTGGCGCAGGTGCGTTTAGTGCGTGTCCAAATCCACTTTTGCTAGTTTGACGGCGGATAAAAGGGTCCGTGCGCCGGGCGCATGGATCGAAAGGGTTGTACTTAGTGTCTTCATTAATTCATAGGTGTGTTTTGTGCGTAACATGCAATAAACCAATCAGAGCGTCATCTCCCATTCCCTTTAAAAGCCAGGCATGTTTGTACCTTGGTGCATTGCTATTATGATGGTGGATTTGCACTTGTAATCTTTTGTGTGTGTGTGTGTGTGTGTGTGTGTGTGTGTGTGTGTGTGTGTGTGTGTGTGTGTGTGTGTGTGCGTGTGCGCACTGTGCATAAGCCTAGGCGCATTTTACTAATTTGCTGTTGAAATAACAATAAAATGCTGCACTATTGACTTTAGATCAGGTTTTTGTTGGTCAATGGCGCGATCACTTCCCGCTGCCTCAAGATAGCAATATGTCAAAAATTCACCTGAACACACCTCCCTGTAAGACCAAAACACCCATGGGCGCAAAGATGGGCGCAGGTGCATTTACTATTTAAACGATGTGGGCGCTGAACGGGAAATTTACAACTGCGTCGGTCTTAAACTAGAAAAGACACTTGCGTTGGGCTTTGCACTGCACCGGGTGCAAGATAGGGCCCTGAGTGTTTATGTTGGGAGACAAATGTCGTAAGTGTTCTGGTTCAAGAGTTGATCCTCAGATATGTATGGTGTAAGGTGTTTTGGTTGAGAACTGTGTAAAAAAGGAACTCAGTATAGAGAAATGTGAGTTAACAATTACTACTTTACAAATCACCCGTACAATAATATAATGATGTTATACATTCATTTAGATGTTGTCGTTGGGGTAATGCATCTACGGTCCAATCAGTGGCAGCCGGTGGTTGGCTGGTTGGATGGGGTGCGTCATGACAGCCCAACCCAGTCTCACGGCAGTTTGTGAAATGGTCACATTATTTAATCTAGTGATTCGTGTTCACGGGGACGTTTTTCTTGTTTTTTTTTGTGGTGGCCAGCACAGAAATGTAAAGTAATGTATTTCAAGGGGAAGCATATTTCGTGATCACAGCACAGATACGGTAGGGAGTGGTATGAAAAGCCGAAAATCCGCATAGGAAGGTTGGTCGGGGTGGTGGATGGGTCAAACAATACAGGACTTTCACCCGGGCGACCGGGGATTGCGTCCCGCGTGTGGCGTTTTGTTTCCCCGTTGTCTTCCTAATCACAACCGTCCCGTTATTGTCGCGCGCGTCCGTCTCCCAGCGTGTGAGGCGTCCTTTCCCCATTGTTTTTTTCCTAAACCCAACCTCTGAATAGATGATTCCCATTTCGTGCTGGCCACCACGAAAAAAAAAACGAGATAAACGTGTTGTTGTACACAAATCAACAGATTAAAAATAACGTGACAATTACACAAACTGCTGTGAGACCGTGTTGGACAGCCACTGATCAGCAGCATGAAACCCTATGGAACTCAAATAGTTAGAGTTGAAGTTGCACCTAATAGATGGGTGTGAGTTGGTGAAATAATAATAATAATAATAATGAATTATTTATGACGTAACTTTTTTTTTTAACTTTTTAATAAATAACAGGTGGGGCGCCACCCCTATCGCTCCAATGGGCTGACCGCCACTGGGTCCATTCTCATGATTAGTGATAGAAATGATGGCCTAAACTATCAAAATAGTATCAGAGTTTTATGAAATATTGAGGTGTGAAAAAGCAAGTGAGAATTACATATAAAAATGGCTTGACAGCCTCAGCACATTCTAGTTCCGACAGTTCTTCCAACATAAATGCAGAGTTAAAGAAGAAGGAATCGGGAGGACTGATGGTCTGGAGTCTCCACTCTCCCAGAGTCTGTGTGAGGATGTTGTGCGATTGATGATGATCGATGGCGTTTATCAGCAAGAGCACACAATCCTCCCTATCTCTGCTCCCTCACTCAGTGCAGGATTAACCACTGGATACATGGATTATAACACATAGTTGCAAATACACTTTTAAACACACACACACACACACACACACACACACACACACACACACACACAAGTGAACAGACGCACAAGTGAACTTGTTGGCAAGTACAGACACACACACACAAACACAAAACACACGCACACGCACACCTCCCTCTCTCCTCCTTAATCCCCCCCCCCCCTCAGAAGTGAGTATGTGTGCGCGTGTTTGTGTGTGAAGCCTGTTGGGAGGAGTGAGTGTGTTTCAAAGGGGATTATGTGAATATAGTTAAGATTTGATGTCAATAGAAATTCTTTATAATTCTCCCTCTTGCCCTCAGAGCACATTTCCATGCTGACTGCCGAACAATAGAAAACACAAAGAGGCTTGTCTCCATGCCTGCAGGGCGCAGAGATTACTGTACACGCTTGTAATCTACATATTATGCTACTGTATGTTGCTAAAGGGCTCTTAAATGTTTTTTTGTCAAGTAGATTTGTGTGTGTGTGTGTGTGTGTGTGTGTGTGTGTGTGTGTGTGTGTGTGTGTGTGTGTGTGTGTGTGATTGTATATGTCAATCCTAATAGGAGGCAAATAAACAAGAATACAATCGGAAAGTTGATCTTAGTTTAATGTTAGTGCTTTTATATACTTGCTATTAACAATTCCTGTGTGTGTGTGTGTGTGTGTGTGTGTGTGTGTGTTCTCGTTTAACTGTATTCGTGGGGTCCAAAAACCGGGAGTTCAGTATACTTGTGGGGTCCAACCAGCTTTGTGGGGCCCAAAATGCTGAACCCCACAAGGTTAAAGGGCTGTTTGAGGGTTAAGACTTGGTTTTAGGATTAGGGTTAGAATTAGGTTATGGTTAGGGTGAGGGTAAGGGTTAAGGTTGGGCATTTAGTGGTGATGGTTAGGGTAAGGGGCTAGGGAATGCATTACGTCAATGACGGGTCCCCACAAAGATAGTGAAACGTGTGTGTGTGTGTGTGTGTGTGTGTGTGCGTGCGTGCGTGTGTGTGTCCCGAGGCGTTCCCAGGCCATGTTGGAGATATAATCCCTCCACCTAGTCCTGGGTCTTCCCCGAGGCCTCCTCCCAGCTGGACGTGCCTGGAACACCTCCCTAGGGAGGCGCCCAGGGGGCATCCTTACCAGATGCCCGAACCACCTCAACTGGCTCCTTTTGACGCAAAGGAGCAGCGGCTATACTCCGGGTTCCTCACGGATGACTGAGCTTCTCACCCTATCTCTAAGGGAGACGCCAGCCACCCTCCTGAGGAAACCCATTTTGGCCGCTTGTACCCTATCCAAACAATTCATTCGAGGTCATTTGTACCAGCACCCCAATTTATGCACGAGATGACATTCTAATATTCTAATGTACCACATGCTGTTGATTGCATCATTGTAGAACTCACAGCTGCAATCCAATTCCTTACTGCATTCTATTCTTGCTATTTCTCCCCCTCTGATACATATTTGATCCATTACTTTGAAGATTGTATACTGTACATTTTAAATCATATACTGTATACATAACAAGTCACAAAGGTTTAAGCTGTACAAGGTTCCAATAAACAGAATTTTTTTTTAACTCTTCAGAATGGTCGATGTTTGTTTTTTTATCCATTTTCCTTTTAGATGATCAATCACTCAATACACTATTGATTGAACAGTCAATATTGTGCTCTGGTTGATGCTGGTTAGGTATTAAAATGTCAGAGGACAGAGAGGGGAGGCACGACCTTTCAACCAAATCCATACTGGGAGTTAGAGCTTGGCAGTGAATGACCAGTAAGCTTATTATATTACATAAAACCATATTTGGATTAAGCTGTTTATGCAAATTCACATTCTAATATATTGCATACCATGTATGGTAACTACTGTATAGCCACACCCAAATCTCGCCAGCACCCTGAGTTTGTCAAATCAATTTCGAAACCTCACCTATTTTTATTGACAAAACGCAATATACAAAAAAAACAGGAAAACATCAAAAGCACATACACATTTAAGGTGCTGTAGGTAGGATTGTGAAGATCCAGGACTTAGCCAAAAAATTTGAACATCGACAACTTCAAAATCCCTCCCCCCTTTCTGCTAAAGCCCAAAATGGTCTCCTAAGCCCCTCCCAGCACAAGGGAGAATGAATGAGTGTGCATGAGCAGTGGTTGACACGCAGTTAGGACCCCCCCCCCCCCCCCCCGGCCCTGATTGATGCAACCCTGAACAGGGGAGCTGGGGATTTTGGCAAATCACACTACAGGCTGTAGGTGGAGCCAGAGGAGCTGGATTTTTTTTTTTTTTTTTAAATGACCAGCTTCATGTAGTTCTACTGGAACTTAGGGTCAGTTTCAGCAAATATGACGGTTAGTTTTAAAAGGCTTACCTACTGCATCTTAAAGTGTCATTTTTTAATTGATATATAAACACAATAAAATAACAGATTCATTACATGAAAAAAATAAGAGGTACATGTAAACATAAATTGACATTTAGTCAGAGGTTGCAGGGGGAAAAAAGCTCTAGTTTCCAGAAGTGTAATACTTTTTAAACAATCTAAGTGACTTGAATATATATTTTTGTTTGTGAATATAAAATTTGTCATATAGAATAATGAAATAGATACTCATTTCTTGAATTATCACAGACACAGATTATATCTTAAAGGTTAAAAAGGAGTGTACAAAGTGAGTGGGTTAAAAAACAAAACAAAGACTCCACATCTGTCCAAAATCTTTTGTATATAGTTTTAGAGCAAATGTAAAGTGTCTTTGACCCCATTGTGATGTTATCATTTTAGGGCGTCAGTGATGTCATGAGTAGTACAATAGTAAACTGATTAAGTTGTATGAGAGAGAGAGAGAGAGAGAGAGAGAGAGAGAGAGAGAGAGAGAATAAGTCTTCCTGAATTAACTTCTGCTAAGCTTCATCTGTCTGACCAAAACCTCTCACAGTATCGACTGGAGGAGCCAGTGGACAGCCGGAGAGAGATCAAACTATTGCCATGAAAACTCTATCTGCTGAGGAAGGCAACGGGAAAGCTTCAGAACCACTGAATGAGAAGTCTTGTCTAGTCTCAGCATGCAACTCAGTTCACCAGATTTATTGAACAAAGTACAATGAGAGGCAACAGTGTCCAAATCGTCAAACAAGGGCTTATCCAAAAAACAGCAGAGTTCAAAAGAACTAGGCTGAGGGATCCCAAATCACTAGACAAGGGCAGAGTAAAAAAAAAAATAAAAATGGGTCCTACAGGTTTTTGTCCAATTGCTAACACACTAAAATGACATGCAAAGCACAATTATTTAAACAGACACACAGCGAACAAAACCTCTTCTCAAGTCTCCAAAAGTCTAAACACATTTTCTGCTTTACACACATTTTGCAATTCAAAATGGCACTTTTTAAATGCACTGAACACGGTTCTCTGATATAAAGTCACATGTTTGCCATTTTAAAACCCTGCCATTCAAAATGACACTACATGAGCTAATTGGCCAATATATGTGCCCCCTGGCCAAACACCTCCATGGTTAATTTTTACCTCTTCAATCAGGAAGTAAGCACTATGAAAAGACCACAGGTGAGCACCTTTTTTCATATATATATATATATGCATGGTTTTATTTCAGTTAGCCGGTTTGATTTGCATTGAGAGGTGATCTTATGGAAAGTACCCCATGCCAGTCTCTAGGTATGGTGAAGGGGATGTGATGATGTGGGGCTATTTTAATTCCAAAGGCCAAGGGAACTTTATCAGGATGCATAGTATCCTGGATCCATGAAATAACTGGCCTTTCAAAATAACAATCTGCCTGCCTCTATGGGAATTTAACATAGGGGTGGACTCACTTATGCCCCCTGTATTTTAAGGAAGAGCATTTATTTATTTATTTATTTATTTATTTATTTATTTATTTATTTATGTAAGATACATTATTCATTCACAAAGAACATTTGTGGCCTTAAAGGTTGGCGTTTTCCTATTTCTTTTTAATTAAGGCATTAAGATCAATTTCCAAAAGATGATTTTTGTATTCCTCTTTTAAGGCATAGGTTCATAGTGAGCACCACTGTAAATGTTTCAACAGCATGTGTGTATCTGCAAATATTTCTGGTCATGTGAACAATCTGAAGAATTTTCTACAATTTGAACTATTTTAGTATTATGGCAAAACATACTAAAGATGAGAGTGCTTTTCATTATGCCCAACAGCATGCAGTTGGTTAGACAAAAATCTGGTAAGATGAATGAAGTGTGTGCCATTTGGTTTTTGATAATGCTATATGTAGTTTTGGTTGCAGGATATATAAGGTATTTTGCAGTTTGGGTGTGTGGTTTTGTGAATTTTGTATTTTTTTATATTAAGTATTTTTGATAAAACCAGCCTAGTTTGCAACATTGTATTTTAGCAATTGGAAAGAACTAACTAGAAACACAAGGAAGGAATGCTCGAACGCTGACACTGTGGTACCAAACGATCTGGAACTAAGGCTGGTGGGGGGGGGCAGTTAGACACAGGTAAAACGCATTAGGGCGGGGCAGGTGGTCACACAGGCAGGAAAGCAGACAAAAACAGGAAGTGAAGCGACCTGAAACATGACAGTGGGTGAGAAAATAAAACAGGAAGTGACAAACATTGACTAGAAAAATTAAAACATGACCTAATTGCTGAGGCAGGACATGACAATATTAACATAGTACAACAAATGTGTTTCCCTTATCGGGCTCTGTCAAAACTTACAGGCATGTTACGGCCACAACCAACAAACAAACTCAACTTAAACATGTTAGAAGGACACTAAACCCGAGGATTAGTTCAAGTGAATTCATTTTATTCCCACAAATTAACTACCAGTGATTTAACCAAAATTTTGGGAGTCTGCAGGTCTGGCCAAAAAGATCAAAAGAACAGTGACTAAACTAACAAAGAAACAATGTCGCCAAAAATAGGCTACCAGACCTCCATCCTCAAAAGAAATAACCACAACAGAAAGAAAGCAACAGGAGCCAACAGAGTGGAAAAGGCTGCTTCAGGCTGACTGAGAGCGATCGCCTAGCCTGCTTTATGTACAGGGGGCGGGGCCACCCACTAATGGCCCAATCAGGAGCACCTGAGATGGACAGAGAGGAAGAAGAAAGGCACGGGGGGAGCGCACGGGGGGAGCGCACAAAATATCGAATCAATACATGCTGTATGCTGTTCTTTGTCAATGTATTTGGTATGTCGCAGTGTGGACAGCTTCTGAAATCACGTGTAAAGCATTTACCAGATGAATAACTGATGAAACAATAAACACTTTTTTTTAATTTGTATTACTGAACAATATCATGTCTCTTTTTTCAAATACAAATTGTATATCTCGGTATTAACCCAAAAATAAATTTGCATCTTGCAAACAAGCTGAAATCTCATTTTAAAATCTACATTTAAAATCTAGACTATAGGCACAAGGGATGTACCCACAATTATTGGTATGTGTGTGTGTGTGTGTGTGTGTGTGTGTGTGTGTGTGTGTGTGTGTGTGAGTGAGTGAGAGGGCAGGGGATCCTTTTACAAACAGTTATGTTTAACATAAAGTTGGGGGCAGGGAGCACATTAGTAAGCCTAATAGCTGATATTAATCACAGTTATTTTAAATGAAAATTCATAAATCTTACATGACAAGCTAATCTTTGAGTTCCACTCCATGAGGAAATTCTCCCCCCAAGCTGTGAATGGCTCAGCAGCTAATACAGGCCATATGGCACATCATGCTGTTTGCGATCAAAGGGAAACACACATTCACGGTGAGCATTTCATCCTCTGATAGTGATGCCGTCCCCCATGTGAGCCAATCAGGAGCTAAGATGTCACCTCGCGGGCCACAGAGGGCTGAAAGAGGAGCCAGTACTCAATGGGCATGTACAACAAAGAGAGGGTTTTCAGGGAGGACTTATTGTGATATTTTTCTTTTATTTATCTATTAATGGATAAGGTACCAGGGGTTTTGGGAATATATATATATATATATATATATATATATATATATATATATATATATATATATATATATATATATATATATATAATTACAATAGAGGGGTTGTATCTATCTATAGTTATGGATATGTGATTTATGCCTGATTTCATGTGGAAGTTGTTGAGTTGGTGCACTAAAACAGTCCCCTCCTACAAAACATGGCTTCTCAGGATGTAACACCATGGTCTAGTACTGAAACATTGCCTACTATTAAACTTTATATATTTTTGCAAGTTAGACAGTGTGCAGGAGTTTTCTCACATTATAACCGGGGGCTCTGGTCAAACACTTTCATTTCCTGTAAATAAATCCGTAAAATAACAGAAAAAGTTCTGGCAGCTCATTACCCGGAATTTACCCCATATTAAAACAAATGGAAATTAGGTGTGTAGCTACAGGTAAGATACAGAACGTTTTCTGTTAGGCCTATTTAATATTCTCTGTTAGTAAACTTCTGAAAAAATTTAAAACATTTTTAAAAAGGTTTTAAAAAAGTGAATAATGTCAAAACAAAACCCAAAACATCCGGAAAAGTGTCTTTAGAAGTTGAAAAAAGCAGCAAAAATGTTGGAAACTACAAAAATGTCGTAAAAAGCATAACCCGTCAAAAAACTGGGACTTATGCTGCGTTCCAGGCAACCCGTAACTCGTGTTTTCACAACCTTCTACCTGTGAAAGTGCCCTGGAACGGCAGTCAAACCCGTAACTTACTACTCGTGAACTCGTACCAGATCGTTGTACTCCCAGTTCCAGTTTTTTACATCACTCACACATAAACAACAATGGCGACCCCTGTTGATGCTGTCCATACGCCGGTGATTAACGGTGAGAAATAGAAATGAATATATATAAATAGGCAACGTAAAGAAATTCCACACACGAGCGTGTACTACTACAGGTTATGTTTATTAAATGAAGCCCAAAATTTGTCACTGTCTAGAGATCGCTATTTTCAGCTAGCGCTAGCTAACGTCAACATTAGATAGCCGCTAGCTAATGCTAGGTAACGCTAGCTAGAAGGGTTTCTCGTGACTTTGCCTGGAACGCAACCAAGTCTTGAGTCGTGACTTGAAGTCGTAACGGGCTAAAAATTGTGTCTGGAACGCAGCATTAGTCTCCCAAAACCAACCATATTTTTTTAGGGGGACATTACTTATTTTCACTCTGGAATTACCAAATTTCTGCTCTAGAATTAATCATGAACGTGTACAAATTAACATGAAAATTTGTTGACATTGTTGCCCTTTAAACCACATTGTGTTATCTTTGACACTTACTAACTTTACTAATTAAAGAGCACAAGGTACCAATGATACCACCTAGATGTGTGACAGCTTTGAGGTTTTTTTCTGAGGTTGTTAGTGGAAATGTAGTCTCACATTGCCAGACCTTCCTCCGCAGCGCTGCAAAGGAAGGTCTGGTTATTCCACACAGCATTCCTGGATGGGAGAAAAACATGATCTGGTGTATTGGTATTTCTTTAAACCAATCACAATCCACTGGACGGAGCCACGGTGCCTCTGCAAAATAGCCTCAGGAAGGAACTTGTTTTGGTGGAACATGTGTACGTTCGAAAGCTGTTTTAGTCGTGCAACAGAAAACTCAGATTGGACAGATAGTCTAGCTAGCTGTCTGGATTTACCCTGCAGAGATCTGAGGAGCAGTTAACCATAGTCCTCAGAAATCCACCGGAGTTTAGAACGCCAACACAAAGAAAGAGGAAGGGGACGGACATCAGGCAGAAAATGAGGGACATCCGGCGGATCTTCAGGCGGCACCTGAACAATCCCTTACATGATTCGTTGTCGATATAGACTAGCGGGAATGGGCAGGCAGGAAATTTTGAAGGCAGTGTCTGTGATGCAGGTAAGTTGTTTTTTTGAGATGCTGAAGAAGCAATACTGCAGGATGGGTTATGTTTCTGTACAACAGCAGAAAGTGGGGCAATAGACGATGGAACAGACAATGGAGTCTGGGTTTGTTTTTTTCCATTCAACCTTTATTTATGCTCGATCATTGAGGGTGCCCCGTTTTTTCAATGACATTGAGTAAGATTACAAAGACAAATACAGAACAACATAGAAAGTAGAATCATAAGGAATATAGAAAGACAATAAAACTTTTTGATAAATAAATTAGGATAATCCGGATGCAAAAGAAAATACAATTATATAAAGCAGTTACAAGTAGAAGTTTGCAGGTTTAGAACCACATTTCTAAATTGTCCATGAGGCACAATTGAGTTGATTTTAAGAAAGTGATGTCATTTATTCCCAGGAGTTGGGTGCACTAAAACTGAAAGCAGTTTTTCCAAGTTCAGACCAGGCTTGTGGAACATGAAGTAAAAGCCAGTCAGAAGAGCGAGTTTATGGATGTCAGTGATGTGTTTACTGTCTATGATGAGATATTTGAAGCGGCTCACCTGTTCCACTGTCTGTGGATGGAGGTGGCTTCAGTCCAGTGTGGGCTGTGTTTGATGTGCTAATGAGCAGTTGTTTTGTCCTGTCCATGTTCAGCTGCAGGTGTTGGTCAGTGCACCATTGTGTGAAGTATTGATGCCGTTGTCATTGGGTAGTCGAAGCATGGCAGTGTCATCAGAGTATTTAAAGTATGCGGTTATGGGTGAAGGACTGGTACAGTCATTAGTGTAGAGGTTGGACTAAGGCAGGGATGGACTGGGTCAATAAAATCAGACTTGTTATTTCGCCCAGACCAAATGATAGCACAAAAATGTTACTTTTATATATATATATATATTCTCTCAACATTTGCGGGGACACACTTTTACTTACTTTTTGTCTTTTTGACGTCCGTTTACTCTGAGCAACCAGTAAGTCGCTGAAAGAGTCTTATTTTGGCCCACAATTTCTCCGTGATTCAGGAAATACCATCCGTAACAAAACGAGTGACGAAAATGGGTAAGGAGGCACGGAGAAATTGTGGGCCAGAATAAGACTCTTTCAGCCTAAAAGGGGGTTACAGATGTGATTGGGCCAGCCCAGTGTCAATTAAGAAAATAAACCAATGGGCCAATCAGACAACAACAACAACAACAACAACAACAACAAAAAGACAGTTGTGTCGGCCCAGCTGGAAAGTGCTCGGTATGCCAAATGGCCCTGAGGGACTCCGGTGTTGCTGATGGTGGTTGGTAATGGTCTGTGCCTGTTCTAACAGCCTGTGGTCTGTTGCTGAGGTAATTGTGATCCCACTAGATGCGGAGTGGAAGGATGACATATTGAAGTTTCTTGATCATCTTTCTTTTTTTTTTTATTCATTGCCACAGGTGGATAACAGTATTTACAAGACAACAGTACAACACAGACAAGAAGACATTTGAACATACATAAGAAATTAAAACAAAAAAGAGGGGGGGGGGTACACTGCAGGAAAGGAGAGCAGGTTTTATGGAAGGGGTTTGGATTGTTTTTAGGGTTGCGTGGTCTGTTAACAGATTGAGCCAATGGTTGATTGATAATTTTGTTTTTTTGTTGTTGTAATATGGTTTTCTTAGCCACAGTTAATGCTATCATGATGAACGTTTGGAGATTTTGTGTGATTGGAAGAGAGGAGAGGTCGCCTAACAGAGCGATGGAAGGGGAGAGGGGAAAGCTGGGGTTGAGGATCTCTGACAGCTTTCCCATGTGCTCCAACCAAAATGGCCCAACTGGTGTGCATAGCCAGAAAGCATGAAAGTGGTAGTCTGTTGCAGTGGGACAGAGGTGTGCAGGTGTTGATGTCTGTGAAGCCCATATGGAACTAATTGTGAGTGGTGATATGTATTCTGTGTAGGACCTTGCATTGAATAAGTTGAATGTAACAGAGTTCAAAGTGCACATGAACATTTGAATTTGAAAACCTGTGGATTTCCAAAAAGTGCCGGAAATGAAAAGAAAACAGATCGCACTATGAATATTTTCTGTTAAAGTGCTTATATTATGCTTTTTGGCTTTTTCCCTTTCATTTATTGTGTTATATATATATATATATATATATATATATATATATATATATATATATATATATATATATGTTTTATGCATGTTATAGGCTTCCAAAGTGAAAAAGCCCAAAGTCCACCCCAAAGGGAGTTACCATCTCCAACAGAAAACACTGTTCACCAACTGCTCCAAACAGCTCTATTGTAGTCCAGCCTTTACTTCAGAGACAAACGTGGTCACTTTGGAACACACGTTATAATGCTCACCTAGCTGCTAGCATGGCACGCCCTCATACTCTGCTTCTGACTGGCTAGTAGTCCTTACCTAGCTACTGAGCATGTGCGACTCCCAACAAAGATGGAACAGAAGTGAGATGCCTCACTCTGTAGCTAAAACAGAGAGCTCAACACACAGGGTGAAAAGAGGAGCTGCAGCAATGTGCAGTATAACAAAAATATTTGTTTGAAAATTAAACCACATAAACCTATTCTGGTACAACTTTTAAATAAAATAATGAACCTGAAAATGAGCATAATGAACACTTTAAATTAATGTAGCATTAAGTAATTCCTAGAACAAATTAAACTACACACATTAACTTCCAAAGGCTTATTTGGTTATGGAAGCCCCAGTAATTTAACAAATGTATTTATCACAGTGTATTATCTTAAACATGCTGCACATCTCCCACAGAGCAGATTCCATGATAGTGATAAAGGTGTTATTAGCTCTATTATACATCTTACTCAATGAGACATGAGGTCAACTCAGGGTGACATTAATCCACATCCAACCACCACCCCTGACCATTCATGTCTTTTTGTACATTTTCATCTGTACAAACATGATACTGCATGCAACAATCTCACATCGCCTCTGGCCCACATTAATGATCCAAGGGGAGAAAATGCAATATTAGGCAAATTGTTTGTGAAAGATATCCACATCCTTATGAGCTATTCAATAAAGCCACGTCCCTAGAAGCTGTGTGTATGACAGAATAATTATCAATTTCCATATCATTAGGATATTAGGGACAGAAACAGCATAACAGGAAACATTTTTAATGCCCCATGATTAGATCAAGTCTGCATGTGTAGCATTTGTAGAATTTGATTTCAAATCCAAAGACTTGTGCATTAGCTGCAATCATGAAAATCTGATGATGTCCATGAGAACTGGTAGGGATCCTCGATTATTATGTAATATGAGGAAGTCTGTGCTGCAAAACTGTGCACATAAGCAAATAGAGAGCAGCAGTGCAGAGGAAACAGTGTAATCAATGGCAGCAAAGGCCCTGGAGTGAGATCAACATCCAGAAAGGCTCTGTTCTTGTAAATGTTTTATTTACAAATAGCTTATGGATGCCTTCTGCAATAGATATTGATATTATAATGGGAGACTGATTAGAATAATGAGACATTATAGCAGGTGACCTTTGCCTAATGCTTATTGAAGTGCTTTCCAGGATTATCATTGTGCATAATTCATACAAAACAAACTCTACACTCCAATTACTTTGACAATATAGGCTGTTATGTTTTACTATCTTCCTCAGGGTGTCTACTAATCCAAGTCCACAGGAAATGTGTATTATCATTATTACAATACAATTGTGCATGTTAAAGGTCCCATGGCATGAAGATTTCACTTTGATGTTTTTTAACATTAAAAGGAACACGCCGACTTATTGGGACTTATCACCTTATAGCTCATTCACCGTAACCCCCAGAGTCAGATAAGTCCATACATACACATGCGCGTTGTAACTCTTTCCGACAGCTCCACCGGTCTAGTACGGATCCTGAAGGTAATCAGTTCCAACTAGCATACTGCTCTGAATAAGTGTTGTTGTTGTCTTATTGGCCCATTGGTTTATTTTCTTAATTGACACTGGGCTGGCCCATTCACATCTGTAACCCCTTTTTAGGCTACGTGCCTTCAGGAAACAAAACGAGTGCCGAAAATGGGTAAGGAGGCACAGAGAAATTGTGGGCCAAAATAAGACTCTTTCAGCAACTTGCTGGTTGCTCAGAGTAAACTGACGTCAAAAAGACAAAAAGTAAGTAAAAGTGTGTCCCCGCAAATGTTGAAATAAATATATATATATATATATATATATATATATATATATATATATATATATATATATATATATATATAAAAAGGAGAAATGGCGCAACATTCTGTGGACTGATGGGAGCAAAATTGTTCTTTTTGGGTCTAGGGGCCGCACGCAGACAGTTTGTCTGACGACCCCCATGCACTGAATTCAAGCCACAGTACACTGTTGTGATTTGTATAGTCACAGTGTGTACAAATAACAAGGTCACATGAGACACACCCATCTTCTAACAGTATATAAACTGGGAACTATATTCTCAGAAAGGCGAAGCACTGCTACTTCTGCTACTTGGGCGGAGTGATATGAGCTTGCACCTGAGAAGCACCGGACAGAGAGTAGAAATGCGTCGCTTTTCTGAGACTATAGTTCCCTCTGCACTGCTGCTGTCCATTTGCTTATGTGCACAGTTTTGCAGCACAGGCTTCCTCATATTACATAATAATCGAGGATGCCTACCAGTTCTCACGGACATCATCAGATTTTCATGATTGCAGCCAATGCACAAGTCTTTGGATTTGAAATCAAATTCTCCAAATGCTACACACGCAGACTTGATCTAATCATGGGGCATTCAAAATGTTTCCTGTTATGCTGTCTCCGTCCCGAAAATCCCAATGATATGAAAATTGATAATTATTCTGTCATACACACAGCTTCTAGTGACGTGGCTTACTGTACCTTCAGGATCCGTGCTAGGCTAAGCTACTGGTGGAGCCATCGGAAAGAGCTACAACGCGCACGGAGATGAGAAGGGTATGTATGGACTTATCTAACTCTGGGGGTTACGGTGAATAAGCTGAAGTCCCAATAAGTTGGCGTGTTCCTTTTAATGTGAGTTCCCCTAACCTTCCTATGGTCCCCCAGTGGCTAGAAATGGCGATAGATGTAAACCAAGCTCTGGGTATCCTGCTCTGCCTTTAAGAAAATTAAAGCTCAGATGGGCCGATCTGGAATCTTCTCCTTATGACATCATAAGGGGAAAGGTTACCTCCCCTATCTCTGCTTTGCCCGCCTAGAGAATTTGGCCCGCCCATGAGAAAGAGAGAGACATCATGGCTTGAAAACAAGCAAATTATGGCAGTTGGTCAAGGCAATATTGGTTAATATTATGACGTTATTTATTTACAGATTCACACACATCCTTACATTTGGTTTTACTAGAGGCTGGTCATTAAGGGGTGCAGGTCCAGAGAAAGATACAGTATCTTGAAGACTACAAGCCAGAGAGCCATGACATCTTTAGCCATGCTAGTGACATGTCTCCATGTGATGGCAATGTTGGTGTTAGCCGTTTGACAGACTGAAATATCTCAACAACTATTCTGTGGATTGCCATGATATTTTGATGAATCCCACTGATTGGTGATCCCCTGACGTTTTCACTAGCATTACATTGAGGTTGAAAATGTTTTAAGGGAAATCACTTAACAACAATGAGCTGGATTGCTCAGAAATTTGGTACATACTGTATATCCAGATTAACTCTAAAGATAGTGTTGGTACCCTGGATTTCCCTTTGGTGCCATCAGTAGGTCCAAGTTTTCACTTATCCCGTGAAATATCTCAACATCTAATTTACAGATTGGAATCAAATGACATGGCTCCTAGACTATCCTTGTCAGGTCGGTCACAGGATGGACTCAAATACAACTCAACCGGCTACCCAGTTCCATGTATTGTACAAAGTACAATCAGAGGCAACATTGTCCAATGGGCAGAGAAAAAAATGAATGGTTTCAACTACAAGAAACACAAGGAAGGAATGCCAGAACTCTGTCACTGTGGTACAAATCGATCTGGAACTAAGGGGGGTATATACTGAGGGAGGGGGATAAAATTAGACACAGGTGAAATACATTAGGGCGGGGCAGGTGGTCACACAGGCAGACAAAGACGGAAAGTGAAGCGAACTGAAACACGACACTGTGAGTTTCAAAATAAAACAGGAAGTGACAAATATTGACTAGAAAAATTAAAACATGACGTAATTGCTGTGGCGGGCTGTGGCAATCATATTGACTGGTGATCCCATAATTTTTTCCTCTAGCCCCACCATAACGTTGACATGTATGGTTTTGGTTATATTGACAAACCATTAGGTGGATTACCTAACATTGAATTGGAATCACCTTGGTGCTCTCCTGACCTTTCCTCTAGTGCCATCAGCAGGGAAACATTCTCATTTGTCTGCCAAACGAAAAAACCTGCAAAACTGACATCAACCTCAGCTGTACTCTGTGTTGAGTGCCTATTTGAAAATGTTATCATGCTAACACGTGGAACTAAGATCCTGAACATGGTAAACATTACACCTACCTGTACATCAGCTGTGAGCATATTAGCATGCTAACATTGCCGTGACGCCACTGTGTTCAAAACATCACTGTGTTCAGAGTACAGACTCCCAGAGCTGCTAATACTGGCCGTAGAATCTTATTTTTGTTTAAGTTCCCAAGAGCAGGATTGTTACTAGTGTTAACCCTTTTCATCGATCACCACTGCAGGTCAAACTTTAAACTTAAGGTACCACATCTCAAGGCTGAAACCAAAAGTCAATTTTCTGAAGAAGTAATATGTCTGAATACTACTTACAGATGTTACCGGTTCCATTTGACGTGCTTGTTGCAACTGCCGTTGCAACAAGGGGGAAGGCAGGGGGTTAAAACTTTGCATAAACTGGGAACTATATTCTCAGAAAGGCAAAGCATTGCTACTTTGCTCAGGGCTTTTCAGACTCCTGTTTGTGGACTTAAGCTCGGTGTTCAACACCATCATCCCTGAACTCCTACATCAGAAGCTCACCCAGTTCTCAGTGCCTGCCGCCACCTGTCAGTGGATCATCAACTTCCTGATTGACAGGCAGTTGCATGTGAGACTGGGGAGCATCTCATCCAAAACCCGGTCCATCAGCACTGGCGCCCCACAGGGGTGTGTCCTCTCCCCGCTGCTCTTCTCCCTCTATACCAATGACTGCACCACAAAGAACCCACCTGTAAAACTCCTGAAGTTTGCAGATGACACCACTGTCTTTGGTATGATCCAGGATGGTGATGAGTCTGCTTACAGACAGGAGGTGGAACAGCTGTTCCAATGGTACAGTCAGAACCACCTGGAGTTAAACCCCAAGAAGACTGTGGAGATAACATTGCATTTCAGGAGAAGTCCCCCCCCCCCCCCCCCAATTCCCCCTCACCATCCAGAACAACACACTGGCCACTGTGGATTCCTTGAGGTTCCTGGGATCAACCATCTCACCGGACCTAAAATGGTCTACCCACATTGATTCTGTCCAGAAAAAGGCCCAGCAGAGGTTATAATTCCTGCAACAGCTAAGGAAGTTTAATCTGCCTAAGGAGCTGCTGACCACTTTCCACTCAGCCATCATTCATTCTGTCATCTGCACCTCCATCACTGTCTGGTTTGGGTCAGCCACCAAACGGGATTGGGTCAGACTGCAACGGACAATTAGGGCTGCAGAGAGGATCATTGGAGCTGACCTTCCCTCCATCCAGGACCTGTACCGGTCCAGGGTCAGGAAAAGGGCAGTAAAAATCTCTGCAGACCCCTCACATCCTGGTCACAAACTGTTCACCCTCCTTCCCTCTGGTAGGAGATACAGGGCACTGTTCGCCAAAACCAGCCAATACAGAGACAGCTTCTTTCCCCAAGCAGTCACTCTGTTGAACACTCAGAAATAGCCCCCACCCTCACACTGAACAAAGTCAACCACCACTGTTATATGGAGGGAATATTTATTTATATTTCAAATTGAAAGTCCAAAGAGAAAACGAAGAAAGATCAAATTAAAAATAGTATTATTTTACTACACTAGGAAAAATCATTCCATAATTAAATGTGAAATGTAAAAGCTTAAATGGAAATACTTAATCTGAAATCTCAAATAGAAAAAAATAATTTTATTTTAGACTTTCCACTTTATAATTTTCAGTTTGACATTTTATCTTTTGCATTTTATGTTTTGCATTTGACATTGACATTTTAAGATTCACCTTTTACATTTCGATTTAACATTAAGCTTTTCATTTAGAAGTGACAGGTGTCAATTTAAATGTGGAGGCGTGGCCCAACGGCTGGTGGGAGGGGCTGAAGCCACTTCCAGCTGACAGCGGGGGCTGTGAGTATTACTGGCTGCCGGTAAGCAAGTGATCCCGGCCAGCTGGCTGTCACCTAACACAATTGGCCATCAATTTTTATAAAACTGCGCATATTCATACTGTCTCAGAAATGTCTCATACTGTCTCATAAAACCGTCTCAGAAATGAATTTATTTGAGAAATGGCAGACGAAAAAAGCAATCAATTCTAGAATCTAGATCGGGAGTTTGCCGTAGTAGCAGCAGGCAACTGGAAACCTTTTACAATTTCCGTCTGCTATTTCCCCACTCATTTCCCCACAACTTTATCTAACTATAAACGCGGTTCAATCATGCGAGGCTCAGCTGCAGCTCATCTACAGATTCGGCATCATCGCCGCTACAGCGCATAGCGATGTGCCCCGGCCCCGGGCAAGGGAAGGAGACAGGCTGCTACGCGCTGCCGCGGCTTCTCCAGCAGGCCTGGCTGCCTCGGCTCTTTGGCTAGCTGCTCTCATACAACACCTTGTTTTGTTTTTGCCGTAGGTTGAAGTGGCCAGTTCTGAAGGGCTGATTGCTGTGTTTGTGTATGTGTGTCTGTGTTTTTAAAGGGTTGTGTGCTCTGCACTTGGAGCAGAGGATTAGAGGCTGTGATTATGGTGAGCCCACGGTCACATACTCAGACACATGAATCTTGGTAGCAGAGTGGTTTGGATCTCTCCATCTCCTTCCTTTTTGTCGAATATTCCTTCCTACTTGCTGTCAAACCTGGACTTTTCCTACATGTGTCTCATTTCATAGCCTTTCATAGGTTTTTAACCATAACCATGATCTTTAACTTAACCCTGTATGTTATTAAAATGCAAATAAATTATAGAAAGACAGAATTTTTAACAAGACTAACCCAGTGTCTCTTTTGTAGCTGCTACTGAATCTCTGTGGTTTGAAGTTTAGTTTCTTTGTATATCTGCTTTATTTTACTAAGCCATATTACAGAGAGGGTGATCTTTATTGTTCATGCTATGTAGAGATCGTGGGAATACTGAATAAATGCCACACAAACACAAAAAAGCTCAATCTTGTAACTAAGATATCCGCTGAAAAAAAGGAATTTTCCACAGATTTAGCTATTACGTCCACAAACTCTACATGTTGACTATTTTTATATTGCTATTCACCTTATTCAGCCCCGCCCATTTTTTAAAATGTTTGTCTTCGCTTTTTCTTTAAACTTCCGGCGGCTAGCTACGGCTAGTTAGCTACGTTGAAAAACCCGGCGAATTAGGATGGAGAGGCTAACGTGGGAAGAGACGAAAAGCAACATTAAAAGGTTGGATGGAGGGATTATACTTTGCCACCCAAGGCTAATGAACTCCGAGTGGGTAGATGACATGCGGCGGTGGCCTCAGGTGTCATATGGGGATATTTTTAATTATTTAGTGCAATCGATGGCCGTCGATGGGGCGGCCATGAAGAATTATAAGAGCACGGAGGCTTATCAATATCTACACAGTGGAAAGGTCGGTCGTGTTTTGCATTGCGAGATTGAGGAATATGTTTTTGTGAAAGCTGCAGTCAACCCCAGTCAGGAAAGTACACCAAGCCACAGTGCATGGGTGTTATCCAGATTAAAAACTTCCCCACAACGTTCTGCCCTGGTTTTCCCGTGGACAACACCGTATTGTTGCAAGGATACCCGTCTATTAATCAAATTGTTATGACACCCCTGCACCGAACACATAATGCTGGACATCTTCACTAAAATAGCTAATGTGCCTTTGTACTGCAATGGACAGAGTTGCTCAACTGGGAGTTTGAAGACAAAACGGAACAAACATGGCGCGCCCCACCCCCCCCCCCCCCCCGACGCGCGTAATAGGGTGAATATTGATATTGCTGTGTCACCGACTCCCCAGCACTGAAGACACACATTCAAGCAGGTAGCCTTGTTGTAATGGAAATGGAAATTCCTGCCAAGCTGGGCTGACGTGCCAAACCAAACCAAGTCGAGCCAGCACATGTGTACAAAAAAAACTATGCATACTATGATTTGCTGCTAGTGTGGCTATACATTTAAATTAATTGTTCACCGAAAATAAATGCTAAAAGCCTACAGTTTTTAAGTCATACATCCATTCATCAATTGACCACACTGAGTCGGGCTGAACTCTAACAGACATACAACTGAGAAAGAAATTATCCTTTAGAAATTATTTTTAACGAGGGCAGTATCCCTCTTTACTGAGGATTACACTAAAGCTGAGCTAAAAGACAATGAGTGGCACACACACACACACACACACACACTCTAGGGGATCAGTGTGATACTTCTTTTGTTCCCATTAGTGTATTGAGCCTCTCTCTCTGACTAGTCTGTCTGAGTCTTCCTGTCTCTACAGCCAGTTGGTGGTCACTGAGCCTGTCTCTCTCTCTCTGACCCGTTTGCCTGGGTCTTCCTGTCTCTACAGCCAGTTGGTGGTCACTGAGCCTGTCTCTCTCTCTCTGACCCGTCTGCCTGAGTCTTCCTGTCTGTACAGCCCGTTGGTGGTCACTGAGCCTGTCTCTCTCTCTCTGACCCGTCTGCCTGAGTCTTCCTGTCTGTACAGCCCGTTGGTGGTCACTGAGCCTGTCTCTCTCTCTGACCTGTCTGTCTGAGTCTTCCTGATTCTACAGCCAGTTGGTGGCCACTGAGCCTGTGTCTCTCTCTCTCTCTCTCTCTCTCTCTCTCTCTCTATGACCTGTCTGTCTGAGTCTTCCTGTCTCTACAGCCAGTTGGTGGTCACTGAGCCTGTATTTAGTCAGGAGCCGTCTCAGCTTTAGATCTCTGACAGAGTGCAGATACTCAGCCAGTTTATATTCTCTGTTTGAAGTCCAGTAAACATTTAGTCCACTTTGTTTTCTGTTGGATTTCTCCAGTGTTCTAAATATGAATCTTTTGTCTGATTCATAAAAAGTTGTATTCTGTTGATGGAGCCATGTTGGTGTCATGTCCCCCTCCCCCCACCCTCTCAGCTGCTAAGTGTTATGTTACCATGGCAACACACACACACACACACACACACACACACACACACACACACACACACACACACACACACACACACACACACACAAGTGTTATTGTTAAATAATAGCAGTGTGATTTAAAAAAGTGAATAATGCTCAAAATCCTTAGAATATCTTTTAATTCCATAATATCTATTCATTGGGAACACTGCACATTCAATTCCAAATCAAAACATGACCAAAATTGATCAAGTTTGTGTTATACCTTTACAGAAAGTGAAGAAAAAGGAATATTAGGCTGTTCAAAAAAAATAGCAGTATTTGCATTTTTCTTTATAAACTCAAACATTTACTGTATAAACTGAAAAAAAAAGTCTCAAGGGTTTGCTTTACTTTGAATCATGCACTAATATTTAGTTGCATAACCATTATTTCTGAGAACTGCTTCACATCTGTGTTGCATGGAGTCGACCAACTTCTGGCACCTGTGAACAGGTATTCCAGCCCAGGACGATTGAACTACATTCCACAATTCCTCTGCATTACTGGGTTTTGCCTCAGAAACAGCATTTTTGATGTCACCCCACAAGTTTTCTATGGGACTGAGGTCTGGGGATTGGACTGGCCACTCCATAACATCAATCTTCTTCATCTGGAACCAAGACTTTGCTCGCTTACTGGTGTGTTTTGGGTCATTGTCTTGTTGAAAGATCCATTTCAAAGGCATTTCCTCAATCCCTCAAAATACTTGAAGAGGTCATGTTGCCTTATGCTTCAGCATGTATTGAAACTGATCCATGATCCCTGGTATGCGATAAATAGGCCCAACACCACAGTATGAGAAACATCCCCATAACATGATTTTTGCACCACCATGCTTTACTGTCTTCACAGTGTACTGTGGCTTGAATTCAGTGCATGGGGGTCATCGGACAAACTGTCTGCGGCCCCTAGACCCAAAAAGAACAATTTTGCTCTCATCAGTCCACAGAATGTTGCGCCATTTCTCCTTTGGCCAGTCAAGGTGTCCTTTGGCAAATTTCAACCTATTCAGTACATGTCTTTTTTTCAGCAATGGGACTTTGCGGGGGCTTCTAGCTGATAGCCTTGCTTCACATAGCCTTATTCTGATCGTAACAGTACTCACAGGTAACTTTAAGTCTTCTTTGATTTTCCTGGAGCTGATCATTGGTTGAGCCTTTGCCATTTTGGCTATTCTTCGATCCATTCGAATGGTAGTTGACCGTTTTTTCCCACGTCATTCAGGCTCTGGATGGCATTTCAAGGCATTTGAAATCATTTTGGCTGAGCAGCCTATAATCTTCTGCACCTCTTTATATGTTTTCCCCTCTCCAATCAACTTTTTAATCAAAGTCCACTGTTCTTCAGAGCAATGTCTGGAATGACCAATTTTGCTGAGTATTTCAGTGTGAAATGCACTATAACCAGCATGTACAACATTTGCTTCCTTCCTTCCTTACGTATGGGCCATAATTGACACCTGTTTCTTCACAGAATCAGTCACCTCACTAATTGACCACAACACTGCTATTATTTTGAACATGCCCCTTTCAATTACAGATTCAATTTCACAGAATGAGCAGCATGCATGTCTATGACTCTACAACACTTACTAGTAAATTATTTGCCATGTAGAAATATCATTTCTACCAAGACATTTGATTTATGAGGTTAGTGATGTTGGACTGCTATTGTTTTGTACTGTACATGCATGCTTTTTTGGGAAAAAGGTATTTTAGCATTTAGCAATGTTAAAATCAGTGGCTTTGTCTTGATTTAACTGCAGGTTGATGATTTTATTCTGACCACAGCCAAAAACTGAAACTCAAAGTATGAAGTGTTTTTTTCTGAGTTTTATTCTCACTGTTGGAAACAGCACTGAAACACAACTGAATCATACTTCAATTACTCAACAAACAAAAAAGGAAGATTGTTTTAGTTTAATGTGTTGAGTTGTAAGATATCTGGGCCTCCAAATACAACAGCGGTGAATGAAAAGGTGTGAGCAAACATTTCAGTGACAGACAAATAAGACCCAGTGATTCCCTGATAGAAACACAAACAATGACACATCAATTATGATCTTGGAACAAGTGAACAACAGAGAACAGCGCTAAAGTGTTTTTTCACCAATATATTGACACCAATGAAAGTATCTTAACACCATTTGGACATTATTCATTACTTATTAAGTGGAATTGATCTAAAAGTCATTTTAGTTGTTAAAGGAACAGTTCGGCCTTCAGTTCGGCCTTTTGAGAGTGAGATGTTCAGATGGATATGTCAAACAGCTGCAGTCAGGACGTAGTTAGCCTAGCTTAGCATAAAGACTGGAATGAGGGGGCCTGGCTCTGTCCAAAATGATAACAAACACTTAACGGCTCTAGAGCTTACTGATAGGTTTTTATCTTGTTTTGCATATCTGTTTGTGGACACGTTCAACAGTTTGTGGAGTTATGTGCTAAAAACTATTTCTTGAGTAAAAACTGTTTACCCATGGGCTCTCAAATGTGGTCAGTGAGCACAGCTTTGGCTCTATGTACCAGCATGATGGTACCAAACCTGGCAACCACACATTCTAGTCACTGTGCCTGCTTGGTGTTTATCAGGAAATAGTTTCAGCACATAAAACCCCCTAAAACCATGCATTGTTGTTTTTACATTCATGTTTGGGCATGGATTAAACCATCATGTTCATTATTTCAGAGCTGAAGACTGTCAGGTTCATCTGATTGATTTCTAATAAGGCCAATATTGGCTCAATATATCAGTGTAACCACAGCACTCCCAGTAGCGTGTGTGCGTGCGTGTGAGCGAGGGAGAAAGAGGATACGTTAATCTCCTTAGCTTCATTAAAACAGATAGCGGCGGATTAGCAGGAGGTGCATGTAAATGAACATAATTCCAGGAGAAATTGAAACAGAGGCAGAGATAAATACGTCATGAGGGACAGACAAATATAATCAAAATAGCAATTAATCGAATTCCCCTTACGAAGCATGGCCTGTTATTTGGTGGAATTAGAAGCAGCTACAGTAAGCTAATTGGTGAGGCCGATAGTCAGGATTAGCGTTGCGTGTCTCCTTCCCCCCTCTGTTCTCCACATCATCTCCATTCTGCCTCTTTCATGTCAGTTTTCCATCCTGTAATTCTCCTTCACATCGATCTTCACTGGCGCAACATTTTCTATAGGTATCCTCCAGGTTTCTTTGTCTCCTATTTCATTCATATTTTCCCATCTTTCTATCCTCTGCTTTTAGCTCCCTGTGTGTGTGTGTGTGTGTGTGTGTGTGTGTGTGTGTGTGTGTGTGTGTGTGTGTGTGTGTGTGTGTGTGTGTGTGTTACCACCTTAAACAGGCTTTGGTCAGTACATTGTGACATCACTGCTGGGTGTGGTTACAGCGCTGACCACAGACAGCAGTGATTTATGTTCACTGTGAAATACATAACCTAATCACAGCAGTGGCATGTGGGTGTTGTATGAAATGAAGATAGACTTCCAACCTTTCCCTATCTGTCCTTTAACAGAAAAAGCAGATCATAATTTGTCTAGATTCATTTCAGAATAAAGCAGTTTCCAAGTTTTAGCATTTGCTTACTTGATATTCTGCCATTTCAGACATATTCACTAATATTAGTAAAACTTTCACACAAAAATGTGCTTTTCTTATGTTTATGTCTAGGCTAAAGTAATAATCACAATGGTTTGTATCGCATATTGGAATCAAAGTTAATGTATAAAACAAGTTTAAAAAATTAAAATGAAGCGTATCGTCAGTTCAGTCAGGAACACTCTTTTTAAGCTCTCATTCATTCACAAATATCCCGCTGTCCGACTTCTACTCCGTCAGCTGACTATGGGCTCTATGTTACACCAACCACGATCACCCTAGACCCCTCTTCAACTTTTTTTAAGCCAAGGACCCCTTAACTGAAAGAGAGATGGATCACGGACCCCCTACTGCATATATTGTATAAAATGAAGTTGCATATTAAACCGGGCCTACAATAAGGTGTAGTAGGGTGGGCTAAAGCCTTTATTCATTAATTTTAGTGCATAGAATACTAAGCTATTAAAATACTAGTTGTTGGCATTACAAATCATGTTTTAATGTGACACAGTGATTCCTCAGGATGAACTGCATCTGTGGATGGCTACCTAAGTGACTACCTTACCTATAGGTCAGTAAACCTATCATATACTGTGTTTTTTTTCACAAACCCGATTTATATTTGCTAATAATATGTTGGATTTGTGTCAAGACATTTTCATTTTTAACAAAACGTTCAAAACATTATACAAATTATTATACCATAATTTGGTGCCCCCCACCCCCCCCCCCCCCATCCCAACTCTAAGGACCCCCTGTTGAAGATCTCTGCACTAAGCTAATCATGATCACAACTCCTAACCGTTATATACCCAATGTAGACGACACTGACTTTGACAAATGTTCTGTCCTATCCTTTCCTTCATCCGTTCCTTTTTTTTATTCGTCTTTCTTCTTTACACTCTTTTCTTCTCCCGGCCTTGTAGACAAACAAAGCTACAGAAGTCATTTGGTTGATTCATACCCTCCCCACCCCTCCCTTCCCTCTGCGCTCGGCATTGATTGTGATGCCTTCCTAAACGGCCCCCCACCGAGGGCGCCAACACACTTTTATGAAAGATCCAGCGTTTCCCTAAAAGCTAATCATGTTAGACATCAAAGAGCGAGGCTGCTGCCTTGATCAAGACACATCTGAAGACATTGCCTATTGCTCTGCTACTGCTGCTCAGGATTAGGCCTAGCATGTGTGTGTGTGTGTGTGTGTGTGTGTGTGTGTGTGTGTGTCTGCATACGAAGGTGCAGAGAAAAGGAGTGGAGATGTATAAAAGATTCAGTGCCATGCACAGATATTTAGTAAGAAAAGCCTTGAGTGAACAGAAAGGACAGGAGGAGAATCACTGATTTAGTCTACAAAATGTTCTTTAGACAAATCGGATACATTGTCTGTTAATGATAATAAATGGCAAGCAGTGTAACATTACATCTTGCATGGCTACTTTTGGATTCACAAGAGAAATAAAAGGGCAATTTTCTTTTTCTCATCTCTGACCCTGAACAGTGACAAGAAGAAGACCAACAAATCAACTTATTATTTTTATTTTACCAGTATATTTGTCAGGGACAATACATATAGTCATTGATACATCTAAAGTGCAGCCGATGCAATTTATGTGGGACTTAGCCTTGTCCCTGGTTGCAACCAAAACACCGCGGGCGTGGAAGCGCCGCGAATAGCTGTGAAGTGCCATGAAGCGAGCTATTTTAATTTTGGCGCCCATGTTATCCAAATTGGCGTGGAGCGGCTGCACCGGCCCGCACGCTTCAGCGATAGTTTCAGCTTGTCCTCTATTTCTTCCGTGAGCCGTGAGCGAATGTGTCAGCCCAAGTAGGTAATCGCATACAGGAAGGCCACAGTGCAGCTTTATGGTGATTTTGACTTGTCAGCTGTGTCTACAGAGATACGCGATCAGGCACACACGCACACACAGCCGAGAGGAGAAGGATCGCTTTGTTACCGGCAATGAGAAATTTGCGTCCGGTATGAATGGCCAGGCGCGCGATCAGGGTCAAATCTACGCTTCACAGCTATTCACGGTGCTTTAGCGTGCAGTGTGGTTTTCGCTGTTAGGCTTTTAGAAATGATACACATGGTAAAACACTATACAACAGTTGAGGCAGATAAACAGGCAGTCACATATGTATACCACATACAGTACATGCATAAAGACGAATGATACAGCAGACTGAGGCAGCAACCTAGATGGTTAAAAGCATTAAAAGTATTAAAGCATTCACATACATACAGTACATAAAAACCAACAGGAAAACAAACACAGCCAGGCAGACATATGTAACTAAGGATAAGAAGTAAAGATATTTACAAAAAATATATAACTTCATTCATCCTTTAACTTAACTTTAATAGTATTATTACTTCCTTAAATGAATGCATTTCCATTTGAAACAGTGCAATAGTATCCAGGATAGTCACACCCTTATTGGCAGGATGACATTTTTCAGTGCTATCCAAATCCTTAAAAAATCAACATAATTTATTATGATGTTGATTTTTTTATTTATACAACGGTTTCCTTTTCGACTTTGGGGCCTTTCAGCTACATTTCAAGGGAGTGAAGTTTGCTCCGCTGTCATTAGATACCCTAAGTATGGAACTATGGTCACATGATAAGTTGAGTTCATGCACGTCTGAGGGCTGGGATAATTAACATATATTTAAAAATGCAAATCTTCACTGCCTTGTCTGTTAGTCAAACAGATACAGATGCATAGTGCTGAGTGATTTTCCTCTTGCTGTCCATTGCAGGCTTGGTATCAGCTGTTTAAAGCTCCACAGACGTGTGAAACAAAGCCAGTGTCAGGCCTTTGTTCAGCGGCTATCTGCAAGCAGAGATACACTTGCTTTCCCTCTATTACCACCTCATCATGTCGAATTGCTTCAGTATGTTTAACTGAAAATTAAGGTGATTGCAGTCACATTTTAATAGAATTGTGATTTGTGTGTGAACTCCCCTGAGGTAAAAGAGATTCCACATGAATGGACACGCACACACACACACACACACACACACACACACACACACACACACACACACACACACACACACACACACATACCCCCCCCCCCCCCACACACACACACACACAGTGACAAGCGTGCTCTCAGGTGACATTATTCTGAATCCCATTAAAACGTCTGTGGTTATTATTGTCATTTGATTGGACCGTATTTTGACACTTGCATAATATTATAAAGCTAACAACACATTGTGTCTGCAGCCCTCCGAGGTAATGCTAAATGAGTTGAGGGAGTATCTGCTGACAGTCCTTGACACAACGTGTTTGCCTTGCATATTGCCAGTATTCATCAAGGGTGTGTCAATAAACACATCCCATTAACACAGAGGGCTTACAAAGTGTCTGCAGTGATGAAGGTCTGATGCCACTTCTTCATTAGTTCATAAGAAATGTATGGCATTCTGTCTAGGTCTACCTTCACAGGTAAAATGTAAATGGACTTATTTATTTAGCGCTTTTCTAGTCTTATGGCGCTTACCCACTGCTAGTACCAGCTCTACTCTACTCGGCTCGACCGCTGTGCCCCGTCCTCCATTTTCCATTGCAGATTTAGTACCGCGTGAGGCAAGCGTGGCTGGTCGTCATAGCAACGCCGCAGGAAACTGCAGTGACCTAACGCGACACACACACACAGAACGTGGAAGGTGTGTTGTTTTTGACTCTTGGCATGTGGCTGTTTGCCAGAAGACACATTTTGTTTCAAAAGAAACCACCGCTGACTAAACTATTTAAAAATGGCGGGTTTGTTCAGGACACCACCGTCTGTCGCTAGCAATGATGACGCAGTGATTAGTGACGATTCTCTCCAACCAATCAGAAGTCTGCAGATTTTCACGTCACCTTTTGGTATTGCCTCAGCTCGCTTGGAACCTCGACGGAGGCGATACTAAAAAAAACAAAAAAGGCAGGTAGAGTCAAGCAGGTACCATGTAATGGAAAAACGCCATTAACGACTACTCAAAGCGCTTTAACATAGTACAGGAACCATTCACCATTCACACATATACTGTGGTTGCTATACAAGGTGCCACCTGCTCAACAGATAAACAGTCATACACATGGGAGCAATTTGGGCTCAGTGTCTTGCTCAAGGACACTTCAACATGTAGACTGCAGGGCCAGGGATTGAACCACCAACCTTTTGAGTGGAAGGCGATCGCTCTACCACCTAAACCACAGCCACAAGGTAAGCCACACGTGATTCCCGCTGTCACACTCAGGTGTGTGTGTGTGTGTGTGTGTGTGTGTGTGTGTGTGTGTGTGTGTGTGTGTGTGTGTGTGTGTGTGTGTGTGTGTGTGTGTGTGTGTGTGTTCTTGTTTAACTACAGTCATGGGGTCCAAAAACCGGGAATAGAGTATACTTGTGGGGTCCGGACAGCTTTGTGGGGCCAAAATGCTGGACCCCACAAGGTTAAAAGGACTGTTTGAGGGTTAAGACTTGGTTTTAGGATTAGGGTTAGAATTAGGTTATGGTTAGGGTGAGGGTAAGGGTTAAGGTTAGGCATTTAGTGGTGATGGTTAGTGTAAGGGGCTAGGGAATGCATTATGTCAATGACGGGTCCCCACAAAGATAGAGAGACGCACTTCTGTGTGTGTGTGTGTGTGTGTGTGTGTGTGTGTGTGTGTGCGCAAGTTAGATCAGCAAACACTTTGTAAATAAACCAAATTATCTAAACCTCTTCATTTGAGAATAAATGTGAAAGTGAGCACATCTAAATGTACAAGTAGATATTGATATATATGACATGGTCGTGATTCTTAATTTCTTATTCTTTTTTTAAATATAGTTGTTATTGGTGCCACAACATTGGTACAAAGTCTGTACAAATCACTTTTCCCATTTGTTTTTTCCATTTCCCCCCAAAATGTTTAAATGGTTTAAAACAGCCTCTTGACTAATCTTTGACATAAACCATTCTTTGATCCACTCAACATCCTCTAAGCTTAACTAATCCTCATTCATAATGTCTGCTTTTTTTAAACTCAAAAAATGGATATAATGTCATGAATTAGGTTTATTGACCATGAATAAAAAAACATTTTAAAAAAGTGACAAACATTTTAAAAAAAATGTCAAAAGCATCAGAAAAAAAAAGTTCAATTTTGATCCGGAAGGACAACAAGTACATGGTTGACGGGAAGACAACACAAGAGTTAAAGGTATTATATTTCTGCTAAATTCTAAATATAATTACACAAATCCATATATGTTATGTTATTCTGTAACCACTACTCTCCTATAAGAGTATGGAGTGACAGCAGTATGTCCTAGTACACACTGCTGCCATCAGCACTGAGCTGGATTTTTGTCCTTGCTCATTTGTATTTCCTTCCAGGCCTTCCATAATAGCCTGGATATGTGTGTATGACAGGACTTTAATTGCCTGAGTTAACAAGGTGAGCTCCACTCGGCCACCTTTTGCATAGCACAAATCATAGCAGGGATATTCAGATTCAATCCCCCGTAAACTATTCACCCGAACGGGAAGTGCGAGAGCATAAACCTGGGCAATAACAGCAATATGTGGCGGGATCTAAAGTGGTAAATCCTTAAATGATGTTCTAACGCTGGGCGAGTGACTTCATTGGGGTGAGGTGACCCCACTCTTCCTACACAGAGAGGGAAAAGGATATACGAAGAATACGAGTGGGCCAGGCAGTAGGATTTAGAGATTGTCATGTAAAAGCGTGAACAAATGGAATGGAAATGGAAGTAAGAAAAACATTTCCAAGGGTATTTGTTAGGTCTTTATTCTATCTAGTGATGTGTCATGAGGGAATTTTTATTTACTATAATTTACTAAAATACTATGAAATCAACTTTAATGTACAGACATATTTTAGCATAATTGTCGTGCGTTGTTTTGGACCGAGGTCTTAATCTTATTACAGACTGAATGTAGGGAACATGTGAACCCATCCCCCCCCCCCCCATCTGGTACAAAGTCATGTTACATGTCGGCTGCTACGGTAGATGAAACACTCTTCACTATGTTTGATTTGATCATTAGAATGTACTCCTTGAATACTGGGTACTTCAATCTTAATTTGTAAACCCTAAAAAATATATACATATACTGTGTGTGTGTGTGTGTGTGTGTGTGTGTGTGTGTGTGTGTGTGTGTATATATACAGGGCCTGAAGTTAACTTTTTTGACCACCAGCCACTGTGACTTTTTACCAGCCATTTTTGTTTTGCCTCATAAAGGTGAAAAACAGGAATTGCTGTGTCTCTATGATTCTACCCTGTCCATTGATGGTAGTCTACTCGTGGACATTGCACCGTCATCACATGCTGTAGTAGGGGGGGCCAGCCTTGATAATCCTGCATAAGGGTTCACATAGACAGTGAAAGTTGCAAAAAAAAGTTTAAATTTCTTTTTTTTTGTATAGTTCTTTAAAAATAAAAAGGAAACTTGTTTGGGGAGAATAATAATTATTACTATTAATGAATTACTCTGGGCTGAGATTTCCTAGGAACCTTACCAAAAAGGCTCAGGATGCTGCAAATGTTGGTATAATATGAATATGGCTGGTGGATTTAAGACAAAAAATAATAATTTATTGAATGAATCAAATATGAACATATCTGTCATTGTCAGTGGCTTGTTGATCTCTACATTGTTAGTTAATTTCCTATCCTGGCCTGGGACACACATTCATACGGTTTAATAAAGTACTTATTGGACTTTAACTTAGCATTGCACTTACAATAACGAGTGTAACTGTCCTCAATTTAGGTCATCCTGTACGTCTCATCTCCAGATTTTCCTGCATCCACCGTGTTTGTTTGTGTTTGTGTGTGTGTGTGTGTGTGTGTGTGTGTGTGTGTGTGTGTGTGTGTGTGTGTGTGTGTGAGTCACGGTGGGAACTAAGCAGCCCCGCCCGCTGCAGGCAGCCAACAGGATGTAAACAGCAGCTGCTGACTTTAGAGTGAATAAACGTCACAGCGTACATTGATGGTAAAATGTATACAGGTTGGCAGGGCGGTCTGAAATGTTTTGCACGGTCTTTCGCTGTACGTTTTGTTGGTAAATGTGAGATGTTCGAGTCACACACACATCTCGTCTACATATCAGAAACTAGGAAATGATCAACCCGTGAGAACCACTCCCGCTTGGTCATTGGCTGCACGTGGGACTGCTGGGATTGTCACGAGTAATGAAAATGCGATAGGGGGACCTGGCTGTCAATCAATGTCTTCCAATGATGCGGGCCCCTGATTGGTCCGGGCCCGTAAGCAACCCTGTACCCTGCTTACCGATGGTTACGCGTCTGAATCACTCAATTCTCATTGGCTACCTGCCAATGTGGCAGGTAGATTGACAGTGTTACCAGCCAATTGCAAAATTCACCCGCATTTGGTGGGTCGTCAGGTGTTAATTTCATGCCCTGTGTGTGTGTGTGTGTGTGTGTGTGTGTGTGTGTGTATATATATATATATATATATATATATATATATATATATATATATATATATATATATATATATATATATATATATATAAGTTGGAAATAAAGGTTTTGAAATTGACTAGAGGAAATTTCAAAGAGGAGAATTCAGACAGATGAATGAAGAATTCAGTAGTGATTAAATGTAACAAGGTTTGAGAGAGGGTGCAGCTGTTCACAGGATGGCTGACACACCGGTGAGTATTTGGGCTGAATACCGGAGTGAAGCCGGGTCCAGATGGAGGCAGGAGCAGAGAGGAAGAGGAATGGGGAACCCAGCTGTAGGTCCTGTTTAGTGTTAATGTGCAGTGTTAATAAACACACTCAACTATGACAATATCATACCTGCGTCATCGCCGCCAGCATGGCTGTGGGCTCTCGAAGTATATTTCCTTTGTAAGTGACAGCTAATGTCTGTACAGTTGGTGTTTAGTGTGCATCACCAAGGACTGCACAAGCAGTCAAATTCATGCCAATGACGCACGGTGAACATTTGCTTTGGCTTCCGTGTTAAAACACCTTTGGTCTTAGTAAGAGAAGCTTTGCACACTCCCTGCCTCACCATCCATTCACAGATCCTATCACAGCGGCTTACTCTTGGCAACGTAAACCCAACAGGCCTTGTGCTGGATCAGAAAGGCCTGATCGTATAAACACACCTGATTGGACATTAGCTGGTGTGTGAGCTGGCCCTGAACAGAGACTGGAGACCTGCAGATGGTGCCCACAGTGCGGCATCTTGAATGGAGAGTCATCCTAGGCCACTTTTTTCACATTCAGGTAGGATCTCTGAAAAGTGCTGTTGCTTCCTCCTTAGCACTCCTTTATAGAACCTACCATGTGTGCAATATAACTTACTTTTAGCTTTGGGTCACTGTTTATAAGTGGAAAGCAAAAGCTGAAAATGGCCAATCCTGTCAGACCGGTCGCGATCAGGTGTGGAGCGACCGCGCCGGCCTGCACGCTGCTGCGATTGTTTCGGCGCTCCCTCTATTTCTTCCGCAATCCGCGAGTGAATGAGTCAAGCAAGGCAGGTAAATATAGTGCCTTGTGAAAGTATTCGGCCCCCTTGAACTTTTCGACCTTTTGACACATTTCATGCTTCAAACAAAGATATAAAACTGTAATTTTTTTGTGAAGAATCAACAAGTGGGACACAATCATGAAGTGGAACGAAATTTATTGAATATTTCAAACTGTTTTAACAGATAAAAAACTGAAAAAATGGGCGTGCAAAATTATTCAGCCCCCTTAAGTTAATACTTTGTAGCGCCACCTTTTGCTGCGATTACAGCTGTAAGTCGCTTGGGGTATGTCTCTATCAGTTTTGCACATCTAGAGACTGACATTTTTGCCCATTCCTCCTTGCAAAACAGCTGGAGCTCAGTGAGGTTGGATGGAGAGCGTTTGTGAACAGCAGTTTTCAGTTCTTTCCACAGATTCTCGATTGGATTCAGGTCTGGACTTTGACTTGGCCATTCTAACACCTGGATATGTTTATGTGAACCATTCCATTGTAGATTTTGCTTTATGTTTTGGATCATTGTCTTGTTGGAAGACAAATCTCCGTCCCAGTCTCAGGTCTTTTGCAGACTCCATCAGGTTTTCTTCCAGAATGGTCCTGTATTTGGCTCCATCCATCTTCCCATCAATTTTAACCATCTTCCCTGTCCCTGCTGAAGAAAAGCAGGCCCAAACCATGATGCTGCCATCACCATGTTTGACAGTGGGGATGGTGTGTTCAGGGTGATGAGCTGTGTTGCTTTTACGCCAAACATAACGTTTTGCATTGTTGCCAAAAAGTTTGATTTTGGTTTCATCTGACCAGAGCACCTTCTTCCACCTGTTTGGTGTGTCTCCCAGGTGGCTTGTGGCAAACTTTAAACGACACTTTTTATGGATATCTTTAAGAAATGGCTTTCTTCTTGCCTCTCTTCCATAAAGGCCAGATTTGTGCAGTATACGACTGATTGTTGTCCTATGGACAGAGTCTCCCGCCTCAGCTGTAGATCTCTGCAGTTCATCCAGAGTGATCATGGGCCTCTTGGCTGCATCTCTGATCAGTCTTCTCCTTGTATGAGCTGAAAGTTTAGAGGGACGGCCGGGTCTTCGTAGATTTGCAGTGGTCTGATACTCCTTCCATTTCAATGGAAGGAGTAGGAGCTTGCACAGTGCTCCTCGGGATGTTTAAAGCTTGGGAAATCTTTTTGTATCCAAATCCAGCTTTAAACTTCTCCACAACAGTATCTGGGACCTGCCTGGTGTGTTCCTTGTTCTTTATGATGCTCTCTGCTCTTTAAACGGACCTCTGAGACTATCACAGAGCAGGTGCATTTATACGGAGACTTGATTACACACAGGTGGATTCTATTTTTCATCATTAGTCATTTAGGTCAACATTGGATCATTCAGAGATCCTCACTGAACTTCTGGAGAGAGTTTGCTGCACTGAAAGTAAAGGGGCTGAATAATTTTGCACGCCCAATTTTTCAGTTTTTTATCTGTTAAAACAGTTTGAAATATCCAATAAATGTCGTTCCACTTCATGATTGTGTCCCACTTGTTGTTGATTCGTCACAAAAAATTACAGTTTTATATCTTTATGTTTGAAGCCTGAAATGTGGTAAAAGATCGAAAAGTTCAAGGGGGCCGAATACTTTCGCAAGGCACTGTACATACAGGAAGGCCACAGTGCAGCCGGATGCTTTACAAAATAAAACAAATTTCAAAATAAAACACCAAGGTTTGTGGTGATTTTGGCTCTCTTGACTTCTCAGCAAGACAGGTGATCAGACACACGGAGACAGACAGACAGATGGACAGAGTAACACACAGAGAGAGAGAGAGAGAGAGAGAGAGAGATCAGGCACAAATTACCGTTCACGGCTATGTGTGTTTCTGCTGTGAGTTGGAACTAAATATGAGTAAATAAGCTCAGCTAAACTACTTCAAAGATCAAGGTGCATGCATGGAAAACATGTTTTGTCCAGTTTCTTCTCACGTGATGTGAATGTGGCATGAGGATGCTGAGATACTTGAAGGATTACAAATCCAATGCTCGCTGCTTGCTGGCACGCATGTGTGTTTCCAGCTGTCTTTAGTCCTGATGAACATGCAGTTTACTAGAGACTGTTGAAGTCAAGAGCTCCTACACGAGCAACCTTAATATATCAGGCAGCAGTGGAGGACAGGCATGTGCTGGTTAAAATGGAGGTAAGGTAAGGAGTAGTAGCAATAAATGTATTGATCATGTGGGACTGTTTTAAAAATTAAAAAATGGATGACAGAAAGGACGAAAGGACAAAAGAAAGATCTAATTATACATGTTTTGCTTATTTTGTGTTCTTTAAGATAAAATATGATTTTAGTGTCACTTTTAAAGAAGAGGACAGATCTGTTGTTTTGAGCAGTCTTAAAAATAAAAGGAATATTTTTCACTCATTTGTCATTGCTCATCCTGTTAAAAACTAAGAACACTTTGTGTGTATTCTATAATTTCAGCTCGAATAGTTACTATTCGAGCCAGCCTTTGTCAGTTAACTCATCACTTATGGTGGCGGTACACTGGGTTCAACACGACAATGGCAATGTGCTGCCAACAGAAAGTAAAAGCTACACTGACTGCCTTTGTAAATATTGTAATGTAATAATCAAAGATAGATCAGTAAAATAGATTGTTTTTAATTGCAAATGGACTGTATTTATATGGCCTTTTCCTAGTCTTAACAACTACTCAAAGCGCTTTAACATAGTACAAGAACCATTCATACACTGTGGCCGAGGCTGCCGTACATGGTGCCACCTGCTCATCAGATAAACATTCACACACATTTACTCTCCGATGGTGCAGCATCGGGAACAATTCGGGGTTTGGTGTATTGCCCAAGGACATTTCAACATGAAACTGCAGGGCCAGGGATCAAACCACCAACCTTCTACCTGGAAAGCAACCGCTCTACCACCTGAGCCAAATCGCCGCAACTAAAAGAGGTCCCTAAGCATATGAAATGTACACAATTAAAATGTGCTGATGGGTCCAGGAGAATACTAGTTACTGCCAAAAGTAACAGAGTTACTGTGTAACACTGATTATAAGCCACCAATCACTACAGTTTTGATCCATGCTTTTCAGTTTCAAACACAGATGCAACTAACAGCTTATAGATGCTAACTGCTATAACTTGCTACAGCCTTGGCAGGCGTTGTGCATTGGAGGCCATTATAATTATTTGTGTGATACACCATTTATTACATTATCTAGTTTGATGCTACTGTAACACTAGAGAATACCTGCTCCTTTCATCCCTCTGGGCTTTCTGTTTGTGCCCTTCCCAACATGAAATCTGATTTGTCAGGAATTCTGCTTTTCAACAGAACATTTCCACCAAGGCCAACCGTATTTGTCAGGAATGTTTTCCCACTAAAAGCAGTATTTGCTGGCCTTTGAAGTCGAACATCAGTCAAACCCTACCAACACGGCCCATACAAAGCCCCACATACCAGTTCTTGCCTTCCTTCCATTCATCTACCTGTCCACCCACCTCTACATCTTTCATTGGGCCGTCTGTTGTGACCATGGAGATAGAATGTCTTGAAGATAAAGCACTGCTTTTCTTAAGGTTTCCGTGCAAGAAACGCACAGTTGCACACACAGTTGATCAGTCGAGCCATTCAAGCCGTGTTTAAATACGTCAGTGACAAGTAACAAGACTGAACAGGAAAACAGGATTGTAGGGGAAACTTACCTCCAAACTACTGAGATTGTGGTTAAAATCAGTAAAACTAGGTCCATGAAGAAAGTGAGTGGATGGATCAAACTTGGCAGAATTACAATGTTTTTTTTCTTTTCTTTGTGTGTATTTAGTCGTACATTTTCTTTCACAAGTTTGCGTTGTCTTTATTTTAGACAAGAGAAACAGGAAACAGGAAAAGAGAGAGAGAGAGAGAGAGAGAGAGAGAGAGAGAGAAAGAAAGAGATGCAACAAAGGTGTTACGGCTGGGTGGAGGAGGACTCCGGTGCGGACACAGATCACGGTAGACAGAGAAGCAAGAAACCAGATTTATTTAAGGAATAAATAACAGGAGCAAAGGCTGGGTGTGTGGGCTGGTGACAGGCAAGGTTAAGACAGTGGTTTCCAGGCGTTGACATGAAGAGTGGAGGAACTAGAGGCCTGTACTTCAAAGCAAGATTTGGCGTTAACGAGGTAACTTCAGGTTCAACCCAGGGTTTTGTGTATCACGACGGTGGATCACTTGTTACCGGGTTCAATCGCCGTGGTAACTTATGCTGAACACCTAACCTGGTCGGGAGCAGGTTAAGTTGGAGATTAGAGATCAACCGGGGTAAAAGCACCGCCTACTGACCAATCAATACTGAGGTGCACTCAGAAAAGTTAAAACATTTAGAGACTGACAACCCCGTTAACGTTCCCTGATGGGTATTGTTATGAAAGATATAGATTTTCAGCGGAGGGAATTACGTATAGGCTATTTGTCAGCTTCTTGAGCCGTGTGTTGCCAATGCGTACGTCAGTTTGAATTATTTTTATATATTTTATTTGCTTTCATGATCGCTTACAACTGCCAGGGTTGCAACTGAAATAATAGGCTAAAGCAACGACAGTTTATGGAAAGCACAAGTGTAATTAGGGTCAGATCTTGTGCCTGACTGATGGAGAAATGATATTGATGAGCGTTGTGATTTACGCATAACAGCGTCAGCTATTTTTTTGCCAGCTTTCCTTCCCGTTTTAGGTTGCATCTACTGTATTGCGTTTTGGCTGTAAAGCCATGTCTATGTTCTTCATATTTATGTAGAATTATAGTTTGCTATTCTGATGTAAAATATGCAGCTCTGGTAGATGTTTGTGATTGGCCATGCTGTGCAAACACCGCCTCTTTTATGTGAACGCACGCGTCTCTAGATTGGAAAACCCTGGGTTGATTGAACTAGTTGTTAACCACCGTCGTGACACAGCTTATGTGGGACTGCGGTTGTTAGGTTTGGTGAAGCTGGATAACTGAAATAACTCAGTGATTGAGTGCAGTTGAGTCAGATCATACAGCTGAGTCCAATCCTTTGGATCTCCACCACGCCCAAGACACACCCACAACACAGACAACAGAAAAAAGGTAGAGACAACAACAAAACACAGAGCCACAGCACTGGCTGTGACAGTGGGTCCCGGGCCTGACTTAAAGTGGGAATTGTGCCATTGGAGGGCATTTCTACTTTTAGGATTGTGATTAGACGTGGGGAAACAATGCACCCTTACCTCTGCACTTTGACCGAAAGGGCCTGAAAGAAAACTGCACTTACCCAAAGGACGCCTGCAGCTTTGATGGTGGACAACATTGCTACTGTTGCCTTGCGTTGTCTTTCTGAGCTGCAGCTCAGTGACAGATTGACAAACGCTGATACCCTGAGACACTGAAACAGGATTTCAAATGCAGTTCATGCAATCCAGGTGCCCTTGAAGACACTCTGCCGGTGTGTACGTACTTTCAATGAATCGCTGTCTCCCAAAACAGACCATCCGTCACCCAATGTCCATCAGCTTTGCTCTCTATTTTCTTCCTGAAGATAGTGATTACAAAATGAAAAAAGGTAAATGCAATAAATGTAAATATGAGGAATATTTAGAAATATGACAACGGCTTCCCTGCAATGAGGTTTGAATAAGAAATCAAAATATTTTCCAGCAGGGTGGCTTGTGTACCATTACCTTGTCAAATAACAACCTCAGCGTTACGTAGTGACCCTGCTTAATTTTAGTCACAACCAATTGTTTGGAAAAATCCACTACAGCCCAATGATTTGATGTTTGTCTGTAATTATTCTCATATATGTCAGAAATTCACAATTACACTTTGCACAGGAGCGACTCTACTGGCTCCAAAAAGAGGTCTGTTTCTATAGAAGTCTATGAGAAAATGAGCCCACTTCTCACTTGATTTATTACCTCAGTAAACATTTTCATAATGAGTTTATCATCTCAATCGCTAATTTCAGGTCTTCTTCAATACAATATATTTAGTAAATGATGGTCCTATTTTTTTTTTTTTTTTTGAAGGACGATAAAGCAAGGGAAGCTTTAAGACCTGTCAATCAGCACAGACGATTAGCAATGCTAAGCATGCTAACACTGTGGACATTAAAATAGTCCTGAATTTGTTTTTGTCTGTTGTCTGTGTTTTCATCTTAAATTGTGACCCTCTTACTGTGTGTTTTCACTTCAGCAACGTTAACTGGAACATTTTGGACGCCTAAAAATGTCTTGTTCAGCGTTCTACAAAGCAAGCTAGCTACTGCTGATGAACGGCTCCAGTACCCAGAGGTCTTCTCCACTGGATGACTCCCTTCAGAAGGTTTGAAAATCTGCAACATTCCCTCTTTAGCGTTTAGCTTAGTGCAGCACCATTGCAACCATAAACAACACTGGCTTAGCCCCGTCATCCTCCCCAGCTACACCCTCTCATCAAAAATCATCACGTCTAGTTTCCAAAAACCAAGATCAAGGTGCCAAATCGCCAAACTCGAGGCTTCAAAACGCCAGTCCACACACCAATGGGTGATGTCACCGCTACTATGTCCAACTTCTAGTGTGTCATAAGTGATGATTTTTGTATGAATCTAAAAAACGAAAGATTCTGTGTTGCCTGCTGCTAGCCACCGTCAGTCTGTCAGAGCAGCACTTCACCACGAATATCAACAGCAAATCTGGCCATCAGTCGTCAAAGTATTTTTCAGCCAGCAACAATTTTAACTAATCCAACTAATTCTCACCAACTAAAAATAAATACTGGCTCATTCACTATTTTCATTACATCACATAGCCTGTCTCTCTAATAAGCCTGTTTCAAGGAAAGACCTGGTTATCTTTAGAGGCCTTGATCACTATTGGAGAATTTAAGATAAAAAATCCTTTAGAGAAATCTCAAGTTAGACCCAAATGGCCAAAATGATCCATGCAGACTTTAGAACGGAGCCCACATTCCCATATGACCCTTAGGCTATAAAAATAAATACTAATGCCTGGGTTAATATTGTGTTTACTGTAGATATCAGACCCCAGAGGATGAATCGTCGTCGGCTCTGTAATGTGAACAAAATGTGAAAAAAGCATCCAAAACTGGTGGCTTTCCACCACTCACTACAGGCTACATGTATTTTATTTTTTGTCATCGTTTTTGTCAGCAGTGATATTACAGCAGCATGTGGGAGCTAGTTATACATGACTCATACAGCAAGAGGGAATATGTTAACGCAAACGAAAGCATGATGGAAAGTTTCCCAATCCTTACAGTTTGTGTGTGTTTAATCATTTCAATCCAGTATTTCTATTTTAATAAATTAATCTGTTCATTTTCAGTCATGTCATACAAATGACCGTACAGTAAACAACAGTGTTGTCATATATGAGATGGTTTCTGTTGTTCTGTTTGTGATGTTGGTGCAGATCATCCTCGGTGACCACAGGTGAACATCATTAGGTCCTCTTAGCAGTAAGTGTACGGGAGCTGTCCGGGTTAAACTGCAGTAAATTACATTATGTTAAAAGTTGCACTCACTTGGTAAAATGGGATGTCAGAGTTCCATATCTTAATCTCATTACGTTTCTGTTAAACTTCCCGTACCCCCGGCACAAAAAAAGGATGTGATATCGCGGCTCTGATACAAGTAATAAAAGCTTATTGATCAGATTGATCACAAACTATAAACAGTGTATGAGAGTGAAACTACAGTTTATAGTCTGGTGTGGTGGTGCACTAAAAACAATGAGGAAACACAAGAACAAGAACTTCTCCTTTTACAAACATAGTGCATCCGCTCGGTCAATGTTGAACAGCGACTGCATGGGCTTTAAAAGAAGTGCGTGGGAAGTATGCATTCGTAGGACAGAAGTAGTATTATGGGAGCAGGTGCCAGCTTGGTGTGAGATAGACCTTTGAGTTTCTGCCTGAACCCTACCCGCCAGGTTCGCCCGGGTTGGGCTAATTTCTCAAAATTCCCCTGGGCTTGAATCGGGTCGAGTTTGCGCTAATTTGGTTTTTTTTTGGGTCTTTTTTTTAAATGCAGACCTTATAGTCTGTGTAATGTCATGAATAATGTATGGGCTGTGTGTCACCACCAGCTGTTTAAAAAAAGGTCACTGACAGCCTCGGCCAGTCCTGAGACTCCAGACTGTCATTATTAAGGAGACATATATTATACAATCTCTATTTAATATGGCATATGACAGTTTTTGGGCTGTGCTAAAACATTTGAGAAGTCAGCTGTCGGAGGTTGTGTCACAAACGCACTGAAAAAACTTAAGTAATTGACTAGTTGACTTCAATTTTAAACTACGTGGGTTAATGTTGGGTCGGCCTGGTCTTTTGAGGCCCGATCACAGCTCTAGGCTGCAGGTTTTAAGTAGTGGATTTTTTTCTGCTTCAGCATGAAGTAGTTTCTGTTAACTTGTGCTTTTAACAAACCTACTTCAATATTTCAATCGAGTATTCTGATACCTGAATGGGTTTCACCTTCTGTTCTTTGACTTTTAATGGCAAACCCATTTTTCGCCCTGGCACACCAATTCTTACTCCACTAATTGACAAGTCTAATCATTTGTTTCACTCCAGATAGCTGTTATTTCTGATAATTAATGTCATTGTCACCATGTTTGATTTTAAATATTTGAATGGATGATTTGAATATTAAGTGCCTCTCCCTCCTGTCTCCTTCCGGGCCGAGCTGATAAAGTGCCATGTCTAATTGGTCTATAACTTTGACAGTTAAAGCAATTAAGATGACAGGTAAGAGTGTTTAAAGGGGCTTGTACCTTGTACTGTAACCCCCACCCGTCTGCGTTGACAGCTCCCTCTCTGGCCTGTGCTCCACTTTTCCTCCTTCTTCCCTGCACTTATCTCCACCTGATTGGCAATTTAGCTTGAAAATGGGAATGAAACAATTTGGTGATCTTCCAGGATTCTTTGTATTCTGTCTGAACAGGATTCTTGTTAAAAGACTAATAGGCAAAATGTTTGCATCCAATAAAATTCCCTCATCTTATAAAAGTACCTACCTGCACCACAACATATCTGTTAGCAAAATGCATGTTGCAAAATTGTTGACTTAGCCAAGAGCTTCAGAGGGGTGGGGAAGCTGCCATGCTATTAGTTTCTTGTGATTTTTAACCATTAGGGTTCCAGTCAGACCTTCCTCCACAGCCCAGTCGGAGGAAGGTCTGGCTAGTCCACACAGCATTCCGGGATGGAAGAAAAGTGTGCTCTGGTTTATTGGCATTTCTTTAAAGCAATCGCAAATGTCATGGGCAGCGCTAAGCTCCACACAAAGCAAATTAGTGTCGGGAAGGAACTTGTTTTTGTGGAACATGTGTACGTTTAAAAGTAGTTTTAGTCAATAAATTAAAATTGCAGTGCATCAATGTATCGGGAAATAATCGGATTGGGACAAAAGCATCTCGTCCCAGCACTATCGTCTTGCAGTGTTTGAGTGATTTTTTAGTAATCTCTTTGCGTCAAGAGGTCTTAGCAGTTACTTGGCTCAATGGTGTTTTAAGCCCCCTACGTCGACTTCAAGGTAGTGCTGCGACCGTTGACTTCAAGGCACTACATCTCTAACCCTAACCATTGCCTAATCCTTGTGCGTTCCAGGCAGCACTGCCTGGAAGGCAATGTTGGGGGCTTAAAACACCAAACACCAGTTACTTGGGCGAGAACTATATTATCTGAACTGATAGAGCTACAAGAGCTAATAAGTTATGCCTTGGATTTGAAAATGTCTATAGCAACTCTGAGTGGTGGAGGATGTAGAAGGTGTAGGCAGCAATGCAAGCCTTACCCCCTCTGTCCTCCCTTTATACAGTACAACTGACTGAAATGCTCTCATAGTCAGATCAAAAAATTTACATTTAGGATGAGCGTTTCTTGTAGTGTAGAAGACGCAGAACCAATGGTATAGAGCTAAAGTCTCACACTACACACACCACTTAGTTTTATAACCAAGAACGGGATGTTTTGTCACAAAGCTTATTAGATTAGGACTTTGAAATTTTAGGTAAATATCATTATTACAAATCAAAGTGTTTTTTTCCGGCATGATAATGAAGTAGAGGAGGGGAAAACACAACACAAAGGGAACCTAGAGAAGGGGTGTGGATGTTCGGATGAGGACAAATAAACACAATGAGAGAGGGAGAGGAAAGCACGGCGGAGAAGAAATTCAAATTAAAGCCCCTCGAAGGTGTGCGCTTTATTGAATTCCCCATTTTTTTTCTTCCTATTGCTAACTCATCTGCTGCGGCAATAATAGAGGGAATGTTTTAGTTGATTAGCTACCTGCTGCGGAATGGCTATACATAATGCAGAGGAATACACTCATCAAAACATCCAAAATGGAACTGATTATTAGAAAGGAAAATACGCAGGATGAGAGAGAGGGATCAAGCGAAGGAAGAGGGGAGGGAAAAAAGGCACTGACCAGATGAGGTTCTGCTGGAAAACACCAGAAGGTTATGTATTTGTTTCACAGCAGCAGGGACACACAGAAACAGAGGTGAGAGAGAGAAAAAAGAAATGAACGGGGGAATTACCGGGAATAGAGAGAAAAAGAGTCGAAAAAACAAAAGTGAGGTCTTTGTAGTGCTGTATTGGGTGGCTCTTCTCCCTCTGTGTTGCCTGGCTGAATTGCAGTGACCTCGAGCGATTCTTTAACAAATAAGATTGCCTTTGTGTGTGCATTATTTTCTGTTGACATTTGCTAAGCGCTAGAGCTCCTGGCCATGGGAGATAGATGAGGGCCCTAAAATGTCTCTGTATCAGCTAGGCCCTTTCATGTTACCTTGAGAGCAGTGCTTGTGTGTGTGTGTGTGTGTGTGTGTGTGTGTGTGAGAGAGAGAGAGACAGTAGAACGAGGAGAGAGAGAAAAAGCAATGCGATTGCCGTTGAGCAGATATCCACCGGAGCTTTGTTTCTGACAGCTGAAGGTAAAGGTTATTGTGCTTCTTTTTTCTTCCACTGCTGTTGTCTGCTGCTCTGCTGTAAAAATAAGCATAGAAACGCTGTATTATTCGTTGTGGCAGGCCATTGAAAGTGCGCCCTCCCACTAACTTCCATTTACAGGCTAGATAATGGGTTGTAAGCAGGATCTCATATGTATTCATGCAAACGTCAGCCAACTTTGACCCACATCAAAACACAAACTCCAGCGCGGTCCAGCGTGCATCGTGGATCAGATGTGTTTCAATCCCACAGATCGCTAGAGTGCCAAAGGCATATTGAAATGCTGTAAGTGGCAGACAATTACATGTCAGTCAACACACAGTATGAACAAACACATAGAGACATGACGTAAATATCCAGATAAAAATGCATTAGTGAGATTACCCAAAATCCAGTTTACTCACATTTTAGTTCAAGGATAGTCTATGGGATTTTTAGTTGACAAATATGATTGTTCTAAATGTGTAGTGTACAAGAAAGCGTTGGTTCCCAACCGGGGGGGTCAGGACCCAACAAGTGGTCACAACAGTGGCGCCGGCCACTGTAATCCTCTACGGACTGTGCATACAATTGTTTTCTGTGAGACACGCAACGCATCTAACAATAACAATGCGTAAATGTACACAGGAGAAGCAGCTCTGTTCTGCTCTCTGCTCTGTTCACAGTCATTTTCTCATTAATTATACGTTACTTCACTAACAACCCATCCACTATTAATCGCAGTGTTCATTTTTAGGACTCGATCCGTAGATAAATTGGTTGCTGGACGCTGAGTATCGCTAAAGCCACAGATGGAGCTAGCATGTTGTTTAAATCATGTGTGTTAACATGGACATGAATATTGCGGTTATGAGGCTTATCCCGTTCTTGTTAATATTCGGGACATGATGTTTAAATGGCAGACAGAGAAATCATGTCACATCTCAGTACAGGCTTGCTGACAGCTGTCCTGAGCGCATCCACACTCTCTCTCTCTCTCTCTCTCTCTCTCTCTCTCTCTCTCTCTCTCTCTCTCTCTTTCATGATCTGGTCATCATGATATGATAAACGTACGTTAGGAGCACACTCTCATACACATTAATTATCAGAACAGCTTATTACGGGCGCAGTAAACCACTTCACTGTGCATACTATGAAAAAGAATCCTGCCGCCTCCACTGCGTCACAATATGAGTCCAAGAAGTGGCCAAAATGACCTGGATAGGAAATAACTAAGCACTACCACACAAGTGTTGTTTCAATGAATATCATCACTGCGGATTAACACATTATATTAGCCCATATTACTACAGACTTTTCTAACACTAAAACAGAGCTGGAGATAATTCTCTGTAGGTATGTCTCGACCAGAAACCTTGTACATTACACACTTCACGTGATCTATTGTTAATATAAATATAGTCTAGTGCAGAATTAAAGAAAATCAGTAAGAGTAAACATCCATATTCATTTAACCTGAAATTAACCTTTAGGAAAAGCCATCCATAGCAGAGCTTCTGTGTGCTTTGGCATCAGCCCATCCCCCACTGCAAGATGGACACATTCAATATCTGCCTGGGGAGGGGGGGGGTCCCAGGACTGATTTATTGTCAAATAAAATAAATTGATGTCAACTGATGATCAACCAACCATTTGAATGAAATATGCTAAGGTTTTCTCCTCCTCTTTTGTCTCTGTATAGATTTGCATAATCAAGAATGGTTGTGTGCATATACTGTGTTTTTGCATGCGTGTCCATTTAAATAATGCCACAACTATACATACCGGTAGCCCTACAATGAAGACATAACTCTGGCTTGTTCTGAGCCCCCACCCCCTCCCCCGAGTAACATATACTAGGTTTAGTGGACAGAGGTACTGTCAGAGTACTGCATATCAATTGTAAAAATGTTACTGTATGTATGTAATAAGCTAGAGGAAAGCATCTTCCCTCATTTCCCTCTTGCAAGATAGACAAGTCTGCATTGGTGGTGCCTCAGTGTACCACCCAATTGCTCACAGCCAGCATGAAAAATATTGGTCAATTGTAAAATACCATTGTGGAAAAGTACATTATGCTTAATCAAGACAACACGCAAACAGCACGTAGCCACTGCGAATGAAAATGAGCATGTGTGGCTAAATCTGGCTCGTTTATACGTTGCACTCAAATGCTCATCTTAATTCATGTGCATTCTCCCCTATTAAACAACATTGAGGAGTGCAACCCTAACCCTAACCCCTAACCCTTAACCCCCTGCATTGGTGGTGCCTCAGTGTAGCACCCATTTGCTTGTGTTTTACAGGGAACACAATTGAAAGAGCACTGCACCAGTTAAGCACTCCAATGAAATTGTCAGACTCATGGTGGACATTTTAAATGAAAGGATCAAAATCTGTGTAGCAGACCCAGATATATCCTCTTTTTTATTACTCACATTCTGCTTCCTTGTCAAAACCTGGCATCTGAGATTGAGTTGTGTCATGCTACGAGCGACTAATGTAGCATTAGGCCTCTTGCCTCAAGCAGAGTCTCTTAATTGCATCCATGTATCCTTCACTTGCGTCCTTTTCTTGCATCATAGCCCCTCCCACGGAGGAAGCATGGGAGGGACACAAGGAGAGAAATTCTGTTACTGTAACCTTTAAACACTGTTTGTTGCTACCGCCCTTAATTTACTGTTTTCGGTCAAATTTGAACGGACAGTTTTAACTGCTGTTATTTTAACATAAATGCCAATAAAAATGACAAAAAGTATTTTTAATAGAATATTTATTGTAAAAGAACCTTATTAGAACATTAACACCTACAACGTGTGTGTGTGTGTGTGTGTGTGTGTGTGTGTGTGTGTGTTTCTGTGTGTGCGTGCATGCATGTGTGTGTGAACATTGGTGGTTCACATGCACAAGTGGCAACATGACACATGAACTTTGTGTGTGTGTGTGTGTGTGTGTGTGTCTGTGTGTGTGTGTTTCTGTGTGTTCATGCATGTATTTGTGTGTGAACATTGGTGGTTCAAGTGGCAACATGACAACATGAACTGTGTGTGTGTATATGTGATTGAGTGTGTGTACGTGTGTGTGTGTGTGTGTGTGTGTGTGTGTCTGTTTGTGGGTGTGTGGGTGTGTGTGTTTCTGTGTGTGCGTGCATGTATGTGTGTGTGAACATTGGTGGTTCACATGCACAAGTGGCAACATGACAACATAAACTGACAACATGAAGTATGTATGTGTGTGTGTGTGTGAGAGAGTGGGTGTGTGTGTGAGTGAGTGTACATGTGTGTGTATGTGTGTCTGTTTGTGTGTGTGTGGGTGTGTGTGTTTCTGTGTGTGCGTGCAGCATGTGTGTGCGAACATTGGTGGTTCACACGCACAAATGGCAAATTGCAGTCATGGTGCAGTGTCCCTTGCAAATGGAAGCTTTGCACCTGTAAATGAGTACACAAGCACAGGAAAGTGGTAGGAGTGTGTTTATGGAGATGTCTTTCATCTCCTGGATGAAAATGATACTCTTTCCCATTCATATCCTGTGGTGGTCATTTTTGACCATAAAAAAAGAAGTGTGACTAAGTTGAATAAATCACTCAAAATTCAAAGAAAGTAGTCACATTGAATTTTATGTGTTCAAATGCCTTTTGTGAAGGATATCATAAGGTCTTGAGGCAATCTGATAAAAAAAAATGCCATATTTATGGTACAGGGAATGTGTAAATCGGTCATTTTTGACCAGAACAGTGTTAGAAGGTTAATCTTACTGTATAATGTAAAGTAAAGTATTCATATAGCGGTTGAGTCTACAATTTGCTCATGGCCAGTGTGAAAAATATCGGTCAATCCTAAAATACTATTGTAGAAACGTACATTATGCTGAATCAAGACAACACGCAAACAGCACGTAGCCACTGCAAATGAAAGTGTGGCTAAATATGGCTCATTTCTATGTTGCACTCAAATGCTCATGTTAATTCAAGTGCTTTGTCTTTTATTAAACCAAATAAACATAAAATTGAGGAGGTGTTGAGTTTGCATTAACAGCAAAGTAGAGTGGCGCTGTTTGGAAAACAGGGAGATTTCATACTCATTAAACAGGGGAAATAAAGATAAAGGCCTGGCTCTCTCTGCAGTTTAAGAAGTTATGGTATAATTACAATGGAGAGCCAGATGTTGCACAGCTGCAACATTGGTTTTGAGTCAGGAGTTAGGCACGTGTAACTGTAACACTGACTTAATGTACCTGCTCTCAATTGTTAACATGTTGAAGATTTGCAGTTATAATGTTCACCATGTTAATTTAGCATGTGAAGCATTCAACATTTGTTAATTAGCACTAAATAGTGTACAGGTACAGCTGAGACTAGAAGGTGAACCACATCGATGCCGATCCTTTCAATAGCTGTGAAGAAATGACACTCAAAACCACATAAGTTAAACTCAAGCTGGAGGAAAAGTCCGGGGGGGGTCAGCGCAGTCATTAGGATCCATCCTCTGGGGACCGTTAATATATTTCAGTCATGAAAGTCATGGGTTCATTCATGACTTCATGCATGAAAAAGCATGAATTCATTCATGTACGTTATTTGAAGGCCCACAAACATTGATGAAGTATTAAAGAAGTACTGTTTAGTTAACCATGATTGCAACACTGCAATTCAGTTTTTTAGCCTGTCACTTTAACTACATATCTACCAATGAAGAAGACATGAATATCATTAATAAATCAGAAACCATGATTCAAATACCTTCATTGATGCATTAATTAACGTATTGTTCCTGTCATGCATGAGATACCATTACTCCTTGTACATTACTGATAGTTCATGAAGTACTACATGAATGAATTCATGCTTTTTCATGCATTAAGTCATACATGAATTCTGCATGTACCCTTATTATAAAGTGTTACCAAGATCATTGAACATTGGTGGACATTGCCATCCCGAATGAATGTAGCTACAACATTGGGTTTTAAACACGTACAATAACAGACTTAGTGGGACACAAGAGTTATACATGCAATTACAGCTCTGTTAATTTACAGTGTGTGTTGCTCAATGCATGTCTGTTTGTGAAAGGGTTTTGTGGTGTTTCTAGAGACTCCTGCTGTCCCACCTCCAGTCTCTCTCTCAGTAATTAGTGTTGTGTCAGCCTGGTAAGTGCTATTAATGGGACAGCATTATTAGAGGTACAAAGCAGCTGCACTGCACTGGGAAAGCAGAGGGGCCCAGCTGACTCTGACTTTTTACCATATTCACTGATTGTTTTTGCTCACGCCAAGGATCTCTTTTCTGTCTTTCTTGCGCTTGTCCGAAAAAAAATATGTTCATTCGTCACTCTCACACCACAGCTCGTTTACACCTATAGCAGCCGATATTCCTGCTTCTCTTCATCCTCTCTCACTCTCCACCCTCCAACCTTCCCCCACCTCTCTCTCTCTCTCACACACACACACACACACACACACACACACACACACACACACACACACACACACACACACACTTCTGTTGTCTCATTACAAGGGAGCACATCCATTTTGTCTGAGCATGAATATCTAATTGGCTTGCCTTCTCAATTCATCCAATGTATCATGTTATATTGGGCTGTTAGTGGTAACCAATATGCTGGCCCCCCATCAGCCCTATATAACCATTAGTGCTTCAGCCAGAGTTGCCATTTAGCATCATTGAAGATGCTGAATTATCATGGACACAGCCCGGGTTTTCCAGGCTTTATTTGCAAGCCAAAAAAGATAAGGCTTGGATCTCATCAGGAACATCTAAGCAAATTTTCTAAAAAGAGTAATTCAATGCTGCGGCCAACAGTAAAGAACCACTGGTTCTGATCACAATATGTGACCATTTCAATCCTGAAAACATGTCATGAGTTTAAAATAGACAATGTCAGAGATGGAAGTTTGATTAAATATGTATTCCATTATTCCATTAATTCATGCTACATAGAGAGCTCCTGACCTGAACCAATGCAACATCAGATTTCAAGCATATACACTGTGTATTACTGAGAATTACCAGCTTCGATTTAAAAAAATAACTAAGGGCTCTAATCTTCAGTAGTATTACCCTTGCGCCTGAAGGTAACTGTAACAGCAAAGATCAGTGGATTGAATTGATGGAATTGATTTCATAGCATTACATATATGCTGCTCTAGGATATTGCATTTCAAATCACAATTTTTTTTTGGGAACCCCCTCTTTTGAATCTTGTTTACTATGTATAGGCAACTAAAACACTTGCTTTGGGTTATGGAAACATCCGAGTTATGGCAAACTATGGTTAGGTTATAGTTAGGGTAAGGCTAGTAAAACACTTGGACAATGTTAGGGGAACATGTGTATGATGATTCAAAAATGCTATCCTTAACTATTGGATTGTGACAGAACATACACATTGGTTTTCTTCGTGAAAATAGAATGCGCTACACTCCCATCCACCCTTACATTCTGCCTTGCTACTTGGCACACTACTCTCTCTGTTGGCACTGAATTTTGGCACAGGAGGTAAATTGTGCGCTATAAACTGCCCAAAATGAATGTAGTTCATAGGCATTGCAAATTGGATAGTGTCAGTAGATGATTTGTTAACAGGGGATGTTTTGTTCACACAGGACTAGCAAACTGCCCCATGAACAATTATTTTGGTTCTGTATTTTTTAATACCACCCCCGAGCTATATAGATAAGAGAATATAATAGATCCAAGAAGAAACTGACAGACTGACAGGGTTGGACTCATGGAAAAAAGTCACAATTACATCTTGGGCTGCTACTTCAGCACTACGGACAGCACCATGGCTTTATAAATACACAGATAGGCGACTGATATTTGCAGAGCCATGGGAAATCTCATCCTCTGCACCACATCCTCAACAGTTAAACTCGGTCAACAGACTGAAAATAAAGAGCAGTGTGGATCTTTTGGGACGCACTGAGCTGTAACTGTCAACGTCACTTCCTGAGAGCCTCCTTGCAATTGGAGACCTGTAACCATGGTAACCCCTACCAACCTCAGCTTTAGCGGCAATGCCAGATAATGCTTAAATTACTTACAAAAGGTAAATAACTAGACCAGCTGTCACAGGTGACAAAATCACAGATTTAAATATGTAGAAATGTAAATTAGAGTGTTATTGACGTTACAGAGCTCCTTGGTTGTTGTCCATTTGTCTGTTATGAATGTTGTCGTTACAATCGCATTGCATTGTGTGAGACTTTTGCCGGCATAGTTTCCAGTGTTTGCATACTGTAATATTTCACCGGAAATAGTATGCAATTCACGTACTGTTGGTTTCATACTAAGGTTTTGGACATACTCAAAAAACTCACTGTTCTCACACACTCACAAACTGTTTTAGCCTATTAAATAGCATGTTAGTGTGGAGTTTCGGACACAACTGTGGTCTAGGCCATAGATTCTAACTTGCACATATCAGATAAAGTTCCCTGCCCCTGCACTCTCTGCTTCTGGGGGATGGAGAGGGGGTAACGGTAATGTAAAATAAAGTCTCTTGCTCAAACAGAGCACACTTACAAATACTGTACATGGGCACACGTATGGAAGTCTTAAATAAAAGGTTAATGCCGACCTTACACCAAACAACTTTTCAAGCAATTCTACTGTCGCAGACTAATTTCCAATATCTGAATGAAATCCTGAGAGTCTTGCTAGAGTCGGGGCGCTCCCGTCGTCTCCATCGTTTGGTGTAAGATGGTCATAAAACTCAGTCCCAGTCAGTCTATCTCCTGTCTGGACCTTCAGACAAAATCAAACATGTTTGATATTATCCTAAGTTTTCAGTCTTGGTAGTGAAGTTAAATCATGTGAACATTGTCAACAACCAATGGGTGCGCTCCCTCCAGCACTAAACAGGAAGCAGCAAACCGGCTAAAGCCAGTGATGTTAATGGTTGCTATGGCGCCACGTTAAGCTAAACACTAAAGATTTTCAACCCTTCTGAAGTCATCCAACGGGAGATTTACCGGCGGATAAACACAGACCTCCAGGTACTGGAGACATTCATCTGCATGTACGGCAGAACAGAAAATCTGCAAACCTTTCCGTAAAGGTGCTGTAGGTAGGATTGTGAAGATCCAGGACTTAGCCAAAAAATGTGAACATCGACAACTTCTCAGTCCCTCACCCCTTTACGCTAAAGCCCAAAATGGTCTCCTAAGCCCCTCCCTCCACAAGGGAGAATGGATGCGTGTGTATGAGCAGAGATGGACACGCAGTTAGATAAAATGTTTACACAAATCTAGTAGTAGTCTTGCAATATGTGACCCTGCAAGATCCCCAGTCTTTACATATTATGACAGTCTTTAACGTTAGATGTGATGTATGGTAGGCATAAGAGTGAAGTCTTAAGTAATGCTGCTCCAATAGAACCTCTGTCATAAAAGGTTCAGACAGAGGTAGTGTTTGGATGGAAAAAGGTGTTTCTTTATTGTACAAAAGAGGACAATAAGCAGGCAATATGCAATATGCAAATCACAAGGCTGAGGCTTAATCCAAAAACCCAGGAACTGGTCAGAACTCACTGACTGAAACACTAGGAACACAAGACACGAAGGTACAAGACGGACTGGTGCTGAACAAAGTGTAAGGGAGTGTTTAAATATATGTGATGGAGGAGGGGAGACAGTTAGACTCAGGTGCAGGACATTAGGGCGGGGCAGCCAGGTAATCACACAAGGCAGGAAGGCAGACAAAGACCGGAAGGTAAGTGACCTTCAATAGAGACCGATTACAATAGGAAGTACGCAAAATAAAATAGTGAATGTGAGGTAAAGAACAAAAAACATGACCTGAGCATGGGATGTGAGACTTTGACCTGCTCTGGTGTTCCCAGCAGTCCGCCTCCTGAGCTGAACAGCATGCCATCTTGTAGAAATGAAAGTGGAGGATGGGGTGTGAAGCCTGATAACAGACTGCTGCTGGACTCAGCGCTCCCTACTGTTATTGGCTGTGATAGATATCAATATGAGCAGATAGGATCAGTCATTTCTCCGGCCCTACAGATGAAAGCGCCTTCAAAGAACAGTCACTTATGACTGTATCATTACACACAATCCGAAAAACACATAAAAGAGGCCCGTCTGGTTTTTCTGCCTGTGTTTCATTAATGTGCTATAACCATCCAATATTGTGACTGAAAGCCAATATTTAAATAGTGCATGTATGCAATAAACCCAGCAGTGTGTGGAGTAATATTAATAATAATTGTGCCTCATTTCTTCGCTCTTTTTTTCCCCCAGACACGTTCGCCACCCCCTTACGTTATTTCTTGAGGGGAGAAAAGGCAAATCACTGAATTTAAAAGTGAGTAAAAGTGTCTCTTTTCTGTGCCTCAGTCTCATGCATGGCTGTTAATTTGCCATGCGGGGAAACATTATGGGTCCATTAGAGGCTCTTAAATTGGATTCAAGCAGGAAACTCATTATCGTCCACATAAGGAAGATTTCAATTGAGAGTGCTTCATCTGATATTTGATATAACTACCATATTAGAGAGAAATGCTGGATCGAATTCTCAGGCAGAGATAATTCTCTGCAGCGTTGCTGGATTAACTTTATTTCACTTTAATAACAGTTGTGGATTCATTCATATCTTATTTCCCTGTTGAAAATGTGTCTATATATTTGTGTCCTTTAAGCAAAGACAATAGTGTAGCTCAACGATGCCTTAGGGTGTTTTCACACCTGTAGTTTGTATGCTTTGGTCTGAATCAGTTGGTGAGTTTGTATACTTTGCCTTCGGTTCAGTTCGGTTTGGTTTTACACCTGGAAAAATCCAAGCGTACCAAAATGTTACAAATCACGCAAGAATGTCAGTGACTCTTATTGGTCGGACGTGTCTGGGGGCGGGAGCAAGAAAGTAAATACAGGAAGAAGGTCCTGTGTTCTGGACTAGTGCATATTTCTTGCATCTCCATGGTCAAACCAGCTCATTTCATTAAAATGATGATAAAATGATGATGATGACATTGTTTCGCGAGAGACGCCACTACGTCTGCTCCGGTCACTGAGACTTCGATCTGCTTTGCCGGAGTCTGCCTCCAATTTTAGCGGCAGCTGATTTGACCACAGAGATGCGAGTGACGGGCGGCGAGCTTGACTGCAGTCTATTTCTATGATACAAACACTGCAAGTTGCTACAGTTTGCTGCTCTGCTGCATCGCAGATTGCTAAACACACCTGACTACAGGAAACATTAGCTCAGACTGGCGCAGTATATACTGTATATAGTTGGTGCGGTTTGTGCGGAGTATGTTCTCACCTCAAACGAACCTCTCCAGAGTTGGATTGAAAGTATACCGAGACCATCTCTTCAAGCAGGTCTCGGTACGCTTGTTTGGTCCACTTTTGGTGCACACCAGAGTTCGATTGTCGTGTTCTCACCTACCCAAACTAACCGCACCAGCGGAGCAAACAAACTGTAATTCGATTCAACCAAACTAAACGAGGCCGGTGGGACAGCGCCTTTAGGATGTATCGTTCTATATATTTCTTTGCAATACTTAAATTAAAACAATACAGATATTCCTACTAGAGTGCAGTCTCTCCATTCAATGACTCCTGACTCATGTATTGCTAAATAGGTTGAACAATCACAGACTGCATAGATTACATATACAGTTACATACATTCAGTTGTTTAAAACATTCACCCTCAAATCTCACCATGGCCAGAATGTGAAGTTGCATATATGACTCAGAATTCCATTATTGTGTGTTTTTATTTGTGTTTAAGTTGTTTCTCTGCGTCTCCTATTTGATTCACTCCTACTCACACTTCACTATCATTAACGTTATTTTGCAGATTTGTCAATCTACACATTATTAATGAAATAGTTTAATGTTTTAAGAAGTACACTTAAATAGCTTTTTTTTAATCATAGCCAGCCAATTGTTTCCCTTCTGGTGCTAACAGGGAGCTTAACCCTTGTGTTGACTTCGGGTCACATTGGCCCGTTTTTAATTTTTGTTTTATATCAGAAAATATTGGACGTAGAAATAAGTGCTGAAAATGTGTAGAAGAAAAATTTAAAAATGTAAAACGTTGGAAAAAGCAAAAACAAATTGTGAAAAAAGGCGTCACAAATGCCAGAAAAAAAAGTGTTTTTTTCAAGGTTGAAACGAAGACAACACAAGGTTAAACAATACGCGGATTGCTAAGAAATAGTCGATGTTCATAATGCCAGAGTTACTTTATAAGGAATACAATGCAAACAAAATCGTAGCTACAATGAAAAGCCTTGGATAACAAAGGGTCTTAAAAATGCATATAAAAAGAAAAATAAACTTTACAAGCAAAAGAAATACTGAGAAGCAATATAAGGTTTATAAGTTGACCATGATAATGAGACAAGAAAGCATGCATTCATAATAACATTTTAAAAGAAAATCTCAATAACATCAAAGGGATTTGGAAAATATTGAACAGGTAATGGATGGACGATGGTTCATTTACCGATTAGTTCTGACGCGGCCGGAAGTTCTGCCGGATGTCACTCTCCTCCCTCTCTCGGTGTGTCGGCGTCAACAAACTTCAAGCTAACAAGCTACACGCTGAAATTGTCAAGTTTTAAGGAAAATTTGGATGGTTCAACAAGGCAAGCCTGCTTGGTTCTTTCATGATTGTAAAGATTTACAAAGAATATCTTTAGGGCATTTCCTCTCTAACTGGGATGTTTTGGGAGCAATTGGTGGGATTGCTGTGGAGGAATTACACACGGAGATACATTAGTAAGAGCCAATGAGGTTTAATCATGTATCCAGCTAATTTAATAATAAGTTACTGTATTGTGTCAACAGTTAACTTCATTTAATATTGAATGTGGCGTTTTCTTTTGCAAGGTGCAAATGTTTCACCAAAACAAGTTCCGTCCTGAGATTATTCTGCAGAGCCACTATATTTGCGACCGGAGCTTAGCGCCGCCCAAGACAGCTGTGATAGTGTGATGGGTGTTTTTTTCCTATCCAGGAGTGTATCTTTAGTGTAGCCATACCTCACACACAGCGCTGTGGAGTAAGGTCTGGCAGTGCAAGACTAGGGTAAGTGAAGTCAGACAATCCAAAGATATCCTGGGTATGTTGGGCTTGCTTCATAGTGCAGGGCCCAGGACAGTCAGTGGGTTTGCAGTTTAAAGTGCCAGGACTGTATTGAGCTATGCATTTGGCCCCTCTCTGCCACAGTATGAGCTTTGCATCATCTCTTATCTCGCAGCCATAAGTGCTGATGGAGTAGCGGTGTCTGGCTCCGTATTGATGTTCCCTGCAGAGCCGGTGTTGTGGGGTAGGTGCAGGTCAGGGTGAGGCATCTGTCATCTGTACCCATTAAACTCATTCTCCTTGTCTTGTTCATCACCAAATGCTACTGCATTAAAACAGCACAGAGATGGTAACTTACTTCAAATGTCAGGAAACATATGGAGGGACTCCTTGATCCAGTAAACATAAGCTAATGGTACAACTGCAGTCCTTGTTGTTCTTGTGGGAAGGCAAGGGGGGAGGGGGGAGTGTGGGAGAGCCAGGGGTGAGTGGGTGGTACAGGCCCAAACACACACTTGAAAGGAAGCCCTTTTTCCGTGTGGTACACTATCACAGAGGATCTGCACACTTCCAAGGGACCGTCGTTCATGTGCCACGACCGTTATCACTGATGGCAGCTTGGTGGCATCAGGCAACATCTTTTTTGAAAATTTCCAAGCTGAATTTGTTTGATCATCTGCCAATTTTGATTTGTGTCGAAAGATAATGATGTGTGTGCATGTGTGTGTGTGTGTGTGTGTCTCACAATGAAGCTTCAATAGATAATCAGGGTACTGCTTCCGTCCTGGGGAGCTTAACGTAGTTGCATGGTAACTGCTAATTAAATGAAAATGTCAAATGAGTATGTGTGTCCGCGTACGTACATGTTTCATTCAATGCCTTTGACTTGTTCTCTCATATTCAGGATGGAAGATTCTACAAACACCAACAGGTTTCAGACCAGGCTTCAAGGAATCCTACGAGAATGGCATTGATAAGGGATTCAAAAAGCTGCACAAGAGTGAAAGCACTTAATTTTGAAAGACTAGAGAGTAAATCAAGTCCTGCTTTCATTTCAGTGGCTTCAGAGTAGTGTCAGTGCAAAACGAAAAGCTGTGTTACCCTCAACCTGAGTGGGAAATATTTCTTTGAGAGTGCAATTTCATTAATCATTTCTTTGATTACTTCAAAGGAAAACTACTGCAACACAGTTTTAAATAGAAAAAGAATCAGCCCTATGCATGAGAAAGCTAAGCAGCTGCTCAGGGCCCCGTGGCTACCAGAGGGCCAGCAGGAGCATACAAAATGCCGCACAAGAACTTAAAGCGGCCCATACAATCACTATGAAATTGCGTAAGCCCCCGCAAATTAAGCAAGAGCCCGCCTCCCCCTCATGTGTCAATATTTACAACTTCAATAAGACAAACTATCCGGTCACAAAAAGAGAAGAAAACACAGCATTGGAGTGAAATGCGGGAACAGTAATCAGGTAAACCTGTGTTCCCTCCTCTCCAAGTTTGATGTCAGCTGATAACATTAAAGTCAAGTTCATGTGTTAGATTGCAGTGCATCTCTCTCTCTGTCTGTGTCTTGCTTCAGCCACTTCCAGGGCTCTGTGCCTGGTTTTTTTACCTGTGATAAACACACTCCCATTCTTGCTTGCCAGCTCTATCTCCACAGCGCTGTGGAGTAAGGTCTGTCCCCTCCACACATACACTCCTGGATATGAGAAAAATACGCTCTGGGTTGTTTCCATTTCTTTAAACCAAACACAATCGTCTGGATAGATGGATAAATGATTAAAAGTAATTTATTCTTACCAGTTTATCGCTGTTTGTATTTTGTCCATAGCAAATCCCCGCCAATAGGTCCCAAAACGAGTAAATGCCATAAACATATTCTTTGTAAATCTTTACAATAATTCCCTTAAAGAACCAAGCAAGCCTGCTTTGTTGTAAGACCCAAATATTCTTCAAAACTTGCCATTTGCTCCTGAAACCAACAGAGTTTTGTAAGGCGAGGGACATCCGGCGGAAGATCCTGCCAAACCTTCCTCCACAGCGCTGCAGAGGAAGGTTTGGCTAGTCCACACAGAAATACGGGATGGGATAAAAACATGCTCTGGTTAATTGCCATTTCATTAAACCAATCACAATCGTCTTGGGTGGTGCTGAGCACCGGACAGAGCAATGGTGCCTCTGCAAAATAGCCTCGGGAAGGAACTTGTTTACATTCAAAAGTAGTTTTAGTCGTGCAACAGAAACCTCAGATTGGACAGATAGTCTAGCTAGCTGTCTGGATTTATACTGCAGAGATCTGAGGAGCAGTTAACCATAGTCCTCACAAATGTTGGATTGGATTCAGTAACGCAGCATAAAAGATGTAGGGCCGACCACGACGTGGCTGATGGGTGTAGCTAGCTGTCTGGATTATTTTACCAGATCGCTAATTTATGAAATGCTCTATGGGTCGCATTAGAGGGAATAAACAACCCATATCATCAGATGATTTGGAGGCATTCTTGCACTAAAATTTCTGAATCTCAAATTTGAAATTTAATAAAACTTTCCTCATCACAGCAACTTTTTTTACTTTTGTTTTTCCTCCATGTAGTATGTCCCAGTAATGACTGTGGTATATCTATATCAGAGAGTGTGTGGCGACACGCTGGGTTTGAAACAGCATGACAGCACGACAGTCTGTCATCCCAGAGGAAGAGGCGGATTAGCCTCCAGCCTTCACTGATATTTTTCATCCTCACACATTTACCAACGTGTCAGGTCTACAGATCAGCTGAGTGTATGTGTGTGTTTTAAATCAAGTGGTCTGGAAAATGAAACTCGCTCAGACACCACCAAGTTCATGCTGAACTTTTTCACTCACCTGAGAGTGAGACAGAGAAAGAGAAAGGAAGTCATACTCATTATTTTGATAAACTGACCTCAAATCTGACCGGTAATTTTTCTCCTGAGAAAGAACACTCTGACAACTAATTTTGGTGACATAATAAGAGTTTTACACCTTTGACTTTGACTACAAGTCAATAGAAAGAAAAAAATAAGAAATAATCAGTGTAATTTGCAAATTGCAAACACATTTTCATGCTCATTCTTTGGTCAAGTATAGCATTTCTTATAATTACTAAAAAGGGTCTAAAATCATTTGGAATGGGCCCCTGGATCATATTATATGCCAGGACTACTGGTTGATTTAATCAGCATGCTTATATAGTTGTCTAGTTCACAAACATGTCAGCTGCCACAGCATCCCCGATGTAACAGGGAAAGCAAGCAGACATATTTCCATTTGGATTGTACTTGGCTAAATGTGGACTTTTAATTGTCCAGTACTTGGCCCATAACTGTACCCTGGATATCCAGAGTTCTCGCAATAGCACAATTTGAATTTGCTCAGCGAGTCACTCTGGCATTGAGTAATGATGCTCATTAACTATGCCCCTGTAGCCGAGCTGCACCAATCACATCAGTGTATGTGATATAGGCGGGCCAGAGGCGAGCTAAACAGATGACGACAGTTTAATCTACCAGTTAGCTCCGCTGGTAGTCAAGCGTATGGGGCTCTGGATACGTCACCCCATGTATGGTTGTGATTGGTCGTAGTGTTATCCAGTTGTGTGCAGTGAGATTTTCAAATGCATACTCAGTGCCGCCCCTCGAGTTAGGCCACTTTCATTACTCAATACTAGACACTTAATCTTTCGGATTTGGGTCTGGATTTCCAGGCTACCGAACACAGAATAACAAAGGCCTAAGCCATTTCCTCATCTGAACTCCGGACAATGTCCACAGTATCAGGTCTGGACATTGTCTGGGGTTCGCCTTTCTCATGTCTGTCAACATGTGTCAACACATTCCCATGCGTCGAAAAGTGATGCTTAGTCCAGTGCCTTTGGCGTTTGTTATTGACGCAAAAAGTGTCGTTTAGCATCATATTTAGATACACTTGGTTGGGACTCTTGGTGTCACTTTTGATGCTCTGGGTCGGAATGTACGTTTATCTGACATGCAACACAAGAACGAGACAGTTAGGTTTAGGAAAAGATGGTGGGTGGGGTTACAAAATGTATGTTTCCGTGACGCGGGACAAGAATGGGACATGAACCCTGGCCTCCTGGGTGAAAGTCCTGTGTTGTTTGACCCAACCTGCCTCCTTATGGCGATTTCGGTCTTACATACTGCTCTCTACCGTTGTCTCTCTTCATACTACGTCATCTTACAGCGCCGTGGTCGAGCTGCTGTTCTGCCCGGTGCGTTTCATACAGACGCTAAAGGGGGATTTTTGCGTCGGTATCTGACGTTAAGAGACACTGACCAAGAGTCAGTATTTGAGCAGTTGGGAGCGAGTTGCACATGTACCCTAATTTTATCATAAACAACCAAGTATCTTGCTTAAGATTCCTGAATCTCATCATCTCTCCAGTAAGACATTTTTGTTGGCGTCTTCGTGTAAATGACCCTTCTGTCACGCCCCGGTGACTCTGGTCTGGTGTGACTATGTTTTTGTTTTATTTTTCTCGTTTGGTTGCTTGTAGTGTAGCTGGTGTGATTTTTTTTCTCTCCTGCTTCACCTTAATTTTCCTCAGTGTGTGGACACGCCTCCTCCTGCTGCCCTCTTCCCACACCTGGTTCCTATTTGCTATCAACTCACCTGCTACTCATCAGCCTCCTTTAAATAGCTGTGTGACTTTCTGCTCAACGCTGGATTGTTACTTACCCTGAGTATGAGTGGCTTGCTGCGGTTGTTGATGAGCACCAGTTCAGTATTCTTGCTTCAATCTAACCTGTCTGTTTTCCGTGTCCTAGAAGAAAGTACTCACCTTCAGTCATCACCAGATCCCGGACCCAGTCAGCTCCACTTCAGTCTCCAGCTTCTTCAAACCTCGACCACCTCTCCGTTCTCAACCACCAGTTTCTATTGCTACGGACCAGTTCCTCACCAACCCAGAGTTCTTTTTGTTTAAAATAAATAGTTTTGTTTCCACCACTCCAGCTCTGCGTTTGAGTTCTGTTCCCCAACCTGACTTCTTCTTCTTCTTCTACTTCTTCTTCTTCACCACCCTTGGATGTTTGTTTTCTTCCAGTTTGGCGCCAGCGGCATGATAGAAACATCATCACCACGACAACTTGCTCGCTGTGAATTCTCTAGACAATAACCTGCTCTGTTCACACATGGGCTCAGTCGGACATTACTCAGACATGTACTCTGGAGCTGGCGGGGTAAAGACATTTGTGTTCTCACATACAGCTGCTCCAGGTGATGTTAAAGAAGTTCAGGGTTGCAGTGCATGTGAGAAAGGGGATCTGGATAGAAAGAAAGGGAAGACTGATAGATAGGGAGAGAAGGACAGAGAAAAAAGAGAAGTTTACTTTCAAAGGTGAAAGACAGAAAAAAGAGTGTGAAAGAAGCATGAGATAGATGGAGAAAGTGGGAGAGAAAACAAAGAGAAAGGGGGAAAAGAAATAAAGATCAGAGAAACATGAATCATTTCATTACTTCCCCAAAGGATACAAAGGTCCAATTACCTAAAGGCCTTGTAGTCCCGCCCTTTTTTTTTCTCAATCTATCAGTACACCCCCCCCCATTCTTATTATCCAGCTCCATCAAGGTGCTGCTGCTTTCTTCTGTCCAGCCTGAATGTGAAAGGTCAGGCCGGTGATCAAGCCGGTAATTAGACAGACCTGGGAAGAGGAACTAGATCACTGCGTGTCACCCTCTTCAAATGAACAGCCATGAGCCAGCGTCGCCTTCCTACCCTGCTGCACATCAAGCCCGAGCTTCATTTCATTTAAGAGGAAAAGGAGAAGACACAGCGAGGTGGCTTGCATTTCCTTCTGCCCTTAATCCACTGCTAGGGGCTTCTAAGCCTATTAGTGTCTGAAAACTTTAAGATAGAGGCTAAGAGAAGTGGAACCTTTGAGAGAGTGGACATGAAGACTTTCCATGTTGTGTGTGTGGGAGTGTGTGCGCTTTCATCTTTTTCTTCATCTCCTATATATACAGGGGGTGGACACAATAACATAAATACCTGGGCAATATAATACAATAGGCTGAGTAGTTCCTAATGTTGAGTTTGATTCAACTCTATTAGTTTGTGTCCATATAGGCGTTTTCACGGTTGTGATCGCCCAGCTTCCCAGCATTGCATGCTAGTGGGCTAGCCACCAGTTTCTCTTCACTGACCACTGACAAACAAACAAAAACAGGCTCTGCCCTCCTACAATCGTGATGGCTGCACCTGATTGGGCAAACGTTGGGTCTATCTGCTCCCAGAGTTCAAAACCGGCCATAATGGCGATCTCTTCTTTTACGAAACTCGTTTCTGAAAACATTTTAAGCGAGAAGTAGGCGATGCAGTTGTTGGATCTGTATTTATTTTCAGATCGACAATGGTCAGTTTAAAAGATTTTCATCAGCTTTTGAGAGGCGGCGAGCCGAGCCGGCAGCTGCTCATTTGCAAAAAGTTGGCTGGATTCAACTTTATGCAAATGATAAGCGGGCGACTTGATGCCCCGCTTCTCCAGAGTCCCTGCGAAGCTACCAGAATGCATTGCACGGCTGCTCCCATAGAAATGAATGGGAAGCATGGAAATAACGCTTACAATGGACACACACCACATGGCACCTTGCACCGAAAACCCAACACCTATACAACAGGTTAGTTCACAGTACTGCGATGGAAGAACACCACCAACAGAAGACCTGATGTTAACCAGCTGAACCAAAACCTCTTACCTCTTATAGGCTCTAGGCATCAGATAGAAGTTTGTTTCTATCTTCCCCCATATGTGAAAGTCAACACGCATTAGTATTATGCGTGGCCATTAGTATGAAGGTAAATATGGTGCACAATATAGAATACGATGTGAGAACTTGCAGAACAAAAACTCTGAACTTCAATGTCCAAATTTCCCCTGTAAAAAATATTCACACACGTGTGATTTGAATATTAATTCATAGAACATAAAAAAAACTGAGTTTTGTAGAGAATGGACCAGAGTAAAAAAAAAAAAAAACGTAAATGTTGAATTACAAGTTAATGAAAATGTCAATCTACACATTTGTGAATATTTTTTCTGTGACTTCAAATTCAGAACATGGGTGTGTGAACATTTTCTACGAGTGCAAATTTCAATTGTTTTTTTTTTTCTTTCTGTGACTTTGATTTCAGTTGACGTGTGTGGATATTTTTTACAAGTGCAAGTTTTAAGCTCAGATTTTTGCTCTGCCAGTTTTCGCATTGTATTCTAAGTGGTCACATACAAGCTCTTGCATTTTGCACCATGTTTACATTCATAGATTAGGCTCATATCGTTCAGGAAGATCTGTGTTGGCTCATTTCTAAGAAAAGCTTAACACTTTCAAGGTCCTACCCAGACAAAAAAAACAATGGAAGAAAAATAATAATAATAATACTTATTACTATTTTTTAGGGGGACTAATTTATTTTCTTTATACAATATGATATAATCATATTGAATGGTTTATAATCAGAAAACATATTTATTAAATAAGTAAAGCCAATAATTGCACATATATATGTAATAATAGAATGTATACTAAACATATTTTAATAATGTGCAATTATTTTGTTAGTTTAGTTTTTTGGCAAATACATGTTACTGAAATCATTTGGCTACTTTTACCAATTATGTACATTGTTTCATTGACATTAGACATGCAGTAAGCCTTCTAAGGCCACATCTCCACCGCTACGTTTTGGTTTTTAAGCGAGTTTGAGCCAAAAGTGTTTTTATCTCCAGTAGAAGAACTAATCTCTTTTTAAACGAACACGCCCAAACCTCATATCTCATTAACATTCTGGTATACTGGGTATAAACAAGAGGCAACGTGGAGACGCTGCCCGTTGCTGGTAGTTGCCATGGTAACGTTAGTAGCTTTAGTCTCAGAATGAGACGCCGTGACCGATGGGATCCAATCAGGCTAATTGGTGTTGCTAAAGGTCTCCATCTGTAGCCTGAAACTAAACCAAAAAACAGCCACCTGTGAAGGTGGCTGTTTGCAGGTGCACCCTGCAAACAGGTGCACCCTGGGAATTGTTTGAGATCAACATACTTCAACAGAGTGAGATAACTCAGTTAGGTTTAGTACGTGCAACTTGTTTTTCACAACTTAAAATGCATTCTGAGGAAACCATGTCAGTGAACTGTGGTGTTCACCTTCAGATTCTTTGGTATGCAGGAGCTGTTTTATGGAGGCTGTGGATGTACACACAAATACTCACGCTTATAAACCTTCCTCCAGCAGCGGTGTGGAGGAAGGTCTGTCAATGCGTTTTCATTCTTCAAGAAAGCATGGCTGCTTCTGTTGTGGCCACATATCCTTCAAAAATGATTATACATTAAAAACATCAACTGAGTGTAGTTGTCAATGAGCAGCATTTTTGCATGTTTGGGTTTTAGGACTTGTTGCTCAGATTAATTTTAAATCAGCTTTGGAGAAGTGAAAATTCCAAAACATGGGTCAGATCATCGCCAAACCAATCAGGGCTGTAGGTCTTCATGAACTACTGACACCAACACCTAATAGCAACTACTACCTCAAAAATAATAGACTAGGACAAAACTAGGGCTGGATAATTGTTCAAAATTATTCAATACCGATACAAATACCAATATCGCGACTTTGATACCGGTTCCTGAACAATACTGTTTTCTATACCAATTTCATAATATCTATTTTAACAAAAGAAATGACAACATTACACAAAATCTGTCCGCAGACAGACAGACACCTGGCAAAGTACACAAATCCCACTCTGTGGTAGATAGGACTGTGCCTATGTAGGGCACCTGTGCGTGGAGGACCACACTTGTTCTACGAATAGTATCTAGCTAAACATTAGCTTCAGGCTAACACCAGCCCCATGGCTACCTTGCGAGCCCCCACCTCCCCACAGGATTTCCATACGGTTTTTTAATGCTGTCACACACTGCTTTCCTGGAGCCAAAGTTGTAGACATCCTGGCTAAAGCTGTGGACCTGATACCGTCACTCCCGACCTCTATTAAACGCATCGTGGTCCATTGCGGACAAAATGACATGTCCTATCAGCAGAGTGAGCGCACAAAGAAAGACTTTGGCACCCTCATTGAAGCTTTAATAAGCACTGGGAAGTCAGTTTTTATTTCGGGCCCACTTCCACCTCGAGGTTGCGGAGTAGGCCTTTTTAGCAGACTACTCATCCTCAACACCTGGCTCCAGCATGCATTCAGCATTCACGAGATGGGTTTTATTGACAATTTTAATCTGTTTTGGAAACGTGACTCCCTGTTCAGCAGGGATGGGATTCATCCCAATAGACGCGGCAGCCAGGTGCTATGTGAGAACTTGCGACACGCCGTGCACACCCAGACCTGGGTGCAGACTCAGACCTTAGATTGACTGTTTACACCCCGTAAAGACACGCACAGGCGCACCTCCCAATCACACTCTCCCATAAGCTCTCACTCCTTTACAAATAACTCTGCTAACCCACAGACCAGCTATATCATTCCAGTAAGAGTCAGTAATAACATTAATCAAAGGTACAGCGCTACACGCTCCTCTGTGCACCAACAAGGTGCTATACTTAACAACCTAATTGGAATTAAAACAACCACTGCAACAATAGAACAGAATAGGAGAATCAAATGTGGACTATTAAATATCAGATCTCTGGCTTCTAAAGGATTACTGGTAAACAATTTGATATCAGATAATCAAATTGATTCATTCTGTCTTACTGAAACATGGCTGGGCCATGAAGAATATGTTAGTCTAAATGAAGCCACTCCTCCCAGTCATATTAATACTCAAATTCCTAGAGGCTCAGGCTGAGGAGGAGTTGCAGCCATATTTGACTCAAATCTGTTAATTAATCCTAAACCTAAACTAAATTATAACTCGTTTGAAAGTCTTGTTCTTAATCTTCAACATCCAACATGGAAATCATTAAAGCCAATCATATTTGTTGTTGTTTACCGAGCGCCAGGCCCATATTCTGAATTTTTATCTGAATTCTCAGAGTTTTTGTCATATATTGTCCTAAAATCAGATAAAATAATTATTGTAGGTGATTTTAATATCCAGTTGACAGTAATAGCCTTAGTATTGCCTTCAACTCACTACTAGATTCAATTGGTTTCAGTCAGAGTGTGCATAAGACCACGCGCTGTTTTAACCACACCCTCGACCTTGTGCTGTCATATGGCATCACAATTGAAGATTTAATAGTATTTCCACAGAATTCATTTTTAATAACTTTCGAATTCTTACTACCAGACTATATGAAATTAAATAAAACCTTCTGCGCTAGATGCCTATCTGACAGTGCTATAGCTAAATTTAAGGAAGATATTCCAACAGCAATTAATTCAATGTTGTGCTTTAATATAACGGAGGACCTTTATGCTAATTTTTGTCCTTCCCAAATTGATAATTTTGTAGACAGTGCTACGACCTGCCTACGGACGACTTTAGACTCTGTTGCTCCCCTCAAAAAGAAGACGATGAAGCAAAGGAAACTAGCACCTTGGTATAACTCCCAAACTCGCAAATTTAAACAAATCTCACGAAAACTTTAAACTAAATGGCGTTCCTCCAAACTGGAAGAATCTCGTTTAAATTGGCAAGACAGTTTAAAAACCTATAGGAAGGCCCTCAGAAATGCCAGATCAGACTATTACTCATCATTAATAAAAGAAAATAAGAACAACCCAAGGTTTCTTTTCAGCAATGTAGCCAGGCTGACAGAGAGCCACAGCTCTACTGAGCCATCTATTCCCCTAGCTCTTAGTAGTGACGACTTCATGAGTTTCTTTAATGATAAAATCATAACAATTAGGGATGGAATTCATCACCTTTTGCCCTCAACTTCTAACGGTTCACCTTTTGATACAGGAGTGCTAGAAAGAACGACAAGACCTGACATATACTTTGACTCCTTTTTTCCTATAGAGCTTCAACAATTAATGCTAAAGGTCTAGACCCCATCCCAACGAGGCTACTTAAAGAAGCGTTACCCGTGGTTAACACTTCATTACTAGATATATTCAATATGTCTTTATTAACAGGTTATGTACCGCAGTCATTTAAAATAGCTGTGATAAAACCTCTTCTGAAAAAACCCACCCTCGATCCTGAGGTCTTAGCCAACTATAGACCTATATCGAACCTTCCCTTTCTCTCCAAGATCCTTGAGAAGGTAGTCGCTAATCAGTTATGTGACTTTTTACATAGGTATAGTCTATTTGAGGACTTTCAGTCACGATTTAGAAAACATCATAGCACAGAGACGGCACTGGTGAAAATTACAAACGACTTTCTAACTGCTGCTGACAAAGGACTTGTCTCCATACTTGTGTTATTAGATCTTAGTGCTGCATTTGACACTATTGACCATACAATCCTTCTACAGAGACTGGAACACTTAGTTGGCATTAAAGGAATCGCACTAAGCTGGTTTAAGTCCTATTTCTCTGATCGATCTCACTTTGTTAATATCAACGATAAATCCTCCAGGTACGCTAAAGTTAGCCATGGGGTTCCTCAAGGCTCAGTGCTTGGACCAATTCTATTCTCCTTGTATATGCTTCCTCTAGGCAATATTATTAGGAAACACTCAATTAACTTTCACTGTTATGCGGATGACACCCAATTATACTTATCAATCAAGCCAGACGAAACCAGTCAGTTAGCTAAACTGCAAGTGTGCATTAAAGATATAAAATCATGGATGACCAACAATTTCCTGAAGTTGAACTCGAACAAAACTGAGGTTATTGTGCTGGGTGCTAAACACCTCCGAACTTAAGATATAATTACTCTGGACGGCATTGTCATGGCATCCAGCACTACTGTCAGAAATCTAGTTATTTTTGATCAGGATTTATGCTTTAACGCCCACTTAAAACAAACCTCAAGAACTTCTTTTTTCCACCTTCTTAATATTGCCAAAATTAGGAACATCCTGTCTCAAAACGATGCTGAAAAACTAGTCCATGCATTCGTTACTTCCAGGCTGAACTACTGTAATTCCCTATTATCAGGATGCTCAAATAAAACTCTTAAGACTCTCCAGCTGATCCAGAATGCTGCAGCGCGTGTTCTGACAAGAACTAATAAAAGAGATCATATTTCTCCTGTATTAGCTTCTCTGCATTGGCTTCCAGTAAAATCCAGGATTGAAGTTAAAATCCTTCTCCTGACCTACAAAGCTCTAAATGGTCAAGCACCTACATATCTTGAAGAGCTCTTAGTACCTTATTGTCCCACTAGAGCACTACGCTCCCAGAATGCAGAGTTACTTGTGGTTCCCAGAGTCTCTAAAAGTAGAATGGGAGCCAGAGCCTTCAGCTACCAGGCTCCTCTCCTGTGGAACCAGCTCCCAGTCTGGGTTCGGGAGGCAGACACCGTCACCACTTTAAGAGTAAACTTAAAACTGTCCTCTTCGATAAAGCTTATAGTTAGGAAGTTAGGAGTTGCAGCATTCGCCTGGACCGGCAGGGGAAGGTGTGTAGCCACAGTTATGACACACCTCCTCCATATCTATGCTTCTCTTCATAGAAAGCTTACTATATTTAGGGTATGAGGAGTTGCAGTGTGCGCCTAGACCGGCGGGGGTGGGTTTGTAGCCTCAGTCATGGCGCACCCCCATCCTATCACTGCTTCTCCACATAGAAAGCTTACGCATACTTAGGGAGTAAGGTGTCGCAGCGTTAGCCTAGACCAGCGGGGGAAGGTGTGTAGCCACAATCGTCGAACACAGCCTCCCTATGCGGTTATAGTTCTAGACTACCGGGGCACCTCCTTTGACACACTGAGCTCCTCTCTCCTCTCTCTTTCCATCTGTGTGTATTCATGTTCCAGAAATGCTTGTTATTAACCTAGCTCCGGGGAGCTTCCCCGGAGTCCGTATGTTCTTTGTCCCCCCAGCACCATCATCTTGGAACATGATGGCACCTACATCATGGCGGCAGCTGTCGCCGTGGTCCTGCCCTACGACCTGCTGTGCCCCATTACACCCTGCAATGCCCGGCGTCGACTTGCTATGTCCGACCAACGCCCTGCCACGCCCTGTTACGCCCTGCTGTGCTCTACGACACCATGAACCATTACAACTACTCTAGTCATTATCTTAATTGTGACTTTTTATTGCCATTGTTCATCAAACCCCCAACCGGCATCGTTAGACACCGCCTACCAAAAGCCTGGGTCTGTTTCAGGTTTCTTCCTAAAAGGGAGTTTTTCCTTGCCACTGTCACACTTACACATTCATGCATGCTCTCGGGGGAATCACTGGAATTGTTGGGTCCTTGAAAATTACAGAGTGTGGTCTAGACCTACACTCTATCTGTAAAGTGTCCTGAGATAATTCCTGTTATGATTTGACACTATAAATAAAATTGAATTGAATTGAATTGTATCGTTAAAAATACTGATACCAATTTTATAAAACAAAAATAAATTACACTTTTACACATTATGGCAATAATCTTCTTATTTATTTCCCAGCATCTACTACGTGAGCCATCTCTATGTAACATCATTAGATCTTGCTAGAAACACGCTGCATGTTTATTGGCTCACTGACCCTGATGTGATTTGTGATGAGGCAATTTCCAATACTCGATACTTAGAAGGGAAATTGGTTGGTTCCTAAAAGTATAGAATTCCATTCTCAGCCCTAGACATAATCTCTCTAGATACAAAACTTCTTTTATACTGACTGAGAGAGAGAGCTGGGTTAAATCTGGTCAGGATGGGCACAGTGATCTTCCATCTTTTTATGAACCTGTTCAGCTGTTCAGGTGAAGATGTGGATGCTTCTGAAGCATCCCCTCCTGCAAGATCTCTGTGATTGGCTCTGGCCTGGCCCTGCGTGAGTTTAGCCTTCTTCCTGGTATGGCTCGCCTATGATGACATCACCATCATGAGTTGGCAAGCCACAGTCCTTCACCACTAAAAGCAGCAGGCTTGAGTGACCATACTGCGTATTTCTATCCGCTCAAAACAACATTGTAAATCACCTAAAGCAGGCAGAGCGTACACATGACAGAATTATTGTAGACTCCCACTACCTTCCACTTCTGATCCCCAAATTTACAGCACTTTCAGTGACTTTGTTACGTCATCTGCATTCATTTAATCAAAAAGTTGCACAGTGTTGCATTTTTGAAAGACGTGATCATTGGCTTGGGACTGGATGTGTTTGTTTTATTCAAACTGTGATGGTAGCTTTGCTTGCATTCAACTGTTTAATGCAATTTGTACTTGTCTTGTCTCCTTTACCTTCGGGGGCAACTGTCTGCTCTGCATCCTGTCTCCTCATTCCCACTGATCCTCAGCTGCCCCCTCCCCTCCCCCCACTGCCGGCGGGACAGATTATTGCCCTGGCCTGCTCTTTAGATGATTATGGTCCAGCTGAACGGCTGTGTTGTTGTTGTGGTGGTGGAAAAGGCCAGAGTCGAGCGCAGTCAGGACGATCGATACGGGGGGAGCACGCTTGAAGGTCAGACGCTCTAATGAGAACGCTCTAATTGCGAATAGTCATCTTTTGAATGCTTGCCTCTGAGATCAGGTTATCAATTACACATGCACGTAGACACAAAGCACGCACACAGTGGTAGAGTGACACATGCAAGACAGCCATCAGCAATCCACTTACACAAGTACACATTATACGCAGTATTGGACACACATGTACAGACATGTATACACTTAAACAGTAATTGATGTCTGCAGTGCTGAAAAAGGGACATTGAGTTAGAGGTCTATACGCTGGGCTTCAAATACTGCCGGGAGTTTTCAAAAACGAATGAAGCTATGCAGGGACGTCACTAGGATTGAAAGACAGGGGGGTTTAGCCCCGAGGCTATGCAAAAAAGTTAGCTTTTAGATATATCAAAGCTGCATGGGGGGGATTTACTTAGGCCAGACTGTGCTCCTGCTGAGGTCTTCTTTAGGCTAAGACTTAACCGCTAGCTATCTGCCCATGTAAATGTGTGGTAAAGTAATACCATACCTAATTCCTCTCTCTATTAGACAAGTTGCAGGTCAAAATAAGACTATTTAATTACTAGGGGTGTAACAATACACGTATTCTTATTGAACCGTTCGGTACGAGGCTTTCGGTTAGGTGCGCATTACAAACCGAACGATTCGTTGGACTAATCCTATTTAAATTTTTAAAAAAGAGCTTAAATTGTGTGAAATATAATGTTCTCAGTGCCGCTGCACTCAACAAGGCAGCCCATATGACGAAACAGGCAACAAGCTGTCTGCCCTTCCCACTCCTAAAGAAAAACACACTATCCAGTCAGGAATGATACGCTGAACTAGCTCGTTGCAATATGGTTGACCAGGATTTAAAGTATGTCTGAATTTAATAACCTGATGGCCAGATGAATCAAAGTTCTAGTATGTATGTATGTATGTATGTATGCTCATATATAGCCTAGTCTACATTTAGGCAACATCTACATACTTGTTTAATTTATTACAGCAAAGGAATGCAGAAAGTTAAGTTGGTCAGAATCAAGCATATGTAATAAATATCATGAAATAATTTAGTTTAGGCTATGCCTTGGTGCCTCTCTCTCTCTTCCAGTATCCATTTGTTCAATGAATTGAAGGATATTGATATACTGATATTGTTTTAATACTATAGCGATAGCAGGCTATATTAATGGTAAAGAATAGAGAGCTTCGGATACCTTACTAGGCGAGCTATTTCCTGTATTTCACTCGTTTACACTAGCTAGACTATTGGTTTCTATAGCCAACTAAAATATTTCTTTATCTTTACCTCAAGTAAATGTAGCTAAAGTAAAGCAAGGAAAAGTCATTAACAACAACTTACAATGTCACTCTGTATCACTCACTGTGTGTGCGTAGCAAGTCCAGACCAAAGATTAGCGACGAGACGAGATAACTCCTGCAGCTACAACAACACACCGGTCTGCAGCGTTCTGAAAGCTGCCAGTTTAAACCAATGAGAAGAGACAAGATGGTTATCATCTTCATAGCCATTGACTCTTTGTACTTCTGTCTAACTTTCGACTCTCCGGCTTTTTTGTAGCTAGATATATTACTTGTTGTTTCTAATTATGAATTTGGATAACGTTAATGATAGTGAGATACTTGCTAAAACTGCATTTTGAGTGAGAAATCGGCAAAAACAACATTTTATTTCTCTGATTTCCTTCTTTGTTTTAATGCTGCCTGGCTCTCTCTCTCTTCAGTAACTCTCTACCTCGCTCCTCCACATACCGTTACCGTGCAAGCAGCTGGTCATGAGCCTCTCTCTAAAACACTGCCACTTCAACCAGTTGACAGTTCATGAAATAAAAATAAAACAGACTGCAGTGAACGACGACACCAACAGATGAATGGTGAAGGAAGATTGATTCCACATAGTGAGTGACACAGAGTGCACTGTAAAAAAAAAATAATAATCTAATTATTATTTTTCTCATTATTATTTGGGGGGGGCTTAGGAACATTTTGGGGTAGCTTCAGCCCCCCTAAAATAGGCCTAATGACGTCCCTGAGCTATGGATCTGACATTGCTTGGTGAAAACTATGAAATAGCTTGTATCACCGCTGCCAACTGCAGCGTTCTCACTTAATACTGGACTAATTTCAAAGATTGTTGTTCCCACCTGTCACTTAGACACAAACACATGGGAAAAACAGGGTCCATGTTGAAAAAAATGAAGTTACCCTTAAAGGGAAAATGATGTGAACCACTGATCAAGTGAGTATTTGTGACAGCAGGACAGTGTGTGGTTGTGTGTGATCATGTTTCTTGTTTCTTCTGTTTTCTTCTCCTCCTGTTTATGTGTTCTTCAACTTCTCATAGTGGTGAAGAGAGGATTGAGAAAATAGAGCAAGAGCAGACAGCAAGCCCCCAAATTGTCAAGAACATTAATAAAGAAAAATTCATAACGAGCAGCGGGAAAGCTTTTCTGCAGATGTTGGTGTTAGGTCTGTGTGTAATGTGTGTTTAAAGTTGTGTGTGTGCAGGAGTGTGTACTATGACTGCATGGGTTTGTGTTTGTGCTTTATCTACAGCATGCGTGCATCTGAGTGGTGATTTTGTGTATGTGTGGCTATCTGATTGTGTACGTAATATAGAATACAATATAACTTTATTATCCAGCCGAGGCCAGGGGATCACCTTTGGTCTTACCAGATACAATAAAAACACTTCGGGCCCTATTTTATTGATCTAAGCGCACGGCGTGAAGCACCTGGCACAGGTGCATTTAGGGCGTGTCCAAATCCACTTTTGCTATTTGTCTGTGGAAAAAAGGGTCCGGGCGCATGGTTCAAAAGGGTTGTACTTAGTGTTTTCATTAATTCATAGGCGTATTTTCGTAATTATGCGTAACATGCAATAAACCAATCAGAGTGTCATCAATACAATATCAAATCAATACATTTACCCGTTCAGGTCTGTAACAGCCCTTCAAAATGAGACAATGTGTCATGTCTAAATCTATAGTATGACTATCACATAACAACAAAATGTTCACGTTAAACATATCTGCAAATTGTTCATTGTGAACATATCCCTGTGTTTAGACAACCGAAAGCACTGGGTTAAGAAAAGAAGAAAAGGTGGTGGGCTTGGTTTAATTTAGAAAAAACTGTGTTAAAAAATGTGTTTCAGAAGTTTTGGTTTTCAGAAATAAATTCCTGCATAAATTCTCCAAATCTAGAAATGTATTCTTCTTGGTAACGCTTTATTTTACAGGACCCTTGAGTTTCCTGGAAATAACTAATTATAGGGACTCATACAAGAAAGGTGATCTTTGTACCTCTGCATGTAAACAGATGCTGCAACACATTCTTACTCCCATTGTGGCAAAAATGGTCCGGTGCCTTTGCCGTGTGTTATTGACGCAAAAAGTCTCCTTTAGCGTCATATTTAGACGCGCTTTGTCGGGACTCTTGGCGTCACTTTTTGACGCTTTGCGTCTGGACGTACGTTTAACTGAAATGCAGCACAAGAACGAGACAGTTAGGTCAACCTACCTCCTTACACAGATTTTAGGTCTTTTATACTACTCTCTACCGTTGTCTCTCTTAATACTATGCCATCTAACAGCGCCTCGGTCGAGCTGCTGCTCTGCCCGGTGCATTCCATACAGACACTAAAGGGGGATTTTTGCGTCGGTATCTGACGCTAAGAGACACACTGACCTAGAGTCAGTATTTTTCAAGTTGGGAGTGAGAACGAATTGCCACACACACTGCCAACGCCTGAGCTAAATGTATATATTTGTTTCAGTGCAGCAACAGAGAGGAAATGCCCGAACGAGACTGCCGCACCAGAATGTAGCTTTAACAACTTGACTGTAAGTGTTGACAGCGGACTGGAGCTGAATTTGTACTTTGTACTAAGTAAAGGGAAAACAGAGTCACTGTTCAATTAGTACGTTTGTAATTAATGCCTTCCAACTAATTGCCAGTGTAATCCAGAGTCAGCTCAGTTGGTGCAGAGTCAACTGAGCGTGCAAAAGTGAGAAATGTGTCTAAACATACAAATTAACATATAGAGAATAGTTTCCAATATTCAATTAAAAAATGAATTACTATTTAGTAGGGTTTAATTCAGTTCAAACTAAAATAACAGAGTTCTTTACAGACTTGTAAAATAACGTAAGTAAGTGACAGCATTGACTGTGGCCTCGCAGCAGAAAGTGTGTGATCCATAATAACTTGATCTCACTTTATTACAGTGGCTAATGTGAAAGCTGCACTGGACCTGCAGGACGTCATTATGGAAAAGAGCAATTGAAATATCAACCAAACACTAAGATATATTAATGTACAACCAAACTTAATTTATTGCAACATTTCATACAAAAGATGCCAAAGCTTTAAGTTGTTCATGCAAATTCATTGACATACTTTGTCAACTGAACATCAATTCCATGTTCTGTGTTTCCTTTTGTGCATTATTCTGTCCTTGTCATCCGATTCCAGTGAAGAGAAGAGATGGCTTTCTGTGCAGGCTGTAATTGTGCCGTCAATACCGTGTTAACATGAATGATTTCCATTGTACTGAGTACAATGGCGACTGATAACAGCCTGTCTACAGTACATCAGAAATTCTGGCCATGGGTCAGACCGGTGTGTCACCATCCTGGGCCGGACTGAAGCTGCTACCTTTCTTCCGCTTCATGCTTCGGAGATGAGTTTGGGTTAGTATTAAAATGTAAAGGCTGCACATGTGACTGACATTTAATATGGCAACAATAATACAAAGTATGGACAGGCATACCAGGGGGAAAAAAATTACAGCAAATAACAGTTAAACTAGTACTCATACAAAACTGCAGCTACCACAGCAGCGAGGCAAACACCTTTATAGAAGGGCCTCCTGCAATGATTGGCTGATAGGCACCAGGTGGTTCATAAGGCAGACTACCATCCCGCACACAACACCACTGAGGTCATCCTGCTACACAGGCAAAGCTAACACCAGCAGTCCTTGTCAAATGTCCAAGCTTGAACATAGCAAACACTTCAGTCTCATTAGTTCTTGGTAACAAAGGTCACCAGTCGGCTTCTTTATTCAACTGCTTCAATATCTGGAGGCAATTTCCATAACTCTGCTTCTGGGAAAGAGAGAGAGAGAGAGACACACACACACACACACACAAAGGGAATAAAGGCAAAATGAAAACAATAAATCTAAAAGCAGAGCCTGAGTATTATACTGTGTTGATTCCCCACTATTCAGAGGCAAATACTGTAACTGTTGGTGTTTCCTATTGATCTAAGAGAGAGAAGTGGTGGCTGCTGCTTGTTTTATTCAGCTGAACTCAAAGAGAGAGAGCGAGAGAGAGAGAGAGAGAGAGAGAGAGAGAGAGAGAGAGAGAGAGAGAGAGAGAGAGAGAATGTCAGAAAGCGAGGAAAGGGAAAGTCTTGCAAAAATCATTGTTTCAAAAGAGACTTTTGATAGCTACAATGTTAATTACTCCCAGGGACGCTTACTTCGACCATTTTGGTAATTTCTTCCTTCCACAAAGAAATGTAAAGTAATTACAATTCCTGGTGAGCACCGTGTGTGTGGGAAGATAGGGGGAGATTTTGTGTGTATGTGTGTGTGTGTGCGTGTGTGTGTGAATGACGTGTGTGTGTGTGTGTGTGTGTGTGTGTGTGTGTGTGTGTGTGTGTGTAGGTACGTGTGCATTTCACACAAACGTGCACATGCGCTTCGCAATTAATTTCTGTGATTTCCTACCAGTCCTTTTACAGGCTTTTTAAATGTCATCCACTGCTATGATTGACATGCAAATGTGTGGCTGGCAGAGGGGCGAAATGGGAAGGCAGGTTGAGCGAACCAGATAAGGGCATTGTTTCCCAGCTATAGGCTTAGGGAGGCAGAGCAGGGGTTCATTGGGTTTAAGGAGGAGGTTAACCCCTGCCATGCCACCCACAATGCATTGGGGTTAGACACATGCCACTGACTGTTGGCCTTTAATTGTTGAGCCCAGCAGTCATGATGGGGTTTAGTCAACAGCCTCAGGGGTGGTAGTCTCGCAATTAAACTTTAGGCTGCCTTCAAGGATTTTTTTGTCCTCATTGCCATGAATGGCATGCCTGTAACCTCTACAATACTTGTCAAGGTTTTTTTGTTGTTGTAACCGTTCTTGCTGCCAACTTCAGTTCTACCATCCATCATGGATGTATAAGAGCCCAGTTAATTTCTAAGTTGCTCAGAGGTGCATCCGCCAAAGAAATGTCTAAGCTTCCGGGTTTACTTTCATGATATGTGACCACTGTGACCACTGAGTCCCCCGCCCACGCGTTCCCCCTCGGCCAAGAGACTTTACATTGTGGTGCCGTCACAGGAATTCTGTTACAGGCTTTTCTCGGCTCGAGGGGAGTTTTTCAACCATAAAACGTCCATGGATTAAAAATTGACAATAGAAAGAGCCATAACCAACCTTTTTGCAGTTGGAGGTCTGCTGGCAGCCGTTTTACACACGTCTCTTTTACAATGGTGGTCTAGGGTTAAAATTCTTTCTGCGTTGCAGAGGGATTTTTCTTTGCAATACCACAACTGGACAAAATCAGCAGAGGGGCTTAGCGCTGTTTGTGGTGGCGTGCCATCCACTGGCCTCAGAAAACCTTCAGTGTGTGACTGCGAGTGAAAGGTCGTTCTGATCTTGGAAACAACAGTTTGATGCTAAATAAGTCCACTTATGGGCGTTTCCTAAGATTTACATCTTACAAGCTCCCTCAGGGGAGAGAGTTTGCTCAGTTTTCATGGAGATAGCTCAGTTGTTATCACATGACTGAACTTCAGTCACGGTAACCAGAACATCAGTCATGCAATAACAGGGGATGATTGGTGAGGCACAGCAGAGAGGAGCAGTGAGGATAGAGACCAGACCTCTAGTCCTCACCCAGAAATTATTGTGCAAGCAGCTCATAACTTACATATTTAACTAACATATTTACGTTTGTTGTTAAAGTAATTATCACAAGATCAAACGTAAGGTGACAAAGTATAAGAGCGCAAACATTCCACATAAGGAGGCACGTTGGGGTGGTGGATGGTACAAACGAAAAAAGAGACCAAGGTTCAGGTCCCGTGTGAAACAGACTGAAGTCTGTGATGCAATGGCGTCTGTGACGCCCCGTTACAGTCTCATTTTAGTAGTTTTACGTGAGTCATTTAAAGCCAATCCCTGATGTTTTATTAACCGTGGCTAAGTGTTTTTGCTGCCTAAACTTAACTATGTGTTTAAAAGTGCAACCGTTATGCAGTCTGGTATAAAGTACTTGAAAGCAATACTTGAGTAAAAGTACAGTACAGTATCTTACCAGAAAATGACTTTGGTAGAAGTTAAAGTCTCCTTTTAGAATATTACTTGAGTAAAAGTCTTAAAGTATCAAATATTTACTGTACTTAAGTATTAGAAGTAAAAGTAAAAATACTTTGATCATGAACTTTATGGCCAAAGGTGTGTAACGTTATCTTCATCACCACTGTCGTCGGGGTGATCGTCTTCTGTTACCATAGCGGCAGAGCCTGCAGCAGGTGCTTCCATGACGGTATCAGTTCTTATGCTTCCTCCTCTCATTTTTTTTTTTTTTTTTTTTTTTTTGCCGCTTGGCAACAAACAGGCATTAGGTCACCAACTGGAATGGAGGGTGCATTATCTTGGCAATTTAGGAGCAATGATTCTCCAAACCTGCTTTTTTTACAATGTAACAAATTTCTTTTTATTTTGTAGTAATGAGTAACTAAGATGCTTAGGGGAAATGTAGTGGAGTAAAAGTATACATTTTATCTAGGAAATGGAGTGGAGTAAAAGTAAAACTTTCTGGAAATATAAATAACAAAGTAAAGTACAGATACGTGAAAATTCTACTTAGGAACAGTAGCGAAGGATTTTTACTTCGTTACATTACAACACTGCCGTTATGTTAAATAGAACTGTCACGTGATAGAAACTGCCTTTGCGGTCATTTTTTGTTACTTTCAAAATTAATGCTTGAATATGGTCGCTATCAGAGCATCCCTGAGCTTTGAGGGGTTAGGGTTTTTCTCAGACCTTGAGGAGTAGGGTTGGGATGTGGGGCAGGAGGTCTGGTCCTCCTACCTTTAGTCTATATTGAAAAAGATTCATTTAGAGGATTGCTCTGGAGTTGCACTGGAGAATCTTCCAGACGTTCCTCATTTTCGGCTGGATGTCCATCACCTTCCTCTTTCTTTGTGTTGGGGTTCTAAACTCCGGTGGACTTATGAGGTATGGTACTATGGTTAACTGCTCCTCAGATCTCTGCAGGGTAAATCCAGACAGCTAGCTAGACTATCTGTCCAATCTGAGTTTTCTGTTGCACAACTAAAACAACTTTTGAACGTACACAATGTTCCACCAAAACAAGTTTCTACCTGAGGATATTTTGCAGAGGCACCGTCATAGTGTCCGGGCTTAGCGCCACCCAAGACGATTGTGATTGGTTTACAGAAATGCCAAATAAACCAGAGCACATTTTTGTCCCATCCAGGAATGATGTGTGACTAGCCAGACCTTCCTCCGCAAAGCTGTAGAGGAAGGTCTAGCAATGCAAGAGTATTGGCCTGTTGAAACATTTAACAGCGGTGGTGTCATCTATGAAACACAAGCAGAAGAGTTATAATGTGTGCTCAGATCATTTTGGGTTACACGTTTTTGCATTAAGAGGGGGAAATGCTTGTGATATTCCTGTTTTTCTTTTTTTGCGCTGTGGTGAAAGTTCTGGCAATGTGAGACTATCCTACCTTTAACTTCTCAGCTGGTGTCCCATCTGGACCGGCGGCCTTATTCTTGTTAAGACTCCTGATGGCATGTTGATCCTCTGTCATGATAGGAGGCTCGACCATGTCTTCTGATGGGACTCTGGGGAATGTGGCTGGAGGACTGGTTTGGTTGTGTTGTCCAAATTGAGAAGTTCCTGGAAGTGCTCCTTCTATCGGGCAACTTGTTCTCCTTCAGCAGCTCCTGCCCGTCCTTTGAATGCAGAGGGTTTAAGACATGCTAGCTTGGACCATAGATGGCTGTGGTAAAGCAGAAATAGCCTCTGGTGTATGTCGTCTATAACATACTTTCTCATACATAGCAATCTTATCTTAGACATTTCATTCAGTCCTATTATAATTTGTATTCATGTAAAAGTGTCTTTGAGTACAATAAAAAATGCTCTAAAAATAAAATGTATTTATTATTATTATGAATGCCCTGGGGCCCAGACTGTGGCAAGACAATAACAACTGGAACAATTACGGGTACCCAATGGTTAAGGTGCATACTACATTACCCCAACATTCATGGCTCGACTCCTGGCAAAGGGACATTTGTAGCCTGTCATACCCATCTCTCATGTCTCCTGTCTTTCACTACTCTCACTATCAAATGAAGGCAAAATGCCAAAAAAAGAAATAAAAACAATTAAAAAACAAAACAAATAACATGCTGTAGCTCATGGCGATTAAACTTCAGTAGCAGAGACAGAGTAAGAAATCAAGCCCAATTAGGAACTCAAGGTTGTCATTGGCTACTCTGTACAGACTGAGTTCATTTCATTTAGAGTAAATTAACATAAGTAAACACTATTAGATGGAGAAACTGAAATGGATAACTTAAGAAGTTAGTTAAATTGTCAAAATTATCATTTTTAGTTTTAAATTTTCTCAAATATGAGATGAGGTTTTGATTGGAACAGAAAGCTGTTTTAAATGGAGCCATGCTGTGAAAGTCAACTGTATTTGGCCTAATTTGTATTTATGTATTTGGTCATTTTTTTATTTGAACCATTTTAACCAGGAAAGACCTGTTGAGGGTGACCAGGTCAAGACAGCAGCTTCAAAAAGTTACAGGCAACAATAATCACAAAAAAACCATGACAACCAACCCATTTATTCACAATTGTACATATAAGAGCTTTAAAACCAGACAGGTAGTTTTATATCCTTTTAAAGGTTATTCAAAGTGAGGGGAGCAGCACACATTAAAGCTTTCTTTCCCAGTTCAGTCTGTGCACTTGGATCAGACAACAAGACTACGGCTGCACGATATGAGGAAAATATCTAGTTGCAAATATTTTGGCTGATATTGCGATTGGGATATGCTACACGATATTGCAGGGAATGATCATTTTTCTATTGTTATTCTCATTTTTATTGAATTAAAAAGTGTGATTTTTGCGAGTATCTGTACCAAACAAAGATGTTTTCTTCAGTCTGTAGGATAGGATTTGTAGGCCGGGACATCTCTTCATTCAGAATGGTGTGACACAGTCAATGGTATTTTGCCTTTGACAAATATTATACAGTCAGATTTCAGTCAGCTTTCAGTCAAAAGACTGAAAGCTCAGAGATGGCCAACCAGACCTGGAGCAAAGCGCACAATGATGAGTGAGGGTTTTCAATTTGAACATTATATGATGGACTATCACTTAAAGTACTGGCTTCTATCATTACTTGTCAAAGCTTTTACTCTGAGCCATCTTATACCGTTGGAAAGCCTGTTTAGTTCCCTTTCAAATGGTGCCCCATTTGTAAGAAACAATTATTTGTGGGATGAGCAGCAGAGCTGAGTATGTAGGTTGCACCCATGAAATATTTGCCAAATCTTGTCTGCCAATGCAGACAGCTTATTCTGCCATTGACTTATTTGGTGTTTGGTGGATTGGATGATTGAAGTTTGAAGAAACGAGACATATTGGCAATTTAACAATTTATTCATTTCACAAACAGGAGCCTCAGTAGCGTGTGGAAGAACCATACACAGCCACAACAGCCTGGCACCTCCCCCTCATGTTGGCCACCAGCCTGGTCACACACTGCTGTGCGATGGCATCCCATTCTTCAACCAGCATTTGTCGCAAGTCAGCCAACGTGGTTGTGTTGGACACTCTGGCACGAACAGCACGCCCAAACTGATCACACAAGTTTTCAATGGGGTTGAGGTCAGGACTGCTGGCAGGCCATTACATCCTCTCCACTCCCACATTCTGGAGGTAGTCTGATAAACCCCGTCCTGAGGGAGTGAGCGTTGTCATCTTGGAGGATAGAGTTCGGTCCCAGACTGTGGGGATATGTAGCTCAGCGTAAATTCTGTCAGGGAGACTTCAATTAAGTTATCTCTCTTCTCTTTAACTGATCAGCTGGGCAGTGGGTGTTACGGTTCTGTATACCAATTAGATGTTCTAACCAATCACAGCATGACTACCATGTTTTAAATCTGTTCTCTCTCCTGCTTCTGTCAGTTGTATTTTCAGACGAGAGTGCAAGTGTAAGTTGTTGGTATGTGTTAGTGTTTTTCTGTGTTGCGTCGGGTTCGGCGTGTGGGTCGTTTCAGGCTAAGAGCATTTCTCTTCACCTTTTCCGGCTGTATCTCGTGGGGTAGCAAGAGATGTCTATCCTAGAGGGTTTTCTCTCTCGCACTTGTCCTGTAAGCAGTTTTCCGTTGCCCTGGCGCATGCACGCGGGTGCAAACAGTAGCAGCCTGGCAGACAAGAATCACTCCAGAAGTACTTTCACACGACTGCAGTCTCGGGGATTTTGCCTCGTTCGCAGCTCCTGACTCGCCGCACGGCCCGCTCTGAACCGCACAGCTGGCCAGCCGGCGACTCTCAGCCGCCGGCGTTGTATATACTTCGGTCAGTTTCATCACGGCAGAGGATCTGGCATGTCAACTCAGCTGGATCATTCAACCCTTCGGAGTTAAGTTATCTCATCGGGCATATTTTGTTGATTCATGTTTTCCGCCCAACAGTAATGCGGATCAGGTTGTTGTGGCCTGGAGTCGGGCTCTGTCTAAACTCTGGCTTCTGCCGCAGATTCTCTGCGTCTCTGGGGCCTTTTTACTGTAAATTCTATGATAGAGACAGCCGGGGACGTGGTTTACTTCTATACATGCAGCAAGGGTAATTATGCACTTAGGCAGGCACGTCTTTTCTCTATGAGCTCACTAGGCAAGCTGTTTTTATCTTTGCTGACATTTTTTTTGAGCGTGCTCTATCATTTCAGCTGATGTTTTAAATTCAGTGCGCATTTACATGCGCATTTACGGTGGATTCAGCTTTTCAACAGATGTTGCTCTGGTCTTGGATGTATTAAGGTGTATTAAGATTTGCTCTGGAAGGTGACAGTGAAGTATGTTAGGGTGAGCGCTATTGCGCAGCTGCAAACTGAGCTTGCCTACGTAGATGTGGTATGAGCAGCCTGTCCGAAGTTGTAGTCTTCTGGTGGCTGTGCATGAGTAAACTCAATCGTTTCAATCTTGCAGAGACAGAAAGTGAGTATATGCTAGGAATAATGTAGGCAAGGGGTAATTGTTGCTAACTAGAAGCTGGTTAACATTAGTTATTTATCAACAGGTAACGGTAGATTTTTTACTATAAAACTGTATGGAGCACACAGTGAGATACAAGCTATGGAGCATTTATACATTGTTGTGTTTCTTTAGATTAAATGTACGAATTAAGTCTTTAATGCTTCAGATGTAAGTATTGGTGTCAAGTGTTGTCAAATATGGCAGTCACTGGAATGCTACGGCGGGTGAATGCTTGTTAGCATCGAATGGGCTTAGGTGGTACGTAAGGGTTTTTGTCCCATATGCGTTGATATTTCTGGGCTAAGTACTGTTCTAATACTTGGGCAGGTGCAAGTTTCTTTTCTCGATAGGGAATGACTCGTTGTTAAGGTTGTCTTCGGAGCTGTCGTGATATTTGTCAGTAGTCATGTGGCGTCAGCAGAATGCATAAGGCACTTACATTCTGCATTGTACATAAAATTCTCTTAGTCGTGGTTGCCTGGTTACTATCGTTTTGTGCATTATGCTCACTTATAATGGGTAGCGCACATTTATATATTTCATATATGGTCTTTCATAGCAAGTATTCTCAGCATATTATTTTTATTGGACGTACTATCTAACAAGCTGATTGCTCGCATCAGCTATTTACTTTTATTTCCATCTCATGTCTGTGGGGACCTCATGGTGTTTATGTTTTATTTAATCTCTTACAAAGATGTGTGTTGTCATTTTCACTAAACTTCCTATGTTGGCAAACTATATGGTGCGAGTCCTGCAAATCAGATTCTTACTGATTTCCCGTAGATGTGTTGGAACCGGTGGCAGCAGGTTTCTAATCACTACGCTGTATTCACTTTTGGTCATGGCTGGCCTCGGCGGGTAGTCTTGCATCATTAAGTGTGTTGTCTTACCGTGCGTTCATGGACATCAGAGAAACGTTTTTCCGAGTGGAAACGTTCATTCTCGTCCCCTTTTATGCGAATCAGAGGTGGGAAACTCGGGCCAGATTTTGCTAACCGAGTTTCCCAGTTGGTGACGCGTGGTTGACAACTGACGTTTGATGTAGACGACTTTGGTTCACTGAACATATTTGAATGACAATAAACTTATCTATTGTGGACAAACACTTTGCTGAGAAACATACACAGACATAACATGTTTCAAATTATTCATAATAGGGCTATATATAAAAATAAATAAATAAATAAAAAAAAAAAAAACTCCTTATCCGTGTCCTTTCCCGTTCATTGTACTGCAGATAACACAAACACCTGACGATGTACTGTTTGGATGCTCGCATAAGAGAACAGCAGCAAATTGTTGTGGCCTCCATGTTTTCACCAGGTTTTCACACACCTGATGCTCTAGGCTACGCCTAACAGTTGTTGGCAGTCATGCAACACGTAATAATGCAAACGGGAATATAACAGAAGATGAAGAACACGCATCCCGACATGTGAACGCTGGTAGTCAGGAAACAACGTAATTTCGGGGGCGGTCCCTGTCATTCCAAGGTGGCATGAACGCGCCATTACTCATGGGCGTGGCAAACTCAGCGTGGTGCATATTGGTTGCATGTCCTATCAGCATTATGGTCATCGCTACCTCCTATTTTCATGGATACTTCTTGCGGTATTCTATGTCTGATTTTGTTACTTTTACCTAGATTCTGCGATGCCCGCTGAAGGTGAGTATTTTGTGTATCTACCCAGACACTTTCTATCACTTATTAAGATTACTTTGTGGTTGGTATTCACTGCTTCGCATAATCGTCATCGTGCGGATGGCTTCTCTGTCTTAACCACGCTAGTGTCAGTAGTATCTGGGTATTACTAAGGCCCTTTATTAATAATACATGTGTGGCACTTGTTTTCTTTTGCTGATTTCAGTTTTGGGGGAATCCCTATCCTAAGTATGGTGGTGGTAGTTCAACTTACTGGGCAAAAGGTGGTCGTTATTGATCGAATTTAGCAGGAAGGGTACCGTCATCTCTGCAATATGTTTTAAACAGTATTCATCTTTGCAATGGGATTTTCATAGTTGCTACACCCTATATATCTCATCATATCAATGTCTCATCATGAGCATGTTTTACACAATGTCTTTACAACACAGCCAACTATGCTTCATATTCTGCATGTTCAAATTGCTTCTTCTTTGCAGCATGTTTAACCTGTTTTTCTCGCAGCATGGGTAAATACCTCTATTGTAACTCTTCAATTATGCAGTGCATTAAGTAACGTTAGAAGTACTCCTTACAACACTAACCTTATAAGTCGCAGAGACACTGCTTCTTTTCATTGCTTTTAATTTAAGATTAACTACTCATTGCCTAGGCTCATTTTAGAGGGTTTCCCGGATATATTTCGATTTAGCATCATTAGTAATTCCTAAATTTTACCTCAGTATTATTCGGGTCATTCACTCAGAATAGGGGCAGCTACTAATGCGGGGAATCAAGGCAGTTCATGTACGTCCCTGCAAAAACTCTGCATATGGTCTTCCTCTGTTTACTCATCTTACATTCGTCCGATGTCTGCGACGGCATCACAACCCAGAGATCTTTTAGGCATAATCTTGATAAGCATGCATATAACTGGTGGTGATGTATTGATCTCTGAACAGTGATGGAGGAAGTACTGAATCTCCGTACAAATAACCAGACATATATTTATTTTAGTAAATACAATGAAAACCCTTCTTTAGTAATAGTAACAGTACCTGATTTTAAATGTACTTTAAGTCTGCAGAGGTTTTGTGTTTGTTCCGGCCTGAATTGCCGAGGTTTGGTGTTCAGCCTTCTTAATGTGGAGGCGCTGGTCCAATCATTGTTGCCCGCACTGACACACATTTTTGCCCTTTTAAAGCTATGATGAAGTATCTATCTTACAGGTCTCAGAGTAGTACCCTGTCACCCTTATTTGTTATTCGAAATGTTGGTTTAACCAGCATTTGAAACTAGTCCTTATCAAAGCTAACATTTCACCTTAGCGGTATACGAGTCATTTATTTAGAATAAGGGCTGCTACTACTGCTGCAAGTCAAGGGGTCTCCAGTACTTCTCTACAACAACTTGGACGGTGGGCTTCATCTGCATACTCATCATATATTCGCCCTGATGTTAAAGACATCATCAATAACCAGAGATCTCTTAAACCTGATTGTGGTAAGATTGCATATAACTGGTGGTGGTATAATGGATGGGTGATGTTCTCAATGGTACTTCTAGTTGGTTCCTGCCTGAATTGCTGATATGTGTTTTGCCTTATATTTACAGGTGCCGTTGTAACTGCAGAGGTCTGTGGTTATTCATGCCTGGAGCTTTCGTGTTCAGCTGAATTGCTGATCAATTTTTGTTTGTTCCGGCCTGAATTGCTGAGGTTTTGTTTTGCAACAACGTATACTTTCATATGCCTTTTTGGGCGTGATTTTTACCAAGTATGGTTCAGTGTGTTTATTACTTTAATTATTCACTGTTTATTTAAAACATTCCTGTTTTGTGGCGGCTTTACGGTACGTATATTCATGTCATTTAATCACTTAAATTCTTTTCAAGTTTTGGGGGATATGTTTGGTTTTCCTAAACATTAGAATTGTATAGATACACCTTTTACAATTATGTTTGTACTTATTAATAAATGTTTGCATATCTGCAACGGAGTTTCTCCTGATTGAAATGTAGCTCAGCGTAAATTCTGTCAGGGAGACTTCAATTACGTTATCTGGCTTCTCTTTAACTGATCAGTGGGTGTTACGGTTCTGTATACCAATTAGATGTTCTAACCAATCACAGAATGACTACCATGTTTTAAATCTGTTCTCTCTCCTTTTTTTTTTTTTTTTTTTTAAACCTTTATTTATTAGGGGCAGTTCACTGAGAGGCATCCTCTCTTTTGCAGGAACGCCCTGATCACATTCACACAGTTCATACCTGGAAGCTGTCCAGTACAATCACAGTCTAATCTGGCCACTGAGCAGCTCCACTGGAGCCGTTGGAGGTTAAGGGCCTTGCTCAAGGGCACCTCAGTGGTGGTAATGAGGGAGGGACAAGCACTGCTCTTTCACTTTCCCCACCCAGATTTTATCCTGTCAGGCAGGGGATTGAACCGACAACTTTCCAGTCACAAGTTCTCTTCTCTAACCTCTAGGCCACCACTACTGCTTCTGTCAGTTGTATTTTCAGACGAGAGTGCAACCCGCCTCCTCCCCTTCTACCTCCAGGCATTTTCATCGGTGTTCTCGATCTTCTCCCGGCTGACGGCTCGTTTTACGTCTGCGGATTTTTCTCACCACCACCAGTGTATAGATTCCATTGGGGGATATGTTTGGTTTTCCTAAACATTAGAATTGTATAGATACCCCTTTTACAATGGAGTCTAATCTTCAAAAATATTATGTTTGTACTTACTTGGTTATATCTTATTAATAAATGTTTGCATATCTGCAACGGAGTCTCTCCTGATTGAAATGGGAATGACAGTGGTTGCAGAATTTCATGTCTATATCTCTCTGATTGGCAGCACCTGGGGGTACCAGAAGCTCAAGTGTCAATAACAAAAGCAAAATAACCTGTTTGGCAATGGCAGAGAAGATTTGGCATTTTGGAATTTTTCATGGGCGCAACCCACATACTCAGCGCTGCTGTTCATCCCACAAATGCATGTTCCTTACAAATGGGGCACCATTTGAAAGGGAACTAAACAGGCTTTCCAACAGTATAATATTTATTGCCAAAAAGCATTGTTACCACAGAGAAATAATCTACCAGACACAAATGTCCTTACTTTTAGTGCTAAGTTTTTATATATATATATATATATATATATATATATATATATATATATATATATATATATAACTGGCCTTCACAGAAAAAGTCCTAAGGCCTAAAAGTGCTGGTTCGATAGCAGCTGTTGAGAGTGCAGAGTGGCTAAGAGGCTTTTCATTGATCTGACTGCTGGGTCTTGAAAGAAAGCAGAAATATGTTCATGTTACCTTCAGAAAAGGCAGAACAAGCAAATATGGTAAAAGCATCATCCTGAAGCTGCAGAGAAGAGTGCACAGCCACAGTAAAACCATAAGATTCTTCTTTCTGTTAGCAAAATGACCAATAAAGTCAGATGGTCCATGAGTCCCCTGCCCAGTGTAATGAACCTTGAATATATTGAATAAACCTTGAATATACTGAATGAACGTCTGAATATATTGAATGAAATTCTGAATATATTGAATGATAGTCTGAATATATTGAATGAATGTCTGAATATATTGAATGAAAGTTGAAATGGAATCTGACATCATTGTCTGCCGCCATCTTGTGTTTTTGTTGTGATTAATCCTAATCGAAGTGTGACACTACGAGTGAATCAGCAAGAAATTTAGTCTCTCAGCAACTTTGAGCAATGAAGAGATTATTAACACACTGGCGAATGCATGTAAGGGACAAAACAGGTAACCGTATCCAGTACCGTTCTCCCAGTTAAGAAGTTTATTCACTTTTTCATCGTGGAAGACCAAATGAAAGGAACCTCTCTGGTCAGGCTAACGTCAACACGCTTTTCATTCAATATATTCAAACTTTCATTCAATATATTCAGACTTTCATTCCATATATTCAAACTTTTATTCAATATATTCAAGGTTCATTTAATATATTCAGACTTTCATGCAATACATTCAGACTTTCATTCAATATATTTAGACTTCATTAATAATTGATTAATACCAAAATATCGAACAATAATTAATAATGTAATAGTATGCATCATAAACGCATTAATTGGTACAACAGGTCATTGCACTCAACATGGGCTATCAGAACTAATTAGTGCATATTAGTTAATACCAAGATTTAAGTTGTATCAATTCTGGGGGCACCATTCAATACTGGAACAAAAGGGAAATCTTTATAGCAAATTTAATTTAATGTGGTCTCAATAATGAAGGTTCCTACAGAGTTCTTGGCTCATTGTACAGGGACTATAATTTTTCATACACACAGAAACAACGTGATCAATTTCTTTCTGAATGAAAGGTTTATGGAACTTCTAACTACGAAACAGCGAAATAAATGAAGACATGATGAAGAAATGGGTTCAATGAAAGCAACGATGAATTGTAGACCAGGTGAATTCAGTGAGAAATGTCTTTGATAATAGATCTTTAGATGGATATTTAAATGCACCGTTCAGCTGCAGACAGCACCGGGGAAGAGTGTGAAGCAATTTAAGAATACTTGTAAATCTAGGAGAGATCCTACTTTTAGTCTACCGCTTATTAATTACTTTAGCAATCACAGAGTACAGGAGAACATTGGTTTAATATCTGCTCCCCAGTGATCCAGTGTCTTTGGCCCTCCCAGCCATAAAACTATCTGCTCAGATTTCTTTAATTTAAAAGTTATTTTGCCTGTCAATATGGCTGCTTACAATGGGACAATGTCCATGTCTAAGCTAAAGTGGGCACTCATCAGTCATCTACTGTACAGCCTTCTAAGTGACACCTGTAAGAAGCGGCTAATCGGATTACCTGTAAAGTCACTTTAGTATCCCCACAGTAATGAGGGCCCTAATCCAATCAGATGCCCACTGAGCCTCACCAGACCACACTAGCGTGTCTTACTCCTGCCTGCCATGACACTCAACATTTACTAATAAATGGCATCCATACACATAAGCATGCTTTTCAATACATGAAGCACATTAGCTGGCATCTACTGCAGTAGATGACAGTTATATTATGCAACATTTTAAGAGACTCATACGTAAAGCTCACTGAGCTCATGACAGAGATGGGGACTTGAGTTTGAGACCCGGACTCGTGTCGCACTTAAGTCGCACACACAGTGTCTTCAGACATGAATTTGACTCGGACTCGAGCTGCGGGACTCGTGAACAATGTTTATGTTTAGGGAATGTCTGATTAGGTGAATGTTATTCTGCTCCTTGCATAACATCTAACCCACCTACGTAACACGTAACAACACGTAAGCTGAGTTATTAACTTGAAAGTAAAGCATTCCTGGTGTTTTTTGTCTTATTGCAATAGCCTGTTTAAACTGATTACATACCAAACAACTAATCAAAGCTGATACTGTATGATAATAGATAAGTGAGTCAGAATAACATATTACATGGTTTAAAGTCCTTGTTTATAGCTCTTCACTGTTCTAAGCAGCCTGGATGGAATACAGCAGGTGATACAACACTCATAACCACCAGAGACTTGAGACTTGGACTCTAGCTCCGAGACTTGAGACTTGACTTTTACTCTAGTTCAGACACTTGAGACTTGATTTGGACTCTAGCTCAGAGACTTGGACTCTAGCTCAGAGACTTGAGAATTGACTTGTACTCTAGTACAGAGACTTGAGACTTGGACTCTAGCTCAGAGACTTGAGACTTGGACTCTAGCTCGGATACTTAAGACTTGACTTAGACTCTAGTTCAGAGACTTGAGACTTGACTTGGACTCTAGTTCAGAGACTTGAGACTTGACGTGGACTCTAGCTCAAAGACTTGACTTGGCATCTAGTCACAAATGTCAGAAAAAAGTGTTTTTTTCAAGGTTGAAACGAAGACAACACAAGGGTTAAGAGACTTGGACTCTAGTTCAGAGATTTGAGACTTGACTTGGACACTAGGTCAGAGACTTGACTTGGACTGTAGGTCAGATACTTGAGACTTGGACTCTAGCTCAGAGACTTGAGACTTGGACTCTAGGTCAGAGACTTGAGAGCATCTCTGGCTAATAACGAAGCATTATGCAAAGGAAAGCTGCAAGAGACCTGTCAACAGAGAGAGAGGAAATCAATGGGATTGTATGCCAGTGTGAGTGAATTTTAATGAATGAAGAATATATTTTTGCTTAAAGGACACACTTGAGCTAACATCAAGGCCACAGCCAATAATTAACATTTTAAATAGGCACAGTATTTTAATTGTATCAAGAGCATATGAATTTTGAATACATACAGCCTACAAATTAGTCTTCTTTCCAGCCCTGCTGAGTGTATTTGGTACTCTATATAGTTTTCATAAAATGATTAGCGTGCATGCTGTTTTCAATAGCGCTGCAACATTCATAGGCAGAGCACTTAAGTCTCTTTCACTGTAAAAGACATTTAGAAGTCAATGTCGTCTTCTCCATTCATCTCAGCACAAAAAAAAAAAATGAAAAAAATTTGAATGTTACATCATAACCTCTGCCTCAGAAACTTTTGAAATATGCCTCGACTCTCAAGGTCTTTTCTCCGATTCCTCCACGTCGTGTGGGCGTCCATTTTTCCTTTGACGACTCCCTCCGGAGTTGAGATAGAATTTTATTTATCCCGAGTTGTCCATCTCTCTCTCTGACAGGGTTAATGAGATGGCAGCACAGAGGCCATACCGCCGTTCTACTGTTCCTTATTTATGCTAAATCATAATGTACTCAGTGTGCCTGGCCATTATTTAACACCGTGCCCTTGGGCTGCTGCTGCGTCTTTATTCAATTCACTGAGGTGGCAGGAGGTCAGGGACTGCATGGAGCTTCTGAGTCACACCGTGAGCAGAGAGAAACACACCTCGATCACCTCCTCCTCTGTGCAATCTTGTCTTATGTCCTCTTCCATCGGTTCTCACTCCTTTTTCAGTTTCTCCTCGTTCAGATAGCGGCTGATAAGGTGTGATTAATGAGGGCAGCCCCCCCAGCCAAGAATGACAACATTTGTCTCTAATTTATTCTATTGTCGTCTTTCATCCATCCAGCTTGGTGCTGCGTGCGTGCGTGTGTGTTGTCAGAGAGAGACAACCTGTATTCTCTGCCTACAGACGTCACTGGGGATATCTTGCAAAGCTGAGTTCAATGAGATGCAACATGTGAGAAACAGCGCCTACAGAGGAGTTGTTTTAGGAAGTGGTGTTGTTGTAACAAGATTAATACCTGTTTCATACTCCCAAACAAAAGTTTTATATTTGAGTTATTCCTTCTTGTAAACAATATAAATAGATATATATGCTTGTTCTTGACACAAAGAAAGACATTCTCACGCAAAAAAAAATAACCAAACAGGTATGTTATGACCGGCTCGCAGGCCACAACAAAGGAGAGATATGGACGCCAATCGTAGCGTTAACAAGTTATTAAAGTAAATTGCAAACAAAAGGACAATGGGGTGTGAAAGTCAACAGCAGTGGTGTATGAGAGCACCGGAGCAATTCCGGAAGTGGAACGTCGATGATATAGACTACCTCGTTGGCACCTTGGCTCCACCCAGCCAAGGATCTCAACAAACAAACACACTAGGTGTTTCCAAAACCGTTCCCTATCATGGAAATAGTGCACACTATATTGTGTTTTCGATTTTACAGTGGTGTTCCAATTTGTCGAGGTTAATTTCATTCACTATGAATGAAAATGCACAGCTAATTTGAGTGTACAGCCGTTGTACTCTATTTTACTCCCTTAAACCACTATGCAATGCGTTCGTGTTTTCCTGGAGGAGAAGAAGCAGAAGCACCTGCGATAACTGCTGGCTAAAAAAGATAAATAAAAAAGCTGGCTTTGGTTTCTAAATAGTAGAAATGTAACATGGAACATATATACAGTACAACCTTTTACTATTCTTCTAAATGCTCGCTTTGTTTCAGGAACGTATAAGAAGTATCTTTGTTTTCGTTTGTTGACATGATGCCGGGCGCACCTGCCTCCTTCACACATTAACCGGCGCATCTACTAACGCAACGATACTTTCAGTGTGTCCGAAATCTCGTTTGGTCATTCCCTATATAGTTCACTATCTAATAAACACTATATAGGGAATAGTGAGTGAGTAAATGAGGAACCAGTTTCCAACACAGCTACACAGTACACAGGAGCAAGGCAATAGGCTCTGGGGCTGCCTCAGGCCTCGACATACCGTTTATCCATCCAATAGATGTGGAGACATTTCACTGTGAACCAAAACTGTCACACATTCTGCACCAAACTGTGTGCCAATACTGATCTGTAAATGTAGAGATAGATTAATAGTGAAGCGATAACCAAAGTCAGAAGGATCCATCTTCTGGGCACCATGCTAAATAACAATCCATCCTATAGTTGTTGAGATATTTCAGACTGAACAGAGCGGTTGGCTGAAACCTACGCTAAGTGTTATCTGTTCTTTCCTCTTTATGAGCTGATGTTGTGATGTATTACAAACAACCCTTGACTACTACAAATTCCCTTCAGCGTCACTCTCTTTATTGCTTTGTATATTAAGCCTATTCACATGGTGATAACAAAAATCCTCTTCGGTTTGCTGTTTAGTTCGTGTGACAGTCTAACTTGGATCATATCAGTGAGTGCCAGCATGTCATTTGTGAGCATGTTTTTGACAGATGCTGTATTCAGGCGCTGTTGCTTTTCCTCCCAACAATGCTGAGAATCTCTTCAAGTATACAACTGTTGTACTTTTTCCTCTGCAGTGCCTCGCTGTAAAATTGCCAAATTCCCTGTGCTTTCACTTAAAATGTCCCCTACTGTAAATGAGAGGCATAAATCACTGCGCATGTCTGGCACCAACATGCCCGCTGTGTCACATCAGCTTGAATTTTTTACAACATGGAAGGAAAGCGGCGGGTCCGTTGACACTTTCCAGCCTGGGAGCTACTGTTAGTCAACCACTCATATCCATTTTTAATGAGCTCTCAGCCATGATATAGTGTAATTTCACCTCCAGGACCCAGTGACGCTATTTACTGTTAACGAGAAACAGCACTGCACCGGCCAAATTCTTCCCTATTGGAGCGTTTATGAAATTCACAGGTTTATGACTTGAACAGGATGTTGTGTATGTGTACACTGTATGTGTCTGTTATTATAGCATTGTGATCCTGGTACTGTATGCCTCTGAAGCTATCTTTTATTTGAGCATACATAGATATTTTTGAGCACAGATGAAATCCAGCAGGTCACTTAGAGTACTACTCATGTTTAACCAGGTGTATAAGGAGAGCCAGTCTGCTTCAGTGAAGAATCCCACTGAAACATCTTACCATGAGCACCATGAGCTCAGTTCTGTACTGAAAAAAATACACCTTTTGCACATTTTATAAACTGGTCTGATGCAGAGAGCAGCCGGTAGACAAAAATGGATCATGTTCAATGCAGAATTATGAGGTTTTAGGGGGGGAAACATATATGTGCATATATGTGCTCCCAAGCAGAGATCCGATAATGTGTTGGGTTCAGGCTGTTTTATTGCACACCATTAGAGGCTGACTTTTGAAGCTTGAATCAGCTGGAAAATAAGTTCTGTGTTTACTAACCATGTTCCCCTGACCAATGTTATAAATGTAGATAAAAGTCGGCTAGCTCATTCTGTCATGTGGGAAATATCCATCAGAATGGACTACTTCCTCTATAATTGAAGTTAAAAGTCATAATGGTAACGCCCTGCAGTGCCCTGCTATGCCATGAACTACTACGACCACTATTTCTAGTCACTGTTCCATTATCTTTATTGTGACTGTTATTGCCACTGTTCATCACACCCCCAACCACCACCGTCAGACAACACCTTACCAAGAGCCTGGGTCTGTCCGAGGTTTCTCCCTAAAAGGGAATTTTTCCTCGCCACTGTTGCACTAAATGATTGCTCTTGGGGGAATTACTGGAATTGTTGGGTCTTTGTAAATTATAGAGTGTGGTCAAGACCTACTCTATCTGTAAAGTGTCCTGTGATAACTCTTGTTATGATTTGATACTATAAATAAAATTGAATTGAATTGAAAAGTAGGGTAGCTTATTCTGATTAGAGTAGGGTAGATCATTAGGTTACACTTTACTTGAAGGTATCTACATAAGAGTGACATGACAGTGTCATGAACGTGTCATGAACATTATAAACAGTCATAAACGTTTATGACATAACACTTCTGTCAGACAGTGTCATTCGGTTGTTGTCATGACAAGTTAGGGTTAGGGTTCATGTGTCATGACAGTGTTATGTGTTCATGACAGTGACATGTCACTCTTATGTAGATACCTTCAAGTGTTACTGATCATTATGAAAGGTGGGAAATATCTATCAGAAAGGACTACTTCATTAATAAAAGGTAGTTAAAATAGGGTAGTTCATTATGACAGGTAGGACATATCTATCAGAATGGACTACTTCCTCTATAAATTAAGTTAAAAGTAGGGTAGCTTATTCTGTCAGGTGGGAAATATCTATCAGAATAACCTACTTCGTCAATAAAGGTAGTTAAAGTAGGGTAGTTCATTATGAGAGGTGGGAAATATGGCCTGGTTGGCTCAGTGATAGAGCAGGCACACATAATATACTGAGAGGTTTATGCCTCGACGCAGAGGTCTAGGGTTTGAATCCGACCTGTGACAATTTCCTGCATGTCTTCCCCCTCTCTCTCCCCTTTCTCACCTAGCTGTCCTGTCAAATTAAAGGCGGAAAAGCCCCCCAAAAAATAATGAGAGGTGGGAAATATCTATCAGAATCGAGTAACTTCTCTAAATATAGTTAAAAGTAGAGCAGATCAATCTGACAGGTAGGAAATATTTATCAGCGTGGACGACTTCCTCTATAAATTAAGCTAAAGTAGGGTAGCTCATTCTGTCAGGTGGGAAATATCCATCAGAATGGAAAACTTCCTCTAATAATGCAATTAAATGTAGGGTAGCTTATTCTGTCAGGTGGGAAATATCCATCAGAATGGACTACTATAGTAATAAAGGCAGTTAAACAGTGCTATATAATAGTCATCTTTCTCATTGCCTCTATAGTTTTACACAAGTTACTTGTCACTCTTCACAAACGTACCGCTCGGCTGTAATAGCATCAAGGTTGTCTCTCCAAATCTTAAAGCAGGGGGAAAAATACATTTCTTTTGTATTGTTTGCTTTCATGCATCTTACAGCTGGCATTTAGTCATTGATGCTAATGGATCTACCTGAGGCAAACACAAAATGTCTCCTAAGAGCAGCAGGGCTTTCACGGCTCCAAAACTGATGAATAACCTTGTGCCACATGGATAGTTCAGCCAAAGCAAACACATTTAGAGACTGTGTAGGACCGTGGGGTGAGCACTTAAAACATGGATAAAGGAAAACCTTCACCTTGGTTTTTCTTTTGTGTTTGCATCTGCAGCTGTGGTCTGCTGAGGGGAGACAAGTGCAACTCTTCGTTGCTTTGTAGATGAGGCAGACTGACCTATTGGAAGAGTGGACGGAGGTGGGTAGAGTGTATGAGTTAATGTGCATTGTCGATTCTGAGTAATTTGACAGCCTGGTCAGTATTGGATAAACTTTTACAGACAGCAAAGGGCAGATTTAGCTAGCCATCAATCAGAAACCCAGTCTTAGAGTCTACAGCCATGCTAGCAACTTGATATGGCTTTACAAACGCACAGCAGTGCATTGAGCTGAATGCTAACAGCAGCATGCTACCATGCTGAAATCGGAGCTACAGGCTTCCACGTTTGGTTTCACGGGCGTACTGGTGCACAAAAATCAATTATAGAACGAAATATGTTGCTTAGTCCCAGATCAAATGGACATTGAAGGGTCTGAATGTATATATAAACTAGATACAATCAACTATTCAGTGCATTATAAACCAATAGACAACATTTTTTTAATTAAATTAACCCTTACCCTTAACATATTCAAGATTCAAGTACACAAATAAACCATACAATAAAACATGCACATTTGTATCAGTTTCAGTATTAGGACAGTATTATAATAGTACATGAAAACACAATTTTACAGAATACAATTCATAAAGCAGTGGAACATATGTTTCACAGTATAATCATAACAGAAATATATGACTGTGTTTAAGCTGTGAAACGGCAGGCGAATCTGAAAAAGCCCAGCTGGAGCAATTCGGAGGCGCAGCCTTTCTTCAGCTGAGAAACTTTGGGTAAACAGTGACAATAGCTATATTTCCAGCCACACGTTTGTATGCCAATTAAGTACTATTGAATGAAAAATAGTTTCTGATTAATGACTGAATCCAAGACATGTTGGTAGTTTGTTTCCATCAAATAGATTTCATAAGCATAGGAGCACTCCAGACAAAGTGCAATAGGGGAATGCAAAAGTACAATAACTATTTAATTAAAAAGGGAAGCGAAAAAACAAACTCTCTTTCCTCTCATATCATAATTAGTCATTACTGCGGACGATCCTCTCGAGCTCTTTTGTCTGTATCATGCCGTTTCTCATTTATTCAAAAGTGGTGAATAATTGTTCTCAGCCATGGAAGTGTTGTAAATGCTGTAAAAGTTATTGCTTTATGTATGAACGACAAACATGAAGCCAGGTGATGTTTCCCTGTTCTGTGCTCACGGTTTTCAAACACACAGCCTGATCCAGAACCCCCGAGCTGCATGCTCGTTCTCCACATCTCACAGCGTTACACTTAATAACAACTAAGTATGAAGTGCCCACGTCTGGCCAACTTTTCTCTGCTCCTCGAAGTTTAAATAGCATAAATTACCCAGCGTCCCTGCCGACGTGGCAAAGGGGCTGACACGCACTCCGCACGGCGTCCATCAGCACATTTTTGTCACGCACCGTGTTATCCGCTCGCAAGCGGCCGCCATGGCAACGCTGAAAACAAACCCCCGTTAACAGATCTGAAAACGTACAGAGATTTTCAGCAGCTGTTTTGCCGGTAGAGCCACCCCCACTCCCACCTCCGCCCCTCAGCTCGGAAAACATCACTTCCCACTAATTAAGTTTGTTTATGAGGGATATTAAGTTTGGGAGGTGCGTAGGTGGAAGTGACCTTCATTATTGTGTGAAACGTGAACTGATGTGGAAGGAGAAAATCGGTTTAAATATCTGAGAGCTATTTATACACTCGCACGCCTCCCAGTGCCGCCCACAGCACGCCTCGCCCATCCCGCTGGGTGTCTGCTATAAATAAGTGTGCAGACATTTAATGAAGAAAGGCATGCCAGCTTTGTTCACACTTCTTCTTTCTTCTTTCTCTTGTTCCTGTAGTAGATTCAGCAAGAGATCCGGATTTATAGAACAATCTATTGAAGAATACTATAGAAAAGTGTTGTGTTTACAGCCGTGTTAAATGTAGTTTCACAAAATGTTTGGATCAAAGTGCACATTTGTATCCAGATGTATTGTGCAGTATCAAAAGGGTTAAAGTTTTCCAGTTAGATAACAATAATATTAATACCATTATGTATGTAGCAGTTTCCAATCAGATGTTACAAAGTGCAATACAATCAGATATATGAAGTAGAAGCATGGATTAAAGGTAAAGGGCACTTGGAACTATTAAATTCATCTTTTCATGCAATTCTCACAGAAACAAGTATAAACATATATAACAACTTATTTTACGTAAAAACAATAAGGTAGTTATTGAACAGAACTTCACAGAAAATAGCAATATAATAGTAAAATGGGAAAATAATGTGATCAAAACAAATATATATACACAAATGTGTATAAATATATACATACACACAAATAATCAAGTACATATTTTATATACCTATATACAGTACTGTGCAATAGCTTGAGGCAGGTGTGAAAAAATGCTGTAAACTAAGCATGCTTTCAAAATTATAACTAATAATTGTTTTTTATCAATATACAAAAATGCAAAGTGAATGAACAAAAGGAAAATCAAAATCTAAATGTTGGTGTTACTACAATTTGCCTATTAAACTATTAACACTTAATAGTTATAGAGACATCTTCAGTTTCAACAGCCAATAGAGAAGTCAGCTGGTCGAGTCTCCAGAGGCTGGTTTTAGAACGTAACCCCCAATTTCCATCAACTGCGGAATGTCTGCGGATCTGCCCCGGAACGGCGGTGGAGTCAATAGGTTTCCAATAAAGTCAATGTGTGTATTTCCACTGACTGCGGAACGGCTGCGTTCTGACTCCGTCCCAGCTCCGGCGATCCGCAGCCCTCTGGAGCAGATACGCAGAGTTTTTATTTTTGACGGATGCCGGAGAGCTCCGCAGCAATTCAGCACAGGGCAGATTGTGCAGGACAGGAAGTCGAGCACAGAAACAATATAAAACATCCGGTTAATTTTCCAAATAAAATTCACCATGCTCACGGTGGATAATATTTCCCTGCACTACACCTTGAAAAAGTCATAATGGGCGGAGACAGGCCTGAAACAAACTGTTGTTGGTTTTGTTTATAGAAACTACATCCTGTTATATCGCGCGATCATACGTGAATTTGCGAGATCTCGTGGGTCATCGTGACTTCAGCTGTCGATCATGGCCGCAGCCGTTCTGCGACAAATGCGGACCTGGTGGGTATTGAAGGACGGTGGAGCGCGGAGCCGACACGCAGTGGAGCCGTTTTGCACGCAGTTGGTGGAAATTGCAGGTAAGAGACGTCTGTTTTCAAAAGTCAGCTGGTCGAGTCTCCAGAGGCTTGTTTTAGAACGTCAGCTACAATAAAATTATACATACACATACATACATACATACATACATACATACATACATACATACATACATTGGAGCGAGATAGAGAGTGAGTGAAGAGAGGGAGCGCCTAGCACAAAGCCGTGAATCAGAGAAATATAACATGTTTTCGCTGATTCATAGAAAGCATCTCGCCATCACTAACGTTATACACATTCACATTCAAATGCAACAAATGATATATTCAGCTACAAAAAGCCTGGAAGTCTGAAGTTAGGACGGAAGTAAAAAGAGTCATTGCTATGGCGATGATACAGCGTCTTGTCTCATTGTTGTGAACTGGCAGGTTTTAGAACGCTGCAGACCGACACGTTGCAAGTAGATGCAAGTTAAAACTCGTCTCATTGCGAATCTTTAGTCTGGACTGGGCTTTAAACTTTCGATTCACATATTTTTAGGATTCTTCCACCTTGTTGCATGCTCCACCTTTGTTGGTATTTAGTCCTTTAATTGTCAGAAGGATGTCGGCGGGGGATGTGGAGTCACAGCACTGAACAACAGCACCTGCATCTGACATGTTTCCAGAGGCCTCCCATCACGGCGCTCCCTTTAGTACCAGCATCACGCCACTTGCTCACTCATCATCATTTAGACCACTTAGAGACTCACTTAGTCATGTTGCCCTCCCAGCAGCTTGGCATTAGAGACTGTTCTCAGGCTGGACTGGAATGGAGTGTCACTGATGAGAGGCTGATGTACTGCTCAGGGCTCTGTCGTGTCATCAACCAGCTCAAACTTCCACAGAATAAGGACATTTAAGGATTAAATTACCATATTTTTGTTTTGGGATAAAAAAATTAAATAAGACCACGTACATTTCAGTTCAAGCATGAAAACTAACAAAAACAAAATACTCATACTCATTTTCATGTTCAAAAAGGAGTAGGAAGAAGTTAAAAAAAAATTTTCTTGTCCTACCCCCTTTTTCTACTTTTGTACTTTAGGTATATACAAACAATTTACATTGTCCCCTATTTATAAATTGTATAGTTACACATACATGCAGCGCGAACGCAGCGCAGACGCGCCCAGTGGAGAATAGGAGTTAAACCCTTTGAACACCCACACATGTGATTTCAGATATTCCGGCTGATTAGACTCTGCTCAGGTTGAAAGTGTGCCGGTCACAGAAACAACAAAACTAAAGGTGACTCGGGAAGATATAAGTCAAGGAGTCTAGACACGGCCACATAGTCCTGGGAAGAGGGCCAATCAGCCAGATTAACTGAAAACACCTGTGTGGGTATTCAGGGCCTTTAAGTACGAAGAGGAGGTCAATCAGGAAGAGTGGACTCAGGGGTGGCTCATCTTCCTGCCACACTGACTGCCTCCTGAACAGCCCACTGGGAAAACGGCAAGAGTGGGAGGGGTCATCATAAGAAAGGAGCCCGAACAGGTACTCCATCAAAAAACATCTGAACAATGTGAATTACAACATGATATACGAGACCCAACCTACACATAAAAATGTTGACCTACAAGTGCCCAATGTAATTTTTCGAACAAGGTGGTCTGCAGCTAGAACAGAATATTTGTGAACTGACTTTCATTTGAATCCAGTATTCTACAGAGCTCTGCAACGCCGGCAACGGTACTCCATATGGCGCTGCGCTTGCTGCTCCGTCGTATTAGCGGTAGTTGGTGGTTCAGATTCTCGAGAATAGGTAACTTTGAGCCGGATACAGAGCACTGCGGGCTGTTGGTCATTTCAGCAGACATTATAGTTAAGTTTAGGCCACAAAAAGTGAGCATTATGCAGCAACGAAAGTTAAGTTAAGGTACCAAAATGATTAGTTAAGTTTAGGAAAAAGATTGTGGTTTGGATTAAAACACTCCCAAGGAACACGCATTTCACCGGGAACTGAACCCTGCTCAATGGGAGGAAAGTGTTTCTATGCCCACCCATCCACCCTGACCTTCTCTCTACGCTGCTGGGCCGTGTTCTTTTACAGCAGCAGTCAGTGGGGGCATACAGCGAAAACAAATTAATACTTACGAATTATAGGGCTTTAAGCTTTAGTGCGTAACTTTTTGATATTAATGAACATCCGTTACATTCAAGCCATTGCCAAATGAGTTGTTACAAAGCTAATTAAGACTATCAACTCCACACAACTGTCTGTATTTTTCTCAGTATGGCTATGTTCAGAAGATTGTGACGTCCGGTGACTATCGCGCACAGAAACTCAAGTGAAGATAATTAGCTCTTCTGAAGAGTCCATCATGTTTTTTAATCCTCTGTGTCCTCCTTGGCTATGTAGTACCTGTGTGGGGGAGGGGCGAGGGTGATGCACGATCACGGAAGGCTTATATCATGTGTTTGTATCATGACACAGTTTTGTTGTCATTACTTAGAATTCCTCATGGGGGAGACAGAAACTACACACTATAGCTTTAACTTGTGTAGCTTTTTAAACGTATTGTTCATGAGAACAGGCTGACAGAAGATGTAGCACGGGGGGGGCTCTGATGTGCATCGTTGAGCTTAACTGAGTGGTGAAAGTAACAAGTGATGCAACTAATTACTTCTGCTGTTAATGAATAAAGTAATGTAATTACATTTCACATTACACATACATTTTAGTATTATATAATGTGTAATTGATTACATTTGTCAAGTAACTCGCCCAACACTCGGCCCACATGTTTGATCTGCCAATGCAGTGGTTTCATTTAAATAAAAAAGTAGACTTTTTTTGAAGCAGTGCTAAAGTTGGTCTCAATCTGGCGAAGGACATGAAAGGTGGAGATTGCCTTAGTTCTGTGATATTATTCCTGGTTGTACATACTGTATTTGAATGCACTGCAGGTTCATAGCAGGGGTAAAAGAGTTTCTGTTTGGAGAAAATACCCCAGATCTGAAGGAGAAACTCCACTACAGTACACTACAGCGGGAGAACAAAGACAGCACGGAGAAGCGCTCACATCCACACACTCTGCGTCACACACACACACACACACACACACACACACACAAAACCACACACACCTACAGGGCCTGCACATTAAAAAGATTACACATCGACACACCCACACACACCTACCTGGAACATGCAATCAAATCAGTTTAAGTCAAGTATCATCCCACTGAGTGAGCGTACTTTGTTGTCAATTATTTTCCTTATTTCATTTACCCCTTATCAGGAACTTTTGCGTGTTTTCATTAACCTTGTGCTATAATTGCTAATCATAATCATATAGTGCTTCACTTTGACAACACCTCTGGGACGCGCCGCATATGTCAGACTCAGATTTTTGACTACAGCCAAGCTTGAGTTAAGCCACGGACAGAAATCTGAAAAAAAAGATCTATAATAAGGATTAATTGTTTGCCTGTTTAGTCTCATAAATAGCTTCATTAGGAAAGCATAATCACATAAAGGGAGACTGAGGTGTTGAGTGAATGTTGAAACAAGACAGAGGACATTGAGGGCCTGACATAGTATCACAGCGAGGGCAGGGATGGAATGCAGCAACACAAAACTGCCCTGTGAAATCCCATTTCAGTTCAAGCGGGCTTCAGCGGGAGCGGCTACGGTGAATCATTGGAGCAAATGAGGATAACAATCAGTCAATCAAGCCATGGCCATGCTCTATAAAATCAATAAGTCACAGGCAGATAGGAAGGCGTGAGGAAACGGGCCCTGGTCCGTCCTCATTACGTGGATGAGTTAGTGTGCATTTCTCATGCGATACAGAAAGAAGCATCATGCTCAGTTTACATCTGCTTATAGCCATAGCTGGGTTTGCACACGGTGTTGAAAGAACTTCTGTTCTTTCAAATGTGTATATGTGGATGTGCAACAGAAGAGCACTGATCCTAAATCAACAACATAAATACTTTATATGACACCATGTCTATAATGCATTATAAACACATTTGTAATCCGTTAGGATCTTAATCCACTGTATAAGTATACTTATAAGAACTTATAAATATTATAACAATAATCATAACACATTATAAAGCATGTTATAATGATTTAAAAGATCCAGTATCATAATACTTGATAATTGCAGGTCACTCCCTGACATACTTTTTTGCATGAGCATAGTGTATTGTAATTTCAGTAGTTGACATCCATTATGACCAGTCGCCTTAACTGTCACTTGACCAGCCGTAATTTTGTAACCTACCATACAAATTGTTGTGCATAACCTTTCGTACGATGTCACATGGTACCATTCCTGGGGATGCGTTGAACTATACAACACTCAATAAGTTCCACAATTTGCGGTAGTGTGTGTTCAAGTCAAGGAAGTTTAATAATAATATTTAATGTTAAAAAAGTTCCAAATAATCGGCAAACTCCTGGTGTCGGATGCATAAAACCGCAAAGTGTTCAAACAGAACAAGAAGTGTTGAGGGTGCATAATTGCATACAAAGTCAAATTTACCCATGGCAGCACAACTTGACATGCACTTCTTAAAATGTTTCAACTTGAGCGAAAACTTTTCGCATATCCTGCTTTACTGAAAATGTCTTAAGCTTCATTTTTGTGGCAAACTTAGCAATAATACAGTAAATGTATTTTATCAAAATACAACATAGTAAATCTGCTAAGAAATATAGGAAATATTGGATGGGATAGAACAAACACATCACATTCATTATTAATGTCACTTGTTTTTATTTTAAACAAATTATATATCTGAGTACAATAAAGATTTTCTATAGGCTCAGTCTGCCACTTTTGTTTTTAAAACATATATATATATATATATATATATATATCTCAGAATGTTGGATAGTTGGCATGTCAACATGAATTGGTCATGTGACAAGGGCTGGGAAGATTGGCAGAACAGGCAACCAAGTGACAGTACTCTGATTCAATGGAAATCACAATTGTGCCCAATGGATTGGTGGGGGTCTGAAATCATATCTTATTTCAGTGTAGCATGACATTAAGGATGTTTGGTATTACAGAAACATCAATCATGAGTGTATTTAGGGAATACATCCTGTCTAATCTTAGGATAGGAGTTTAGCTATTACAGATCCTAACTCAAGGGTTTCCCAAGTGAGGAATCTGACTAACCCTTGTATGGTGTTCGGGTCGGTGGGACGCGTTTTCAATGTTTGCTAAAAGAAAAATTATGCTATTTATTATTTCTTCTAACTTAAACTCATTGGCCTTGGCTCATTTTCTGTGAAGAACATACAAAATAACTTATTTTCAATGACTGCACATGGTACACTCCCTCCACACATAATTATTACATATGAGGAGTTGGGGTCTTCTGGACCTGAGTGCAATAATTGTGTAATAATTGTAGGTGCTATGAAACTTAACTGTGTCCTCCTCCTAACTGGGCCTTCTGTGTGTGTGTGTGTGTGTGTGTGTGTGTGTGTGTGTGTGTGTGTGTGTGTGTGTGTGTGTGTGTGTGTGTGTGTGTGTGTGTGTCTATGTGTGTCTGTGCGTCTGTATATGTGTGTGTCTGAGTGTAGGTGTCTGTGTGCGGGAATGTTGTCTCTCTGCATCTGCTATTCCCACATAAAGTTACAAAATTGTTACATTTCAATCACTTTCACCTGTTCTGATTACGTTCTAAGAAATAAGCACCAATAATGATCAAAAATCTTTTTTATCTTTTTTATAATTGAATTTCCTTGTTTTCTCACAAAAAAACGAAAATTATCATATCATCATAAATGTGATCTCACAGGGGTAAATGGCAAATATGAACCATAAATTATGTATATATCATTGGTAATTGAGCTAAAGTAAACATCTGTTAAGTATTTTTACATAAAGTGTAATGCCTGTATTGATTTAAAAGCCTAATAATGTGGTGGGTCCACTAGACCCGGGAACATTGTCTGTGTAACAAAAATATGAACACCACACAAGGCTTAAGGATGGCATAGACCCTGTCCTGAATTCAAAATAACTGCCAAATGCCAGCAGTCCTTTTGTTAGGTCTGAACACCAAAATATAATGATGGAAAGGCTACTCAAACCGTATACTGACGCTTTAAAATCCCTGGACCATGTATTAATGGGTATATATCACCTGCCAAGACAATTCATTTTGAATTGGCCAATAATTGAGATAAAAATAATAGTGCTTCCAACTCCTCAAAGCTAAAATTGAACACCCATCTTTTGTGTATAGCTAGGTATAAAGTCTAGCTAGTCAGTGACAAGTGAGAGCTGTTGATATTATGTCCATCTTATAGCCTTCCAGTACATTATAATACCAAATACAGGCATGAAAGTATGAGGACGCTTAAAGGATCAAATTTACAGTTACAGTTAGGATGTCTTGAGTCAAGATATTATAGCAGGTCTTAGATAGGACAGGAAACAGCCATACGTTTAGAAATTGCTATTGAAGAAGGAAGTTAGGATAGTTTTTTGTAATGAGGCACCAGTTTTACATGTTTTATTAAAGTTTAGATACATGAGACCAAGACATTTTAATTGTAAAGCCTGTTCAATAGAGTATTTATTAATCTTTAAATTTAGCCCTGGATGAAAAGCACATTGACCTTTGTGTAAGGCATGAATTTTGATATTTTAATTTGATTCCATTTAACTGATGATGTCAATGTTCTTTGAGGGGCAGCAGTGGCACTTCCAGGTTGACAGTTGGCTCTTACTGAGACAAAAGCCCTGTGGCAACCAAGAAACTGTTACAAAGGTAAGACCCAAGGAAAAAATTAGCAGAGCAGCAGAGTTAAAGCTCCAAATACAAATTATCCTTGCTGCACAAGTTATTTTTGTAGCCAGCATTGAAAAGGATTCTTTTTCACCCAGCTTACAATATGAAGGCTCAGGTTTTTCAGAGTCATTACAGACGCGTGATGGGAGGAGGCGGAGGTGGAGGCTGACTCAGCAACAGCGTCTTGGCTGGGGGCTGGACTGGAGTATGGGAAAGGAAAGCTATTCCATGGCATACTGTCTTTCACTGGTGGACCTATTCTGCTGACTCCCCAAAGGGGCAGAGTTGACAGAAAGCCACATATAGTATATAAAATGTATATGTGTATATGTGTTATTGTCTTTGTCAAATATACATATCCACAACAAATGCATTTTGTCATCAAATTCCATGTGCAGTAAGTGATTCTGCTCCAGTATTTTGTGTGTCTCCAAAGCCTGGGCTCTCTTACGATACGTGTCCACAGGGGCATTTTTTGGACATGAGGGGTTGCCCTGCTTCCCAGCATTGGTCTCTCAGCGTCGGATACCAACGCAAAAATCTCCCTTTAGCGTCTGTATGAAACGCACCGGGCAGAGCAGCAACTCGACCGCGGCGCTGTAAGATGATGTAGTATTAAAAGAGACAACGGTAGAGAATAGTAGGTTGGTTGGGGTGGTGGATGGGTCAAACAACAGAGGACTTTCGCCCAGGAGACCGTGGTTTGTGTCCCGTTATTGTCCCGCGTGTCACTGAAACGTACATTTTGTAACCCCACCCACCATCTTTTCATCTGTTCTGTTCTTGTGCCTCATCTCAGATAAATGTACGTCCCGACCCAGAGCGTCTAAAATGACGCTAAAGGAGACTTTTTGCGTCAATAACAAACGCCAAAGGCACCTGACCAAGCGTCGCTTTTTGATTGAGAAATTGTTGCTACAACAAACTCTTAAATGATATACTTTGAGCTTATTAAGGGTTTATGGCTAATATGAGCATCTTATTCATCCAGCAGAAACAGAGCACCATGAGCAACACAATATTTCACCAATGAAGTGATGAGTAAACTGTTATCATGCTTTAGAGGAATGATGTGGTCATCATTCCTCTAAAGCATGATAACATAGCAATGAGACAAACTACTAATATAAAACTTAAAGCAACACTAAAGCACTTTTCCCTCTTCGGCCCCCCCACAGATTGGAAGCGTCCATTACATTACATTATGCAACTTTGCCAGATCTGGTAGCGGATCTGTAGTTCGAATAAGACATAATGAGACATTACGTCAGCGGTAATGGACAATTCCGCTTCCAACCTGTAGGGGGACCGAAGCGGGAAAAGTGCTTTAGTGTTGCTTTAATAATATGTATAAAAAAAATGTTTATGATTTGAAAAAACACAGGCCTCCAGCATGTTCCATTTACGATTAGTCTGTCTGTATAATCGCAGCTGTCATTTATAGCTCTGTCAACAGAATGACATTATATTTGGATTAATTGAAAAACAGACATCATGCTGACATGAACATATTGCGTTTGGATAATGTTACGTGCAAGCTGCTCTGACTCTCTGGCATCATGTTGTACAGCGATGGGTAAAATCACTCCCTCACCCTGCTGACAGAATGTGTGTCATAAACCCACTGCAAACTGTTGGAGTGTATTTATCTGCGATGTGTTGTAGGAAGGCTCAGTAGCAGGTTTCCAATGAAACAAAGCAGAATGATGAATTAGGAGTGGGATAGAGTGAACACAGCTGACGCAGGGGTGACGAATGGCCGGCTGCTGTGTGAATATTACACACACAAATAAAAACAATGTGGCAGGTAAACGCGAGCACACCTATGCAAGTGTGCACATACACACACACACACACATGCTCACACGCACACTAACACATTAGGAAAGGCAAGTTGCATGTGATCAGGGCTCTACTGTATGGTATACAGATTTTACTCACAAACAATTTAAATAGTATGCCTTATATAAACATTACATTATCCAGCAAGCTCTACCTTGAACAGAACCATCCAAGAAGCCATCATTGGAAACTGTTTGGAAAAGGGCAGGACAAATAAAAAAAAATGCCTGGCAGGTGATTAGATGAACCATCTGTCTATCACGTCTGCCATTGTTGTTTTCAACGCGGCCATCACACACACCTAAACCTCCCCTGTAACTGCCAGTAGTCCTCACCCTACGATGATTGGTTTCGGTCAGCTCGAAGTTCAGACAATCAGATGGATTTTTGTGTGATATGTGATCCTTCAATACGATGTGTGATATCACAATAATCCAGCTAACGTGCAAGGTAAGGGGGTAAGGGTTAAATTAGGGTTAGGGTACCCCTGGCCACTGGCAGCCTCTATCATTTTTAGGTGCTTACACATGTACTAACGAGACCTGAGTACCATCTATCTGTAGTCCCATTCACTAGTATAAACCTTCCCTCATTGTCTTTAAAAACAGAAATGTATGTGAAAATCACTCTTCTATTAATTCAAATTGCCACCCTCCCCTTTTGCTACTGAATCAGTTGTAACATGCTAATGTTGAGAATGTGGTAAGAGGTGCAATGTGAAAAGTCAACCCTCCATAACCATGGAGATGAGGCATGACTCTTGCTCAGAGTATGTAGGTCTATCGCTCCATCCTTAACATGAAATTTACCGCCTTTGTCTTACCTCATCAGATCATGTTCATATCCTTCACGCAGACTAAGTACGGCTGTCACAGTGGAAAAACTTTCCTCCCCCATTGACTAAAGTTGGAAGCTAAACATTCCCCTCCGAGCCACTCTAAATAGGATGTGATAAATCTCCTCTTTTCGCTGAGATATGTACTTAATGTCCCTGCTGATAAATGTATGCCTTCATCCATGCCCAAATGCATTCCGTTAAAAAGATGAATAGTTTTGACTGGTGGGGAAGAGGTGGAGAGGGAGGAAGGGAGGGAGGGAGGGAGGAAAGGCAAGAAAAGGCCATTTTCAAATGTAGATGGGTTTGACTGAGTATCTCCTTGCTGGAACAGAATCCAAACAGTGCTAATGGTGAATGAAATGCATCAAGAGATGTTACATTAACCCGAGAGGCGGGAATGGGAGAAAGGAGGAGAGAGAAAGACGAATAAAAAGAAAGGGAGAAATCCATTTCACTGTCATTTGTCTTGTCTTGTCTTCATATGGCACCTTGGCTTGGAGCTCACTCTCACGTCTCTTTCTCCATCTCCCACTCTCCTGATTCCTCTGCTCTTACACCCTCTCCTTTATTTTACACCTACTCATACCTCTCTGTGCTCCCCACTCAAACACCTGCTCTCTGGTTTGCGTCACCTCCATATTTCAAAGTATTTTTCTCATATGCCTCCTTTCCACATGACATTGTCTCGGTCTCACTGTTTTATCCTGTTTAACATATACTCTTCATAACATAAACCATATGCAAATACTGACTAATACATCGCCAGAGCCAAAATGATCAGTCTTATATCTGCCAATGACAAGCAATTGAATAAGTTGGTTTGTGAACATTGATGAATGACACTTTTCTTCTAAGTACATGCATTGTCTGTTTGCATACTATTGTAAAAACTGTTACATGTTCAAAACGTATCAACAATTGCTGTTAATTAAACTGCAATTTCCTACATTCGGCTGCATCGAAGAAGAAAAAACATAAATACCTGTGGCAGGTGAGGAAAGGAGGCATTTTGTAATTGTACAGCACATTGTGGCATCTCACCATCTACCACAGAGTGGTTTACAGCCAAGCCCAGGATGGAGTCACTTTTCCTTTCCCTAACTCTCCATCCATCCATCATATGTAATCACTTATCCATTGCAAGGTTGCATGGAGGTGAAGCTCACCCCAGCTGACAGAGGGTGAGAGGCGAGGTACACGTGGACGGTGGCCAGTGCATAATAGAGTGGTGATCAGGCCGCATTTTTCTGTCCAAGCCCGGCCCGTGTCTGACAGAGCAGTAACCGAACCCGATCCGAGCCCAACAGGCATTAAGATATAGCCCAACACAGTTAAAATCAATTTTTTTTTCTCATACTAATGACACATTTTGTTATTGTTTGTGTGGAAAGCCCGCTTTTATTTAGCAACTGCAGGAAGGCATTCAGAAATGTCAACAGATGAGCGCACCAGCGCACACGGGGCAACAAGCGCATGTTAACGCAGGCGCGCACAAGAAATTTAAAATGTTCAATGCCTTATCGCGCTGATGTGACCGAGCCCGACCTGAACCCGAACATCATTTCTAAATATCTGTCCGAACCTGGCCCGGCCCGTCGGGTCCCGTCAGGCTCGGATCGAGTATCCATCCTCTAGTGCATAACATTCCCACCTACAGGCAATGTAGAGTCAACAATGAACCTAACCTGCATTTCTTTGGACTGTGGGAGGAAGCCTGAGAACCACCGGTAGCCCACTGCCAAGACATGCTTGACTGAGAGCCGTGAAGCCGTTCACACTTTTATGACTGAGTCCTCTCGGTCGTCGACTGGGTGCAAACAGGGAGCTCAGAATGCAGGGCTCAGAAACTCAGTAAAAGTCACCAAAAGGAGTTCATTGTACTAAAGCAGTACTAGGATCAGGCAACAAATCCACAAACACAGGGCAGAGGGTGTGGGCGTGACACTCTAACAGGATATTGATAATCCAGCCAATCACATTATTTGCTAGATTGAAAATGTTCTGTATGCAAAAATCAGTTGGTGAATTTGGAATCAAACACCAAAGAAACATCAGCAAACAGCAGCTGAGAAAGGTAGATTGTTCCTGCTCCGTCCCCTGAGGTGGTTCTTTCAGACAGCAGAGGCCTCCATTTGCTGCTAATTCCAGCCAGCTCTGCCCATGATGCATTAAGGTAAGAGCTGTTCCCTGCAGCGTTTCCATTAGATTGTGTGGCCAACCAGTTTACTTTCAGTACAAATCTGTTATTGGTGGATAAGCAAAGACAGGAAGTATAGAAAGGTCCAAAAGGTTTTTATTGAGAGTTCTAAAAAGTATTCAGGAAAAAAACCACACAAAGTGTTTCATTTGCAGATCAATAGATCAGTCTACTCTAAATCCACCGTTTTTATTATCAATTTTTATTGCAATGGATTAAGATTCATAATATAATTTGCAGCATTAATCACTTTTTTTGCTTTCCAAAGTGAGATGTTTAAATGGATATTAATGTGAAGTTCAAAGCTTTTACCAAACTAACCCTAACCCCTAAGCCTAAACCTCTAGATATTAATGAGCACATTGTTTAAGACATACACAAATAGAAATGTAACAATGGCAATTTCTTGTTTGTCAAGAAATAGTTTTGGAATGTTCCTCCCTTAGAACAATAGTGTATCCATCTGCTCAGCTCTTCTGTGCAGCGTCCTCAGCTACGGGGCGGGTGTTGGGGGGGGGGGGCTTTGGTCTCTGCATAGGCATGGTGGTCAATAGAAACTGAATTTGAATGATTTACATTTGAATTTCAATTGCTCCACTTAAATAATAGCATTTGTAAACTGCATTTGAATAGTTTGATATTGAATTTCTTAGTTTTGGAACTGAATTCCGATAAACTTGAAACTGAATGTAATATAATGATATACAGCTCAGTTGCTCTGAAACTGTATTTGATCGCCACTGAAAAGTCAAGTCTCTATACTTCCACAATTCTGATTCTGTTGACTAAGAAACACATCCGTTCTTTGAGGAAGACAATTGAGTGCAGAAGTACAGAATTCCAGTCCATGCATGTTAGTTTATTCGATTAAACTTTCTTTATCTTAATTATTATGACACCATACTTATCGATATATGTGTCTGATGTCAGCCTCAGAAAACAGAATTATACAAGCTTTAGTCCACATTGATTTTAGCTTTGTCAGGTATACATCTAGACATTGGCGCTCCTGTTTGTATATTACAGGTGAAAGTTGTTGACCTTTTATTAATTTACATGAATTGTACTATATATTTATTGTTATATTTTTGTAAATATTGTCAATTGTTTATCATACTATGGACCATACATCTGTGTACTCAATAAAGTGATTATTATTATTATTATTATTATTATTATTATTATTATTATTTTGTGGCTGGAGCAACTCTGTGCTGGGTCTAACATGTGTTACGACAGCAGCTGTGATCCCGACGCTGGAGTTGAGGCTGGCTGAATTGAGTTGCGACAGCTAGTCTAGCTAGACTAGTTTGCATGACCAGACCTTCCTCCACAGCGCTGTGGAGGAAGGTCTGGTTAGTCCACACAGCATTCCTGGATGGGAGAAAAACGTGCTCTGGTTTATTGGCATTACCAAACCAATCACAATCGTCTTGGGCGGTGCTAAGCACTGCTCGGTGCCGCTGCAAAATAGCCTCGGGAAGGAACTTGTTTTGGTGGAACGTGTGTACGTTCAAAAGTTGTTTTAGTCGTGAAACAGAAAACTCAGATTGGACAGATAGTCTAGCTAGCTGTCTGGATTCACCCTGCAGAGATCTGAGGAGCAGGTAACCATAGTCCTCATAAATCCAGCTGAGTTTAGAACGCCAACACAAAGAAAGAGGAAGGAGATGGACATCCGGCCGAAAATGATGGACATCCGGAGGAATTTCCGATGCCACCTGAAAAATCCCGGAAATTAAACATCGACGATATAGACTACTAGTTCCATCACTGGAGCTGCCGCCCGCCCTACACTCAAATACATTTTCAGAGCAACTGAATTTAATTACATAATATCACATTAATTTTCAAGTTTGATGTATTTCAGTTCCAAACTAAGACCTTCTATTTCAAATTACGCTATTTTAATTCAGCTTTTTGTATGTAATTATTCAAGTTAAACAAGTCAAATTCAAATGTACTGTAAATGTTTTAAATTCAGTTTATAGTGACACATATCTTTGCCAATTGTACCAAACCTGACAACCAGACTTCAGAAAGCTGCACACAGACGCTGTGAGAAATGAGGAAAAGAGAGAATTTAAGATAGTTAAGATATAGGACACATTATACCCCTGCTGGTGAGATATTTGGGAAGCTGAAGCTTAAGTTACTGCGTTGATGAGCAGAAGAAAATTAAATTGAAAAGGTGTTAAGACTAAAATAAAAGATGCCTCGATGCAATCATTTTCCCGTTCCTCTGCAGACTTAATTTATCATGGCAGGAGGAAAAGAAGACTTACCAAAATTGCCTCAGGTAATTCACACTCAACTTTTTACTGTAATTCCAAACAAATATGGCAGATTCAAACAAGGTTGAAGGGTGTAGCAGTTGTTTAGCGGACATCGCCAGGTTCTGTCAGTTCCATGAGAACAGAACTCTGGACACTCAGAACACAGCAAACATCAGTCCTGCAGCAGTGAGCCAGATATTAATTCACTTTCCTATAGAAATAGAAATAAAAACAAAGCAGAGCAGAATGGATAAGAGGTGTGAAAAGGTGAGAGAAGAGACGGAACAGAAAAGCAGACAGTGTTGATCAGTACGTAATGATTAAATCTGTCACCAGCAGTCAAGGGACAGAAAATACACTGATTCACTTATGATTGTAGCGAGCGTCTCGGCCACCTCCACCTGCCGATAGCAGCGGTGGGAGGTGTGTGTGTGTGTGTGTGTGTGTGTGTGTGTGTGTGTGTGTGTATGTGTGTGTGTCGTTGAGCCCACATGAGTAAATTTATCTAGAACACCTAATGGAGAGAGAAGTGTGTGGCGCAGGACTCGGCCTGCTGCTATCATGTTTGGTAATCCTGTCAGAAAGACGTTTGAGATCCTAAAAGCCTGATGTTGACCGGCTACCGTCCCCTCCCAATAAAACATGGGAAGCATAAAAGCCGGTTTCCTGGAAAACCACACCATGTGAAATCTGATTATTTTTACCAGTTTTGTAACAATATCCCACAGCTGATGGGCACCGAAGTGTTTACAGTTTTTTTTCCGACTGCTAACAAGCATCGGGCAATACTACAACCACTTTTTCTAACCACGTCATACAGTCTGCATTACCAACATATATCTTGGCCAAGCAGTTAATCCCACCTCCAAAACTCACTCAAACCACCAAAACACTTCATACATACATACATACATGCATACATACACACACACACACACACACACACACACACACACACAAACATACACACACACACACACATACTGTACTTACAAAATCAGCTCGTTGGACCACAACACTGGCAACACCTCTCTATTCGAAAGCAAACATTGTCACTGATAAAACACTGCATGTTAGCAATCGTAAAAAAAAAAATCAGTATTCTCAAATTTTTCTTCAAAAGTTTGAATATCAAATTTGTGCTGTAGAAGATAATGCACATTGTTCATTGTGACTACAGCTACCCTACCTTCAGAAGAAGAAATAATGACTTCTGCCAGCTACGAGCAAATGACGACAACAGTACCTGGCAAAAATCCAATCAAACTGCAGTGGGGCAGCATCCTATCAGTCCCACAACAAATTTGTGTCGTCCACTTTCATTGCCAAAGGCTGTGGGCATGTGTCTGCTGGTTCCCCACTCGGGGCACTTGACATTGTGAGCATGGGACTACCGAGCACATTTAAACTATTATCACTTGCCTAAAACTGTAGAAAAATGATAAACAACGGCAACTACCGAGTACATTTTTTATGTCAAATATTAATCCAGAATTCTTTTAATTTTTAAATGATTTAGTAACTTCCTCACTAAAACCACACTTTATTGTGCTTCCAGCTGGCTGCAGATGACCTGTCACCTGTTTACTAGTCTCGCATTGCCAGACCTTCCTCCACAGCGCTTCGGAGGAGGGTCTGGCTAGTCCACTCAGCATTCCTGGATGGTAAAAAAAAACGTCTTGGGCGGTACGAAGCGCCGGATGGAGCCACGGTGCCTCTGCAAAATAGCCTCAGGAAGGAACTTGTTTTTGTGGAAGGTGTACGTTCAAAAGTTGTTTTAGTTGTGCAACAGAAAACTCAGATTGGACAGATAGTCTAGCTAGCTGTCTGGATTTACCCTGCAGAGATCTGAGGAGCAGTTAACCATAGTCCTCATAAATCCATCGGAGTTTAGAATGCCAACACAAAGAAAGAGGAAGGTGACGGCCATGCAAAAAGAAGGACATCCGGTGGAATTTAGCACCCGAGCAATCCCAGAAGTGGAAAGTCGAGCATATAGACTACCTGTTTACAAATGTAAACTGATCTCACTGTGTGCCCCTTTAAACAAAGGTTCATACTTTGGTGCTGAACATGTGCCATAGATATTAGTTGGTATTAGTTGTGGAAATCGCCTTCGTCCATGACACCATCAAAGAAAAGGGTCGGAGCGGTGTGTGTGTTTGTGTGTGTCTCCTCCCTACGCTGCTTCTCAACGGGTATTGTAATCTGCAAATAAACTCCTCTCTCTTCACAACACTCCGTGCTTCACCACCCACAATTAACCTGAGTGTGAACTGTGCTGGTGCTGCCCCACTCGGAGCTCAACCATGTGTGTGTGTGTGTGTGTGTGTGTGTGTGTGTGTGTGTGTGTGTGTGTGTGTGTGTGTGTGTGTGTGTGTGTGTGTGTGCCACTGAGCCCACATGAGTAAATCTATCTAGAACACCTAATGGAGAGAGAAGTGTGCGGCGCCAGCCTGGGCCTGTTTAGATGAAAGTCACAGCTTCCACTGCTTGTTTTATAGACTGGCTCCCTGTCAATTTGAAAAGGTCAAGCCTCTGTTTTTTTCAAGAGTTGTAAAATAGAGAGAGAGAGAGAGAGAGAGAGAGAGAGAGAACAAGTTTTATCCCACTGAGGAACAGGTCTGGAACAAAGTTAATTTCCTCCTGATTTGTCTGAGTAACCGGACACTGAAGATGTGTTGGCTAAATTATATTACAGGTAAAATGTTGACTACGCCACCTTGGGATTCTCACCCAAAGAGTATACAAATCTCTGAGTTCAAACCCAATGACTTACTTTTAACTACTTCTTATTCTTTGAACAAACACAGGCAAGTCCGCAATTAAAACTCCAAGATGTAGATTCAAGAGTAGAAATAGAATGTATTGAAAAGAAAATCAGTAAAAAAAATGAATTAAAAAAACAACACAATTAAATCAAGATAAAATTGAAGGTGGTAAAATAGCAATGCCTGGAAATTAAGATGGCCACAAATACACCAAAGGAAACAATCTTTAAAACATGGAGGAGATACAAACAAAGTGACCTACAGAGGAGTTCCAGCCAAATTCAAACTGGAGAGCCACCTCAAGTGGCTTACAACTTCACACAACATTGCAATCAAAAGAAATCAACAATAATCCATAAAACTAAACCCAGCAAAGGCACTCAGGTTAAAAAAACATAGGAGACGAAGGAGAGGAAAATTACAAAAAAATAAAATTACAAAAAAGTATCTGCTTATATATATATATATATATATATATATATATATATATATATATATATATATATATATATAACAGAAACAAATACATATGTTCCCAGTGAGCTATTCCCACTAGTAGAACCTCCTGCTCTATTTCCATTATTCATTCATTTCCAGCAGGAACACAGACATCTGCAAAGCTTTTATTGCAGTTTCTGAGCAGCTAATCTCATTGGAGGCAGTCTGGATGATTTCCATCCAGTTCTGGTGCAAATCAGAATACAGACCTGTTTGTGAAATTAACAGATAGTAGTGTTGCATTACACCTCTGACCCATACTGTAAGAAATGTCTGTAACAGTTAGTTTTTACACTTTGAATTGCATATTTTGTGCTCTGACAACTTTTGTCCGCCACGGAGGGTTTGAAAGATGAAAGAAGTCCACGTCGTCACTTTTTTCCAACATTTTTTATTATTCTGACCTTTTGAGACACTTTTTCCAACATTTTTGTCACTTTTTTCCCGACCTTTTTGACGCTTCTTCCGACGTTCTTTTAATTTATTTTTAACCGTTTTCAGAAGTTTACTAACTGAGCTAGCCTGACGTCGTCATACTCAGATTCTATTCAGAATCTGAGTATGATACTGCTCCATTGGGCTGTGATTAGGGGGTGTGTTTCAACTCAACCAGGAAAGAAAATGCCTCTGCACTCAATTGGATAGACCTACAACCAATCAGAGCAATGGAGTATGTGACGTGTGTTGAGCGACACATAGTTGTCAACAGAACTGAATGTGCAGAACAGACACGATGGCGGAATCTACACATCTCAATTCTCCAGCGGCAGCCATCTTTGTTGTAAACAAATTCAACCCAAGCGTTCTTTGGTGACGTGATTGATTACGTTACTGTTGATCATCTGTCCATCATCGTATATAGCCCGCCCTGAGAATTTGATTGGTCCAAACAGCTCTGGTTGGAGCATAGTTGCTTCACAATGGATCAAGTTCAGACCAAACTTTCCGACCTCAAATGTTGTGGGCGGGGCTAACTTCGCCTGGCATCCAGACTATAACTGAGCAGCTTTGTGTGAGATACTCTTATATAGACCTAATAAAATGGTCTCTATTTTAACTGTAGCTACACACGTAATTTCCGTTTTTTTATTACAGGACAAATCCAGGTAATGTGCTGCCAGAAGTTTTTCTGTTATTTTACGGATTTATTTGTTAGAGTGTATCATGGACAACTGTACATCTGTGCAACTACTTTGGCTTCAACACACTCACATGTAAAAGCTACCAGAACACACACACATGCACCGTCAGGAGGAGACTGTCGCCCATCAGGAGCCTGAAAAATTTATGTTGATGTTTAATGGAGCCCTCAGCTGATTGGACATGAAATGAGTTTAGTAGTCACGGTTAGTCCTCTGGCTTTGTCCAGTCTGAGGAGACTCAGATTGGGCTTCAGACTGCACATTGATAACTGGGTTGCAAACTGGAGGTGTGGACTTTGAAAGAGAGCTTGGGTTAGTAACAGTGTTTTATAGTCTATATCGACAATGTTCCCCTTCCGGGATTGCTGCAGTGCAACTGGAAATTCCGCCGGATGTCCATTACCTTCCTCTTTTTTTGTGTTGGCGTTCTAAACTCTGGTGGATTTCTGAGGACTATGGTTAACTGCTCCTCAGATCTCTGCAGGGTAAATCCAGACAGCTAGCTAGACTATCTGTCCAATCTGAGTTTTCTGTTGCACGACTAAAACAACTTTTGAATGTACACATGTTCCACCAAAACAAGTTCCTTCCTGAGGCTATTTAGCAGCGGTACCAGGGCTCATTCCAGCACTTAGTACCACCCAAGACGATTGTGATTGGTTTAAAGTAATGCCAATTAACCAGAGCATATTTTTTTTCCCATCCAGGAATGCTATGTGGACTAGCCAGACCTTCCTCCGCAACGCTGTGGAGGAAGGTCTGGACATTCAAGACTAGTGTCTAATGGAATACTATCAAGATGGGAATAGTAGGATCCAGAATCTTGACTCATACAAACGACTAAACGTGAGGATATATCAGCCTTTACTGCATTTTCTTGTTTCATTTTTCCCTTTCCAACTAATTAATTCACGTTCTTTAAAACAAATAAAAAACCCAGCCATGACCCTTCTCTAAACTTACCAAGTAGATTTAGTTCCTAAATCCCAAACCTTGTCCATGGCGTTACGTAAATAGTTTTTGAGGACTTCCTTTTTCATCTCCATGCAGAGTGATGCCGGGCCATCCCTGTACACCAAAGCAGTCATCAGCTCCACTGGAAGGCTTCCACACAGTTTATATATAATTTATTTAATCAGGAAATCACTTTGAGATAAAGATCTCATTTACAAGACCTGAGTACATAGTGAAATATCAAACAAAAATACAATTAAAATGAAAATAAGAAAGATTTAAATATCAAGACAGCAGTAGCCTATGCAGGCATAATTGGAAAACAAGTTTAAAATTATTTCAAACGTACAAATTAGGAATGAAAAAATGTAAAAAGCCATTCATTAAAACAGTAGAAAGTAAGAAGTCGATGCAAAAAAAGACGTGTGACTATACTATGTAAAACAGTTACAGTTAAAATGAATGAGGTCTCTAATCTCTAATTTTGAATCGACCCAGTTTGTATGTAGTAGTATAGCCATAACTTCACGTAACCCCCCACCCCAGAACACGGCCTTATCTGGGAACAGGAAGCCTTTACCCGGGAGTTGTACTGACGTCAAACTACAGGAGTGAAACAACTGGGAGGTTTTAGCAAACTAAAAATGTAGACTTTGGGAAGACGGTGGTAATCTCTTTAACAACGTTCTTCTCTGTGTTTTGGACTGGCTCCGACTAAAACTGCCCTCACTGGATTTGTTCTGCATAAATGAGCGCTGTGAGCCGGTGAAACACAAATAGTCTGCTTCTCCACTCAAGTCTTATACCCTTCCCTCAAGGTATTTTTCAAATTAAGCTTGGCAAATATACTGTATTTCCAAAGCCTCGGAGGCAGGCTGTAGCGGTTAGCACAGGTAAATGCTGCAAATTTCTGCTGCATTCAAATGCAGAGGAACTTATGCATCTGAACAATAGTTCTACATTACAACAAAATGTAAACTAAGAGATTGATACACTACTTTGAAATTGTGTAATTACTGACAGTAATGTGGCTGGTGCAGTTCAAACTCATCAAAATCCAGAATATACATGCAGTGTTTCAGCCACCAAGCCAGATACAGATGTGGTCTTTCACCCTGGAATGGTGGATTATTATTAAAAAAAACCTTGTATTTCTACATTTCCCAGCCCTTACCTTTAAGAAACATTGCTTTCCACATCTGTGCTGATGCTGTGGGTTTGCAGTATGCTCGCACACTCTTTTCCTTCATCCTAATTAATTGGCACTTCAGATCCCCGCTGTATCATGGAGCCTCCTGGTTTTATCTCACACGCTAACACACTGACAGCTGCTGCAGTCTCAGAGGCAACAACACAACAACAAGCATGCCCTGTGTGTGTGTGTGTGTGTGTGTGTGTGTGTTGTGGTAGGGGGAGTGGTGTGGAGGTGGACATGTGTTTGAGTAGGTACTGGTTTTAGCATCATTAAAAATCAAATCTATATTTGCATCTGTCTTTTTTCTTCTAAACTTTTATACAAAGTGGAAACCCAAGTTTTCTTTGTGTGTATCATTTGAACCTGACTTTATATTAATAACCTGCAACTTTCCATATCAATAGGTGTCTGTTTTTCTACGTGGCATTACCCAACAACAGTGATCCAACCGGTAACCATTTTGAAAGGTATTTTTTTTCTCCGTGTTACATGTTTTGTGTATGATCAACACATTCTCACTTCCATCGTGTCAAATACGGGCGGACTTGTACTGTTGCCTGTATTATTGCCTGTTATCGACCACGTCACCTGCCTGTTGGACTTGTACCGTTGCCTGCATTGTTCTTGGAGCAATAAACCACTTACCTTTATCCTTTATTCCTGAGTCGTGCATTTGGGTCCGCCATTGTATCCTTACAGTACAATCTGGCCACGATGGACACAGCTGACTCTGAGGCGGTGAGAGCAGCCCTGCGGGCGCAGGGTCAGCATCTGCATCAGCAGGAGGAACAGATTGCCGTTCTGCGGAATGAGCTTCTGGCTATGGCTAGTCGACAGGAGAGCCAGGTGGTCGGACTGGGTGAGCAAATCAGCCAGCTTGTCACCCATGTTCAGCGGTTGACAGCGAGGGATTCAGCTGCTGTATCCAGCACCGAGAGCAGTTCCACAGCTGTCTCCAGCCCCGCAGTTTCGGGAGGTGATTCTGTCGGAGAGAGAGTCCCTTCTTCTCCGTTCCCACATCTCACCAGAATGGTGAGGTTTTCGGGAGAGTCGGGGGATTGCCGGGCATTCCTGACACAATGTGAGTTGCATTTCGAATTACAAGCAGCCGCATATCCCATGGACCGGGCCAAGGTGGCTTTTGTAATCTCCCATTTCTCTGGAAGAGCTGAATCCTGGGCTGCTGCAGAATGAAGCCGGAGATCTGTGGTATGTGATTCCTATGTATGTTTCACTCAGACTTTCACTCAGATTTTTCAAAATGTTGCTCCTGGGAGGGAGGCTGCTCGAGCCTTGGTGGGACTGCAGCAAGGGAAGAGAAGAGTTTCAGACTATGCTATTGAGTTCCGTATTCTAGCAACGGAGAGCGGCTTGGAAGCGGAACTCTTCCGCTCTGTGTGATGCTTTTTTACATGGACTGTCACCTATCATGAAGGATCAACTAGTTTCTTTGGACTTGCCAACCAATCTGGATTCGCTGGTGGCACGGACTGTGAAGATCGATAAACGTCTCTTGGAAAGAGAAAGGGAGAGACTACAGGGGAGAAGTTTCTCTACCTACCAACTGAAGGCGCCAGAGTCATCTAGAGTCTTCCAGCGTACTCAACCTGGGACATCAGAGCAGCAGAGCAGTTTCTCTACTGGACAGCTGAGGAGATTTGAGTCATCGAGAGTTTCATTGCGCTCAAACTACGGCCTCAGATCTTCGCAGTCCTGTGGGTTTACCTTCTGAGGAGCCGATGCAACTGGGACGGACTCGTTTGTCGCCGGAGGAGCGTCACCGTCGCAGGAGAGAGGGCCGCTGCATCTATTGTGCTCAGCTGGGACATTTCATTGCTTCCTGTCCAGCAAAAGAAGAGGCTCACCAGTAGGAGAGAGGGCGCTGGTGAGCCATACTCATGTTCCTGTTTGTCCCTCTCGACCCAAGGTGGAAGTTACCTTGGTTAACGGATCGGTTTCTTGGATTCAAACTGTTTTGGTGGATTCTGGTGCGGACACCAGTCTCATGGATGCGGATCTCGCCAGGGATTTGTTGTTGAACTCTGTTTGCCTTTCCAAGCATTTAGAAGCTATAGGATACAATACGATGTGATACAACTTTATTGTCAGCCAAGGCTGAAATTGTTTGTGCATCTCTGGATAACTCGTATAAAAAGAGGACATACATATACATACAAACATACATGCGATTAATAACACCAACAGACATACATGAAACATTTCCACAAATGACATAAACTTCCAAGTAGGAAAAACAAAGAAAACATGTATAACAACAGAAAATGACATTAACATACACACAGACAATGTACTTGAGACGTATATCCCTGAAATAACTATTGCACTGGATTTAATGTAGCTGGTTTAACAATAGGATAGATTGCTGTATGAAAGAGTTTTTAAGTCTGATGCGATTAAAGGAATGAACTCTAGCATCTGTTTGAAGGCAGAAGCTGATATTCACTGTGCAAGACATGTGGAGAGTCATTTGAAATATTTCTGGCCAGTCTAAGCATACTATTTTTGTGAGCTACCTGAAAGGAGTGTACTACAGATAGTCCTATAATCTTTGAGCAAATTTTAATCTGATTGAATAGCTTTGTTTTATTTTTCACTGATAGGCTACTTAGCCAAGCAGTACTACAGTAGAGCATGATAATAAATAATTTCCCCCTGGGATTATTAAAGTATTTCTGATTCTGATTCTGATTCTGATACTGTGAATTACTGATGTGAAAAAAACAGAAATAATTTGGCTACTAGCTCCAAAGGATCTCAATCTATGAAGAAAATGAATACGCTGTTGTATTTTTTTGCAGATAAATTCTATATGACAAGTCCATGAGAGAGTTTCGTCTATCATAACACCCAAATATTTATAGACCGAGACTTGACTGATTTCTGAGTTATGGCTTCACAGTGTTAATAATGAGAGCATTGTTATCACACCACTTAACTAACCAATCCATATTATAAAACTTTATTGCAGACACAGGTCCATATAACACATGATACAGTATACATAGTATAAACAAGGATATACAATAATACATACAAATTGCATATTAGCCTATAGGATATACAGGCTATTGCACCAATGTCGTATCTATAACAGCTTTTCAGTGGGCTGACTAGAGCTTCAATTATGTGGTTCTCTGACTTGTCCAAGCGACACATAAAACTAAACATCAGTTGTCTTAAGAGTGCCTCACAAGTTGGCACTCTAGTGGACACAACCAAATGACTGGCACTATGCCACCTAGGGACACGGAGCAGCAACCTCATTGCATCATTGTATACTACCTTGAGCCTCTGTGTACTCTTTTTCTTAAAGTTAGACCACAATTGAGCAGTATATAGCGGTGTGATGTAGGTTCTAAACAGAGAGCACTTCACAGAGTCAGAGCACATAGAGATCCTCCTTATAAGCATGTTAGCTTGAGAGTCAATTTTAAAGCGCTGTTGGTAGAGGTCTTTGTCATCCGTCCAGTCATCAGATATGACATGACCTAAATATTTAATTTCCTCACACACAGCAAGAGGACAAATAAAAAGTCGGAAAAGTTGATTTCCTGTACTCGTCGCTTCTAACTATCATTATGTGACTTTTCTTAGCATTATACTTTATGTCATAATCAAGGCCATACTGAGAGCACACCTTCAGCATCTGCTGCAGCCCAGCACTATATGGACAGAGCAGGACTAGATCGTCTGCACACATAAGATGATTAACAATAGTGGTGCCCACAAGACAGACAGTTTTTAACCTATTTAGCTATAATGAATCCATATAAACATTAAATAAAATAGGAGACAGAATTCCTCCTTGCCATACTCCGTTACTAACACAGAATGGAGCGGATACAACATTGTCCCATTTAACCTGAAACGTTTTGTGGGCATACCAAAACACTAAAATTCTCACTAAAAATGTAGGGGCTCCTCTATCTAGCAATTTTACAAACAATCGTCCATGATTAATTCTATCAAATGCCTTTGACGCATCAATAAAGCATAGGAATACAGATTAATTTAGGCTTGTGTACCTGAACACAATCTCTTTAAGAGCATAGATACACAGGTCAGTTCCATGTTTTCTTTTGAACCCAAACTGATTGTCAGTAGTAAGGACATACATTTCTAGCTTTGTTAACAGTATTCTCTCCAGTACTTTAGACAAGATACTGGCTAATGCAATTGGTCGATAATTGTCAATACTGTTGCGCTTACCAGCCTTGTCTTTAAGCACAGGTACTAACATTACAGACATAATAGCATTTGGCAGGACACCATGAACCAGACAACCATTAAAGCATATGGAGAGCAGAGGGCAGAGCTTATGGCTGGCATATTTTAGATGTTCTGCAGTAATGCAGTCCATACCGCAGGCTTTGTTGTTATCCAGCAAATGAATGGCATCATAAATATCTGCTGCCCTAACTATCATATCTGCTGAGAAATCAATATGTTCATTTTTGATTCTAACTGAATTACTTTTAAGACAATTAAAAAGGTCACTGTAGTGCTGACACCAGAGCTCAGCTTTTTTTTCTGGGCTACCAACCCCTTCAATATCAGCCGGTAACGTTGTTTTATTGTTATTCATTACTTTGACCTCTTGCCAAAAGTCAGTAAGGTTATTATTCTGTAGCTTTCTGGCTAGTGAGTCTGCTCTCATCGTATTTTCATTTTTCTTAATAAAACGAAGTGCATACTTAACTCTAGCATTTGTAATTTTTTTCCTATCCAGCAATACCCCATGTCTAGGCCTACCTGCCTCTGACCAGAGTCTAAAGGCCTCTCTTGCCTCAGCATACTGCTCAGCCACAAACTTATTCCACCCTGTCTGATGTTAACTACCTTACATTTACTTTTACAAAAGGGTTCACTGGAAGTATTAAGACATTTCACAATAGCATCATACATGGCACAGAGTTTTTCAACATGTTGCACATCCTTACAATTCATATATGTACACATTAGAGCCTCATGAGGCAGAGCAATATTATTTAAGAGACTTTCCATTCGCAGTGAGTATCCAGCCACCACCCCTTTGCTCAGTTTAGACCAGTCCAGTTTACTTGAGGAAGCAGCATTATTATGCATATTATTAATATTGCCGGATACAGTGTAGGGTCATCACATTTGTTCAACAAGGTCAGTAGAGTTGAATCATCTGAGTACTTTAACAAAAACTGATTTGGCAAAGTAGTGGTGCAGCCAGAGGTATATAAAGTGAACAACACAGGTGAGCTAATACAGCCCTGGGGTACTCCAACATTAGCTGTCTTTGGAGAAGAGAGTTTGTCATTTACTTTGACTAGCTGAACCCTATTTGAGAGAAATGAGTAATACCAAAGAATATGATAAGGATTAATCTGAAGCTGAATCATTTTTGATAAAAGTAAATTTGGTTGAATTGTATTAAACACATGAGAAATAAAGACACAGAGCCCTGACATATGTTTTTGGTTTGTCAAGATGCTTAGAAATGAGGTGCACCAGTGTAACCACTGCGTCCTCCGTACTACAACCTTGTTTATACGCAAATTGAAATGGGTCTCGTTGCTTCCATAGATATTTATTAAGATGTTGAACCATGATCTTTTCCAGTGACTTCATAATCACAGATGTAAGAGCTGGCCGAAAATCATTATATTCTTTAGGACTTTGTTTTTTAGGGAGGGGCCTAATATGCAATGTTTTCCACTCTATTGGGATAGTGTGTGTGTCCACTGACGATGAAAGATGGGTTGCCACACAGGGGCTAATTCCCTGGCACAATATTTTAATATATGTGCACTGCTGTGGTCAGGCCCTAGTGCCTTCTTTGGGTTGTTGCTCTGGAAAGTACCCCTGACCTCCTCCACAGTTATGACAATCCTCTCAGTGTCCAAGGGTGTGTTGGTCTTAATTACATTTACACATTCCTGACAGTGGTCAGTAGAGTCAAAGCGACAGAAAAAATAATTTAGCTCATTTGCAAACATAAAATCATTGCCTGTCACAATGGGTTTATTAGAAGGAGACATCCCAGTCATTTTTTTCTTATTGTCCTATAATCTTTTGGGGTTTCTTTCTTTGAATGTCTCCTCCAAGTGATTTCTGTGTACCTGTTTGGCCTCCCTAAGTTTGTTTTTCAAATCTCTGTCCAATTGTTTGCCTGTGATGGTATCTTTGTTTTTAAAAGCCACCTTCCTTGAATTTATAATACCCTTAATGTCCTTAGACACAAACCTTTTATTGTTTGGATATATCTTTATTCTTTTAGTAGGAATGACCAATTGTACACAAAAATGTATATAATCAGTGGTAACTGTAGTAGTTTCATCTAAGGAATTTTGATTATGGAATAATTCCCAATCAGTCAGATCAAAACACGCTTTAAGCATCTCAACTTTTTAGTTTTGTCTGTAAGTTGGGATGAGATGAATCACGTTATGATCAGAATTTGCAATAGGAGGTCTGATTCTGGAATCATAAGCATTTTTAACATTCACATAGCATTTGTCAAGTATTATGTCCTTCCTTGCCCCCTTTTTAACCATCTGACTGAAACCAGGTAGTACAGTGTCCAAGTAACAATGGTTAAAGTCCCCCAACACTATGGCAGGTGCATCTGGATGTTTTTGTAGCAGTCTATGAACATGGTCCGCTATAGTGGCTGCTGCCAACGCAGCCTTGCCACTAGGTGGAACATACACCACAAACAGCAGAAAATATCCACATTCTCATGGCAGATAGAAAGGTCTTAATGTCAAACAAAGCATCTCAACGTTAGAATCACATAATGATTCTTTAACGGTGAACTGGCGACACCAGAGATCGTTGATATACACACCGATCCCTCCGCCCTTACATTTCCCAGAGTTAGCGTCTCTGTTGAGCCGGATCAGAGTAAACCCATTTATCTCAAAGAGGGAATCGGGCATATTGGATTGAAGCCAGCTCTCCATAAAACACAGCAAGGAAGCTTCACGGAATTCGGTACAGTACCTTGTGTAGGTTCGGACCTCGTCAATCTTATTGTTCAGGGAGCGTAAGTTACTGAGAATAATCGATGGGAGCGGTGGTCTTGTATGTCTTCACCGCAGCCGGTTGCTTATTCCACCTCTCCTGCCTCATTTCCGGCGCCTGATAGGCCTTCTCAGCTCAGGAGGGATGTTATCCCAAAACATCGGGGGCAATGGAGTTGACAATTTAGGGCGTAGTGCAAGCAGATCGTCCCGACTGTAGCGTGGACTGGGTCGAGGTTCCAAGTAATTTTCCACTTCCTCCATATCTACAGCGGGATACATTTTGGAGCGTATCAAGGGATGCCCTCCAAAGATGACAATCCCCACCAGAGTCAATATAATCCACGGTAAATACATCTTCCAATTTACCAAACGAGACGAACAACATTTAGACCAGCAACAATCAACTTAATCACACTGGTTAACACATAATACAAACAAACTTAACACGAACAAACTAGGCCCCAGGGATGTGGTTTGCAGCCGAGCAGAGCACCGGATATCTGATTGAATGGTAAACTTCTCTGGCGAGTTACTCATTGTACCTCTCCTGTGACAGTGATTTTTTCCAGATGGTCACACGGAGATGCTGATCTTCCATTTGTTCAATTCCCCTGTGCACCCGGTTATTCTTGGGCTTCCATGGCTTACATTACACAACCCTCACATGGACTGGGTTTCAGGCAATATGCTCAACTGGGGAAGAGATTGTGAGCAGACCTGTTTTCCGGCTAAGATTGAGGTGGGTGGAAATGACATTGTTGCTCCTACTGTTCAGCAGGAGAGGGATTCTGTCGACTTTCCTGATCTTAGTTCCAGCTCCAGCTCCAGCTGCTCCAGCTGTGTTTCAAGCGTTAATTAATGACATTCTCAGAGACATGTTAAATATCTTTGTGTTCGTTTACTTGGATGATATCCTCATCTTTTCATCCAACCAAGACTCTCATGTGCAACATGCTCGCCTAGTGCTTCAGAGTCTTATGGACAATCAGCTTTATGTTAAAGCAGAGAAATGCGAGTTTCATGTGTCCACTGTATCCTTTCTGGGCTTTGTGGAGTCGGAAGGAGTGATCCAGATGGATTCAGAGAAAGTAAGAGCGGTTGCTGAATGGCCTACACCCACTAACCGCAAGCAAGTCCAGAGGTTTCTGGGCTTTGCTAATTTCTACTGGAAATTTATCAGGAATTTCAGTATGGTGGCGGCTCCTCTTCACGACCTCACTTCAATTAAGACCCCGTTCCAGTGGTCTCCTGCAGCCGAACAGTCGTTCTCCCGCTTGAAACAAAGCCTCTCCACCGCTCCTGTGTTGGTGCTGCCTGATCTACAACGCCAGTTTGTGGTGGAGGTGGACGCTTCTGATGTGGGTGTTGGAGCCATCCTGTCTCAACGTTCCTCACAAGATGAGAGACCCCATCCTTGTGCTTTCCTGTCCCGTAAGCTGTCTGGAGCTGAGAGAAACTATGATGTTGGCAACAGGGAGTTGTTGGCAGTCAAGGTAGCTTTGGAGGAGTGGCGGCATTGACTGGAAGGGACGGGACAGCCATTTCTCTTCTGGATGGATCACAAGAATCTGGAATACCTGCGTTCTGCTAAAAGACTGAACTATCGCCAGGCCAGGTGGGCCCTGTTTTTCAACATATTTAACTTCAGTTTGTCGTATCATCCTGGGTCCAAGAATGTGAAGCCTGATGCCCTGTCCCGTCTGATTGATCCTAACCCCTCTTCTGAGGAACCTGTGAACATTCTGCCTGAGTCCTGTGTGATTGGGGCCATTACCTGGGAGGTGGAGGAAAGGGTTAAGAGGGCCCAAGATGGAATAACTGTTCCTGCGGGTTTCCCCCCAACCGCCTGTGTGTTCCTGCTGAACTTCGGGCTCAGGTCATCCATTCGGCTCACACTTCACTCCTCTCTTGTCATCCGGGGTTCAAGAGAAGAGTGATACAGCAACGGTTATGGTGGCCGTCTATGGAGAAAAGTGTTGGGGAGTATGTGGCTGCGTGTCCAGTCTGTGCCCAAAACAAGACTTCACGTCAAGCTTCTGTTGGACTCTTGCAGCCTCTGCCTATTCCCAAGTGGCCATGGTCGGACATTTCTATTGACTTTGTTACCGGATTGCCTCCTTCTGATGGTAATACTCACAGCTGTGGACAGATTTTCCAAAATGGTGCATTTTATTCCCCTGCCCAAGTTGCCTACTGCAAAAGAAACGGCGGAGGTTCTGCTCGCCCATGTGTTCAGGATCCATGGCTTGCCTACTGATGTGGTTTCTTATCGTGGTCCTCAATTCATCTCCCAGTTCTGGAAGGCCTTCTACACGTTGATTGGGGCCACGGTCAGTTTATCTTTGGGTTATCATCCAGAATCCAATGAACAGACTAAGAGACTTAACCAAGAGATGGAGAAGGGTCTTCGCTGCCTGGTTTCTAGGAGTCCTGCATCTTGGTCTAAGATGCTTCTGTTGGTGGAATACGCCCACAACACCCTGCCCTGCTTGTCCACCGGCTTGTCGCCCTTTCAGTACGCCTACGGTTATCAAACGCCGCTGTTTTCTGCTGAGAGAGGTAGGGGTGCCCTAGGCTATGGCCTTGGTCAGATGCTGTCGACAGACCTGGACAAGGGCTCAACAGGTTCTACTGAGCAACAGGAACCGCTACAAGAGACAAGCTGATCATCGGAGGTCTTATATTACCAGGTGGGCCAGAGGGTGTGGCTAGCCACGAAGGATCTTCCTCTGCGTACCGAGAGCCGGAAGTTGGCCCCTCGGTTCGTGGGACCGTTTCCTGTTTCTAAGGTGATTAATCCTGTGGCTGTCCAGTTGAAGCTGCACAGGGCTATGAGACTACACCCCACGTTCCATGTGAGCAAAGTTAAACCAGTCCAGGAGAATACATTGGTTCCGGTCACGCCTCCTCCTCCTTGTCTTATTGACGGGGGCCCTGTTTATACCGTCCGCAAGCTGTTGGCGGTCAGGAAGAGGGGCCGCGGCCGTCAGTTTCTGGTGGACTGGGAGGGTTACAGTCCAGAAGAGAGGTCATGGGTGTCAGCCAGCAATATTTTGGACTCTAGTCTCATTCAGGACTTTTACAGACTGCATCCTGACGTGCCTGAGCCGTCCGGTGTTCGGCCCTAGAGGGAGGGGTATTGTCACGTCTGCCTCCACTCTTATTGTGTTTTCTGTTTGTTTTCATGATTTCCTGCTTTATTTTGATATTCACTGTTTGTCTGTATCCCCATTCACTTGACTTCCTGCCTTTATTTGTTTCCCAACGTTTTTGATCACCTGTCTCTGCCCTAATGTGAGTCACCTGTGTGTAGTTGTCATAGGTGTCAATTTCGGTGGGGATGGTGGGTACGCGTACCTACCAGATTTCGTCAGGAGTCATTTTGTACCCACCACTTTTTTTGAAAACCTTGAGCTCAATTTAGTTAAAAAAAGAGTCCATAACACATATAATTCCTGAGCGACTGATGCCAAAAATTCCACAACAATCTCTATCCCCACAGAGCAGACACAGCCGCTCTGCTGCTGCGCTGACTGCACGCTTCTCTGTTCACAACGCTGCCTGTCGGGACATTCTGCTTAATGTGAAAAAAAGCTTAATGTGGTTTAATGTACCTAAACAATGAGCAATCATCACCAAATTGCTCATGGCCATATCTTGTAATGAACACTTAAGCCTGTCAAAAGAACTAAACCGAAATCCAACGATTATAGAAGTTATCTCACATTAGCATTTTCTTCTTCATTGGCGCCTATGGCGAGGAAAAAGCTTGTACCTAAACAATGATCAATGACTACCAAATTTCTCTCTCATATTGCTCCTCATAACCACTGAAAATTGTCAAAAAATCAAACCAGAAATGTGGTGATGATTGATCGTTGTTTCGGTACATCAAACCAAGTTAAGCTTTTTCACGTTATGACTTCTAAAGCCCATGAGAACTGTGGGGAGTCAACCCACAGCCGCTTCGCTGCCCTGCTGAAAATGTATAGCAGAAACGCTTAATGTCAGATAACGTCCATAATATTTGGACTTTGAGTTAGATTTTTTGAGAGTTTTCAGTGGTTATGAGGAGCAATATGAAAAATAAATTTGGTAATCATTGATCATTGTTTACGTACATTAAACCACGTTTTTATTCATTAGTAAGCTACAGGACAGCGTCTTTCAAAACGTGACCTGCGCGAAAGAGAAAAAAAAAATGAATGCGTAATTGTACCCAGCACATCTGGAAATGTACTTCCGAATGTGAAGCACATTTCAAACCAAACTGACGCCCATGGTAGTTGTCTTCCCATCCCCCGTGTATATATACCCGCCTTGTTTTCACTTGTTCCCTGCCAGATTGTTGTAGCTCCATGTGTGACTCACTTTCCAGCATTCCCTTGTTTAGTTTCCCATTTTAATTTTCAAAAAACACCATATTTTTATTGTACTGCACATTGCTGCAGATCCTCTTTTCACCCTGTGTGTTGAGCTCTCTGTTTTAGCTACAGAGTGAGGCATCGCACTTCTATCTCATCTTTGTTGGGAGGCGCACAAGCGCAGTAGCTAGGTAAGGATCACATCAGCTAGCTGTTTGTTTCTACAACTTGATTAGTACAAGGCAGGATTAGCCGAGAGACTTCTTCTAAACGAGGGCGCACTTCCAACTTTGCGTGGAATACCTGCAGAACAGGGAAATATAAGTAGTTCTTTTGTAGATTATGGTGAACTAGTGTGGGTTTTAGCAATGTTTTGCCATTGAGAACGAGCTAGCATGCTACGGTTAGCCACCTTGTCTCGGCTACTGACGTAAAAAGCCCTGCCAATTTTGAACAGCTCACCCGGAGACTGAAGGCAGAAGACATTCAGAAACCCATATCTCACTCAAAACAGCATGGATGTTTTTTTTTCGTGGAAACACTAGAGACACAAAATAACAACCCAAATCCCAGAAAAAACTGCCCAAACTTCTTGCAAACACTGCAGTGTTGTTCACTTCATTCCTCACCGGCCAAATTGGCTAGTAACTTTACAATGTCATTTCAAAGCCCTGGTTGCATTACAAGGGAAACCCTGAGGTGTGATGCCGATGAAAGACAGACATCTCCAGTTTCACTGTTACAGTGTCAGGCTAAACGTTATGTATTACAGATATTGCTTCATTTTTTTTTTTTAAGTATGCTGTCCATGTGACAGCATACTGATTGTGGACGTTAAGGTGTTGTACCTCTGCATGTTTCCTCACAGTGAAAGAGCCAACACAACAGCATCTCTTAATTAGGAATAACACTGAGAACAATGTGAAGTCTTCTGCTAACATTGTCTGCACTTGTGTTAAATGTTTTACAAAATATGTTTTCTATGTGATAGCTGTGTGAAAATAATTAAGAGTTTTGCATTTTGAAGTTGTGATCCGTGCGCTGGCATTCCTGGAACACAGTTGGCAGACTGTTTGTGTGTGATGTGGCCGTGTCGCTCAGCTTTCTCCATTAAGCCCAGTCCAGGCCAAAGATTTGCGATTAGATGAGTTATAATTTGCAACTACTTGCAATGCATCGGCCTGCAGCGTTCTAAAACCTGCCAGTTCACACCAATGAGACAAGACGAGACGTATCATCTCCATAGCAACAACTCTCTGTACTTCCTTTATAACTTCCAGGCTTTTTTTTGTAGCTGAATATATCATTTATTGCATCTAAATATGAATGTGGATGTTCAACCTGGTTTCACAGAATTCCGTGAAATTAACACGGCCCCTTAACTCAAAATCTGTGGCAGTTTCACGGAATTGCCGACAATTCCGTGACGGGCCCACGGATTCGATGCCTATGTAAGTCAATGACAGGCATCATCCGTGGTCTACGCACAGATTCCCTGATCACAGCACGTTTCTTTCTGCCAGTCGGGCTGCTGCAGAGAAGCTGTATAGCTTTGCTATTGGTATTTTTAGCCCAATAACCTCTGTTTTAATCAACATTTATTCACCAGATCTTATCATGGTTTATTTATATTTCTTTTAATGTTATTATTTCAGTCTATTTCGGCCAGGGAAGCTGGATTGCTTTGTTGTTTATTGATATTTTTAAAACTATAACACTACATCTAGCAACATATATTTAGATATTATCATGGTATGCATTTCTTTATTTTAATAATACTATTTTGGTCTTATTACCGGTGAAATATTACAGTATGCTGTAGGACAGAACACGATATGATCTGAGCTGGGCGCATGCAAAGCCGATTTCCCACAATGCAATGCGGGCATTCATTTCAGAGAATCAGACAACGTTCAGCGGCTCTTTAACGCCAGTATTGCTTCAATGTACATATATATATAGTCAGTGGTTTAGTCAACAGCAACAACACTTTGCTCAGCTTTGTTCCAGTAAGTTATGCACCGTAATAACTAGGGCTGTCAATCGATTAAAAAATGTAATCTAATTAATTACATACTCTGTAATTAATTAATCGAAATTAATCTCATACATAATTAACGGTGCCTGAACTGATACTTTTTAAGAAAGTCAAAAAAGAAAAGAAAAAAAAGGGTAGTAAACAACAGCTGGTAACATTAAAGAACGGCTTGTTTATTGCTAAGGCCATATGGTCAAAACGATTTAGTAATAATGTATAACAATAACAATAACTTATTTCACTAGTAAATTGCTGTTGAACTACAAAAACAACCACCAAGTGGGAAAAGGACATTTACAATAACTTCAAATGCACCATGAGGCTGTAGTTTACCAGTTTCATTGAACACACCGTCTTTGTTGTTTTTTCCGACGGCTAAAACACAGTCAAACTTTACACCGTTTAGCGTTAGCTGTCAGCATTTTAACCGTGTTTAATCCAGCTACTAGCTAGCGGTAGGCTAACGTTAGCTGCTGTCGAGTATGGTGTTAACTAGCTAGCGGTAGGCTAACGTTAGCTGCTGTCGAGTGTAGTGTTAACTAGCGTCCCGTGTAGCGATGTTGGCTGTATTGTCTGTTTCAGAGCATCAGAGAGAAGTGCAGACATATCAGTGGCACAAGATTTCGGTAGCCAGGGTTGGCAGGAAGAAGATTTTTACAAGTAAATGTTCAAATTAATGATCCAGGCAGCACATTATCGTCTCCCTCCTTCATTTTACAGTCGAATGGTGGCTAGAACGGCTCCGGGTCAAACGTCAATATGGAATGGATTAATCTGCATTATTTTTTTTTAACGTGTTATTTTTTTCTCAGATTAATTAATCGAAATTAACGCATTATTTTGACAACTCTAGTACTAACGTTTAAAAAAATCTGCGGAATACTCAACGTGGTACGTGCCGCTTGGCGGATAAGAAGATAAAAAATACATAATATTCGTAATGTTGATGTTTTTGTCTAACGTTGTATTTCAGGATGTAAACAATGAAGATATTAATAATAATAAAATACAGTTTCACGTATTTGTCTCATGTACTGTTTGCTCGGCCGGCCGGTGGGCGGCGGCAATCTGAAATGGAATGAAGCCCATTCACGGCCGACAGCAGAAACACAGGAGCCGAACATGTCCTCCCACCCACCCCAGAAGAACTACAAGTGCACAAGCTTTGTAACAGGTTCTGGGGCCTGTCTATACACTGAAAAAAATGGTACTTTGGATCAACTTAAAAAAAATACTTAATTTTTTACAGCTAATTTGTTTAGTTTTGCTCAAATTATATTTCTGATTTAGTCTAAATATATATATTTGTATTTATTCTAAATTAAAATATTTATTTATCAGAAGTTAAAGATTTAGAATGTAAAAATATTATTTGTTATAAATACCATAAACCATTATTTCACATTGTTCAAAATTAACTTTTCAATTTGGAAAAACCTAATACTATTACATCCAAGTATAGCATTTTAGTTCAGAATAAACTAATTAAAACACTCTAATTTTGTTACAGGTCATTTTTTTTAGCTCTTCTCAAGTGAAATGTTTGATTCAGTTCACTTACATATACCTTAACATACTTTCTTTAGTCACAAGCAAACACATTACTTAATGTAGATCAATATAGTAACATCTTGTGCATTTTTACAACTTAAATTTTACCATGAACAAAACTAACTTTGCTATAATATAAAATTAGAATTTTCACTTCAGCTAAAACATGTCACGCTCAATGCTTGAATTACTTTAAATAAAGACAATATTCTGATGAAAAGACTTTTGTTTAATGGGATGTCTTTTTTAAATGTGCATCACCTTTTGTAAAATAAAAAATAAACCTGCAATGCATTTTTCAGCATGTTAAGCTAGCTGTTTCACACAATCACTTGAGGGGGGAAAAACAAGTATTACAAAAAAAAAAAGAAAAGAAAAACCTGTATAGAATTAACCCTTGTGTTGTCTTCCGGTTGACCATGCACTTGTCCTTCTGGTTCAAAATTAACGTAAAAAAGAAACCCATATTTCTGATATAGAAGTTTTGAAAATGGGTCAAATTTGACCCGAGGACAACACAAGGGTTAAGTGAAATCTGGTCTTTGACAGGTTTTTTTTATAACCATATGCAACCTTAATCACCTTTACAAAATCGTGTAATGTGAACATGTTACTGGATTGTTTTTCATTTTAAACTTGAGATGTATCGTGTAAAAATACTTTCTAACCGTGCTAAAACGTGGCAATCCATCGAGAAAAGGACTATAATGTATGAATGTCACATTATTTCGAACTATTACAAATAACAAGAGACCAAAACAAATTGAGAAAATACAGTTCAACTGCTGGGGGTGCAAACTATGAACAGCAGCAGTCATGTTCTCATAATTTGTGCATCCAGATTAGTTTTTACTATTCTCTAAAACTCCACAAGGCTTCTGACACTTGAAAACAGATTGCAATCCTTTTGTCTTTGTAACAGAAGATATTTTAGAAATGAACATTCACCACACAAAGTGATGTTTTCCATGCAAGTCTACTTTTTCCTTCACCGTTTACAGAACAAATTCTTAATTTCTCAATTTGTTGAACTTCTTTTCTTTTTTTTAACTTGACACTCCACCAGAACCACACTGACAGTGTTACCAGATATGGGTTTCCACAAAAAATGAGAAAAATTCTGTAAATGAAGTATGTGTCTTATTTCCATTTAACAATGACCCCTTTCATTCCCCTGCAAGGTTTTTGAATACAAGCTAGAACACAGAACAAAAACATGCTGTATCCAAATGTCTGCTTGACACTCAGACTCCACACTCTGCGTCTCATTGTCTTTGGTTCAATCTCCATGAAGATTTTCTGCAGCGCATCAAAAGTGTATTTGAACTCACCTGGATAGCTCAAGTTTAGAGTGTAGATGAGGCCAAATAACATGGCACATGCATGTGTAACTGATGGCAGCTTGTTAAGGACTTCCACACCTTCTATTACAACCCAAACGTCCTGTGGTGGCTGGAGAGGATCCTCCTCCTCCCTTATAACAAACACTGCCATTGTACACCTCTCGAGCTCCGTTTCAGCTTGGTCCTTCTGAGCAACCTGATAAAAGACTAGAGATTTATTTTAAAAGTTATTCTGATTAAACCTGTGTGGTGCACCAATATCAAGAAATACCCATGCAAACGTTTTCAATCAAATTTGTAAATACAAATTAATTAAATTAATTGGGGGTCTTTTGGAAATATAATGACTTGCAAATTCCAGCAGATAGTAAATGGCAGCTCCTCCAAATATTTTTCTCCTAGCAAACATTTGACTTCATCATAAGTAAAGCATTAGTAGAAGTATTACTATTGTTGTCCAAAACATTATAACAAAAACATTAACAGTACATACTTCTAGGGTTGCACTGTAATGACACAACTGCCTTGTGCTTTCATATTTTCAATAGTTTCAGAATCTGTCCACAGCTTGATACCTTACACAATGCAATATTTGGAATGTCCAGGCTTTCATTGCTCTGTCTGCACTACTGCTGCTGCTCTGAAGAGAAATATTTTATATAATATCTTATTTGTTTCATTTGACCGGATTCTCTTCTGTGTCTGACTTCTCTGTGTAGCTTGATACGGCAACGTTTTTTTTTTTTTTTAATCTCTTACACTCATCTATGCTGAGAAAATAGGGATGCAATCAGTTCTGCTGAGTTGATTCTTCCCTTAACACTCAGTAAGGGCACTTCAAATCAAATCAAACTAATAATAATAAAATCATAGGACTAAAAGTTATCAGCACATGCTTTATTTTAACAAGTTTGTAATTTTTTGGGATTTAAAACCCCCAAAAAGTTTGCACTCATAAGTATCGAAAGACATTTCAAAAAATGCTGCTTCTAACATCTAACGTTCAAAAACTATACGTTGGCTAATTTCTCATTATTGATAAACACCCTCAAAAGTAGTTATAGTTTTTAAACAGTACATTACCATGGAAATCTTTACAAAGTCAGCTCTACCTCCCACCACATTTAAATTGACTCATAGCGCCACCGTTTGTTGTGGGGGAGGCTAGCTACGCTAAAATGGATAGCCACCTAGCAGACAGGGGTTGATTTTTGTTTTGGAAAGGGGAATAAACATTATGTCCTTCAAACCTCGCCAGGTAACTAGTATCAATCACACATGATCTGGGTACAACATTTAACCACGACTAGACCGAAATCCACAGAACCAGCCTGAAAATGAATGAAATCTGAAATGATTGTATGAAACTCTACGAAGCATAGCTGTGTAGTTGTTCAACCGCTGCTTCCACCCGTAACAACCGTTGTATGAACCAGGTTCAGAGAGGCATGGATGCTTCTTGATTAGTGCTTCGGCAACGTCAATGAAGTCAGAATCTGTTGGGTAGGCTTTGTACTTGAATATCTCTTCAGCTACCTTTTCCAGAATATCAGATTTTGTTTTTGAACTAGGTGTCAACCTTGTCATGTTTGACCTATACACCACATTCCCCTTCTCTAACTGCAGTTCAGTGTCATAGGAGAACGTTGGTATCGGAAACTCTCTTGGCCACATCTGAGTTCTTGTAGAGACAGAGTTGGAGGGTGTGGAAAGGAGCTCTGTGTCATCTGATTGAGTTGACAAATCATCACAGACAGTAAGATTAAGTCCTTGGCTGCAATCATCAGTTATTGGGATGGCCTTGACAGTTGCCAAATCCTCAAGTTCAGCAGTAGATGTCAAGTTCACTAACGCATCGCCAAAGTCTCTGTCTTGGTACTGCAGTCTGAAATTCCCATTTAACCCACACACTTTCCGGACTTCAATCATAAGCTGCTCCATTGTCTCTGGAATTCCATCAGGCAGAATTAGCTTCCTGGTGTCATCAGGATTCAAAACAACTCGCAACTTGGCTGGCCTTTTCACTGCCATGTCCGCCCATCAAAAAGAATCTAGTAAAAACAGGAATATAAGAAAAAACATTAGTATTAGTTGTATGGTCCATAACTTTCATCTACAGTAATTACTAATCACCAATTTTATGATTAACAATCCCCCTAATCACTGTTATAGTGATATAGAGAAGTTTTACACTTTCTGAAATTCCCATAAATTTGTCAAAAGTCAAACTGCTATGGCCTTAAAGCAGTGTCTTTTTTACATTATGAGAGGACAGCAAAAGAAAGCGAAACAAGGCATTCTCAAACATTTCCAATCCTACACTCATTCATATTCAACCTTATGCATGTATCTCTTCAGAGAGATGAGGCGCTGTCCATCAACCATGTAGTGAGCCAGAGGGTAGGGATCTGTCAGTTCATGCACCCCAACAAGCCTTAGTTCCCTAGCAGTAGATATGACTAAGTCATAAGCTATGTAATGTTCCAGGTACCAGGCATCCCATTTTTTGACAATGAAAATGAGTCTCTCCTGTAGAACAATCATATGAACTATTTCCCAGAACTCTGGAAGTCCAGCCAGCGACCCATGGGCTACCACCATTCCAATCTTGTAGTTCAAAGCCGTCATAGGATGCACTTTTTGCAAGGTTCACAGTGTCCACATGTTGATGTCTTTGCTTTACTGCCAATGCAATGTCCTCATTAATAACATCAAGGGGAAGTGCTGAAACATCAGTAACCTCCAAAGATGGCTTAAAAAATCTACACAAGTGCAGATTATATGCAGTCTGATATTGGTGCCTTTGAGCTAATGAATACAGTACATTTTTGTAACAGTGTTGTGGGTCAGTTGCCTTTCATCCCCTTCCTGTGTGTGTATCTCCCTTTTCCCCTGTTTGTCTGTCGGTGATGTTTTGTCTCCACCTGCAAGTGGCTAGGGGCGTGCCTAGAGGAACTAGGTCAAGAGGCGTGGCCATTCATCCTGCTCCGTTCTGACACAGCTGATGCACATTCCATGATTCACCTCTGCAGTATTTAAACCCGGGCTGTTCACCTCTCCAGTGCCAGATTGTTACATACTCCTACGTGGTAACTTGGCTCTGTATCGCTGCTCATGGTGGTTCACAACCTCTTGTCGCTCTGTAGTTTCTCCCTGTCTAACTTCAGTTCCTCTACGCAGATTCCACTGTTACCTGCTGCTTTCCTGCCGTACTGCCTGCCTCACGCCACTCGGACATTCCTACCTGCCGTGCTCCGCTGTGCCACCTGCCTCACTGTGCCTGGATCCCACTGTGGAACCCCGTCGGAGCTGCCATCGCCTGTTTCTCTCGAGCCTCAGCCCATTCCCAGTAATTCCTCGCTCAGCCTCGATTGTTCATGTTTCTCTAAGTATTTGCCTTTATTAAATTACTTGAACTGCTTATCTGCGTCCTGTGTGGTATCTCTGTGTGCTGGGTCATATAGACAGTCCTAACAAACAGTTTTTATGACGAATTTACTCTTTTTAAAGAAGCTATGTTTTGCTTCAAATCTCATAGTCCATATTGCTACAAGGGGTCCGAAATGGCGTATTAACCCTGGATAATGCTCCAAGTAATGATGTTTGGGCCGAATTCTTTGATCAGGGAAAACTTCTTGGAATACTGTCCTGTGTTCAGATATCTTTAAGTCAAGATAACAAATAGAGTCCTCAATGTGAAAAGGTGCAACAACCAGTTCTACAATGTCCTTTAATTTACAGAGGACTTGCTAGGCTGGTTCGTTTGAAGGAACTCTGGTCCCGATCAAGAAAGGAAGAAATCTCAACAGGCTCAAATTCTCGTGTGCATTTCCTCCAATTGTTGTCTTTGCCGCGTAGGTGAGGGGCACAAGATTGAGACGGTTTCCATTATCGGTCCACTTGAATGGAAATGTTATTGCTTCATTTAAATTGGCTAATGTGAAATATTTTTTTGAAATTAACACAGTAAGACAAAGGGCAATCTCAAAAGGGATAATTCCTTCAAACAGATCATGAGCTATATCTGGGGGGAAACTCTGTGTCACACTGAAACATAACAGCACACACTTCTTTTTTTACACCAAAATGACTAGACTGAATTTTCTTCAATAACTTTAATATGAACAGTATGGCTATCTTTGCTTCTTACACAAAACGCTCCGGACTTGACTTCTGTTGTTAGAATGTCTACATTTTCTGTTGGACAAAATCTGCAAACACATTTACCTGCAAAACTTTCCGCAATACCATGGGCCCCGAGATTGTCTGTTACTACACAATGAACAAAGCCTTTCAGAGATTTCTCCAACTTGGCAATGAATAGTCCTTGTTGTTCTAATATAAAATCATCTACTAAGGGCTTCAAAACACTCTCAAATCCATAGCACTTAACATCCTCACTATGAATAAGTGCAGCTAAATATATATTAGAAAGCGATGAGTGACAACTAGCAGGCAAGTTCCCCAATGCCCCCCAATGTTTTTTTTCTGGAGGTACCAAGGGGATTACATATTTCAAAATCATCTACATATAAAATAAGTGAAATAGCACACTCCTTTGACAACGGCAATTTTTTTCTGTAATTAATACTATCATAAAAAGACTTATACAGAATTTTATCAGATTGAATTTGATATGAAGATTTTAAATTAGTTGCTTTGTCCAAAAAAGTTTCACAACTTAGAATCTGCTGTAAAGATTTTAGAATAGAGATATACTGAAATGATTTTTTGTTTTGGAAGTCAAGCACCAATTCTACAGATTCTACAATATTAAAATGTTTTTTGTAGTAAGTCTTTCGATTCCAGGCAGTGGAAAGAGGGCCACGGCCACTACAAGAAGCAGTGCTTGGATTTGACTTACAGAGAGTAGATGCTAGGTCTTGCAGATTAGTTTCATCTATTTGACAGTTACCATTCTGTAAGTGCTGAGCTAAGGTTTGATGGATAAGAGGAACCGAAGCAGTGCCTATTAAATAGCCAAACTCTTGCAAAAGTTCATCAACAGCTACACTAGAAACAAGATGAATATGTTCTAGCTTTAGTAAAAGGGAGGCAACTTTGAGCTCAACATTACATGTCAAGTCATTTAAATCCTGCACATCAAAACTGGAATCACCCAAGTCATCTGTACTTAATTCATCTAAGGGCTCAGTACCAACACTATCAATCGGGATACTGCTACAATGACTTTCAGCAGAGAGATTTACATTTTACCCCTTTTTCTCAACTACTTCAGGCTTTAGGTCAGTTTCAGAACAATCCTTATGATTTCTGCTTCCGTAAGTTCGGAACGAACCATAAACATTTGTTTTGTAGGAACACCCCTGAAACACACAAACTACTGTTTCATGTTTTTTCAGGTGCTTCGCTATATGTTGAAAATAGTCTTTTAAATTTGAACGTTGATTGCAACTGCATAAAAGACATTTAAATGTGGTAAGTTCCGTTTGTGAGGATTGCTGATGACATCTTGACAAGTGGCTCAAAAGTGCATTCCAAGTCTTGCAGGTACATGGACAGTTGAAATAGATGCAGTGATAGGAATGGTGACGTCCATAATGTCTGTGTTCAAGCTTATAATGTTTAAGTAGCTCAGATCTTTGTGAAACTGATGTACCACAGTCTTTGCATTTTCACATTCATCAGAAGACTAGGAAAGAAAGAAAAGTAGACCCACCTTACCAATTTGCCACTAATACAATTTACATGATGCAGAATGGTATATTTGCTATGTTTTTGTCATTTAGGTGGGTAATATTTGTTTTGACTAGAGATGTGACGAGACACTTTCATACTGCCATTCACTATATTATAAATGTAACTAAAGCTATTCTAAAGCTATTTTAATTACATTATTAGTAATACATATTACATTAGTATGTTGAAATATATTAGGTTGCATCTCTATTTTGGGTTTTTAATTCGTAATTGAACATACATGCAAATGTTCACTTAATTCCAGGACTTACCGAATTCAGTAATGGCTAAAATTGTGACCTTTTCAGGAAACAGAAAACCTGCAAAGATAAAGAAAAAGGCAAGATTTCACATTTAGTTTTACATGGGGATATTAGCATTATCCATTATTGTCACTAAAAACAGAAATATTGGCGGTATTGTATTATACTGACATATTATAGATTTAAACATGAATCCCTTTTTAAATTAGTACTCAAGAAAGAGCAAGAGGACCAAAGATATGATATCCCTCAAAGTAAAACTGTAAATCTGGATTAAAAAGTCTATGGCACAGAAAACGGTCACCTATTAATCCCTCTGTTGCTAAACTGAACAGATGCACGGGTAGTGCTGTGCAGAGCACCTCAAGTGTCATGAATCACTAAAACTAGTTAAATTAAAAGTTGTTCAGTGCTTGAGCGGAGCTCCGACTGCAAATTCCAACTCATTGAGCGGAAATACTCCCGTTTATAATTCTGGACGTTTTTTTTTTCATCGACTTTTAAAAGAAAATTGACCAGGGTACATTTTATCAGACATGAAGCCGACACGTTAAATTGCTGTCGGATTACCACAAACAGACCACTAGCTGTGGCTGTGTAACGTTAAATATATCTGAGGTGGATTAAAGACAAGGCGGGCAGGCAAACGTCTGTGACCACAGTCAAACTAACGATAGGTTTTTATTTGTTAAATACACTTTTTAGTAATTTGTTCTTTAGCATTTTACTCCAAAGGTTTATGCCACTTACAGTAACATGGATTTAAGATGTCAAATGCGACAAAATGTCGACGTTGACGAGTTTTACCTGCTTCGCCTCACTTTGCTCTGCTGCCAGCTGTGTACGGCGTGTGCGAGCCGCTGTTGTGTCGAAGTCTGTTCCACCGTCGAATAGTATTTCCCTCCTGTTTAAATGCATAGTGACACAACTGTGATTAGCGATAAGGTGGTTCAAGTTTAGATATTGTTAGGGTAAACATATCGACGGGGAATTACTATTCCACATACAGCTTAATTTATGGTAGCCGCGGTGTTCCTGTCGTGAGGTGCACACCTCCCCGCCCTCGGCAAAAACACGTCTAAAGAGCAGAACAGGCCCTCTCCTACTTTTTAAGCACGATTTAAATACGAGCGTTATCATACTACCATTATTTTTTCACACAGATGCAACAAACGAATCTCCCTGTGCATGTGTAAGGAATTCAAATAACTTAGTTTAGCTAACGTTACCTACGTTACAAATTACGCAAATTACAAAAGCAGTTTTAAAGTAGTTGCCCTTCCTTCCATTAACTTTAAATGAGCATAGAAAACAAACGCTACCATTAAAACAACACAATAAGACTTCTTACCTTGTTTAAATGAGTTTCCTTGAAAAACCAAACGACGTCTTCATCGAAGCGAGGTAATGGCGGACAGCAGCAAGACTCATGGCCATGGGGTTACGTCGTTACGTACGTCACGTGACATGAAAACCTCCGGTTTAAAGTGAAAATAGAATTTAAGTACAATTGTTGCTTTTAAGTTTTTCTATGGTGAGTGTTATCTGCTTTTATGCAAATGGAAATAAACAGTTTTATCCTAGAAACCATGATTTTCAACTAGACTAACATAAAAATGCACTTTAAATAAATGACACAGTAGTTTCACTTTTTTCAGTGTAGAGGCAGTTGTAGTTTTTAAATATATTGGTATATTTCTCATAATTAGAAGTTGGCAGTGTAGAATTTTGGATACACCCTGGGGATTTTTGGGAACCCTGCAGAAGCATGTTGAGTTTTCAAGATGACTTCTGTATTGGCTGTTAAAACAGGAGACGTCTCTTACGTTCTAAAACCAGCCTCTGGAGACTCGACCTGCTGAGTCGCAGCCATACCATCAGCTGGTTTGAGTCGAGCTGAGACGGGCCGGGTCAGACCGCTGAAACTTTTCTCCTCAACATTCTAAAACGGTTTGGTCTCCTCGCCAATCTTTGGTCTGGACTGAGCTTAAGAGCTATACAGGTTTAGAACCCAGCACCCAGCACTATCAGACACTTGTCTATATATATATATATATATATATATATATATATATATATATATATATATATATATAGACCAATATAGATAGATAGATAGATAGATAGAAAGAAAAGGCCTTTAGCTGATCATAAGAATATTTAAAGGTGGATTTTCATCTGCAGTGGTGCCTCCCCTCTACAGTCAGTTGATTAAGGGATGCCCTTTGCAGAACCCTGCACAGTGTGTATATATAGTCCCACAGCTCATACTAGAGCCTCCCACACCTCAGAACTCCTCTCCCTGATTGACACTGATTAGATTAGACAAGCTATCCCGAAGTGATCCTTTAATTCCCTCACACCCAAAGACAACAGCAGCAACGTGTGCTGAAAAGGTCAAAGACGCAAAGCCTTATGGTACCTAAGACCTACGCTTTATTATCTTCACTCTCACAAATAATGAAACTAATGAAAAACACAGAAAAGAAAGCCTCCCTGGGTGGAACTGTCAACTGACACTTTCATATCTTGAAATAAAATTGCTGGCTGCTGCTAATTTTTGCCTTACAGTCTATTTGCTCACAGCATTGCATACGACTCATGTATGCAGCTTCATGAATAACCAGGTGACTTATATTATATGATTTTTGCATGAAACATAACTGTTCAAAATCAGGACATGACTCATGACCAGGATACTGTGCATGTTTGTGCAGTTGTTTCCTTAAATCGAGTCAATTAAAGATAATTATGATAAATGATCTACACCATGAAATGACAATAAATGTCACAATGTCCCAAGCTGATCTAGAGGATAAAAATCTAAACCAATCCATCTTTTTTTATTTTTGCTAAATGTTATCGACTGCCATATCCAGATGTTTGCTCCGGGAATGACAGCTGTCAACAAGTCATATCCCAAGAGTACTGTAACCACAACTACTTTGTGTCATCAACCAAACTCAAATTAATCCCAGCCTGTATGGTCTATATTATAGAGCTGTGTTTGGAAGATAACAGAATTACCAAAAGTGAATGATGCAGAATTAATTGTTTTAAACTCTGCATCATCAGCCGGTGACCCCTCACTGAGATTCTTCGAGTAGTTTTTCTTTTCTTTTTGGTCAGTCCGTGCTACTTCTGGGGAGAAAAAGAAGCTGCACTCTCCGCTTGTCCCAATGAGGATTGTGGGTGTGAGTGAGGCAGAGGCAGCTACCCGGCATCAGTCAGGCTCTGAGACATAGCCATTCTAAATGGACTGCGCTTTTCTAGGGTTAGGGTTAAGGTTAGGTTAGCCGAGGCTGCCAGACACTTGCTCATCAGATAAACAGTCAAACATCAATGGTGCTGCATTGTGAGCAATTTGGGGTTTTGTCCAAGGACACAGGGATGGAACCACCGACCTTCCCATTGCTAGACGACCGCGCTACACCTGAGCCATCTGCTCAGAAGTGGTGAACATACAGCTCACAGCAACTTATTAAGATATAGTGTCTGTGTTTTGTTTGATGTCTAGTGGCGGCTTAAAATATGATGTAAGCGTAGTGTAAACTATTTTTGGGTTTACAATTAGTCAAATATTCGTATTGAACAGCCAAATCCGATTCAAATCGAGAAGAGTACAGCCGAGATGATGACATTTCATCTACCAACCCTTGTAGAGCTGACTCAAGTTTGCCTTGGACGAACTCATAGTTCTGTTGTTTTAGACTGCCGGAGGACTTCCTTTGACATACTCCTCTCTCCTCTCTGTTTCCATCTGCATGCATTCATTTTCCAGTAATTCTTGTTACCAACTTATTTCGTTACCAACTTATCCTTATGTTTTCTCGCCTCGCAGTTTTCCTTGAATTGGGGTGGCACCTAAATCAGGGTTGCAGATGCCGTATTCTTGCACGACGTCCTGCTGTGGCCTTCTACACTCCGCAACACCTCGCTACACCCTACTATGCCCTGCATCACCCAGCTACACCCCGCATCGCCCCGAACTGCTACAACTATTATTTCTAGTCCTAGTCCTAGTTATCTTTATTGTTGCTATAACTGCCACTGTTGATCATTCCAACTGCTATAATGATTATGAATCATATTTCTCTATATCTGTATCAATGTCTGTGTCCAAACCGGCAGCGACAGATGCCCGCCCACCAAGAGCCTGGGTCTGTCCGAGGTTTCTGCCTAAAAGGAAGTTTTTCTCGCCACTGTTGCACTAAATGCTTGCTCTTGGGGGAATTGTTGAAATTGTTGGGTCTTTGTAAATTATGGAGTGTGGTCTAGACCTACTCTATCCATAAAGTGTCTTGAGATAACTCTTGTCATGATTTGATACTATGAATAAAATTGAATAAAATGGAATGACACAGACCTGGAAGTTGAATACATTTTAATTAAGCTAAAAATCACTATAATTGGACTCCAGGATGCCACTGGATGTCTAGTCTTGGGCACCAAAGTGGCTAGATACCGCCCTGAAGTGTTGGCACACATGGGCTACTAACACTGTTCTCAAGTGAATGATCAAACTTTATTTTAATACGGCTCAGAGTAGATCAGCAGATGCTGCATCACATGTACAATAGTATCAATATTGAACAATTCATAATAAAAAAGAATATCCACAGGTCTTCTCCACAGGGGCTTTTAGACCAGACCCTAGAAACAACTACCAGAGGACCTGCGGGATCTAGTGGCCACATACACTATTTTAAAACCACGTCAGACAAGTAATAGGGAGCGAGACCATTTAGTGATTTCTAGACCAGAAAAGTATCTTAAAATTAATTCTGAAACTAACAGGTAGCCATTGCAGGTGTAATGTGTGCAGATACACTATGTTACCAACGAAAACAAGATGACAGAAGCCGAACAGTTTGCCCGTACATTTCTGTGTGTGCAGATGTGAGCGCTGCACGGGATCAGCATACACAGTTGTCAGTTAGTTTGTCAGTCTGTCTTTTTAATTAGCCTGCCGTTTATCACAGCCCTGTGATTACTTTTGTAATGATGTCACTGGCGCATAATGACAAAGGAGGCTTCTCTCTCTGCGGACACATTTGATGGGTGGAGGACGGAGGGAGGGGGAGAAGGAGGGGAAGGAAAGAAAACACCAGCAGGCAAAAAATGTAAATAGAACAGAGGGGCATTATTTGGAATGCCAGGGGGGCCTGCAGTCGCCAATATTCAGCTGTCACAAGTTGAAATGTTTTGGGAGCGACATCTCTGTTCACCTCTCAGTTGCCTGGCATCCAAACAGCTTTTGTGTGTTCCGAGCGCAGCTAACCTTGTCTCATGAATAACAGCGCTGTGTGGAGACGTCACCTGGTTCACATTCTAAGAATTAGGTACGACAATGCTTGTTGATTCACTGCCAAGAAATTATACAAAGGTTCCTGAGCATTTTAATAACAATGTCTATATCCAGCCACGCATGATCGCACAAGCAAAATGTACACAGGGTGAAGCCGCTGAAACCGAGTCTGAAAACGACACCTTCACCGGCTCACTGTGTGTGTGTGTGTGTCAAAGCACAGGGCTGCCCGCTTCAGTTAATGACTCAGAGAGTTAGGTTTGGAGCTGACAGAGGATCTTCTAAGGAAACTAGTTATAGACTGTTGCTTGCAGTTGCTGCAGTGAATAAAATGATGCATAATGGAGACACAGTGAGCCCTGCGTTAAACTAACACCTATCTGGTAGTGGCTTTACACCATTGGCTGCATTAACCACGTTTCCACTGTAAAGTCTGAGATCCTGTGGCTCCACCTGCCCAGTGGTGGAATGCAACGAAGTACAAATATTTCATTTCTGTACTTAAGTACATTTTTCATGTATCTGTACTATACTTAAGTAGAATCAATATTGCATACTTTTGACTTTTACTTTGTTACATTTTGCAGCAATTATCTATTCTTTCTACTCCACTACATTTCTACAACGTTCCGTTACATTTTCTGATCAGTTTTTCCCCCTGCCAAAACGTCTTCCTGACTGTCACATGTTTGTCTCACCATGTTTGATGTTTGGTTGCCATAGATACAGATGGGTTGCTACCAAAGATTCTAGAACGCTAATCTTTGACCCAGTCAGAGCCATATAAGGCTCTGGACCCAATCAGGTATGATCCTTCTAAGCAAAGATTCTAGAGCCCTTCCGCTTTTCCAACGGCCGCATAGTCTGGTGTGGTGCCTTAGCAGATGGAGTCTGAGCCTGAATCAATAAGCCACTCATGGCTGTATTTACAAGAATTATTCGAAATTACAGGAGCGACTTGTGGAGGTTCCTATGTAAATTATGCCTACCCCGAAAAAATGAGCTCCCGGCCTTCAAGAACTCTCCTTCAAATTTGAAGAAGCATGTTGAGGTAAGCAAACTTGTTGCTATGCTATCTAACATTAACATTAGATAGTACTATGATAGTTAATGTCCCCGCTGCTTTTGCATGTTGTTGTAGTGCTATTCATTTTGGTTAGTAATGTGGTATTTATGCTGCAATCACATGTCATCTGGCGTCTTGCCATATACTCAGAATCAGAATAAGAAAGGGCTTTATTGCCAAGTATGTTTTTTACACATACAAGGAATTTGTCATGGTGTAGTTGGTGCATGTCACACATTCTCTAAATATAAGAAGGATAAAAAGAATATAAATATAAACATATACACACAGAATGTATTAAGAAAGATAAAAATACATGTAAAATAAAGATAAAAATAAATGTAAAATAAATGATAAAATAAGTTAAACAGTAGTAAAAAGGAATGCTACAGCAGAGTAACAGTGGCATGTAGAGCCAGAGGTGGGGTGTGGAGAGAGTCAGGGTGGTTTCCGGGCCTTGTTGATAAGGCTAGCGGCGGAGGGGAAAAAACTGTTCTTGTGGCGTGTGGTTGTGGTCCTGATGGACCTCAGCCTCCTGCCAGAGGGGAGTGGCTCAAAGAGTTGTGTCCGGGGTGGGAGGGGTCAGCCACAATCTTTCCAGCACGCTTCAGAGTCCTGGTGGCGTAAAGGTCCTGGAGCGGCAGCAGATTGCAGCCAATCGCCTTCTCAGCTGACCGAATGACACGCTGCAGTCTGCCCTTGTCCTTGGCAGTGGCAGCAGCGTACCAGATGGTGATGAAGGATGTGAGGATGGACTCAATGATGGCTGTGTAGAAGTGCACCATCATTGTCTTTGGCAGGTTGAATTTCTTCAGCTGCCGCAGGAAGTACATCCTCTGTTGTGCTTTCTTGACGAGGGAGCTGATGTTCAGCTCCCACTTGAGGTCCTGGGAGATGATAGTTCCCAGGAAGCAGAATGACTCCACAGTGTCAATTGCGGAGCCACAGAGGATGATGGGGGCAGGTGAGGCTGGGTTCTTCCTGAAGTCCACAACCGTCTCCACTGTCTTTAGAGCGTTGAGCTCAATGTTGTTTTGCTTGCACCAGGTCACCAGGTGGTCAGCCTCCCATCTGTAGGCGGACTCATCACCATCAGTGATGAGTCCGATGAGGGAGGTGTCGTCCGCAAACTTTAGAAGCTTGACGGACTGGTGACTGGAGGTGCAGCTGTTGGTGTACAGGGAGAAGAGCAGAGGAGAAAGAACACAGCCCTGAGGGGATCCGGTGCTGATGATCTGTGAGTCCGAGACGTGTTCCCCTAGCTTGACATGCTGCTTCCTGTCAGACAGGATGTAAATATGATCTTGGTCTTGTCTCTGGTGTCCATCTGAATTATCTGTCATTATCAGAAAGAAAGTGAATAAGCATCATTAGCAAAGTGTTTGACTATTCCTTTAATTACTGAAAAATATAGTTTCTACATTGGATTATACGTGGACCGTTGTCACCTGATTCTCAACCCTTCTTGACCTTATGTTGAACACCAGCGCTGTATTGCCCTGTGCATTTTTTTTTTAATTTTCAGCTTTTCATTGTATTCTATGATTTTATTCAATACTAAAGATGTAACTGTCTCAGGTGTTTGTGATTTGACTCCTTTTTTTTCCTTAGTTTTTAGAGTGTATAACACAAGGTCCAACACGTTTTTCATATTATTAGTTTGATCCCTGACTGAAACATTGCTTAGTCAATGAACGTATAGTGCATTAGTTTTACTGCCTTGTTTAAGATGCTACTGTTAGCATAAGAAGAAACTGGCACTTGACTCGGCTGGCACTGGACCCCCCCACACACACACACACACACAAACACACACAGTCACAGTCAATATACTCTGGCTCTTCTCTACCAAATGTTTTCAGACTGACAGCTGCTCGCTTAAGCCTTTTATGCCGCCGCCCCTTGAAATTGTTTAAGTGAACGTTGCTTGTCTAGATGAGAAATTGTGCATATGTTCAGCCTGCCGTGTGCCAAACACCCCCCCCCACCCCTCCTTCACTCCCCACCTTAGCAGAAGCCAGCCGTTATCTTCCTCTTGACATTTGTAGATGCCAGATAGCTGTCTAATATACTGTTGCAGCTATTGGCGTATGTGGAGAGGGGTTTGGGGGGATGGGGGGGGGAGTTGCGGGGGTAGAGCTGTGAGATAGCAGCTGATATCTGAGTAAACAGGAATCTTATTATTCTTTATTGTGCGATGGGAGCAAAGCTGCCTCAGATTGTTGCAGGACCTCTTTTCCACATGGAGGGGGAGATAAAGGAAAGTTCTTAATGTCAATATGAATGAGACACACACACACACACACACACACAGAACTCAGCTTTTTTAATATCCTGTGTATGTGCACACTGCAAAAAATCTCCACCTTATCTCGTAAGCTCTGTCTATTATTGAGCCAGAAACATCTTGTTTTTTAAAACTAATGTGCAGTTGCAGTGCAGTGAGACTACTTGGACCTGTCTCTCTGTCTCTCCATCTCTCTGTCTCCTGTCTACTGTTTCCTGTCTCTTGTCTCTCTGTCTAGTGTCTCTCTGTCTACTGTCTCTCCATCTCTCTGTCTCTTTGTCTTCTGTCTACTGTATCCTGTCTCTTTGTCTTATGTCTCTCTGTCTCCAGTCTCTCTGCTCCACCAGCCATCAATCAGCTCATCGGCTCAGCTGTCAGTCTCATGCTTCAATAATCCTCCCTACCTTGTGTAAGTCCTGCCTTGGTCCCCCTCGTAACATCGCAACAGTTTCTGTAAAAATCAGCTTGTTTCAGCACTTATCTCCAAATGAGGGTCAGTATTTTAAAGAAGATAGAAAAGGGCAGCATGCTTCAGAATTAGTGCTTTTACACTAGAATGAAGATGTCTGGCAGCCGAGAGACGGATTTCAAACATTTAGACTTGGAACATAGGAAGATTATTTCTAAAAACAGTTTAGCCGACTGCCAGTGCTACCAGATATCCCTCCCTGCTTAACCAGTTAGCGGTTGGTCTGTTGCTTCCTCCGTGAACTTCTACAAGCTACAACATTTTCTCCACATTTTTAACAGAAACATACATTTTTGGTTTTAACCCACATTAAAGTTTACATTAAGGCTGGTTTTAGTTGGTTTTCTCTGGTCCGAATCAGTTGATGAGTTTGCAAAATTGGAGTGGTATATAAATCTGATCCCGTTTTGGGCCGCATCCGAGTACGATGGCTGTGTTGACACCTGCCAAAACGACACGCACCAAGGGGGGGGGGGGGGGGGAGAACGCTCCAGGGTTCGATTGAACCGAACCGAAAGAGGCATTTGTGAAAACTCCCTTAGTGACGTAGTCCTTGCCCCTCACCTTTATTTCACATTCACACAGTTACACATTCACACCTGCTAGCGATCCAGAACAACCGCAGTCTGAGTGTGTGTGAAGACCTCGGCCGGGTTTCTGGATGGGATTGTCACCTGCTGCAAGAGAAATAGTGCATAAAATACTGTTAATTAGCTTCCACTGGTAGAGCTAGGAGAGAGGGGTAACAATAGAGGAGGTGGTGGAGGGAGGGTTGGTGGCTGGGGCTGCAGTGTTAATTAGCACTAAAAGGAAAAATACTTTCACACTCACCCCAAAAAAAAAAAAAAGTCCAAACAAAGTCTCAGTTTTACTTCGTAGCTTTCAGTGGGTTCCACCTCTTCTCCCTCATCTTCACCACTGACATGTACATTCTTCCTCACGTCGTTCCAGTTACCCAGCAGTTACATGCCTTGATTGATACATGGTAGCAGATTTGTGTGTGTGTGTGTGTGTGTGTGTGTGTGTGTGTCTCTGTGTGTGTGTGTGTGTGTGTGTGTGTGTGTGTGTGTGTGTGTGTGTGTGTGTGTGTGTGTGTGTGTGTGTTCTTGTTTAACTATATTTGTGGGGTCCATAAACTGGGAGTCCAGTATACTTGTGGGATCCGGACAGCTTTGTGGGGCCAAAATGCTGGACCCCACAAGGTTAAAGGGCTGTTTGAGGGTTAAGACTTGGTTTTAGGATTAGGGTTAGAATTAGGTTATGTTAGGGTGAGGGTAAGGGTTAAGGTTAGGCATTTAGTTGTGATGGTTAAGGTTAGGGTAAGGGGCTAGGGAATGCATTATGTCAATGACGGGTCCCCACAAAGATAGTGAGACACACTATGTGTGTGTGTGTGTGTGTGTGTGTGTCAGTGCAGGCTAATTATCAAAGCTCCAGATGAATGTCAGTATGCGGCACAGTCGGGATGAAGTATCGCATTAGCCACATCAGTGTACCTGAGATAGATCAAGGTGCCGACAAGTCTCGTTAACCTCCACTCACTGCTCGTGTGTGTGTGTGTGTGTGTGTGTGTGTGTGTGTGTGTACGTGTGCGTGCGTCGAGGCGAGGAGACTTCACACGTGTAATTGGAGACTAAGCCACTTACACAGCGCCAGGGACTTGAGTCGCCCCAGGTGTAATTTTCATAGGGAGTGTTGGTACTGCTCACAGCAACATAACAACAAGCAGGTGTGTTTTTGGTGATTGGTGTCGGAGAGGAGTGCTGTTTGAAATGAGATGAGCTCTGCCTTCTATCACAGCACTTCCTTAAGAGTTGCATGTCACACCTCCAGATGGACTCATCTTGTGCCGACCTTACACCAAACGACTTTTCAAGCGATTCCACTGTCACAGACTAATTTCCAATATCTGAATGAAATCCTGAGAGTCTTGCTAAAGTCGGGGCGCTCCCGTCGTCTCCATCGTTTGGTGTAAGATGGTCATAAAACTCAGTCCCAGTCACTCTATCTCCTGTCTGGACCTTCAGACAAAATCAAACATGTTTGATATTATCCTAAGTTTTCAATCTTGGTAGTGAATTTAAATCATGTGAACATTGTCAACAACCAATGTGTGCGCTCCCTCCAGCACCAAACAGGAAGCTAGTGTTGTTTATGATTGCTATGGCGCTGCGCTAAGCTAAACGCTAAAGAGGGAGAGTGGCTGATTTTCAACCTTTCTGAAGCGAGTCATCCAACAGGAGTTTTACCGGCGGATAAACACAGACCTCCGGGTACTGGAGACATTCATCTGCATGTACGGCAGAACAGAATATCTGCAAACTTTTCCATAAGTAACCAGCTAACGCTAGCGGTAGCTAGCTGGGTTAAATCTTTCAAAACAGATTTGTGACCCTGCAAGATCCCCAGTCTTTACATAGTATGACAGTCTTTAACGTTATATGTGAGATGATTGTCTTTAGATGTGAAATGGTGTCAGACTTTAGTCTTTTCAAAATCTCTTCATTCTTCCAGTGTATGGTACACATTATACCTCACTTGCACATCAGATTCTTCCCATGAGAAGATTTTAGAGTTATGGCGTGGGGGGATAATAATAGTTTAAGTTAAATAAATATAAGTTTCTGCAGATAAAATTAAGTGATCCAATTTAAAAACTACAAGGACCTACACTTCTGCATGAAGGAAGTATAATGGCGGCTGGATTATGTCTTCTATCAACAGAATGAGGAAATGTTTATCAATGTATGTGGCAAGTTGCAAAAATTGTGTCCCTGAACGTATTAATAAAATGTTGATGGTAATGTTTAGGCTCTGGCATTTTCTGTGTCTATAGATAAAGTCTGCATTGACTTGCTTTGCATTTAGGGCGTGTCCAAATCCACTTTGGATGGCGGAAAAAAGGGTCCGTGCTCCAAGCCCATTGTTCAATAGGGTTGTACTTAGTTTCTTCATTAATTCATAGGTGTGTTTTGCGCATAACATGCAATAAACCAATCTGAGTGTCATCTCCCATTCCCTTTAAAAGCCAGGCGTGTTTGTACCTTGGCGCATTGCTATTATGATGGCGGCTTTGCACCGTAATGTTTTTATTTGTAATAATTTGCATGTTTGTGTGCTGCTGCTATTCCCTGTGTGTGTGTAACAAGCATAGTGTACGTGTGCTGTGCATAAGCCTAGGCACATTTTACTAATTTGCTGTGAAAATAACAATGAAATGCTGCGCTATTGACTTTAGACCAGGTTTTTGTTGGTCAATGGCGCCAATACGCCAAGAATTCACCTGAACACACCTCCTTGCATTTGCTATTTAAACAACGTGGGTGCTGGACGTGGAATTGACAACTGCGTCGGTCTTAAATTAGCAAAGACACTTGCGTTGGGCTTTTTTGCTGCGCTGCACCGGGTGCAAGATAGGGCCGCCATGTTTAATCCTAACCCCTAACCCCTAACCCTAACCTTAAACAAACTGCTAGTGTTGCCTAAATCGAACCACTGAAACCACTTTCAGAAGCTGTTGTTGCAGTGTCTGTCTGAGGTTTTCATTCAGTCTCTTAGCCAGGGCCGGTGCCATTCCATCTATGTAGTGACTGTACTACAACACTTTAATTGAATTAATTGCCTCTTGGTGTGAGTATATTTCTGTCTCTTCATGTCAGCAATGTGATAGACTGGCAACCTGTCAAGAGTGTACAAGGAGGCAAAGACACTGTCTAAAGAACTTACCTTAGCTGTAAAGATACACATGTAACATGTTACGAATAACTGCAATATACTCCTTTGACGTACACAGGAGATAAAGTTTTCAGGCTCCCAAAATCACAACATGTTTTATTTATTGTGTTTTACTTCCTATACTTTGTGACATGCTGTCCTCAAAACGGTTCAAACAATAAAGAAGGAAAGAGGGGAAAGAAAAAGAATAAATAGTTTTCCTGGCTGATGATATCCAGGCCCCCAGGAAGTTAGCAGGGCCTTAAAGCAGATTGAACATAGCATCCAAACAGTTGAAATACAACTCCTGGCCCCTCACGTGATGCCCTCTGGCCCCAAAAAACTTTTCTCCGTACACTGACATAAAGAAAGAGACATCTGTAAATCTTAGAATTTTTTTTTTTGCAGAATTCTATCCATTCGGTACATTTGGAAAGTCGAGAAGAGACACACGATTAAATCATGTAACCCCCATTCAAGTTAGTGGAGTGCTAAACCAGAAGTAGCTGGCTCGGCCGGCGGAGGTCTCTAGTGTGGTCTGATCGTTTTAGGTTTAGTTTCATCTGTAACATACAGCACTCGTAATGTAGTTGTTTTCTGCTATTTATTCATGTATTCTACATTTGTATATGCTCTGCTCCTTTATCATGAATGATCAGGTGTGGAGGAGTGCCAAACAAACACAAATCAACCACAATCAGGGTGTTAGTCAGTGGAACTCAGAACAATTCGTGCTTATGGCTGTCAGACACAAATCACAATGTAGCTCTGATTAGATGACAACACTGACATACAGTACATTGCATGGGCACAAATACCACACGCTTGCTATTATATATATATATATATATATATATATATATATATATATATATATATATATATATATATATATATATATATATATGCAGTGAGCCCACACACACACACACACACACACACACACACACAGCCATTATAATTGAAACACAAACCTTCCTCTCAGCTCTATAATAGTGAAACTACTAATTAACATTGTTGTTAATTAACTGACAGTATCAGCGGATTTTCTCGAGAGCTGCAGATCAAAGGACACATCCTCTGACATTTTATATCCTTAAACAACATATGGAACACGAAAGTGCGATTTCACAACATCTATAATTACATGACGCTATTTATCTACATATATGCTAGTCCAGTCGGTAAAATAATATAATTACCAATCTGTTTCTTTCCTTTCAATGTTTGGCATAGGATTTGTTTTAGTGTGGTTTATTTCTAACTGCCCTCCAAACTAAGAAACACTTTTAGGCTAATCGTATACCTGGATTATATGTTTATTTTAGTTTATTGTAAAATAGTCTTTGTTGCAAATATGAATAATAATAAAATTCAAGATTCAAAATTGTAAACGGCAGTCCACAAACCAATGGGTGAGATCATTGCTGCTATTGTCACAGTCTATGAGATGGACATAGAGATGGTCTTACTTGTTATTTTGGATTTGTTACATTTCATTTTGTGGAAACTGAACAAACCTCTCTCATCTGTTTGAATTGGTATCATACATTTGTACACACTTGTTTTCCTACCTGAAGATTTATCTGTGTGAACCTCCCTTGAACCAATCCTTCCGCCCATCCTGACTCTCTTATCTTACTACACTTCATATAAATGAATGCAGCGATTTTACGTGTGTGTCTCATTAAACCTTCAGAACATGGTGCCTTGGGTCGCTTTGTTCTCCGAGCGCTCTCCACTGCTTTCAGAATCAACTCACAGAGGTCAGGCCAGGTGATGATAGGATACAATACATAGCCATAGGTTGTGGCTGATAGCCCTCTCCGCCTTTTCCTGGGTTCTTAATCTGATGTACCCATTTAAAACCTCGCCCAGGTTAGGAGCTTAGCACTACCCAAGACGATTGTGATTGGTTTAAAGAAATGCCAATAAACCAGAGCACGTTTTTCTTCCATCCAGGAATGCTGTGTGGAGTAGCTAGAGCTTCCTCCGCAGCGCTGTGGAGGAAGGTCTGGCAATGGGAGACTAGGGTTGGCCCAGGCTAGCAGAGTGGGCAGGGGACTGGTGAGTTGGTTTCCTGATGAGCACCTTGTAGCCACATGCCATCACCGTCCAACGTCAACCACATAAAGCACAAGTAAAGTTTTTGAAATAGAATATTCAGCATACATTTTGCTGAGCTGATGGAGAGGCGACTGGAGACATCCAAACCTTCTAGAACTCTTATCCACACGTGAACTTTGCCTTCGTCAAATAGTGAAGTTTTATTGGAGTGACATTTCAAAAGCTCACCTGCTCTCTTTTTTTCTTGTTGCGTCTGTTGTCCTACTGCAGTGAGCCAGTTCCTACACACAGATCTTAACTATTTCTGCTAGTCTATATTGTGACTTTCGTCTAAATTTTGTCCCAGTGGATGATCGCTTTTCTTTCAGAGTAGGTCTCATGTGGTGAGCTGAAAGACAGTCTTCGTTGTTCCTTCAGGGAGGTCCTTTCCCTGCTCTATAATCATGGTTACAAGGACTGATTGCCATTATACAGAGGACCACTTTACATGGCCTCAGTGTGGATACTGCATCACTTTTTATTTTATCAAACCCTTTTTAGCATTTCTGTGTTCCACATTGGGCCAAATGAATGTAATTGTAAAGTGGCTTACTAGACAGGAAGAAGTAAATACATATAAAGTCAGTCACTTTGTAATAATTACTTAAAACAATCTCAACCAACCAGTTGAGATGTACTAGTATGATGTATTAATGGTAATGGTAGTATTAGTAACATGTTTGTTTTCCTTTAAAACTTGGAATACAAGGTTTTGTGATTAAACTGTGGTCATATGATTTAATCCATTGTATAATTGTTGAAATTGTTATATCAATAGAACCAGGTAAATACATGGATACTGCTAATCCAGTCCAATGTTAGTTGAATATATCATCGCACATCTTACATAATAAAAGAACTGATCACAAATTAAGTTTCAATCACAAAATAACTCCTCAAACAGTAAAACCAGTTTGGAGACCAGTGTGTCCAGTTTTAGCAACATAACTCTAACTCTGGCACACCAGTTGCAAAAAGAGAAATAGCTATTTAAAATAAAAGACAAAATACTTATCTTAGCATATAAGCATATTTTATGAGTAAGGGACCGTTCGGTATTTATGGAATGGACCACCGGAGGAAAATAGTGTCTTTTTATTCTTTGTTGATGGGAGGGTCATCCAATTTGTTTTAGTCTAGGGGGAGGGTCACCCAACTTTTGTATTCATGAGAACAGCAAAATTTCAAAGTGGCTTGTTTGGTGCATATTTACCCATGTAGCTCCATATAGCTCTCAAGTCTCGGCCCCTATCGCTAGCAGATGGGTCCTTCCCTGTTTAGTCAGCCAGACCTGTAGCTTTAGAGATCGTGGGATTTCCCAAACTGAATAAATCCCGCTTGCACTTATGAACACAAAACTGCTTTGCTAGCTCCATCGTGTTGTAACGAAGACATCTGCTGAAATTTTTTTTATTCATTAGCATGATTGCCGTACTGTTTAGTTCAAAATCATCCAAAACACCGTACGAAAACTTACCAGACGCGAGCTTTTCTTTTGAAAAGTCGATGCTCGCGGGCTGCACCACTCGGGAGGGCATTAATGAGACGGGAGGTCTCCAGGCTGCAGCTATACCCGACTCAAATAACCTTTCGGTCCTGGTGATTATTTGTGAAATTGTGCAAACGACAGCCTTTTCAAGGCATTTGAGAAGGAAGGAGTGGTAGCATGCAAGCTCCCAAATTGACGCTCGTCTGAGAAATGGAGGTTTGGATAATGTTCAGCTTATGCAAGCTTACCTATGATAAAATATACAATGACTGAAGAAGCCTAGTGACGAGTCCATAGCAACCAGTGTTGAATTTGTTATTTCCCAGTGTCCTTTGTTGAATGGTCTCAATGTTTTATTGTTTTATTTCATGTGAATACTAGTTTACTAGATGAGTAACTTAGTATTTGAAGTAATGCAGGAAGTGTGCATTTAGTTTCCGTTAGTGAGTAAATCTACTGAAATGGCCACCACACCATAACAGAGGAGTGTGATATATAAGATGAGAATGCAGAGGTTTAGTCACGTAAGTCATGGCTGTAAAAAAAAACAATGGCTATTTGTACGTTTTTGCCAATTGCAAACCAGTACAGAAGGCATCAATAAATGGTTGGGGAGGGTCATTCCTTTTTCCATATCATTTTGGAGGGTCATCCAAAATGTATTGCTGGTGAAGGAAGGGTCAGGTCTATTTTGATTAAAGATCCCAAAACCACCTCCAGTGGCCTCTGAAATAAATAACGAACAGTCCCTAATGACAAAGAAAAAACACTTCAAGTGTCACTAAAGCTCCATTTGAACCCGAATGAACATTCATTAATCATTGGTATTTTATCAGAAACTTTATTCTTCATATAGTTGAACTGTATAGTTGCCAGTAGACATATTCCACCTGCTGTGCACTGTGCTCACTGTCTCCATGGCAACATTACATACTACATCACCCAAATGTGATGGGGACCCAGAATTAAAAACCTCAAGATGAATCCATCCCATAATAAAAATAAGAGTTACCAAAGATGTGAAAATCTCTTTTCTTTGTCTTAAATGTCACGTCCTTTTTGACAGAACTAGAGAACATGGACACGCTCATCTGTGTTCAAACTGTTCCAGATCAGGTCTGACATGGAATCACACAACTTATTCTGAAAATATCAATATTTGGCACGTAATGGCTATTGGATATGACTCTCAGATTTCTTCTCAGCTAAAAAAATGCCATTTCCCCATATAATGGCAAGCATGTAAGTGCAGATGGGTTTCCACTCACAATGAATGACACCCTATAATGAAAATCTCATTAAAATACATATCATTTTGAACAACAGATGTTTTGATAATAAACCCTTTGCTGGCAGCTCGCTCATAGCTGTTACAAACTTTTGTTTGACCAAGGACAAGCAATTGTTTACTGCAATCCATCACACAAACACACACACACACCCACACCCCCACATGCAACTGTAAACAATAGATTTGTTTTGTTATTTTCTGCCTGACCTAAGATGGTGTCTGTTGTATTATCATAAATGATGATAAATTCAACAACAACTTGCTTCTTTAAGCACAGGGGGATAGAAGTGTTAGAATTGTCAGTAGCAACATGTACCAGTAGATAGAGGGACTAGATGCAGTTGTTGGTGCCACACACACTATGTGGTTGATTCTCACTGCTCTCACTCATTCCCCATATCAAACCATAGGCAGCTGGCTGTGCAACACGGAAAAGTGAATATCACATTAACACTAGTCTCGCATTGCCAGACCTTCCTCCACAGCGCTGCAAAGGAGGGTCAGGCTAGTCCACACAGCATTCCTGGATGGGAGAAAAACATGCTCTGGTTTACTGGCATTTCTCTAAACCAATCACAATCGTCTTGGGCGGTGCTAAGCTCTGGACGGAGCCACAGTGCCTCTGCAAAATAGCCTCGGGAAGGAACTTGTTTTGGTGGAACATGTGTATGTTCAAAAGTAGTTTTAGTCGTGCAACAGAAAACTCAGATTGGACAGATAGTCTAGCTAGCTGTCTGGATTTACCCTGCAGAGATCTGAGGAGCAGTTAACCCTATTTGCCAGGGCTTGTCGAAAAACGACATCTCTGGTTCATATTTTAATCATTTTACAGCCATAAGAGCTAGAGACTTACAGACTTTTCCAGATAAAAGCTAACACTGTGACTGTCACGGTGGTATCTTTGCAGCCCCTACAGGAGGTTTTCTATCCAGCCTGGAACTTGTGCCTTTTTTTGGGGTCTTTGAGCAATAAATCCAAACTCTTACATCCAAGATTGATCCACTTTATGTCTATATTTTATGAAATTTCGGCTGCTAACCATCCATTTTGTTTCCCATGATGCTTTGGGAGACGCTTGTTTTTGTCTTGTAAACCAATGGAAGGCAGGTCCGTTACACATTACGCCCATATAAGGCCAGCAATATGTCATCCGAGGGATTGTTTATTGTGAGGAGAGATCACGCAAAGTCAGGATAGTAAAATGTGACCAAAGATCATCTATTACCGTTCTAAACTATACAGAGAAGAATGGCATTACTGTTTTGAGTTTGGGCCATTCTTGAAGAAATATAAATAATTTGTCCTTTATATGAGTTATAATGTTCATTATGTTCATTTGTGTACTGGATGACTTCAAATATATAGAACTGTTTTAGACAAATGCTTGTGTAGCATTGCTGTGTGTGTGATATCAATAAATATGACATTATTATTTTGATTATTAGCATAAGTGAATGTCATGAGGGCAAAAAGAGACACTTTTTTTTTTTTAAAGAAATGTACATATTTTGTCAACTGTATTATAATGTTTGACCCCCAAGACATATGATAAGTGTTTTAGACAGGAGATTGGCTTAGCTGTCATTGCTGTGTGATATCAATAAATATCTGTGAGATTAAATTTCCGTTTTATTTATTTATTTGTCTTTATGGTCCCACAACCTTCTTTTACATTCACCACAAATATTCTAATAGCCCAGTTTGTCCTGAAAAAAAATGTTTACAGATTGACTGTGGACAACAAGTTTGATGTTTTACAAGTTTTTTTAGAAAATAAAACCAGACAGACCATGAGTTGTCAAAAATAACTGAGAGTGCATTGGGTTAAAGATATATGTACTTTTTGTTTTCTGTAGTACTTCTGTGTTTATAGCCATTATTTATCATGTCTCTCCCACTCTTGTTTTTTTTCTTCCTTGCAGCTGTTTAGGATTAGCAGTCTGAGTGGCAGAGAGGGGGGAGGGGGGGAGAAGGGAGGGGGGCTCTGCAGGAGGATCAGCCACACCTGAATCCACTCTTCCTGATTCCTAGTTACCATGGCTGGAGATGCAGGTCACACAGCCAGCAGGGCTTGGATTTGGTTTTAGGGAGTCCTTTGAGTTCTGGTTGCTTTGTTTTTCCCCAATGGTGGAAATAGTAGTCATATCCTTTACTTAAGTAAAAGTACTAATACCACATTGTAAAAATACTCTGTTACAGTAAAAGTCCTGCAGTGAACATATTGCTTAAATTGAAGTATGTAAGTATTATCAGGGAAATGTACTTAAAGTATTAAAAGTAACGAAAAATCCTCACATTCACACTTTAATAGTACCACCAATAGTACCACTTTCTGTAAACCAACTGTATACTACTGTCTACACTGCACTATATTTCTTGTCCTGTCTATGCACCACCTGTCTATACTTTGTATATCACATTGCACTTTACTGATTTTTTATTTTTTTGCACTTCTGGTTGGATGCAAACTGCATTTCGTTATCTTTGTACTTGGACTCTGCACAATGACAATAAAGTTGAATCTATCTAATATGATCTAATACAACGATTATCATTTGTATTCATGAATAGCTCTAATGCATCGACTTATGTTTGGAAGAAATAAGAGGCCTTGAGATGCAGATTAATAGTAAATAAACACAATATTCAATCTGGGAATGAATGGGTTAATTAAGACTGGATTCTGGAAATAATCATTCTTTGCAGGCAATATGTCTGTCCGGGCTAGGGTGCTTATTCTTAATCATATACTTTAACAAGATTCTGGTGAATTAAAAGAAAATCATTCATGCCTTCAGGGGTCCACTTGAAATGCTTTTGGACTCTATTTTAAACAACCTCTACTCTAATCTCCATGAGCAGTATATTCAGGCTGCACCTTTATTTCGGGGCATGTTCACTGAGAAGAACTGGCGCGCATCGACTGGCATGCATCAACAGAGCAGCAGACTGAAGATCATTTCTTCTTCACTCAGCCGAGGAAAAAGTCAAAATGCCAGTCTGCCAAACGCAACTCACAATGAAACCAAAAGATTTCCTTTCAACTTGAGTTGTTATACTTCTTGTACAACAAAAACAGCAATAGAATCCTCAAGATGTTGCGAAGCGTCTCCCCTGTTTTCCAAGTCACACCCGAGTGAACTCACGATGAGCGCTCTGACGCCGCGAGACAAGTGTGCGTTTTGATCAAATTAGTGAGCGGATCTGTGGATGGCTGCAGGGAGATCTAGTCACCGACGTTTTGATCTCCCAATTAGGTGTGTTTAGAAGTGGTAAACATGTAACCAGAGAGATAATGAGCCAGTGGTGTTCAAGCCTCTCTGTCCACAGCCACGATCATCTGGCAGCTAAATGAATACCAAGTGCCAAAGTGTGAACAGGCCAGGTCCTGTTGTTGTTGTTGTTGTTGTGTGGATGAGCTCTCTCCTTTCGTTGTCTACCTAATGTTGCGTTCAAAGAATTTGTCAGGACAATTTGACAGCGAGAGCAATGACTACAAAGTGTTTAAACTGTTCCATCCACAGACACAGGGAGCCTGGAGTTTTCTGCTCTGCTGATCAACTCTTTCACACATGATTGACAGAACGTTTGAGTTATTTTTTTTTAACCAAACACTGAAACATTAGCCACGCGTGAGTTCAGACAGTATTCATGCTCTGCTGTGCACCTCCTGACGTAAAGAAACACTATTCTGAATGAAGAAATCTTCCACGTATAAAATGAAAAGTTGAATTCAATAAATCACAACCAGCAATATTTGGATCCTTTACTTCAGTAAATGTACTAATACCACACTGTGAAAAATACTCTGTTACAAGTGAAAGCCCTTGCATTGGAAATGTTTGATTAAAAGTCTGTATCATCAGGAAAACGTAGTTAAAAAAGTATTAAAACATTTTAGAAAGTGTAAAGGATCCAAACAGTTGTGTTGTGTTTAATGGTCTAATCATTTCAGCTGGAGTTTTAGGCCGTTATAGTTGTTGGCTAGTTTTGTCACGCCCCCGCCTATGGGATGCCGTTTGTAAAGCGGCTCACGCTGAAAATAACAGCAACATTTTGTCACATTTAGCTTCAAACAATGTTTAAAAAACTGGTATGACTTTCTGAGGGTCACTTTTTTGCACATTTAAAACAATATTTGTCAACTTAGAGATATTTTAAATAGTTGTTAAATGTTAAATCTAAATGCTAAATCGAAATCTAAATGTTAAATTTAAATCAAAATCTAAATGTTAAATCTAATTATTAAATATAACTCTAAATGTTAAATCTAATGCTAAATCTAATTGTTAAATCTAAATGTTAAATCTAAATGTTTCGGGTGAAACTAAATATTTAACTAATATGCACATTCAAAATGCATCTCGAAACATTTAGATTTAACATGTAAATTTAGAATTAACATTTCGATTTAATATTTCGATTTAATATTTAGATTTAACATTTAGATTAAGATTTAAATTGAACATTTAGGTGTAACATTTAATATTTGGATTTAACTATTTAAAATATCTCTAAGTTGAAAAATATTGTAAATGTGCAAAAAAGTGACCCTCAAAAATTCATACCAGTTTTTTAAACATTGCTTGAAGCTAAATTTGACAAAATGTTGCTGTTATTTTCAGCGTGAGCTGCTTTACAAACGGCACCCCATACCCGCCTGCCGCGACTTCCATACGGTGACAGTCTGGTGATTTTTTTCCCCATTTTGTAATGCATGCCGTGTGTTTGGTGTGTTTTGTTTTCTGTCTGTCTGTGTTTCTGTTTCCGCCTGCATGTTCCACAGTGTGTGGACCATTGACATATAGAAAATGGACCAACAGATCCCGTTGCTCTGGATGGAGACCAGTGAAGGATATTAGAAGCTCTTTTCCGGTGATGGCTGAGCGTTACTGCGCAGCCTCCAACTGACCTTGACGACGTACATGTGCCGTGAGCAACCTGTCTGAAAGTTGGAAGTCTTCTGGTAGCTGTGCCAAGAGAAATCTCAATCATTCCCAATCTAGCAGAGACGGAGAGCGTAGGTATATGTAAGGAGACAGCATGGGCACAGGCTAATTATTGCTAACTAAAATGCTAGTTAACGTTAGTAATTAAACTTAAACAGCTTGGTTATGACCCAATCGTTAGCCTATTTTTACAAAAACGCCTGCTACGGAGCCATAACGTGAGCTACAAGGTAATGGAGCCTTTTATACATTGTCGTGTTTCTTTAGAAATAAACAATGGACAAATAGAGTCTTTAAACGCTTCAGATGTAAAGTTATTCACTGTCAAAGTGGCGCCAAAATGAATGGCAGTCAATGGAATGCTAACGAGAGGTGATGGCTTGTTAGCATCAAAATGGCGCCATAGGAGCTATGCATTCCGAGGAGAAGCTTACCCCCTTGGTGTGGACACGCCTCTCCCTGCTGACTCTCCTCACACCTGGCATCAATCCAAATCAGTGCACTTGCTGCTCATCCTGCTCCATCAACTGCCTTCAAATACCATCCTGACTTTCCGCTCCGACTACTTACCCCTGAGCATGCGTATTCACCAGCTTTCGATATTTGTAAACTCAAAAAAAAAAAAAGAAACGCTCCTTTTTTAGGACACTGTATTTTAAAGATACTTTTATAAAAATCTAAATAACTTTAGAGATATTCATTGTAAAGATTTTAAACAATGCTTTCCATGCGTGTTCAATAAACCATAAAGAATTAATGAACATGCACTGTTGAACAGTTGAAAAGACAATAACAGCTTGCAGGTGGTAGGCATAAGGTCACAGTTAAAAGAAAATTAGTTAAGTAAAGAGACATTTCTACTGACTCTGAAAAACGCCAAAAGAAAGACGCCCAGAGTCCCTGCTAATCTGCGTCAACGTGCCTTAGGCATGGTGCAAGGAGGCATGAGGACAGCAGATGTGGCCAGGGCAATACACTGCAATGTCCCTACTGTGAGACGCCTAAGGCAGCGCTACAGGGAGACAGGAAGCACAGCTGATTGTCCTCGCAGTGGCAGACCATGTGTAACAACACCTGCATAGGATCGGTACATCAGAATATCACACCTGCAGGACAAGTACAGGATGGCAACAACAACCGCAATAACTGGTCAGTCTGGTGCAGTACATGAGGAGGAGATGCACTGCAGTACTTAATGCAGCTGGTGGCCACACCAGATACTGAGGGCTACTTTTGACTTTGACCCCCCCCCCCCCCCCCCCCCCCCCTCCCCCCCTTTGTTCAGGGACATATTATTTCATTTCTGTTAGTCACATGTCTGTGAAAATTGTTCAGTTCATATATTGGTTGTTAAATCTTTTAATGTTCATGCAAATATTTGCATATGGTTGCTTAAAATACAAAAGCACTTGAAAGTGTACATTTCTTTTTTTGCTGAGTATATTTAGTCTAGTTTCTTGTTTTTGTAGTTACCTGTCTGATCCGTTACCTGACGTTACTAACTGGAAGATCTCTGTCCTAGAAATAACCCACCTTCAGAATCCTCTGCTGCCAATAACCACGTCACGCACTGGAACATCAATTCTGCAGCTGCACTGAGGAACACAGCCCAGCACCCCCTCTGCCAGCCCACTCAATAAAGTAGCCCACACTCAATGTGTGGTGACTCAATAAATACAGTTTCAATAAAATAAGATTCTTTACCACCTACTCCAGTCTGCGCCTGAGTTCTGTCCCCCATTCCTGACAAGTTTAATTTAGAATAAAACATCAGATTTTATGAACTACATTCTGTTTAGTGTGCAGAAATCTTAATGTGTAAAACAACTAGTAACTAAAGCTGTCAGATGAATGTAGTGGAGTAAAAAGTACAATATTTCTCTCTGAAATGTAGCAGAGTAGAAAGTGGCATGAAAAGAAAAGACTCAAGTAAAGTACAAGTACCTCAACATTTGGACTTAAGTACAGTACTGGAGTAATTGTACTTCACATTTCAACACTGATGACACCTTTCATTATTTCATTACACTCCAGGGTTTCAGTTAGCTAATAAACTTCAGATATATAGTTTTTGTTGCCGTTTGTGGAGCCTGGGCTGTCCACAGAGACCGCGTTTTTACAGTGTTCAGGACACAGGCAGCTCGCGGATAGTGAGGAGATGTTTGCTGTATGTGACAAAGAATGTAGCCTAAAAAACACATTACATTGCTTAGAGCACCTTTTAAAGAGGAATTTGTCTTAAGGAAAGTCCTAAGGGCATTATCCTTTTCCTTCATTAGTCTCCTTATGCCACTAGTAATCCAGGGGAGGGTGTATTTGTTGTTAACCTTTTTAGTTTTGTTTTCTTCAGAAATTGTTTTGTTGTATTTTTGGATTGTGGACGTAAGTACATGTGTGTCTGCATCTGCATTTGTACCAGATATTAGAACACTGCAGTAGATGCTCTTAATAGCATTATCAAATTCATCTATATCACTCTTGGGTATTCTTAATTGGCAAGACTTTATGTTAGGGTGTAGGTAGAGTAGTTTTTTTTTTTGTGAGTTTTCTGGCTATAAGGGTTAGGTTGTTGTCAGACAGACCTGTAACCATGTTGAAGGATTTAGTCACCCTCTCAGGTTTGTTACTAAATACCAGGACTATTTGGGTTCTTGAAGAGTTGGTTATTCTAGGGGGTCCCTTTTTATTAATTGTGTGAGATCAAATTTATTTGAAATATGTTTTAATGCTTTATTACTCAGTTTGTCCTCCCAATTGATATTAAAGTCACCCATTATGATAATCTCCTTCCCTAAGCTGCATTCCCTAAGTATTACCTGTAATTTCTTTAGGAATACAGCTTAAGCAGATGGTGGTCTGTACACTCCAATAAGAAAGGACATCTGAGGTGACATTAAGACAGATATAATCCACTTAATTCCCAACAGAGCATTGTATTTCTTTACATAATATATGATCTTTAATATATAACAGCAGTCCCCCACCTCTACCCACAGCTCTATCTTTCCTTAAGACATTATAGCCAGGAATATCTAGGGCTCAGGATAGGGAGTTTTTGTGGAGACATGTATCTGACAGACATAGAAAGTCCAGGTTAGAATATGTTATAAGATGTTTTATTTGATCACTTTTGGAGATAATGCTACGAATATTTAAGTGACCCCCTAGCAGACCTTTTGGTTTTGCATGAGAATTCCAAAATACTTTTGGCATTATTAACTGTTTAAAGAATTTCCATTTTCGCAGTTTTATCATTGCTGGATTTAGTCCTGTAACTTTCTGTTGCAGATTGTGTTGGCCATGTTGCTGATGATTCTATTGCATTGTTAGGTTTGAGAAGCCAGGTGGAACTCTGGGAAAGTTGATGATTGGCCTTCGCTTACGTAGTCTATTACCGAGAACGTCGGTCTGGAGATTGGAGTTTGTTGGATTAAGATCCACCGATTGTGAGTTGTTTGTAGACTGGTTAGCGATCGTCCACGCTGATGGCATCCCTTGACTCACGATGGGGAAGCTTCTGGAGGTCTCTACCTGATGGAATTGGCGCTGTTTATCCTTGAGTGTCAGCATAGCTGTACTCCATTTGCAGGGCCGCAGCTCTCCCTCTTTCTTCTCATCGGACAGGCCACTTGATCTCGGTTGAGTTTGGATTGCAGTCGGAACAGTGTCCTAGATGCTCGAAGAACAGCCATTGAAATTAGGTGGGTAATCGGGCTATATATGTGTAGCATTTGTGACAATGGTATGTACCTGTAAAACAGGGTGATCGCTCACTCTAGTACACTTTTGGGCTTCTGTATTGACACCAGCTTTAAACGTTGGGCCTGGGCATTGGTGAATCTCACCGGCTAGGAGTAGGCAGAACGTGATGATGAGTAGTTCCCCTCTTTGTTGATCCGCCTTGATGAGATGTTTGTTTGTAGTCTGGTTATCCAAACCAGGACGAATGAAGGTGTTCAATATAGTACTATGACCATGTCCAAAATGTTTTTGTTAGGCATGCCTCACAGGCAGTCCCGTTCACCTAGATGTCTATTTCCTAAAAAGTTTATGATGAATGCGTATACAAGAGCCGCTGCTAACACACCACTTCTGCCCGTTGCCATTTTGACCATCAGTTTAACAGTCTCTCAGTCCTGACATATCTTCTTCTTGTGATTTTGAGAAATCTTGACTGAATCTTGAAGTCTGCAGTGAACTGAGGAAAGGATTCCCAGCTCACTGCAGACCCAAAATGCCTTGTCCTTTACAGGACATTCTGGATGTCCTGTAAAGAGTCTCGTTTGGTTTTATCCTTTTTCATTCATCACCACCTACTAATATCAGATCATGCCCACACACACTGCCGACCCACAAGATACAAGAGCTGCTACCAACACACCACTTCTGCCTGTCGCCATTTTTACCATCGGTTTAACACAATATCCTTCTTCATTCATCAACACCTACTAATATCGGACCATACTCAAGCACACACACACACACACACACACACACACACACACACACACACACACACACACACACACACACACACACATGCACTCTCTTAGCTGAACATTGTGGTCGATGATTATGCTTGCTTCAGGGATGGGGGTGGAAAGGAGGGGAGGGTTTGCTCCCCTAGACACTGTACCCTCCCGAGTTAACCAATGTGGCTGTGGGGTTGCCTTCTTTCGCCTTCCCCGCCGTTGTGGTGGTTCTCACACCACCATCTTCCGCCAGCACCACCGTTGGGGTCTTCACTATTTACCCATAGCTGGGGCTATTTACCCATAGCTGGGGCTATTTGCCCAAAACTTGGACAGTGGTTGACGGGTATCAGGGCATTTCCACTCACCAATGGGCCTGCATGCCACGTCTCTGGGACCCACTGCTGCTCTGAGATCCCGTACAACTTAGCCTGGAACCACAAGGGACCAGTTACCATGTTTACCAAGGGGAGGCGTTTACGAGATCTTGGCAGTGGAGAGGCTATGTACCGGCTGAGGAGACTTACACACTCGGCTCCTCTTTTCGCCCCTGAAAACCGAGGGCTATCCGGTGTAGTGCAGCAGATTAGTAAAAAAAATCTTTCACTTTGGTATACAAGCATTACATTTGGCACAGATACTCTCTAAGGGCCTTTTTGGAAAAAGGCGTTTGCCACTCAACAATTCAATATGGCATTGCTATTCAATGCTTATATCAATTATTCAAACAGTGATCCAAGCATAACATTTGATACAAATACTCTCTAAATGACATATTAATGGAAGAAGATGCTTATCCCTCAAAAATTCAAGAAAGGCCACCATTCTTGTCGAATATTATTTATTTCAATTGTTCAAATGGTGATGGAAGCATAATATTAGGCAGAAATACTCTTCAAGGAACACTCTTTTGGAAAAAGGTATGTGCCACTCAAAAATTCAGGATGGCGACCATTTTCAAGATGGCCACCATTTCTGTCAAATAGTCATAATGTCTGCTTTGTCTGCCTCCTCTCCTTTGACCTGTCCGGCTTAGTTAAACTTGCCAGGGATATAAAATCATTTTCCCTCATGGAATGTTCCATCAAATCTGGACTGATGATCCAGAATATGCCTTGTCAGGATTTTTGCAGCCTTGGCCATGATAAATGCCTCTGAGTCTTCAGACGCTTGAGAGAGAGCCAAGCCAACATCTTTCTGGAAAGCCCGGAGCACATCTCTGCCCTGTTTGTGAGCCGTGAGTTCAGGGATCTCAGCTCAGGGATTTCCTTTAGTCTAGTAGAGTTGACTGTAGGGGAATGTACACCCAGTTGATCTAGACACTGCTGGTACAGGTCGCACATATTTGCGTGACGGAAGGCAGAAGGACCATCAGAATTTCGACTGGTTTCAACAATATAGGTGACCAGTTCAGAAAGAGCCATAGGAAAGATGACCGGTTGAACCGTTTCACTCTGTGACTCTTTCTCAAGCCTTCTGAGGTGGAGTTCCTCTCTATGGTAAAGATGAATGAGACACAAATGATGGTATTTCAGCTCCTGTGCAATGGCATCAGCTACTTAGTTGAGCCAATAATTCACCATCATTTAGTGCAGTGGTATAACGAGCCAACAACGGGCCCTTAAGCAGGATTATCAAGGAGGGCCCCCCTACTACAGCACGTGACGGCGCAATGTCCACGAGTAGACTACCATCAATGGACAGGATAGGATCATAGAGACACAGCAAATAACAGATGAGATGACCGACAAAATCAGGAGTAGCCTACGCGCACCACAACAACAACAAAAAAACACTGGTGAATGCGCACCATAACACATCTTATCCAGTCCCTCCAGGATTTCGTGGCCGATTTTTTTTTTTTTTTTTTTTTTTTTTTTAGATTGTTGCGGCCCAAAATGCCTGATTTTGCGATAAAAGTTGTGATGTCTTTTGTATGTTTGTTGCAATGAAGTTGCAGAAGACAGAGAAAGTTGCAAAAAAAGTTTTTTTTGTATAGTTCTTAAAAAAAAAAAAAAAAAAAAAAAGGAAACTTGTTTTGGGGAGAATAATAATTATTACTATTAATTAATAACTCTGGGCTGAGATTTCCTAGGAACCTTACCAAAAAGGCTCACGATGCTGCAGATGTTGGTATAATATGAAAATGGCTGGTGGATTTAAGACAAAGTAATAATTCATTGAATTAATAAAATTTGAACATATATGTGTCACTGTGAGTGGCTTGTTGATCTTTACCTTGTTAGTTCATTTCCTATCCTGGCCTGGGACACACATTCATACGGTTTAATAAAGTACTTATTGGACTTTAACTTAGCATTGCACTTACAATAATGAGTGTAGCTGTCCTCAATTTAGGTCATCCTGTACGTCTCATCTCATCTTTTACTGCATCCACTGTGTGTGTGTGTGTGTGTGTGTGTGTGTGTGTGTGTGTGTCAGTCAGTCAGTCAGCAGCTTTCAGTGACTTTAGAGTAAAAAAACGTTACAGCGTACATTGATGTTAAAATGTTTACAGGTTGGCAGGACGGTCTGAAATGTTTTGCACGGTCTTTTGCTGCATGTTTTGTTGGTAAATGTGAGATGTTCGAGTCACACATGTGAAGAGAACGGTCTCTGCAACAAGGAAATTAATTTGACCCATTCTCACTCCCGCTTGGTCAGTGGCCAAATGCGATAGGGGGCCCGGCTGTCAATCAATATCTTCCAGTCACGCGGGCCCCTGATTGGTCCGGGCCCGTACCCAGCTTACCGATAGTTACGTGTCTGATTTAGTGTCTGTGCACATTCATGTAGTCTGTCATTCAGGTGCATTGTCATTACCTGACGTAGGTCAGATTCAGGAGATATGTTATCACAAAGAAAGCAAACCTGATCATCTAGACTTTTATGCATCATGGTTCTGCGACGCTTTGTTTGGCCTTCATCTGTCTCACTACATTAAGCATCAGATTGTGGCTTCTTGGCACAAAGTAACTTTGTGTTTTTGAACCGAAGTCGACAATTGTAGTGATACTTCGCTTGGTTCCTTCTCAAAGTAGCTTCTATACCACCACCTTCATCCAGTCCTTCCAGGTCCAGGGTCACTGGCATTTTGTTGATCTTGTGAAAGAGTGGAATTTTGGTGGCAGTCATTTTATAGCCATCATGTTGAGAAACATGATGCGTAGGTGGTGGTTGGAGGGGTTCCTTTGTGTCTGTCTGACAAAGACAACATTTCATCCAATCAGTTGGCCTCTTGGCTGACAAGGAATTTTCATTTGCCATTTTAGGTGTTTGTTGTCTGATTTAAGGCAGAGAGGTTATCATTTTACCACCTCAATCATAGACATAGTACACATTCAGGTATGGGATACAACTAGGTTCGAGTCACCTACACCTAGCCCTATCAATGATCCAGTGCCATTTTAAGTGCAGTGTGATCTGTACACCTTCCAGGTAAGCATACATGAACAAGTCATGTATTGCCCCACTTACCCTTGGCTCGGCTCTCCCACGCTGGCACAACCTGTCAATTCAGGTGCGGCTATCTAACTACATCTATTACTAGCTAATTGATGAGGGGCTGTTAGACGGCATTTGGGACACTAAACTTAGCTATACTATTACTAGTCAAGAACTACAGTGTAAGTAAAACTAGATCAGCTGACACTGAACCCCATGCTGAGTTCCACAGCAGTGAAGTCACCAGTGTGCCCTGGTTGTGTAATGACGTTCATTCTATTAAACAAAACTTTTTTTAACACATTACAATTGAGCGCTGACAGAAATGGTGGCCATCTTGAAAATGGTCGCCATCTTGAATTTTTAAGTGGCACACACCTTTTTCCATGAGAATGTTCCTTGAAGAATATTTGTACCAAATTTGATGATAGCATCACCATTTGAAAAATTGATGTAAGGATTCAAGAGAAATGGCAGCCATCTTGAAAAATTGTTGCCATCTTGAATTTTTGAGGGACAAGCACCGTTTTCCAAAAAAACATTCTTAAGAGTATTTTCACAAAATGTTATGCCTACATCACTGGTTGAACGATTGACATAATGAGCATTTGACAGAAATAGCGGCCATCTTGAAAAAATGGCCGTCATGTAGAATTTTTGGGTGGCCAACGCCTTTTTCCCAAAAAGTGCCCCTTAGAGAGTATCTATCAAATTTCATGCGTGTATACCAATTTGAACGATTCTCTTGAAATATGCCATTAATCTGCTGCACTAGTGGCAGTAGCTGAAAGCAGAGTGGCAAGCAGCAGCAGCATGCACTAACTACAAGCACTACTACTCCAACACTGCTGCACTGACGCATCACACGCCCTGTGTACACACTGTCTATTTCATAAAAAGTTGATGATGAATGCGTATTCAAGAGCTGCTGCCAACACACCACTTCTGCCCATCGGCAATTTGACTGTCTGTTTAACAGTCTCTCAATTTTTACATATCTTCTTCTTGTCATTTTGATAAATATTGACAAGTCTGCAGTGAACTGAGGCAGGGATTCCCAGCTCACTGCAGATCCACAATGCCTTGTCCTTTACAGGACATTCTGGATGTCCTGTAAAGGGACTCGTTTGGTTTTGTTACCAAACAACTTGAAGCTGACCATTCCGTGCTGTCTGGACGCCATGTTATGGTAATGAAAAACACAATATCCGAAACACAATATCCTTCTTCATTCATCACCACCTACTAATATAAGACCATGCCCACACACGCGCATACACACACACACACACACACACACACACACACACACACACACACACACACACACACACACACACACACACACACACACGCCCTGTTATCTCCCGTGCTTTGATGCTCATTTATTTAGTCTCCAGCAGAGCAACTTCAGTACAGTATGATGGAGTGTGTGTGTGTGTGTGTGTGTGTGTGTGGGGGGGGGGGGTTATGTTACTAGTCTCAGCCATGTTACCGTCTGAATCACTACAAATAAGGACAGTTGAAATGTGATTTTGTTTTCATGAACTAGAAGAGGATTTATATACAGGCTCTGTGTATACAACATCAGTGTACACTTTATATTTTTTGTTTTGTTCCAGTAGGATTACATTGGTGTGATGCTCACCTATAGTATGTCCTATTTTTAATACATTTTGTCACATTACTCTATGTCCAATGTTAAAATAGTGAATTTCAGCAGGGGGGTTGTTTTCACACCCGGGTTTTTGGAGGGTGGGTGGCATTTGCTGCATTTAGATATTTACAATAATCTTGCCAAAAACACAACACAGGTTATCAGGCTTTTTAAATGAATGGAAGTACAATAAAACAACAAAATTGATTATGGTATTTAGTATTATTGCACTAAAGCCACATTTGTTTTTTTTAATAGACCTCTTGCTCATACACGTATCTTTACTGTCCTCTACTGCCTTGTCTTTGATCAATGGTGAATATTGACTGTAAAAATAAATAGGGATTATTTTTTAACCAGATAAACCAACAGGTCCTCATGCCTAGACACACTGGTTCCGCCGCAACTTTGTGAAACAGAACTAGTTACGTTTAGGCAACACAAATACTCAGTTAGGGTTAGTATAACATCATGGATTGGCTTAAAATGAGCTTGCACAATCGACCTAGACGGCCGTTTGTTTTCTTTGTTAGGACACTCTGAGAAAAACATGCTCAGGAGTTCACGGCCCTGAGGTGTAGAATAAGGCAGTAGCCTCTATGTAGGCGCAGAGGCGAAACCCAGGTATGAAAAACAATCACAAATTGGATGAGGACTTTTCTCCTTGTGATATAACACCCTTGTAAAAAAGGCTGCCTTTCTCCCTTTTCACTAATCTCTGTTCCCAAATCCTTAATTTCAGTGTAATCTTTTAGTTTAATGTTTTAGTTTATTTGATACTTTATCATATGACATAGGCCTGTTTAGTGGGTTAATGGCTTCATAGTATTTTTGATATGGGTCTGCCTGTGATGTGGGGGGGTAGATCAGCTGCCCACCAGCTTAACCCTTGTGTTGTCTTCGTTTCAACCTTGAAAAAAACACTTTTTTTTTCTGAAATTTTTGACGCCTTTTTCACAATTTGGTTTTGCTTTTTCCAACGTTTTAAATTTAAAAAATTTTCTTCTACACGTTTTCAGCGGGCCAATGTGACCCGAAGTCAACACAAGGGTTAATCAAGGAGAGTACATACATGTTTGCCTGATTAGGATCTTTCAGCAGGGAGGGGCTGGCTACTCCCATAAACTGTATATTATTAGTGGACAGAGCATCCGGTTCGGCGAAGTGCTGCAAATGCGGAAGTGCCTCAAACCTGCATTCTATCTGAATTCCAGCAGGGGGCGACGCGTGCAGTTGCAAAAAGGAGGTCGGTTTCTATAGAAGTCTATGGTGAAATGACCCACTTCTCACTTGATGTATTACCTCAGTTTAATGAAGAGTTTATGGTATCAATCGCTAGTATTAAGTCTTCTGCAACACAGAATGATGATAATTTTTTTAATTATGGTCTCGTTGATTTTAAAATCGGCGATAAAGCAGGGGGTGTTTTAGGGCGTGGCTATGATGTGATTGACAGCCTGTCAATCATCACAGAGGTTTAGCAAAGCTTATCCATGGCACGTAAACTTTATTTTAGGGGTTGACCACGCTTTCGTCGTAGTGACTGTGACACTTTGGTCGCCTAATAATGTCTTGTTCAGCGTTCGGTTGTACGACAAGACACTCAAAGGAGTCAGCAGTTCAGTTTTTCCGGGAAGTAACGTTACATTTTGTTTTAATACTGTTTTTCGTATCCCAATTATCATCAGTTAGCTAGCTAGATTGCACCAAGCTAGCGGGCTAACTAATAACATTATGCAGACCGTATAAACTGATAAAAATATACGGTATATTTAACGTTACAGTAGGTATGCACAACGGTCTCGCCGGTGATCTGTTTTTAACCATATGTGGTGTTATTGCTAATCGATGTGCATGTAATGATGTTAGCTTAAAATCAAAGCCTGACTAACGTTATAGTGCAAATTCATATAAACCCTATTCGCATGGGATTAGTCATTTTGGGACCGCGTGTGATTTGGAAATTACCCCCTCAAATTTTTGTGTGGCGCATTCGCACAGGACAAGCGGAGACTGCTTTTACTAGAATCTACTGAAATATATGTACCCCGCCCGAGAGTTGGGCAACGTTACCTGGAGGCGCCCGAAGGACAGGCGCATATCCTATCATCCCTGCTGCGGCAGCACCCACCCTCGGACAAAGCCGCGGGGGGAGCGCGTTGACGGACGGGGCAGTGGGCCAGAATATCCGTTTTTGCGATAAAATGTCGCACATGAAAAAATATATATATTATTGTAAAGTTACATAAGTATTCTATCTTATAAAAATCTTCAGTTCTGCAGCCAAATGTATTGTACAAAGCACCAGGTTTAATATTGGAGCGTCACTATGTAAAAAAACTGTTTTATAAATATTAAACTGGAATAAAATGATGGATCTACTTTTGCAGTCACCACCTTCACAGGTGAAAGTATTTTTTTGTAATTTCACATAAAAAGGGTCTTCAATAGCTAGAACTGGTCCACCAGAAGTGCACCCACAAGCGAAATGTGAGTCCTGTAATGGATGTGTCCTCTTGTGTTACTGTTAGGCCTGCTGCTCTTCTCTCTCCCTCTCTCTGTCTGTCTCTTATTGCATGAGTGGAGTCTAGAGTGTGGGGAGTCTGGGTTCCAGCTGCCTCTCATCTACCACAATCAACCTCTGCTTCATATACCGGGTCATTCCTGCGTCATATCATACTCAAGGCGACCACAGTTCGTCTCGCTCATGACAAACCTTGCTATCTGTTGAGTCATTTGTGTATTTGCCTGTCCTTATCCTTTCTCTTGTGCCTCAGCTGCCATTGGAACCTGACTCCTGATACCCCTTCACTCCTGCCATCCACCGGACCAGACAACTACCATCACTGAACCCCAACACTAGCCGGTCTACTGTCTTCCTCTGACGGACCCGCTCCTTCCCGGAAACCACCGTACCGTTCTCCATCCTGGAAACCTGGACTTGCTTTTCGATACTTGAGTACTTTAAATAAACCCTGTTAATTTACACTCCTGGCTCTGCGTTCTGTCTGCATTTGGGTTCTGTTTACCATTCAAACCTAACAGTTACCACTTTAGAAGTATGTATTAGGCATATCATTTAATGTATTTAGGATTAAACTGTTAGAATTAGATATTGACATTGCATGTCCTTGGTTTGCATGTCATGGTTTTTAGTTTTCATACTTTAAAAATGTCAGTGCAGTAAATATCAGGTACATTTGATTTAATCATTACATTGAATAAGTTGTTCATTTTTCCTTTGTAATTTGTGATAATACTTTTGTTATAATGAATTTACAATAACCCTACACAGATTAAACAGCACCTAGTGCATTTTCACTTACCTATACTTGACTACGTATTTCAAAATGAAATATGTATGCCTATACATTAATCTAAGGATTTTGGTGTTTTCCTGGTGATTAAAATTGACAAGTACATAAAGACACACAAAAAAAGCACAAACTACATTTTGCTGATCCTTCTTTGTCAACATTCAAGTATGGTAACATTTAATAAATCATATTGATTAAAGCCAAAATGGACACTTTTAATCAATTACAAATCAAATTACCAATGTCTTCATATGACTACAATATTGTGTATGTTCCTATAGTTACTTCAGAAAAAACAACAAATGTAGCTTTAGAAAGACCTTTATTCCACATTAAAATGGGCATTAACTTCAAAAACTACATAAACCACAAACACTGGCAATATTTTTAAGATTATGTTTAATGTTGATAATGTTTAATTAAATAATGTAGTTCACCTTTTACAATCCAGTGTAAATTCCACACATAAACACTGCTGTGGGTCAAGGTAAAGGCAAACTTAACTGTCTGTCACGACCCGGTGACTCTCTGGTCTGGTGTGACTGTTTTTGTTTTATTTTTCTCGTTTGGTTGCTTGTAGTGTGTGGTTGGTGTGTTTTTGTTTCTCTCCTGCTTTACCTTCATTTTTCACAGTGTGCGGACACGCCTCCTCCTGCTGCCCTCTTCCCACACCTGGTTCCTATTCGCTATCAACTCACCTGCTACTCATCAGCCTCTTTTACATAGCTGTGTGACTTTCTGCTTGACGCTGGATTGTTACTTACCCTGAGTATGAGTGGCTTGCTGCGGTTGTTGATGATCACCAGTTCAGTATTCTTGCTTCAGTCTAACCGGTCTGTTTTCCGTGTCCTAGAAGAAAGTACTCACCTTCAGTCATCACCAGATCCCGGACCCAGTCAGCTCCACTTCAGTCTCCAGCTTCTTCAAACCTCGACCACCTCTCCGTTCTCAACCACCAGTTTCTATCACTATGGACCAGTTCCTCACCAACCCAGAGTTCTTTTTGTTTTAAATAAATATGTTTGTTTCCATAACTCCAGGTCTGCGTTTGAGTTCTGTTCCCCAACCTGACACTGTCAGAAGATAAGGCTGCATAATAAAGTGGTAGTTTAATCACTAGTGCCACATAAATGGTTGACATTAAAAACCACAATATAAAAATATAGCTTAACATATAATGCTTAAAGCACTTGTGCAGCACTCTGTTCAGTCAAGTCCAAATACCTGGGTAAAGAAATAAAAGCTGCCTTTACAATTAAAGTGAGCATAGTGTGACAGTCTGTTGGTTGTCTGTAATGCACAGTGGAAAAAGAAGAAAAAAAAACAACCTGCGAGCCTTGTTCATCTTCCCCGGATTGGCAACAGCCCTCCACCTGCATCTCTGGGTGATGCCAGAGAAGATGAACTTCATGCCTGGATACTGCAGGTGGAGGTGCTGCAGGTCCTCCTTCATTCCTGTAATGAGGTTGACGCCCTTGACATCTCCCAGGTCATTCCCGCCACAGTGAACAAGGAGGATATCCGGGGCTGCTCTTCTTTGTAGGGACTGGAAAAAGAAAGGGAGAAGGCTCTTCCACCGCAGGCCACCCTAGCCGAGCCAATAGATTAAATTAAATTTTATTTATAGTGTCAAATCATAACAGGAATTATCTCAAGACACTTTACAGATAGAGTAGGTCTAGACCACACTCTGTAATTTTCAAGGACCCAACAATTCCAGTGATTCCCCAAGAGCATGCATGAATGTGTAACTGCGACAGTGGCAAGGAAAAACTCCCTTTTAGGAAGAAGCCTCGGACAGACCCAGGCTCTTGGTAGGCGGTGTCTGACGATGCCGGTTGGGGGTTTGATGAACAATGGCAATAAAAAAGTCACAATTAAGATGATGACTAGAGTAGTTGTAATAGTTCATGGTGTCGTAGAGCACAGCAGGGCGTAACAGGGCGTGGCAGGGCGTTGGCCGGACATAGCAAGTCGACGCCGGGCATTGCAGGGTGTAATGGGGCACAGCAGGTCGTAGGGCAGGACCACGGCGACAGCTGCCACCATGATGTAGGTTCCATCATGATCCAAGATGATGGTGCTGGGGGGACAAAGAACATACGAACTCCGGGGAAGCTCCCCGGAGCTAGGTTAATAACAAGCATTTCTGGAACATGAATACACACAGATGGAAAGAGAGAGGAGAGAGGAGCTCAGTGTGTCAAAGGAGGTGCCCCGGTAGTCAAGAACTATAACCGCATAGGGAGGCTGTGTTCGACGATTGTGGCTACACACCTTCCCCCGCCGGTCTAGGTGCACACTGCAACTTCTCATGCCCTAAATGTAGTAAGCTTTCTATGAAGAGAAGCAGATATATGGAGGAGGTGCGTCATGACTGTGGCTACACAGTCATGACGCATTCGCCTGGACCCCCGCCGGTCCAGGCAAATGCTGCAACTCCTAACTTCCTAACTATAAGCTTTATCAAAGAGGACAGTTTTAAGTTTACTCTTAAAAGTGGTGACGGTGTCTGCCTCCCGAACCCAGACTGGGAGCTGGTTCCACAGGAGAGGAGCCTGGTAGCTGAAGGCTCTGGCTCCCATTCTACTTTTAGAGACTCTGGGAACCACAAGTAACTCTGCATTCTGGGAGCGTAGTGCTCTAGTGGGACAATAAGGTACTAAGAGCTCTTCAAGATATGTAAGTGCTTGACCATTTAGAGCTTTGTAGGTCAGGAGAAGGATTTTAAATTCAATCCTGGATTTTACTGGAAGCCAATGCAGAGAAGCTAATACAGGAGAAATATGATCTCTTTTCTTAGTTCTTGTCAGAACACGCGCTGCAGCATTCTGGATCAGCTGGAGAGTCTTAAGAGTTTTATTTGAGCATCCTGATAATAGGGAATTACAGTAGTCCAGCCTGGAAGTAACGAATGCATGGACTAAATGTAGACATCTTCAATGCCAAGGTTGTTCCCCATGGTCTGATGCAAAATGGGTAAAACAACATCGGACTTTCACCCAGGAGACAGGTGTTCATGTTATCTCTTGGTTTGAGCAGAGAAACTCTGAGTGTGTATATATATATATATGTGTGTGTGTGTGTGTGTGTGTGTATGTATGTATGTATGTATGCATGTATGTGTCAAGTCAAACTGGAGAAAAATTGTTTAAATCCCAAGATGATCGGTAAAATGGGCAGAACCAATGTGCCGGCCAAGTTTCGCCCGGGGCTTTAAAAAGGAGACAACATCGGAAGTAAAGGAAAACACAAGTTAACGAGCGGCAAACAGCGAAAATTGAATAGAGAGACTGTCCAAATAGCTGCCGCGATCGCCAGCTAAAGCAAGCGGAACTGATGGTCTACAACACCCGAATGGCAGCCGGTAAGAGACGGAGCTCTAAATGAACTGAGACTGTTGAAAACCACTTCTGCTGTTATAGATGTTAGCTTAGCTGTAGCCACACGGTCAGCAGCGATACAGAGACTCTAGAGTCACTTGACCCTTTAATGCCTGAGAGACTTTTCTGCTTACCATATTGTTTTAAATGTGTTTCCACTGTTATATTGTTATACTGTTATACTGTTAAATAGTTGTTAACTAAACAATGGGGAGGTAGTGTTTGGTAACTGCTAAAAGTGCATACTGCTTTGGGGCTTGTATCAAACATGGTGAGATAAAGAGCTAATATGAGCTAGTTTGAAATGTATGGTGTTGGTTTAAAGAATTGCACTTTAAAATGTTAAATAAGTATGATAAAATATTTAATTACTACTTTTATACATGGGTAAAAAATATGATTAAAAATGTGTTTTTTTTTTTCCTTTGTGTTAAAGGTTTTTCACCTGCTACTGCTATATAGAAAAGACAAAACTTTTAAGCAGCTTAAAGACCTACAAAGTATCCAAAATGCCTTCTTTGGCTGAAGCAATAACTCAAATTGAACAGCTGAAGTGTGCCAAAATAAAAGAAGAAAAAAAAGGAAAAGAAGTGTTTGGTCATTGAGTGAAATCCAGTTCTTTGTTCCGGGGTGGATACATCAAATCCCTTTTCAAGTGGGGAGTCTGCACAAAAAATAACGCACCGGGCAGAGCAGCAGCTCGACCACGACGCTGTAAGATGACGTAGTATGAAGAGCAACAACGGTCTCGTTCTTGTCCCGCGTGTCACTGAAACGTACTGCAATGGAGTCCTGTCTGGGGTCCCCAGCAAAACCTTAGACAGGCTCCAGTATGTCCAAAACTCTGCCGCCAGGGTCCTCACCCATACCAAGACCTGGCAGCACATCACCCCAACCCTCAACCACCTTCACTGGCTCCCAGTTAAGTCCTGCATCAAATATAAAATCCTCCTTCTCACCTACAAATCCCTCCATGCCCTTGGCCCCACAGTACCTCTCCGACCTCCTCCACCCATACACCCCACCCCGAAACCTGCCGTCCTCAGACACTGGCCTGCTCTCCATTCCCCACACCAGACTCTGTACCTTCAGAGACAGAGCCTTTAGTGTTGCAGCCCCATCCCTCTGGAACACCCTCCTGGCACATATCCAAAATGCTACATCCCTGGAAATTAAAAAAAACAAACAACGGAAACACCAGTTGTTTATCACAGCCTACAACCTCTTTTAGCTTAGCTACAGTAATTCTGTAAAGTGTCCTTGGGTTTCTTGAAATGCGCTATATAAATAAAGTTATTATTTTTATTATTACGTTTTGTAACCCCACCCACCATATTTTCATAAACCTAACTGTCCTGTTCTTGTTCTGCATGTCAGTTAAACATACGTCCTGACCCAGAACATCAAAAAGAACATCAAAAAGAGTCCTGAACAAGCACGTCTAGAATTAACGCTAAAGGAGACTTTTTGCGTCAATAACGAACGCCAAAGATACTTTTTGACATGCTGGGAGTGAGAATGTGTTGAGTGGGCGGCTCACGGCAATGCCTGATGCCAACTAACTGAAAAATAGGCAAAGAGGTGGAGCATGGATGGAGCTGGCAGTCTATGCTCGCCTCCTGTGACGGCAACTGTTCTTAATGGTTGTTATAAAGGTTGAACTTAGCTATAGAGTTTTTTTACCAGAATGTAAGCATGTTTATTCTACTGTGAAGTTGGACATTTTAACATGGGCTGTTGGGATCGTTTCCCTTTTGGAGCCTGCCTCAAGTGGCCACTGGATGAAGTTCTATCTACTGCGCATATTGTTGTACTTTGCTTATCATCTTCTTCTTCTGTGTTTGACTCTCACGTACTGCTGTGCATTGAACCCAGCCACCTACACTCTCACCACAAGGAGACAAAGAGGGTTGCTGTGAGTCACTCTACAACTTAATATATTTTTATTATTTGTTCTTTAAACAGACTATGAGCCTTACTTTGATTAGAATAGAAAGTTTGACTCTGTTGCCAGGCAGTGTGTACATCTATTTTGTAAAAGTGTGTTTGGGGAGAGCGGTGATATTTCATGTCATTGTGGAGGTTTTCAGTTGAAGTGCAAATAGAACTTTTCTCAGGTGAGAAACTTGGATCCCTCCAATGTATTCAACTCTTGGCAGCGTGAGAAAACAGCCTTGTTAGAGCTTGGTGACAGTGGTTTTTGAGCTGCGATTTTTATTTTAAAGAGTGCTGAGACTCTAAAGTTTATAAAGTTGTATAATGCCTGCATCTTCACTGGGATTGCAGGTAGCCAGATCTGTATCATGAAAATCAATTCACTCACACTTGAAAAACTTCCAGTACATTATTGTTGCACGGTAATGCAGTTAAAAAGTGGTTACAGGGTTAACCCTCATATCAATACTGTGAAGAATGAATGCAGTCTTCACTGTCATGTATTACACATCTTAAGGAAGTTGCAACTGTCAGCTAATTTATTTGCATACAAAAATACATGGATATTAGTAGATGGCTGTTACCTCAGAAAAAAGACACATTGACATTTTAAAACCGTCAAACTAAACACATTTACACTGATAGTGGCAGTACACACGTGTGTGTGTGTGTGTGGATCTCGATTGGCAATAGCTCCGTCCGACCGACAGGTAGCTACGTGATTTAGGAAGTGATTCAGTGTGCATGCTTAGGAAACTATGACATTAAACTTTTTGTCTGACCTCCACAGTCCAGCCCAATTTGGCATGACTTGCTAGATCATGATTATAAATCAACAAACTTGCAAACCACTCTTGTTTCGTGCAATGTAATCAGACACAATGCATAATTTAATAAATATGTAACATAAAATTGTGAAAGTGGACTTTCAACCAGAGAATGGATATATATATATATATATATATATATATATATATATATATATATATATATATATATATATATATATATATATATATATATATATATATATATATATATATATATATATATATATATATGTATGTATGTATGTGTATATATGTATGTGTATATATATATGTATATATATATATATGTATATATACATATATATATATATGTATGTATGTATATATATATATATATATATATATATATATGTATGTATATATATATGTATATATATGTGTATATATATGTGTATATATATATATATATGTATGTGTGTATATATATGTATATATATATATATATATATATATATATATGTATATATATATATATATATATGTATATATATGCGCGCAGCAGTGTTGGCATACTGCGCAGGATGTATTTGGGGTAAATTAAGTCCAAATTGATTTCATGGAGCACACGATTTATCCACAGAAGTGGTTAAAGAGTAAAATTATTTACAAACATGACAGTATTCCCTGTGAATGCCACTGCAATGATGGTAGTTTGTTAAAGTTACTTCATAAATGAACTTAATAGACACATTAATACACACTTTTTCATTTGTGCTAATGCTTAGAATAGTTCAGTCAGCTTTAGAATGATACACATTTATTTTTCATGTTAAAGTATTTTGGCCTGTGTGTTTGTGTGTGGGGGGGGGTCAGGCAGAGCAGCACACATCATCATTTAATGATGGCTTAGCAAATGGTACATGTACACTCGACAAAGATGAATGATGCTCCCGGCTGGTCGAAATTGTTGCGTGACGCCTCTCTCTCTCTCTGTCTCTCTCTCTCTCTCTCTCTGTCTTTCTGAAGTCTACAGTCAGTAAGCTGGAGCATCTGGGGTCCATTGGGGCGAGCGAGGCAGAGAGCAGAGCTATAGGGGCCAGCTCTTTGATTTTCCTGTCACGGCTGCTTATAATGATTAATGTCTGGACTTTGGGGCCACTCTGTGTGATTATGGGGCTCCTGCTCCTCTTGTTCTGCAAATACACAATCATGCACATATACTGGCGCATGATTGTTTCAACAACTTCCAAATTGAACAACAAAATGTGTTTGTCTTCTGCTCTGACACGCCTATCAGGAGGATGACATCATGAATATCAGCAGGATGAAATCATGTGTGTGTTTTTCACAACAGTTACACACCACTAGGTTTATTAATAGTTTGGGTTTTATTCCGATAACCTTCCTAAAACGATACTTTTAAAACGGTGGCTTGTTTATTGCTAAGGCCGTATGGGCAATTTAAATATTGTATTTAAAATGTAATAACAATACATTTAACTAGTCAGTTGTTGTTGTTGTTGTTGTTAAACAACAAAAATAAGAACCACGAGATGGCAGAAGGGATCTTTAACCCTTTCTCCAGGTGCACCTGAACGCAGCATTGTGTCCCGTCGGTGCTGTTTCTCTGGCAGTGTCCACGGTGTCTCAAAGGTCAGCCAGTCTCCTCTGTGTCTTTAGCTGCAGGCTGTTGGACATCCTGCTGTTGGAATTGTTTTTATTATTGACAAAATGTAGTTTACAGAGAATCAGGTAAACAGTAAAAGCACATGAACATCAAGTGTACAAATTTATGAAGATAAAAAAAACATATGAAGCGATACTCATTGCTGGAATCGTTTCCAGTGAAATACAGACCCACTTTAGCTGTCAGCATTTTAACCATGTTAAAGTTAGCTGCTAGCTAACAGTAGGCTAACATTACCTGCTGCGTGTAGTGTTAACTAGCCTCACATGCAGCGATGCTTCTGTTTCCTGTCACGTCCGTTTTGAAGAGCCAGAGGGCAGCGCAGGCATTTGAGTGGCACAAAAATCTGTGTTGTCATTTGGTCCGGGAGATACTGGCTGTTTTGGAACCAGTGCCATATTGGCTATATACAGTGTTGGGTGTAAGTAACGTAACTACTTTTATCGGGTAAAAAGTAGGGTAACGTGCTACTACTAAAAATTTGGTAACGAAACGTAGTTCCTTTTTCAGTTAGGCGCAACGTTACTTTTCCCAGGGACAGATTTGACAGCGACGCTGCCTTCTCAGCTGCTCGCTCACAAGCTCCACACGGGACGTGACAACGGCTGGTAGCAGAGTAATCATGGCAAGCGAGAAGCAACCAAAGCTAACTTTTGAGAGCGTTTTTAAGCTTCGTAGCTTTTTGCTGGACGGCGCTCTGAGCCAGGCAGACACAAAGCTGACAACCTCCCATATGGATGCGGTGGAGACGGCCTCATACATACACGCAACGGACCGCGGTGTACTTGTGTCGGTTGCACGGACACGCAAGGATTTCCAGAAAAGAGGCTGCATAGGTCTACGACAATGCACAGACCATCGTGGCTGCGCGACCGGTACAAGTCGATACAGACATTTCATAGCATACACTAACACAGTGTAACGCCAATGACCTGCTGATGTGCATTCAACCCGCTCATAATGAATCAGCCGTCCCTCTGTGAGTAGAGAATCCAGTCTGCAGTCTAGTTCAGACACTTCACTGATAAACCAGAGATGGGATTTATGATCAAAGATAGTTTTTGTATAATTAACTTCAGTCTGTGCCAGAGACCCCTGCTTTTAAAAGTAACAAGTAAAGTAAAAAGTTACTTTCAATAGGGGGTAACTAAGTAAAGTAACGGATTACTTTTTTAAGAAGTAACGAGTAACGAGCAAACACTACTTTTTAAAAGTAACTTCCCCAACACTGGCTATATATAGCAGAGATGTTGACCCCATATGAGTCGAGCCTTCGATCCTCAGGTTGGTCCTTCTGGCCGTTCCAAATAAAAAAGGTTTGCCATCAGGACCCCTCCACTTTGGAACAACCCGCCTGAGATCAGAGTCACAGAATCAGTGAATTTGTTAAATCACTTCTTAAAACCCATTTTTTATAGGCTTTCATGTGATGTTTTTTTTTTTTTTTTTCTTTTATTGCTTTTTATTTTTAGTAATTTTATTTTACTCATTGGTTTTACTTTTACCCTTTTTTCATTTGCATTTTTTTATGTCATGTTATTTGTCTTCACTGTACTCTGTTTTGCGTCTATTGTGTTCTTGTTTTTATTTCTCCACATTGTATCTTGCTGTCGTTCAGCCCACTGTGCTCTCTGTTATATTAGCCTGGATATCCCTTTGGAAGCTCTGTTTCAAAGCTGCTATATAAATAAAGTTAATTTTATCATTTAATATTTGTATTACTAATACCAACTGTGGGGTCCCGTGTCATGTGTGGTAGGTCCAAACCAGAGTAGGCCTATATCAGCCACAGTAGCTTTACAACACGTAACTACAGTATGCGCAGTGGAAAGAATATGAAATGTGAGAGAGCTGCTGCCTGAGCAAACAGCCGGGGGCACCAGGGCACTGCAGGAAATGCATACAAATAAATCCAACAGGTCAAGTTAAATCAATATGTGTGCACATGAGCTGCTCTCTCTCTTAAAGCCAGAAACCAGGGAAGTAAGTCTCAAACTTGTGATGTCAGCAGGTAGAAGCGCTGAATCTCACTTCTCTTATTTGATATCTCCCCGTTTGACCCAGAATTTGTTCTGGTCCTTCTTCTTCAAGGCAGTCTCAAAGCTCTTATTCCTGCCATCATATGATCATATGATTGGCCACCATATGTGTCTTTCATGTGAACACTGGCCCTTCACATCCTTGGTCTCTGACTGACTGGCCCACAGCGCGCATTTAAGTCCCGCCCCCATCGGCGGGCACACATCAATTTCAATTCAATTTTATTTATAGTATCAAATCATAACAATAGTTATCTCGAGACACTTTACAGATAGAGTAGGTCTAGACCACACTATAAGTAACAAGCATTTCTGGGACAGGATGTACATAAAAGGAACCAAAAGAAAAGAGAGAAGCGAGAGCAGTTCATTGTGTCATAAGAAGGAATGAACTTCCCTGGCAGTCTAGAATTATAATAGCATAACTAGGAGAGGCAGGTTAAAGAGAGGTGCCTGGTCGGGCTAGAACTCTCCCCAACCGGATCGGGCTGTACTGGCCTGCCTCCCCCTACTCTCACTATAGTATTGATTATTTGATAGATAAATCTGATGACTATAAAGAGAAGCAGAGAAAAGCAGGGGTGCTGTGTCTGCAGCTATACACCCTGCTCCGCCGGTCTAGGCGTACACTGCAACTCCTCACTCCCTAACTATAAGCTTTATCAAAGAGAAGAGTTTTTAGTTTAGTCTTAGATGTGGTGACGGTGTCTGGTGACGGACCCAACAATTCCAGTGATTCCCCCAAGAGCATGCAATGTGTAACTGCGACAGTGGCAAGGAAAAACTCCCTTTTAGGAAGAAACCTCGGACAGACCCAGGCTCTTGGTAGGCGGTGTCTGACGATGCCGGTCGGGGGTTTGATGAACAATGGCAATAGCAAAGTCACAATTAAGATGATGACTAGAGTAGTTGTAATAGTTCATGGTGTCGTAGAGCACAGCAGGGCGTAACAGGGCGTGGCAGGGCGTTGGCCGGACATAGCAAGTCGACGCCGGGCATTGCAGGGTGTAATGGGGCACAGCAGGTCGTAGGGCAGGACCACGGCGACAGCTGCCACCATGATGTAGGTGCCTTCATGATCCAGATGATGGTGCTGGGGGGACAAAGAACATATGGACTCCGGGGAAGCTCCCCGGAGCTAGGTTAATAACAAGCATTTCTGGAACATGAAGACACACAGATGGAAAGAGAGAGGAGCTCAGTGTGTCAAAGGAGGTACCCCGGTAGTCTAGAACTATAACCGCATAGGGAGGCTGTGTTGTGGCTACACACCTTCCCCCGCCAGTCTAGGCGCATGCTGCAACTCCTCATACCCTAAATATAGTAAGCTTTCTATGAAGAGAAGCAGAGATATGGAGGAGGTGCATCATGACTGTGGCTACACACCTTCCCCCGCCGGTCCAGGCGAATGCTGCAACTCCTAACTTCCTAACTATAAGCTTTATCAAAGAGGACAGTTTTAAGTTTACTCTTAAAAGTGGTGACGGTGTCTGCCTCCCGAACCCAGACTGGGAGCTGGTTCCACAGGAGAGGAGCCTGATCGCTGAAGGCTCTGGCTCCCATTCTACTTTTAGAGACTCTGGGAACCACAAGTAACTCTGCATTCTGGGAGCGTAGTGCTCTAGTGGGACAATAAGGTACTAAGAGCTCTTCAAGATATGATGGTGCTTGACCATTTAGAGCTTTGTAGGTCAGAAGAAGGATTTTAAATTCAATCCTGGATTTTACAGGAAGCCAATGCAGAAAAGCTAATACAGGAGAAATATGATCTCTTTTCTTAGTTCTTGTCAGAACACGCGCTGCAGCATTCTGGATCAGCTGGAGAGTCTTGAGGGATTTATTTGAGCATCCTGATAATAGGGAATTACAGTAGTCCAGCCTGGAAGTAACAAATGCATGGACTAGTTTTTCAGCATCGTTTTGAGACAGGATGTTCCTAATTTTGGCAATATTACGAAGGTGAAAAAAAGCTGTTTTTGAGGTTTGTTTTAAGTGGGCGTTAAAGGATAAATCCTGATCAAAAATAACTCCTAGATTTCTGACAGTAGTGCTGGAAGCCATGACAATGCCGTCCAGAGTAATTATATCTTAGGATAATGAAGTTCGGAGGTGTTTAGCGCCCAGCACAATAACCTCAGTTTTGTTCGAGTTCAACTTCAGGAAATTGTTGGTCATCCATGATTTTATATCTTTAATGCACACTTGCAGTTTAGCTAACTGACTGGTTTCGTCTGGCTTGATTGATAAGTATAATTGGGTGTCATCCGCATAACAGTGAAAGTTAATTGAATGTTTCCTAATAATATTGCCTAGAGGAAGCATATACAAGGAGAATAGAATTGGTCCAAGCACTGAGTCTTGAGGAACCCCATGGCTAACTTTAGCGTACCTGGAGGATTTATCGTTGATATTAACAAAGTGAGATCGATCAGAGAAATAGGACTTAAACCAGCTTAGTGCGATTCCTTTAATGCCAACTAAGTGTTCCAGTCTCTGTAAAAGGATGGTATGGTCAATAGTGTCAAATGCAGCACTAAGATCTAATAACACAAGTATGGAGACAAGTCCTTTGTCAGCAGCAGTTAGAAAGTCTTTTGTAATTTTCACCAGTGCCGTCTCTGTGCTATGATGCTTTCTAAATCCTGACTGAAAGTCCTCAAATAGACTATTCCTATGTAGAAAGTCACATAACTGATTAGCGACTACCTTCTCAAGGATCTTGGAGAGAAAGGGAAGGTTAGATATAGGTCTATAGTTGGCTAAGACCTCAGGATCGAGGGTGGGTTTTTTCAGAAGAGGTTTTATCACAGCTATTTTAAATGACTGCGGTACATAACCTGTTAATAAAGACATATTGAATATATCTAGTAATGAAGTGTTCACCACAGGTAACACTTCTTTAAGTAGCCTCATTGGGATGGGGTCTAAGAGACAGGTAGAAGGCTTTGCTGAAGAGACCTTTAGCATTAATTGTTGAAGGTCTATAGGAAAAAAGGAGTCAAAGTACATGTCAGGTCTTGTCATTCTTTCTAGCACTCCTGTATCAAAAGGTGAACTGTTAGAAGTTGAGGGCAAAAGGTGATGAATTCCATCCCTAATTGTTATGATTTTATCATTAAAGAAACTCATGAAGTCGTCACTACTAAGAGCTAGGGGAATAGATGGCTCAGTAGAGCTGTGACTACCTGTCAGCCTGGCTACATTGCTGAAAAGAAACCTTGGGTTGTTCTTATTTTCTTTTATTAATGATGAGTAATAGTCTGATCTGGCATTTCTGAGGGCCCTCCTATAGGTTTTTAAACGGTCTTGCCAATCTAAACGAGATTCTTATAGTTTGGAGGAACGCCATTTAGTTTCAAGTTTCCGTGAGATTTGTTTTAATTTACGAGTTTGGGAGTTATACCAAGATGCTAGTTTCCTTTGCTTCATCGTCTTCTTTTTGAGGGGAGCAACAGAGTCTAAAGTCGTCCGTAGGCAGGTCATAGCACGGTCTACAAAATTATCAATTACGGAAGGACTAAAATTAGCACAAAGGTCCTCCGTTATATTAAAGCACGACATTGAGTTAATTGCTGTTGGAATATCTTCCTTAAATTTAGCTATAGCACTGTCAGATAGGCATCTAGCGTAAAAGGTTTTATTTAATTTCATATAGTCTGGTAGTAAGAATTCGAAGGTTATTAAAAAAATGGTCTGATAATAAAGAATTCTGTGGAAATACTATTAAATCTTCAATTTTGATGCCATATGACAGTACAAGGTCGAGGGTGTGGTTAAAACAGTGCGTGGCCTTATGCACACTCTGACTGAAACCAATTGAATCTAGTAGTGAGTTGAAGGCAATACTAAGGCTATTACTGTCAACGTCCACATGAATATTAAAATCACCTATAATAAATATTTTATCTGATTTTAGGACAATACATGACAAAAACTCTGAGAATTCAGATAGAAATTCAGAATATGGGCCTGGCGCTCGGTAAACAACAACAAATATGATTGGCTTTAATGATTTCCATGTTGGATGTTGAAGATTAAGAACAAGACTTTCAAACGAGTTATAATTTAGTTTCGGTTTAGGATTAACTAACAGATTTGAGTCAAATATGGCTGCTGCAACTCCTCCTCCTCAGCCTGAGTCTCTAGGAATTTGAGTATTAATATGACTGGGAGGAGTGGCTTCATTTAGACTAACATGTTCTTCATGGCCCAGCCAGGTTTCAGTAAGACAGAATAAATCAATTTTATTATTTGATATCAAATCGTTTACCAGTAATGCTTTAGAAGACAGAGATCTGATATTTAATAGTCCACATTTGATTCTCCTATTCTGTTCCATTGTTGCAGTGGTTGTTTTAATTCCAATTAGGTTGTTAAGTATAGCACCTTGTTGGTGCACAGAGGAGCGTGTAGCGCTGTACCTTTGATTAATGTTATTACTGACTCTTACTGGGATGATATAGCTGGTCTGTGGGTTAGCAGAGTTATTTGTAAAGGACTGAGAGCTTATGGGAGAGTGTGATTGGGAGGTGCGCCTGTGCGTGTCTTTACGGGGTGTAAACAGTCAATCTAAAGTCTGGGTCTGCACCCAGGTCTGGGTCTGCACCCAGGTCTGGGTCTGCACGGCGTGACGCAAGTTCTCACATAGCACCTGGCTGCCGCGTCTATTGGGATGAATCCCATCCCTGCTGAACATGGAGTCACTTTTCCAAAACAGATTAAAATTGTCAATAAAACCTATCTTGTGCATGCTGCATGCATGCTGGAGCCAGGTGTTGAGGATGAGTAGTCTGCTAAAAAGGCCTGCTCCGCGGCCTCGAGATGGAAGTGGGCCCGAAATAAAAACTGACTTCCCAGTGCTTATTAAAGCTTCAATGAGGGTGCCAAAGTCTCTTTGTGCGCTCACTCTGCTGATAGGACATGTCATTATGTCCGCAATGGACCACGATGCGTTTAATAGAGGTCTGGAGTGACGGTATCAGGTCCACAGCTTTAGCCAGGATGTCTGCAACTTTGGCTCCAGGAAAGCAGTGTGTGACCGTATTAAAAAAAACCTATATCCCGGGTGGTGGAGTCGCCGATAATTATTGTGGTTGGGGTGAAGAGCGGATGAGGAGTGGGGGGGCGTGAATGGCCGGTGGTAGGAACTCCATAAGAACTCCACAACCCACTACCCCGCGGAGAGCTACATGGATCACCGTCACTTGCCATCCCTGACCTGCTCACCCACTCCCACTTCGGGCTTCGGGCCGGCTCGTGCCGTACGTGACGGTCAGGAAGACGTGGGGGGGAAAACTGTTAAGAAAATGTAAAGAAAGTTCTAGAAATGTAGTGGAGTAGAAAATATAGATAATTGCTGCAAAATGTAATGAAGTAAAAGTCAAAAGTATGCACTATTGATTCTACTTAAGTAAAGTACAGATATGCGAAAAATGTACTTAAGTACAGTCATGAAGTATTTGTACATTCCACCACTGTTGTGGACTGTCTTAGACCGTAGGAATAACACGTATGAATTTTGAAAATGAATATGTTATTTCTGTCTTGTGACACCTTTCATGCAGTTAATTGTAGCTGACCTTTTTAGGCTTTTATATACACTGTTGAGCTTTTCCCCACAGCGTGTACGTGAGATTTAGTGGAGCCACAGATATTCTTTCATCTGTCTTTTATGTGACACAAGGACTGTTTTAAGGATGTTGCCTTTTCATATTCATTGGACTTTAAATACTTTTCATATGTGTAAAGGAGGAGATGAACTGCATAGTAATTGTATCATTGTGTCTGCTTCCCATGCTAAAGGATGCATGTTCACTCAGGGCTGGGTCCTAGATGATTGGGGCTTTGACACTGCCACTCATTGTCTAAAGTTGCAGAGGTTTTTCCACCCTCACAAGTAAAAAGAAAGAAATATTAAATATGTAACATTTTGGAGCATTTCATTTGAAAACGTCACACAATTCTAAATGAGTTTGACAATAATGCGGTTGGTGTTGGTCATCAAACACAGATCCTCTTTGAAGCTGAGTAGTCTCTTTATGTCCTTTCCACCAAACATTTCAGTCTAATTCACATGTCAGATTGTGGACACGATGTGTAAACAGCACTGAGACCAGCTATCTGATACATTTCAATCCAGCGACAAAGCTCTGTATGGCTGAACTGTGCTGTCTCATTGTGACTGACAAAGGCTCGGCGAGCAGCGCGCCCGTCTTTTCAAAATGCCTGCGATAGTGATCAGCGGTAGTCAGCCATGCCTCTCCGGCTGTGAATACAGCACTATTTGATCTGGCATTAGCAGCTTTCAGTCTTTAATATGAAGGATTATCTCCTCTTCACTTGGATGTTACGCTCTTGACCTCGCCTGATCACTGAGAGTCAGAGAGATGGAGGAAGAAAAGAGAGACAGAGAGAGGGGTGGGGTAGAGGATGGACAGAGAGCTGATTGGAAAGGTGGGAGGAGAGAGTGGTAGAGGTAATTAAGGATGAGATTAAGAAAAGAGGAGAGGAAGGAGGGCATGGTGATGAGACAAACCAGGCACTTCTTAAGGGGGGCAGGACAGATGATAAAAAAAACTGTTCAGCCTTTGCAACATGTCATTTTAACTCAATGGTTTGACATCATGTGCCCATGAGCTTTCCACTCCACTGTTTCCACTGATTAGTCCTGTGTGGATGAAGCTGACTTTGAACTCAGCAGCTGCACTGGTTGCTTGGAATGCAAACCCATGAGCCTCAGCCACTGATACTATGAAGATAGTCTATATCCACGACGTTCCACTTCCGGGATTGTTCCGGTGCTGCTGTAAATTCCGCCGGATGACACTCTTTTCAGCCGGATGTCCGTTACCTTCCTCTTTCTTTGTAATTTTAAATTTCTGTGGATTTCTGAGGGCTATGGTTAACTGCTCCTCAGATCTCTGCAGGGTAAATCCAGACATCTAGCTAGACTATCTGTCCAATCTGAGTTTTCTGTTGCACGACTAAAACAACTTTTGAACGCACACATGTTCCACCAAAATAAGTTCCTTCCTGAGGCTATTTTGCAGAGAGAACATGCAAACTCCACACAGAAAGGCCCCAACCTAGGATCCAGGACGACAGGGCTAACCACTGAGCCACCAAAAAAAGTTCTGCAACACAAAGTTGTATCATTTTTCCTTTGTTTTGTCCAATCTTTGATTTATTTATGAAATAATGTTACCTCATTGAGTGTGCAACTTTTATTTGAGAAGTGTACCTTTTTTTTTTTTTTTTAATGTCTCTTGTTCGTCCTCCAACTTTATGGAAGTTCAACACTGATGAACTAAGTGGAATACATTTTTACACTTCATATGCTAGGACTTCTTAGAGTTATCGTGTGTGAATCCTCAGAATGCTTAGAAATCAATACATAGTGGAATAATGAAGGGGACGATACAGTTTATGTGAAATTAAATGTTAAGTTCACAGTGTAGCAATTACAGCCATACTTTGTGCAATGCAGCAGTGCAGGCAAGTGAACACCTGCCTGCAGTATGCTAAGGACAACTCAGGGGCTAATGGGGGCTCTGTCAAAGTCGGTCCTGTTGATTCCATCATCGAGGTTTCTGTACCTCGTCTCCATTTGTTCAGGAAGGTTCACTGAGCAGCTGATGGAGCCTGAAGACGACTGGTCTATTTCACTCAGTTAGGACATATTCACACTTGGGAGCTCCCTCAGTACTCTAAAGAAATACACAGACAGACAGACAGACAGACAGACAGACATGAGGGTGGGAACAGAGATGTTTTAGAAGCGAGACGCCCCAGCTCAGTGTACCTTCCTGTCTGTGTGTCCCGTAGGTGTGTCCATGTCCACGCTTATTTAGGAGACTAGCGGCAGGTCCTGAGTGGAATGGTTAAATATCTAAAGCTAGGAAACGAAAATATCAATAAATTATTCAAATATAACTTTTAATCCATACTCACAATGTTCACAACAGTTTCAAATGAGGCCTTGCCCATTTTGGAGGCAGGAAGCTTGTAGCATTTCATACCATCTTTAGTTATAGAGAATCTTAGGTAGGAACATCGACCCATGTGGTCAGACAGAAACATGAGAGGAGAACATAAATATCAACAACAAATATAAGAATGCAAAAACCGAGTCAATGAAGCAATCACCTGACTACCCAGCAATAAAGAACCTAAAACACCCCTGCCCTATCACAACCAACTGTACAAGAAACAAGTGTGACCACACACACACACACACACACACACACACCCACACACACACACACACACACACACACACACAAAATGCATGCTGGATGTCTGGACACGTCTGCAGAAGCTTGCGAGGGATGGATTTGACATGCAGCTGTATTACAAGAGAGGACATAAGGTGTGATGTGGATGAGAACGGGTGGCCTAATGTATACTGAATATTTTGGCTGCATGCATGAATTTTGGATGTGAGATTAACTGTAACTGTGCTGAGCTGCATGTTGGTACTGTTAGAACTGTGTGGAAAAATTGAACTAATTATATGTAATATTGACAACAACAATAATAATGGCAGGCCCTCACAGTTAGCCAAACTATATGTGATATTTTCAGACTGAAAGGAACACGCCACCGTTTGTTGAAATAGGGTTATTCATTGTCTCCTCTATATTTATATAGGTGGGCAAACACATTTTTGTCCGGCAGCGCGGCTGCTAGCTTAGCTTAGCGTAGTGAATGGAATCATTTGTTGCCGGTTAGCATGTTGTGAGTAAAAGTGAGCCAACAAAAAAAAAAAAAAAAACTAATTACTTCTTGTGGCCTGCATATTCACAACGAATACAAATCGCAATGGAGATTAAGACTAGACGATTTCCTCGGTAGATATTGATTTGGGACTATATTGGGTGGAAGCACAGGCAAAGCACTGCTACTTGGGCACAGAGATATCACACAGCACCTGAAACCCCCCCAACTTCCGTTAACCTACAGGCGTGAATATCTGTCTTTTTTTCGTACAGTAGACGGTGAATGGCGATGAACATGGCGGATTTGGTGAGAGACGAAGAGGATGACTTCTCAGACAGTCAAGATCCAGAAGCATACCTCTACAAACCAGTTTTCAGAAGAGGAGTTGCCTGCTTTGGAAATAGAACGACAGGAGGAGGAGGTTGCGATTGCTCAACAGCAAGAGGATGTGACGATGAGAGCCGAAACAAACTGGTGGTGTGAGTGTGGGGGAATATACCAACCTATGCCAACTGAAATAGTGTGTCTGTGCTGTGGCAAGTGGGACAAGGAGCTGCCATCGATGACCAGGCTCAAAGTGTTAGATGAAGATGAGCGTGCCCGCAGTTTTGTCACAGCTACCGAGGATTTCTCAGCATTGATCCATCCTGCAGTCCTCGACTTTTCTTTCGGTGCGATAAAGTCAACTGGAAAAAATGTCAAATGGACCCAATAAACAGCTGTCCACAGAGTAATTGATTATTGTAAACATGACGCATGGTTACTTTATGGGATAGATCGACCCTTATTAGACCTGTACTCACCCAGAGTTGTAGCAGTGCTTCGCCTGTGCTTCACCCCAATATAGTCCCAAATCAATATCTGCCCAGGAAATCGTCTAGTCTTAATCTGCATTGCTATTTGTACTCGTTGTGAATATGCAGGCCACAATAAGTAATTTGTTTAGTTTTTTTGTTGGCTCACTTTTACCTATTACATGCTAAGTTGCTGTTACATCTACGTTGTCAAGCCCAGTTGGAGGCTGCTCAGTAATGCTCAGCCATCACTAGAAAAGTGCTTCTAATATCCTTCATTGGTCTTCGTTGAAAACAACTGCGTCACTTTGTCCATTTATTTAAATGTCTGTGCTCTACATGTTTGTTGGTGAAGTGCAGGCCTGTGAGAGTATTTTAAAACAAGCATGTCTCGACATCCTGTAAAAGTGACATGGCCTTGCAGACTAAACCTTACATTGCATCCACATTGGAAATAATTGACTGTTATCCAAACACCTCCCCAGAATACTAGGGAACTAGGGAAAGCACATCTGTCAAGTTGTACATGCTCAAGAAGCGTGCACACGGCTGGAGTAAGAGAGAGCATCAGTATACACAGAGTTGGGAGGGTTGTGTCTTTTTTTATCAGCTTTTCAAAACTGAAAGTACAATAGCAAAAGTACTGAATTGTTGGTTAACTCCTATTTGAGCTGCAGATGTTAGCAGCTAATTACCTTAGAAGAACAAATAGCCCACGAGTCTTCCTCAGACAAAGGAATATTTGTTTCAATCTCCAGCAGAGCCTTATTTGTTTGGAGAGGCCGGAACAATCCAACAAGCTCAACAACATACCTCCAAATAAAACACCTGGAAATCTCAAACAGGAAGTATGTTAAGTCTGTCTCTCTGCTCTTGTTTTATTTTTACATAGAACCAGGCTGGTTAAAGTTCACTTAACTGACTGCTGGTCTGTCATAGGTCTGCTGGAACAAGCACTAACAGTAGCTCACGTTCATTTCAGCTATCGTAGCTAACGTTAGGCGCTATGTGAAAAACAATGGCAGAGAGGAACAAATTTATTTGTGGTTTGAGAGCTCCAGGGGTTGCTGTAGATGAACGGTAGGCCACTATATCTTTACACAGCAGATGTTTGTTTGCTGATATATTATTGTTGTGAATGTTCAGTACAGAACCTTAAAACAGAATAGAAAATCAATATGTGGTCGTTAATGTTAATAATGTGGCGGGCCACCACAAATAACTCAATGTATGGGAAACCCTGCCGTACATATGCTACTTTTGCTAATATAACCAAGCAATCTATTGTGTTTTTACGGCCTACATTAAAGGTATATCAAGCAGCACTTAAAATATTGTATGGACTAATACAGGAGGCTGGTGCGCGATGAACTAGAGTCTGAACCAGAGTCTGGAGCAGAGTCTGAACCAGAGTCTTGATTTGTTTACGCATTTCACATCACAAGCACAAATGGAGTCTCCCCTCAAAGACATTCACGTGTTCAATTGTTCACATGAAACGTGACAGAAATAATGTGAAGAATGAAAAGCTAGAGGGAGAAACTCAAACCCTGCATATTATCTCACCTGCACACAGCTGGTCTGCTCACAAGTGCAAGTAACACAAATGATGATCTGACAAGCACTCCATTTCAAGCGTAATGAGTCTTTTAAAGCTGTATTTGTTTAGGCATCCATCTCATGTGTGTCTGATGGAAAATAATCTTTCATTAAAGTTTCATGTTTGTAGCATGGTCCCAAAGGGTATTTTAACGCTTCAAATAAATTTTTTGTCTGTTTTACACATTGAACAATGATTGTGTGTTGCCAAAACAGATTGATCTACACCCAATACTGCACCTGTAGAAATTTAATTTAATATTGATTTTACAGCTTTTATTCAAAGCTTTGTTTGAGTCAAAGACTCAAAGTAGGCACAATTCACAGCCAGGTCTGGTCCTGGCAAAAAGGCCCTGGGCGGTGGATGCCATAAAGCACAGCTAAACTCACAAATTGTTAATTGGTTGTGATGCTCCCACCACTGTGCCTCTCCTCCCACATGCAGCACATGGCAAGTCACCAAAATATCAAACAGCTGCATGCAGCTCCCTCAGGAAAATGTCACTTCACCTGTGCATGCCCTCACGTGAGAAATTGAGCTCCTCATGATGATAGATGAAGAGAGACTCTTTATTGCATCATGCCTACAGTTACTGCAGATCTCATTGAAACCTCACATTGAATATAGCTCCTATTAACTGAATCTTTAATTTCTTTGTTTCTTTTTTTTTCTCAGGAATGTAAAAGTGAGGGTGCCTGGGTGGCTCACCTGGTGGATCGCGTGCCCATGTGCGGAGACTCGGTCCTTGGCGCAGCGGCAGCAGGTTCTGCTCTGGCCTGCGGCCATTTGCTGCATGTCATTCCCTTCTCTCTCCCCTTTCATGTCTAAGCTGTACTGTCATAATAAAGGCCTAAAAATGCCACCAAAAATGTTAAAGTGTTTTTAAGTGACTTGACACAATTTAAAAAATCTCATTCAGCGATGATAGATGAAGAGAAAATATTTGGGCAAATGAAATTGCACCATGCCTACAGCTACTGCAGATCACATTGAAACCTTACACTAACTACTGCTCCTTTCTGTGGTTATTAACTGAATCTTTCATGTTTGTTTCTTTTTTTTCTTCTTAGAAATTTAAAAAGGTTTTTTTAAGTGACTTAATTGACACAATTAAAAAATAAAACTCATTCAGAGAAGAGAATGTGAGCAGTGAGAATTTCAGCTCTTCGCTCACGGGGGTGTTTCCTCCGCTCCCCCATTCAAAGCCAGATTTCACCCCCTTCATTCAAATCGCTCACTGCTCACTCCAATAAAAGAAAAAACGCTGCGTTGTAGTTTAATTTTAGCTTAAACCCTTGCCTGGCATGATGGAATAGTTCAGACCTGTATGACTTCTCAGTGTCCTTTTGACAGTACTTTGTGAACTCCATTGTCAGAGCTCGCTGAACTCATGGTGTGAACGGTACAGGAGCGAAATTGGGGCGGGAGATAAGGCTACGCTCCAAACTCCTCCCGCTCGCTCCGCTCACATGCTTGGATTCAGAGCTCAGCTTTTCCTGCAGTGAGACGTAGATCCAGAGGAAGAACCACTTTGATTGAGTCTGCGTCTGGTGTTTTGGTAAAATATGACTGCTCTTGTATTTTCTATTGTGTTCAATGGAGTAATAATGAAGTAGAAAGCCCTGATGTCCTGGTTAGAGGGCCTCCCTGTGCCTTGGCTGAGATCCATTTAACAAGACGACTCAGTGCTGCAGGGTTTACTCCCACCACATCACTACATTTATCATCCTGTACGTAGGTGTAATTATTATATTTAGAGAGCAGATCCACTGGGACAAAGCTGTGCACAGAGAGGTAGTACAGTTCAAATAAAGAATTACTCAGAGGGAGACCTGAGAAATCCTTTTGTGGAGGTTACTTTCATTTCCAAAGCTGCAGACACTAATACCAGCACACAGCCTGTCAGCCATGTATCACCACTGCTTTCAGGGCAGCTACAGGTTGATGAGTTGATGAATTTTTAAATACAGAAAAATTAAGGCTATCCTTATATGGAACCTTTTTCAAGTTGTTAGGGTTAGCCTTGCCTAACAATGTACAGCAGTGTAGATCAATGGATGATCAGTAGTTCCATGCTATATTCATTTAGCGTCACTTTGTTCCATGTGTGACTAACCCTCGGCGGTGGGGATCAATGTGCAGATGTTTGCCATGGTCACAATGGCCTTTTCCCAAGGTGCAAGGAAGTATCCATCATCAAAAATCTTCCTCTGGAATCTGAGGAGTTGGTTGCCAGGACATTGCAACTATTCCTGAAGGGGATGCTGTAAACATCCAACACAGCTAGTGCTGATTAGACTGAGCTATTAATGAGACCAAAACCATAGCTTAACTTCATATAACGTTGGTAAGAAAACTAGAAAGGATGATTAAGATGTTCTCGAAGCATCTTCATTATTATAAAAATAAAAAATGGTTCACATCAAAGAGGCCGATGTCATATCAATCATGTTTCATCTTGTTTGTCTCCCCAGGTATATACAATCATATTAGTAGTATTGTAGCCTGTTTTGCATTCTGATGAATACAGAAATTCAAGTATTGTGTTGGCACGAACAATTAAAATTATTCCCAGCTAATTTATTTTAAATAACATGGTCAATCCCACCTTCTTAGGGCTGTCTAAAAGTATAAAAAAGTGATAGAGATAAGATGTATACAGTTGAAATATCGTAATAGAAATTATAGTATTTTGCACAACATTTGGTAACACCCTTACAAAAATTGAGGGAACATTAGGGGTACAGTATAACGGTATACATATTTCACAGTTTGAGATGTACCTCATGTTTGGGGTCATTATTAATTCTGTAACAGTTAAAGAGATATTTGCTGATTTAAATCCAGCTGTGTCATGGCAGTGTGTGCGGATAAACGGTGTTAGGCGGCTCCGTGCACTGCAGCCACGGAGGGAAGTCAAACACTCTTTATCTGTAAACACTGCCCATGGTGTATATCACATTTTGCAGACAAAGTCATGAAGTGATAAATGTTAGACAGAAATGGAGAAATTCACAACATGAATCATAATATAATCCAAAGCAAAGTGAAGTTGTGCAGTGCTTTGGACACAAAGACGAGCAATTATGGGAAGTAAGCTCTGCGGTAACATACAGAAACATCACTCAAGGAACAGAAAGAGGGAGGATACATATTATACATTCAAGGTGATAAAGAATATACTGAATGGTAGGAAAACTAATTATTATATATTATATTGTTGTATATTGTTGTTGTATTCTTTATTTCTTTGCTGCTTTTAATGTCTTATGTATCCCTGTACAGTGTCCTTGAGTGCCAAAAACGGTGCCTTTAAATGAAATGTATTATTATATTATTATTTGCTACTGAGAAGACTTGCTGTCATCCAACACTGTTGAGATTTTGCAGAATTGTGTTGGGTCTGAGGTAATGTTTAGCATTGTTGATGAACTGTAATTAAAAAAAATGTATTCAGCTTAAATAAATGTCTTCTGTACATCAATGTTCCGGCAGCATTGTCCCAAACGCCCAGTTTGATGTTAAGCTCTGACAGATTGGAATATTACAATATACAGTGCCTCGCGAAGGTATTCGGCCCCCTTGAACTTTTCGACCTTTTGCCACATTTCAGGCTTCAAACATAAAGATATAAAACTGTAATTTTTTGTGATGAATCAACAACAAGTGGGACACAATCATGAAGTGGAAAGGAAATTTATTGGATATTTCAAACTGTTTTAACAGATAAAAAAACTGAAAAAGTGGGTGTGCAAATTTATTCAGCCCCCTTAAGTTAATACTTTGTAGCGCCACCTTTTGCTGCGATTACAGCTGTAAGTCGCTTGGGGTATGTCTCTATCAGTTTTGCACATCGAGAGACTGAAATTTTTGCCCATTCCTCCTTGGAAAACAGCTGGAGCTCAGTGAGGTTGGATGGAGAGCGTTTGTGAACAGCAGTTTTCAGTTCTTTCCACAGATTCTCGATTGGATTCAGGTCTGGACTTTGACTTGGCCATTCTAACACCTGGATATGTTTATTTGTGAACCATTCCATTGTAGATTTTGCTTTATGTTTTGGATCATTGTCTTGTTGGAAGACAAATCTCCGTCCCAGTCTCAGGTCTTTTGCAGACTCCATCAGGTTTTCTTCCAGAATGGTCCTGTATTTGGCTCCATCCATCTTCCCATCAATTTTAACCATCTTCCCTGTCCCTGCTGAAGAAAAGCAGGCCCAAACCATGATGCTGCCACCACCATGTTTGACAGTGGGGATGGTGTGTTCAGGGTGATGAGCTGTGTTGCTTTTACGCCAAACATAACGTTTTGCATTGTTGCCAAAAAGTTCGATTTTGGTTTCATCTGACCAGAGCACCTTCTTCCACGTTTGGTGTGTCTCCCAGGTGGCTTGTGGCAAACTTTAAACGACACTTTTTATGGATATCTTTAAGAAATGGCTTTCTTCTTGCCACTCTTCCATAAAGGCCAGATTTGTGCAGTATACGACTGATTGTTGTCCTATGGACAGAGTCTCCAACCTCAGCTGTAGATCTCTGCAGTTCATCCAGAGTGATCATGGGCCTCTTGGCTGCATCTCTGATCAGTCTTCTCCATGTATGAGCTGAAAGTTTAGAGGGACGGCCGGGTCTTCGTAGATTTGCAGTGCTCTGATACTCCTTCCATTTCAATATTATCGCTTGCACAGTGCTCCTTGGGATGTTTAAAGCTTGGGAAATCTTTTTGTATCCAAATCCGGCTTTAAACTTCTCCACAACAGTATCTGGGACCTGCCTGGTGTGTTCCTTGTTCTTCATGATGCTCTCTGCTCTTTAAACGGACCTCTGAGACTATCACAGAGCAGGTGCATTTATACGCAGACTTGATTACACACAGGTGGATTCTATTTTTCATCATTAGTCATTTAGGTCAACATTGGATCATTCAGAGATCCTCACTGAACTTCTGGAGAGAGTTTGCTGCACTGAAAGTAAAGGGGCTGAATCATTTTGCACGCCCAAAGTTTTTTATCTGTTAAAAAAGTTTGAAATATCCAATAAATTTCGTTCCACTTCATGATTGTGTCCCACTTGTTGTTGATTCTTCACAAAAAAATTACAGTTTTATATCTTTATGTTTGAAGCCTGAAATGTGGCAAAAGGTCGAAAAGTTCAAGGGGACCGAATACTTTCGCAAGGCACTGTAAATGACCATGACGTTCCTATTAGTACTTCACATATGACGGACATTCCAGTGCTAACATATCTTTCCAATTTTCGCTGTATCTACTAATGCACACAGACATGTTTTTTATCATACTGACTTAAGCTTAGCAAAACCAAATAAGAAAGGCGTATTGAAATGACGTCTCTCTGCCAGGATTTGTTTTTCTGTTCTTCCTGAAGATAGACGTGCGACTGTGTATCAGAGAGCCAATTGATTTTCCTCTCGTCTGTCTGCTGTTAATGAGCATCAGCAGTATAAAGCCTGTAATATCTTCCATTTGCTTGAGCGGTGAGAGTGCTACTTTGTCACACTGAGCATGAAAGAGCTGTGGTTTTCAGATCAGCCTGAGAGCCTGTTTCTCTTCCTCGCCACCTTCTCATACTCTCATAATGGAAGCAGGACAAGGAGCTGGCTGCGCCGTTTCCTTGTAAATTAGCAGCCTTTGGATGTGTCTGATTTGAACACAAAAAGCATGGGGTGCTACGATCTGAGGCGTGTGTATGTGTGTGTGTAAGCAACTTTGCCACATTCAGTACAGCTCTCCAATGCAATTCCCTTACAAGGCACTGACTCCGTCCCCGTGCCTCACTGTTACCCCCCCCCCCCCCGACTCCCGACTGTCTATACTGCTTCCACAGACAAGGTTAGTTAATATGAAAAATAAAGATAATATGATTTAAGTTTACCAATTAAAATTATAAAAATAATAATAACATATGTGCATTTAGTTTTATTGTGCATCAACCTGGCATTTACGCACATATTGTTGGAAAAAATAGACTGAAGTGTAAATAAAAGTTTCAGGTGGTGGTTACATGTGAGACGGGGCTGATGCCCCCTAACCCAACTCCCCCCTAACCCTAACCCAACTCCCCTCTAACCCTAACCCAACTCCCCTCTAACCCAACTCTGACCCATAGATTAAAATGATCTGTTGCGTGAGACGTGCGAGGAGACACACTTGCGGTCTCGATGCGGGGGGTAACCATAAGTGTATCCTCGACAAAAGATGCATGACACCTGTGTGTAATTACTGTAAATGAATGACACTGTGGTGGACTGGAAGGGGCATATTGCCATCGGTGCTGTTGCTTCCTGTCCTACATTTGGCTTTCCTAAAGAATAGATGAGATACATGTTCTCAGTCATGCTTCCATCCATGTCCGCCTATCCTTTAGTGCCAAATATCAAAATGTGTTTCTCTGTCCCTCCTTTCCTTTATTTCCTAGGCGACCTCCATTTCCATTTTCTCTCCATCCACCAGATGCCCTCGAACTTTCCTTCCCTTCCTCTATTCCTGCACCACACATCTACTCCCCTCTTTCCACATTCCTATTCACGAGTCCTGCAGTTTAGGTGCCACATGCATGTCATTTTCTTTTTTTCTGTCTCATACCAACACTCAACTTTTTTTTTTTTTTTTAACCATGACCTTAATCTTTTCTTCACCCTACCCAGGGTATACTCTTAGCTAAACCATAATCACAGAGGAGGCAGACCAAAAATAAGAGAGTACCAGGTGATTTTTGAAGAAAAGGCAAGGCTCACACTAGTTTCACTGCACGATGAAAATGCCAGGGTCCACTTGCCCTCAAAAATCAACCGTCAAGGATTTAAAAAAACAGAATTGTCCCGAGACACTGAGACAATTTAGGCAATTTATAGTCAGTTTTCGATGGTTTGGAAACGACTCAGGCCTGCTGAGCATGTTTTACACATGGGAGAGTGCCACCTCTCAATTACTGTAAAAGGGGAAATGACAGGATGATCCGTAAAGACACCATGCTATTCATTTCTGCAGATTACTCTTCAACATCAGCCGACAGATTAGCTGAGAGAGGCCTGCACAAATAGTCCCAATTGTGGCTGTCTGCACTGCAAAGTGTGCGGTCATTACCTCAGAAGCAAGAGAGTGGAGAGATACGTGTGTGTGTGTGTGTGTGTGTGTGTGTGTGTGTGTGTGTGTGTGTGTGTGTGTGTGTGTGTGTGTGTGCCTTAGCAAGCCTCCAAGAGTGTGTAACCCAGAGACACTTTGCCCACACAAGAGTTTGTGCGAGTGTGTGATTGTGTGGACATGAAATGGCCTTAAATTGTCCTCTGGCCATCAGGCACCGCAGTCATGGTTTCCAGGTGATGTCCGGTTATCTCCATGGAAACGTGTCGTTAAAGGAAGTCGTTAGGTTCCTGTTAGCCAAGGTCTCTCTGTGTAGATAACGAGATTCAGGCTGACACGACAGCCTGGATGGTCTAATGTAGTGTTTCTCAAATGGCAGGCTTTAGACCCAAAGAGGGTAGACAGAAGCTTTCAGAGGGTCACAGAAAACAACCAACATGAGGTTTACACTATATTCCAGGGTCCATTCCATTTTCACCTCTCACTCAGACCAATCAGAAGAGAACCAAAGTATTCTGCACAATTGGTTTTTTTTTTAAGTCATAATAAAAAGTGTAACTGTGTAAAGTGTGTGTGTGTGTCACCTGGCAAAGTACGTAAATCTTCCTCTGTGGTAGTTCAGCTACAGTAGGTGTCTCCAGAACCACATTTAGCCATGATGACATGTCGCTGTGGCAGCTGGTAAATGGTGTTGTTGGGTGTGTGACGTGGATTGCTGAAGGAAAATGCAACACCGGCTGCATCAGTTCAAGGTAGCTGCTGTAAAATATTTCCATGGGTTATTAATATTCATAGGCCATTATAGCTGACCTTGCACAGCAGCTGGATTCTCGTGCTATCCCAAAATGACGCGAGAATCTCAGGATCACATATCACACAAAAACCCATCTTGTCACACTTCAAGTAATGTGTTTGTGTCTGAGATACCAGCTGACCGAACCAATCAGCGTCTGTTGAGGAAGTACAATACAAAACAACCATGGCAGATGTGATTGACAGATGGTTCATCCAATCACCTGCCAGGTATTTTTTGAAAATGCCTGCCCTTTTCCAAACGGTTTCCCTTGACGGCTTCTCAGATGTTCTGTGTAACAAATCACCCGGCTCTTCCGGTTACATTATAACAGCTTGTAATATAAAATGTAAAAAGCTTCCTGATATCGTTATCGTTTACTCGCAGCACAGTAGCAGTCTTGTATAAAGTGCTTGAAATCAATACTTGAGTAAAAGTACAAGTATCTTACCAGAAAATGACTTTGGTAGAAGTTAAAGTCTCCTTTTAGAATATTACTTGAGTAAAAGTCTTAAAGTATCAAATATTTACTGTACTTAAGTATCAAAAGTAATTTTCTGATATTAAATGTACTTAAGTATTAGAAGTAAAAGTAAAAATACTTTGATCATGAACTTTATGGCCAAAGGTGTGTAACGTTATCTTCATCACCACTGTCGTCGGGGTGATCGACGTCTGTTACCATAGCGGCAGAGCCTGCAGCAGGTGCTTCCATGACGGTATCAGTTCTTATGCTTCCTCCTCTCATTTGTTTTTTTTTTGTTTTTTTGCTGCTTGGCAACAAACAGGCATTGTCAGGATTTTAGTATTTTGTTCTGTTTTATTGTGGTAGTCTTGTTTTTTCTGTTTCCTGTTTTATTTTGTATTCTGTCTGGTCTCCCTTGTCTTGTCTAGCTTCTTCCTGTCTTTGTTGGTTTCCCGCCTTGTTTGATTGTTTTGCCCCGCCCTGATGTGTTCCACCTGTTTGTATCACCTGTCCCTTGTTAGTGTTCATTACCCTGTGTATTTAGTCTCTCTGTTTTCCTTGTCTGTTGTGGGATTCTTGTTTTCTGTTAGTGTGGTTTCTGTGTTTCGTGTCGTGGGTTGCTTTAGTGTTTTCCTCATTTAATTAAATCTCTAGTTCGAACTGCATTTGGGTCCTACCCTTCTCTACACATTGACAGGCGTTAGGTCACCAACTGGAATGGAGGGTGGATTATTTTGGCAATTTAGGAGCAATGATTCTCCAAACCTGCTTTTTTTACAATGTAACAAATTTCTTTTTATTTTGTAGTAATGAGTAACTAAGATGCTTAGGGGAAATGTAGTGGAGTAAAAGTATACATTTTATTTAGGAAATGGAGTGGAGTAAAAGTTTCCGGAAATATAAATAACAAAGTACAGATACGTGAAAATTCTACTTAAGTACAGTAGCAAAGTATTTGTACTTTGTGACATTACAACACTGCACGGTAGCAAATGTTTCGAGGCCTTGTACTGTTCTAAAGCTCGAGGATTGGTTACGGAGGTTGGTTAAAGTATTGAGCGATTCTTAATAATGTTGTCAGACAGAGAGCGCCATCTAGTGAGCTCAGAAAATAAAGAAAATGGTTCACATGGTTCATTTGACCATCACTACTTTTATGTAAGTGACAGTTGTGAGCGTACACTAAACTGTTTCACAAGTACAACCAGTTACTGATAGAGGGTTTTGGCTTTGACTTGTTTCTGTCTCTACTTTAGAGTCAGTTCAATGATCTGCAATAAATGAAGAAAGTGTTCCTGACAGAACCGCATGAACGTTCAAACTGGTCGCAAACTGATTAGTCATTTCAATTGTCTTGGTGGTGGTAATCATGAGTACTTCAGTGCGAGAACTCCGCTTACAAGGCTTTTCATAGAACATGTCCCATGAACCTGTGGCTTTGAACCTATCATGTCTTGTTACTGTAATAATTAAGTGATGAAATTGTATCTGAAAGCCGGTAATTATTAAGTACCTCTTTACACACACACACACACACACACACACACACACACACACACACACACACACACACACACACACACACACACACACACACACACACACACACACACTGACTGACTGACAAGGTGAACACAATACCAGTGTCACAGTCGCTAACTTCTAGTGTGCGTGCAAAATTGCAATATAGGCCAATAGATGCCATATCATTTACGTGGCACATATTTTTACCAGACTACATTTGGAACCACATCATCCTTAAAATAGCGATGTCACTGTGTGTACGATTTTAAAATGTCTAACTTTGACGCTTCCCACTGTGGTGACTTTTAATAGTAATGCTGTGATGCTGTATGAAGAGGAATTCTGCTGCCACTTTTAGTATCAGGAAAGATATTTTGGTCGACAACAGCGCATGAGGCTACACCCTGTGAATCGCTCCTATAGGGACACCATCAGAATAACTTGTAAAATGCTAAAGTCCACCTGTCAAAAGATGATAAAGAATGAACAGCAGCTGCAGCCGTAGCAGAAGAGCCAACACTATGGGTTTCTGCGTCTTCACACTGCACTGATCTAAGCCTACAGCTCCAGTTTAAAAGTAAAAAGCACAGATTAAACACTGAGTTAAATTAGAATTAGAGGAAGAATCCCAGTTTGCAGGCACCACACAGCCCTGAATGGACAGACGAGGGCTCTCTCGTTGATAAAATCAGAGTCCATCTGCAGAGAAGCAGAGTCTATAGGGAATCTTAGCAAGTAGCCTCCAGCAGAGAGATGCTCTCAACTGGTTGTGTTTTCTCCCATGATTCCCTGCTCCTTCCCATCCACCCACCCCTGTGCAAACAAACCCCTTCAAACATCACAGCCCTTTTTTATTTGTCATAACTTAAAACTTGGGCTGTCAATCGATTAAAAAATGTAATCTAATTAATTAATTACATACTCTGTGATTAATTAATCGAAATGAATTGCATACATAATTAACGGTGCCTGAACCAATACTTTTTAAGAAAGTAAAAAAAGAAAAGGAGGAAAAAAAAAGGGTACTAAACAACAGTTGGCGACATTAAAGAACGGCTTGTTTATTGCTAAGGCCATATGGTCAAAATTAAATGATTTAATAATAATGTATAACAATAATTTATTTCACTAGTAAATTGCTGTTGAACGACAAAAACAACCACCAGATGGGAAAAGGACATTTACAATAACTTCAAATGCACCACAAGGCTGTAGTTTACCAGTTTCAATGAACGCACCGTCTGTGTTTTTCTGATGGCAGCAGCTGCAGATTGTTACATAGCGGTGTTGAATCCTCTACAGTAAAACACAGTCACACTTTACACCGTTTAGCGTTAGCTGTCAGCATTTTAACAGTGTTTAATCCAGCTACTAGCTAGCGGTAGGCTAACGTTAGCTGCTGTCGAGTATAGTGTTAACTAGCTAGTGGTAGGCTAACGTTAGCTGATGTCGAGTATAGTGTTAACTAGCTAGTGGTAGGCTAACGTTAGCTGCTGTCGAGTATAGTTTTAACTAGCTAGCGGTAGGCTAACGTTAGCTGCTGTCGAGTATAGTGTTAACTAGCGTCACGTGCAGCGGTGTGTGTGTTGCCTGTATTGTCTGTTCCAGAGCATCAGAGAGAAGAGCAGACATATCAGTGGCTCCAGATTTCGGTAGCCAGGGTTGGCAGGAAGAAGATTTCTGTAAATGTTCCAATTAATGATCCAGGCAGCACATTCTCGTCTCCCTCCTTCATTTTACAGTCCAATGGTGGCTAGAACGGCTCCGGGTCAAACGTCAATATGGAATGGATTAATCTGCGTTATTTTTTTTTAACGCGTTATTTTTTCTCAGATTAATTAATCGAAATGAACGCGTTATTTTGACAGCCCAGTCGGTGATATTAAGAAGCAGGGCCTATATTACCTATTTTACAGTGAGGATTATTGTATGGCTGGGAGGAGAAAGGGGGGGGAGGGTCAGAGAGAGAGGTGGGGGGGGGGGGGGGGGGGGGCAGAGAGGAAGGAAGAGAGAGATAAGGAAATAAGAGGAACTTTAATCCAGTCGAGGCTCCCAGCAAACACCTGTCTCTGTGATGTTTTTATTGTGATAATAATGCTGGCATTGCAGAGGATTTGTCCTGATCTTGTAAAATTATAAATATAGATTTTTGTGATGAGAGAGGGGGTTGAGAGGAGAAGGAGAAAGCCGTGATAACAGACCATGTTGATGAAAGTGTGGATCAGTGTTGATACTGAATTTTCTCCCCAGCCTCTGAGGAACAGGAAGCTGTCGAGCATTCTATGGACTCTGTTTAATGTTTTATATTGCTCTGTGACAGGGCTCTGTTCTGACCGCTTTCATATTGACATTGGCATAAATTCAATGCTTAACGGAGACTTTTGCAAAGAAAGAGTCACATTTTGAAAATAAACACACTCCTTAAAAAAACGCCTAAAATAACATACCCAAAATGATTCAGGAATAGCTCCTCAACCATAAGGCCTGTATGCATATAACTGGTCTCATCTGATAGGTAGGAAGCTAAGGAATATGAATCCATTGTAACTAAACCTATTTCTATTACCAATCCAGAATAAATGGAGATGCAATGAAGTACATATTCAGATTTGTATCCTTGCCTAGTATAAAATCTTAATTTTAACGGAAATATCACCTTTATAACCAACATCTAGTGGACAATAATGCATGTCTTTCCCTACTCAATAACGACAACTGTAACTGTTAGTCCTATGAAATACAACATTTATGATACAATTTAAAAAGATTTACTCAGGGGGTCTCCATGTTTACTGTTCACATGTTGACTGTTTAACGGGACTTTTACTTCTAAACACTATCCTCATATAGCCATGTTACAAATAACATAACGCTTCCAAAACCATTACAATATTAATAAACACAATATTGCTCAATATGTATTATATGACCGAAGAGCTCCATACTATAATGCCACACACATCCGCTCTGAAGCAGCAACCAATGCTCCACAAACCATAATTAAGCCATCATTAAAGATGTGGCTCTCTTTCTCCTCGTCCTCCGCCTCCATGTTTACCTCAGTAGGATCGCGTGCTGCGTGTGGCGTCTCTGATTCACGCGGGTCAGTTCAAGACCGTGACACACTGTTTCACAGTTCACACTGCAATCTGATATTGGCAACATTACAAAAGAATGTGAACAGCCAAACACAAAAACAAAATGATCCAAGCAATAAATCTGAAGTGAGCACTAAGGCTTGCAGTAGCCTCAGTGTATTTTCCAAAATGTCAAACTATTGTTTTAATAGAGAACCACTTAGATACTAAAGATACTGTTGACTGAAATGACTCTATGTACTCTCACCTCTTACTCCCTTTTCCCTCTCTTCCCTCTGCAGGTCTTATATGCAGTCACAGAAAGCTTGTTTACCCCGAGTTGACCACGACAATGAAGAAAAGAAATTTGCTGTGGGAACTAGTGATGCACCCCCAGATGCAGCACTCCTGAGCCTAAGGACAGAGGTAAGATATATTGCTGCAATGTATGCATTTATTTGTTTCCCACCTGGTTCCTGCTACCTTGGATTTTATTTCAAGCTTTGCTGATGGCTCCTATAATGTTTTGTATATTGTGGTATTCTGTGCCCTAAGTTGTGACAGGAAGGTTTGAACAATATGTAAACTAAATACTGAAGGTTCAACCCATAGTAGCACTTTAGAATTGCAGCATTGTCATGAGGAACACATGAGTGCTAGACCTTTCTCAACAATCTCTTTCCATGTTGTCATACTGAAACACAGGAAATGTGTTCCTGAGGCTTTGCAGTGACTCGAAACGTCCCTCCACAAATGTACCTCATTTCAACCTGATTATTGCCTTCATAAAGCTGCAATCAATGATTTTTTCAGTCACTGAAAACTAAATATTGACATATAATCATATTCCAGTCGAAGTGATCGGTTTAGATCGGTTTTGGTTTCCAACAACCCCTGAGAAAAATATCTGAGCTAGATGCCCCACTATGTTCACCAGCTATATTTTAATGACATGTACCACTTGAACTGTCTACTGCACAAAGTAATAAGACACAATCCTTTACATGGGAGATGGGGTCACCTTTTCACAGATGTTTAAGAGCCCCAGTATCGTTTATAGTAGCTTATGACAAAATGCTTGTCGGAATATCTTTACATGAAAAACAACAATCATGTCCACCTGGTGCTGTGATTGGCCAGGTATATGGAGGAATGAAAGTAGGCAGGATTTCAACTTCTCTCTCAAAGTATTGTTTTATTCTTCACACCTCTAATATCACTTTTAATGTGAAAAACTGTAACACCAAGAATGTTTTTGAGGAGAGTCTGTCTGTCTGAAAAAGTGTGCAGACAAGTGCTTTAGAGAGATCAGCGGTGAGATTAGTCAGGAGCTATGACAAATATTTTGACCCCGCCTGTGAGTGTGGCCATTTAAACATTTAGTTGTTTGTATTTAAACACTTTTGCCTTTAAATGTGGCCACATGGCACGTCATATAAACTAGAGTCTACCTTTGAAGACCATAATAGGTCTGCTGTGAGGGAGGGAGCCAATGGGAAATGTGTATATATATCTTAAAACATTTTTGATTTTTTTCTAGTAAAAATAAATAATTAGTGGCCAAATCCACCTCAAACGTGTTCAGGAAAGACTTAAGTCCTTGACAATGCTCCAATTTAAAGATTGTGATTTTTTTATCAAGGGTGTCGCCGTGGCGGGACGGTGAACTTTGATGTTAGATCACGAAACAAAAAGTTTTTGTAACTTGAACATATATTGTCGGATCTAACCCAAATCTTCATTACATGATGTTCATCCAGGCCTAAAGTGATCCACATGGGTCTTAGGCTTGATTTTGTTAAATTGGCTCAATAGCGTCCCCTACAAAATAGCCCCGTGCATTTCACCTAGACGTATGAGATTTGGTTATTATGTATCCTTACTAAAAATCCTTACTAAAAAGCCTCTTGGAGCCATACCCTAAACCAAACAGGATGTCAGCTACATTAATATTAATGTGCAAATTATGGATGATTTTGACCATTTGCAGGCTACTTTAACGAACTCATCCTACAGATTTAAAACGATTCACTTCAAAATTAGTCAGTACCATCTAAGGACATTGCCAAAGATATATTGCGAAGGTTTTGCACCAACGGTGTGGGCGTGGCTAGGTGTCAAATTACCATATAAAGCCGGAAAACAGGTAGTTGTTTGTAACTCCAGTGTAAATTGTCTAATCCGGTTAACATTTGTTATGTTTAGTTAGAGACCAGGCTTGAGAGAATCTATGAGTCAATAATAAGTTATAGTCATAGTGCCACCTACTGGCAACAGGAAGTAAGCCCTGACGAAAATCCTTTGATTCAGCTGAAATTGACATGATGTTGTTTAAACATGATATACAGCAATATGACGTATAAAGAGTGTGTTCTGTAGCGCCGCATAGTGGACACAGGAAATAGTGCACAATTTGAAATGTGTAATTTGTAACGCTATGCAATATATGTAGGTAATTAAGTCAAAATCTTTCGTACAGTGTTAGACGGTAATAGAAATACATGGCCACATCGGCTGGGAGCTGCCAGCACCCCCGACGTGCAGGAAGTGCGAGGACCCATTCATCGCCCAGCTTTAATTCTTCTTCTTCCTAAGAAATCCATGTTCCCATGCACGAAAACTCACCAACCTTTGCACATATCTCCAGTCCTTTGCTAAACTTAATCAGTGTGATTTGTGTGGTAATTGTCCTGATGGTAGCGCTACAACAGCCATCTAAAATTCATATTTTAAAGTTCAATTCACATCAGCCATACATGTTACAACGTCGCAACTTATGCCAAACTGTAGCCCCAAAAGACCAGAAACTATGCTCTGCTGTTACCTTGTAGCATTTTTGAAGTGCATCAATCTACTTTTTGCAAAAACTGCAAAACTTATTAAACCTCCTCCCACATGTTTGTTTCAATTGACACCAAATGTGGGCAACTTCATCTTCAGACTGTCCAAACTTACCATTCAAATTTCTGATTTATAAAAAAATGAGGCCACAGTGCATTAAAACGAACAAATTCTGCAATTTCTTCTGAACTAAATATTTGATGTTCATGGAAAAAAATTCACAATGTTCAAAGATCATTGGAGATTTGGTGTGCAAAATTTCTGAATTTTATCTCAAAAAGTGAATTTCAAAGTTTTTTTCTTTTAATTGTGTCCCCATCTACGCATTCATCAATGCAAAATAGAGCATCTTGAAACATCAGTTTGGTATTTATTGATTTTGTTGTAAATAAATTACAGTCAACCCAGGCTGACTCAAAATACAGCCCAAGTACTTGGACAATAGCTCATTTAGATTGATGTTTGCCTTTGGACCTGAAGATTGCAAGTTCAAAGCTCAACAGTCATAATTTCACATCTTATACATAATCAGCTATTGTGCTTTGGACACTTTCCCTGCGAGTTTAAAATGCTCGGCCCCGACAACAACAGCAGCTGCAGTTTGTTACATCCCGGTGTCGGAATCCTCTACAGTGAAATACAGTCACACTTTACACCGTTTAGCGTTAGCTGTCAGCATTGTAACTGTGTTTAATCCAGCTACTAGCTAACGTTAGCTGCTGTCGAGTGTAGTGTTAACTAGCGTCACGTACAGCAATGTTTCTGATGCCTGTAACGTCTGTTCCAGAGCATCAGAGAGAAGTGCAGGCGTATCAGTGGCACCAGAATGAGGCAAATCCGTGTTGCTATTCCTGCAGCAGCAGGATGTGTTACAAGGGAAGTACGGCATAATAGTAGCCTGTTAGGCACGATGCAAAATATTTTTATTAACTGTACTATTTTATTAACTGTCTTAACAGACAGTACTAGTATTATCAAGTGTTCCATCTCATAATGTACTGCTTAATTTCCACCATCATAGGAAAGTAACATTTACCACAGAAACCATAAAAGCTAAATATAATGTTCGTGCATATTTATTCTTCTGTGTGGAATCCAAAATGCTTTCAGAGACATTTCTCATAGACCTCAAGTGATTCTTTAAATTATATATTATCAATCCAACTGCATTATATCCATTAGAGTTATAATATGGACCAGATGACATCTTAGGAAACTTGTTGCTGAGACACTGCAGATTTGTCCACACTTTGGTCCATCTAATGTTAACTGCAGGAGGAAGTCTTATTGACATAGAATGAATTGCGTGGACCTCAGTCTGAGGCAACTGACCTGTTTTGCCTTTGGTGTGCTCATTTCAGTGGGTTTTGCTAGCGGCCCAGGCCTGCGCTCTCATTAGATGGAGGGGGATGTTTGGCCAACTTGACCTGTTGTCTCAGAAGCCATGGCTACTCAGAAGCGCCCAAATATTGAAACAGCAGGATGTAATCCTAGAATTGGAATGGGATACATTTAGATAAATGTTTGCCCAGCCACAAATCATGTAGGGTGTTGCCAAGTGGCACTAAGACAGATGATACCACTGGGCTGGAACAATCGAGAGATGGAGTATGCTGGGGCATTTGGATGAGAGGTTTAGGGAGACAGAGTGACAGGAATGAGGGCTGGCTGTTGAAAAGACTCATTCATGGAAGGATGGATCAGTGGGCAGGCCAAGCACAGCCATGGAGAGACTGCTGGAGCTGCTTCCATGGCCAGACATTTCCTGGCTGGGTCCAAATGTGCTCTCATGGGGCTCCAAAAGCCTTTAGGCTGCCTCCCAAAAAAAGCCCTCAAACTCATCCCAAGCACCTCCTGCTGTGACAAGGACAAGGTGGTTCAGCCACCTGTACAACACACACCCTGACTGACGCCAAACTGACACTCTAAACCCAACCGTTTATACTGTAGCTATAGATTCCTGTGAAATTTAACTTCAAATTCCCTAACCCCTAACCATAACCTTCAAAATATCAAACAATAAACACAACCAAAATGCTAAGGTACTTAAGTTGTTAAAGGAAAATTCCTTCAGTCCTGGCCAGGGAATCCCAAAGTGTGGGGTGCGGTGAGAAGAAAAATGTTTTTTTCAAACAGGAGTTTTCAAGAAATTAAAACATGAAATGTAACATTTTCCTTTATAAAATGAATAATAAATAAATAAATCTTTACCCGAAATGCACTTTAGCTTTTTTTATTCTTTAAAGATTATTTAGTTAAGCTCGCCAGTTCTTTTGTTTAAATTAAGACATTCATCTTTAATCTACCTCATTCACTGCCATAATAATAAATGTATTCATGGGGAAAGAACACAAAGAAAATGGGACTTCACCGGCACGGAGCTGCAGTTTGCTTTGGCCACCTAGAACCCCCTGGTCCTGCTTTAACTCATGTGTGACTGTATTTGTAGGTTGCTGTTGCATCAAAGTGTGTTTTGATCTGATTTAGAACTGTTTGGTGGAATTCTAGCTGACTGTATTTAAATGGTTGTAAATGTTTTACCTAAGTCCAACTCGTCATGTGTTCTCCCTTAATCTAACTGATACATTAAATTCATTGTGATCTCTAGGAGAGCTGCTGGGAAAGTCCAAGCAAACCAGCAGGCCTCCCAGACACGGTCCTCCCCTGGTTGGAGAGGAAGCGAGGCGCCTCGCCCTCTGAATGCTAAACCAGGCCGAGAGCGGTCGGCCGGTGTGCATTAATCAGATCCGACTTGCATATCTGAGCTGCTTAATTGCGTGGAGGGAAATGTCAGAAAGCAAATGAGTCTAACATGTCAATGTGTTAATTCCACTATTGATTTCATTGATGCGCCATTCGCTCTCTCAGCTCATTAAAGCAGACAAGTCAGACCAAGACACACACACACACACACACACACACACACACACACACACACACACACACACACACACACATAAGGGTTTCTTCTTTTTGGACAAAGTGACTACATTGCCTTTCTTCATACTTTGTCGTAATTACAGAGTTAACAAAATACCATAAACTAGTGTGGATGCGAGCCCAACAGTTGTGCTGCTTTCCAACTAATCCTGTTTTTGTGTGTCACGCATAGCACCAATCAACAGCTTTTCTTAAAACAGTTTTTACATCTGGTTTTCCCTCAAAGATCCTTTCTCTTTTAACCAATCACTGTAGATAAAGTCAGTAAGCTCAGGTATGAAATATGACATCATCCACAGCAATAGGGTCAACCCCGCCCTTAATTCCTCTCTTACGTCACATCGGATGGATGGGACAGATCCCCATGGTTCAACCTGTGTGCACAGTGGTCACACTTAAAACTGTCTCATAAAGCTGTGAGAATGATGCACCTTTGCTGCTGTTGCACCGGACTTGGCACACCACGTAATGTTACACTATAATGTCACATTTGCAGAATTGCATTCAGTTACATATTTTTTTTAAATGGCATGCATCTTAATCAACCTAAAATGTGATGTATAAAAGGACCTTTTAAGGGTTCTCTGTAGCAACGACCACAGCAGCATTGAACCAGGCTCTGTGACATATCATTCACAGACAAACATGTTCTTTATGCTATTATGCTATGCTAATGAGCTTACTCGCCTGCAGCCTACATTAGCAGAGCACTTTCCTCCATGACTGTTTGTCGGCTGGCTCGTTCAACAAGCTAAGGTGCCGGAGCAGACGTGTGTTCCTGTCTGTATGTTAGATTAGAAGGAGACTTTAGTGTGTTGTGTAGCAGCTGCTGCGTGGCTCAGTGGGACCGTCTGCTCTGCCTATACAACGCTGGCCTCGCTGCTGTATGCAACATTTGATTGGCTGTATGGACATAAGGTCTCCATCTACGAAGACAGATACCTAAGGGGATTCCATTGAATTAATGTGAAACTAGTGTGCGCCATCATTAAACCAAAAAATATTAAATAAAGTTTCTCCCTTTTGGTTCTGATTTTTTTTTCTCAAGGAAAACACAGGGTGACATGTGATTTACAGATATCCAATGTAATATCAGTTGGACTTTAAAAGTACTTTTTTTCATGAACTGGCTAAAAGCTGAATTACTATCTCAGAGAGCAGCAAGATGTACTAATACAATATATTTATATGAAAACACTTAATTTTGTGGTTGTTAAGGCGTAGCTAGTTGAAGTAAGTTGCTACGGTTCTAAAAGAGGCTACACACCGCCAACGAAACGTAGATTCTTGCCTGATCGCGCGCCTGGCTGTTCATACCGGATGTACATTTCTCCGCGTTGATCCTTCTCCTCTCCACTCTACAGAACAGCTCTCTCTCTCTCTCTTCTACTATCTCTCCCAGTGAGTGTTTGGTTGTGTGTGTGTCTCTCTGTCTGTCTGTCTGTTCGTCGGTCTCTCTCTCCGTGTGCCTGATCGCGTATCTCGCTGTAGACACAGCTGAGAAGTCAAGACAGCTAAAATCACCATAAACCTGGATGTTTTGTTTGGAAATGTGTTTTATTTTGTAAAGTATCCAGCTGCACTGTGGCCTTCCTGTACGTGATTACCTACCTGGCTTGACACATTTGCTCACGGCTTGCGGAAGAAATAGAGGGGTCGCCGAAATTATGCGGATGCTCCGTGCCTGATCACAGCAGGTGTGGCCAGACAGATTGGATAACATGGGCGCCGAAATGAAAATAGCTGCAGTTTGTTCCTGGCGTTACACCATATCACCTGTGTTTAGATACCAAGGTTCTGGTTTGGATGAAATCTAGTGAGCCTGTTCCTTCTGCTCACCACCCTTTTGTTACTACTGCACTTTAAACTCTACCTGTGTGTGTGTGTGTGTGTGTGTGTGGGGGGGGGGGGGGGGGGGTTAAAGGGAAATGGAGAAAGGGGCTGGTTGTCATAGCAACTTTGTTCCATCCATTCATTTCCACACTGAAGACTGCAAGGGAACACGTAACTCTGTTCTTCGCCTAAGGACACTAATTTAAAAGTCTCTCTCTCTCCCCCTCGTCCTGTCTCTCTACCATGCTTGCCCTCACTGAAGTGTCGATCTGAAGTGAAACATTCCAGCTTTCAACTGCCACTCCAGTCTGCCAGCTCTTTTCTTCTCTTTCTGTTCCTCTCTTTCTCCTGGTCATGTCTGTTCCCACCTCTCTCGCTCATTCTGTTTTTCATTCGTCTCTCTCCTCCCTGTGCCTCCTGCCATCTCTTGAAGTTCAAAACTTTGACAGAAGAGAAACCTGTGATACCAAAGCAGCACAGGATCAACTCTTGGTTTACATATACATCAATGATCATATTTTAGATGGTAATTACTACTTAAAGCTATAGTGCATAGTTTCGGTCCCCATGAGGAATTCTAAGTAATGACAACAAAACTGTTGGCGCATCCACATGATACAAGCCTTCAGTTATCGCACACAGCCCCCACCCCTCCCCCAGACAATTGCTAGTAGCGAAGGAAGACATGGAGAATAAAAAAAACAAAACACAATGGACTCGCTGGATGCCACAATCTTCTGAACATAGTCATACTGAGAAATACAGAGAGAGTTGTGTGGAGCTGATAGTCTTAATTAGCTTTGTAGCAACTTATTTGTCAATGGCTTGTATGTAAAGGACGTTCATTAATGTCAAAAAGTTATGCACTAAAGCTTGAAAATAAAATGTAAATGCCTATGTCCTGCGTTGTGAACACCTGTTTCATTGTAACTACAGTATGTGCTTCAGACGCTCACATTTAATCCAGTCCAGGTCTGGGAGAAGGGAGAAAAAGACTATTGATGTGTAGGGCTGTGTATTGGCAAGAATCTGACGATACGATACGTATCACAATACATGGGTCACGATTCAATATATTGCAATATATTTCAATACTGTGCATTAGGTGATGTATTGGGATTTTTTTTCAAGTATAATTTTAGAAAAACTAATATTTAAAAAAAGACATGACGTGCATAAAAGTCAAAGAAGTTTACTTTAGGTAAACAGTTCAGTACACAGAAAATCTAACTGCCAGTTATTGTGGTTCACAGGTTCTTAGTAAGCAAATATTTACATGCTAAAGTAGGCCAAAGTTCAGCCATAGCTACTTTGTTAGCTTCTAGCAAAACGTTAGGCAAGGACACTAGTGGTGTGTCTCAGCATAGCCATCTAGCGATAGGGGATTTAAACACATAAACGTGAACCACACTCTTACATGAATATTTTTGAACGTAAACTAAAATAATAAAAAAAAAAATCAAAAAAAAATCGATATTGCGTTTTTGAAAATCTATACAGTATTGCAAAATAAAATATCACGTTACTCAAGTATATCGATTTTTTCTTACACCCCAATTGATGTGACTGATAAATGTGCTGAGGATCCTGTCAGGTCAGTGACAGGGATTACAGTGTTATAGAGAAATGTAAAAACATATAGATGGTGTAGTAAACTATAACGGTTTCCTGCATGCAGGCCAGCACATCATACAGTTCCCTGCCTGGAGGGATGTTTCCTGGCAGAGCGACCCACCACAGAGACAAACTGTTGGCTCACAATGTCTTTGAAAACTCTTCAGCCAAACATCAGAAGGTTTAGCCTGATATACTACCTTTGATCTAGTACAACAGCTGTTAAACAGCTGTTGCAGCCTTTAGTAGTTGTACTTGTAGTTGTAATGCTATGTCATATTGCTTATATATTATATAATATATAATGTGTTCATGAACAATTGAAGAATGTAAACATTTTAAAATGTTTACATTAAAATGCCAAACTGAAAATGAGCATATGTCACCTTTTTCACATATTATTTAAAATTTTTTTCAAAACAACAGTTTGTGTCATGTTGGACTGTGATCGGCCAACACATTCTCACACCCATCTCGTAAAATAGGGACGTTTGGTCAGGTGCCTTTGTCGTTCTTATTGATGTTAAAGCGTTTTATGTAAACATGCTTGGTCGGGACTATTTCCGTCCCTTTAGCGCTATAAGTAAACACGCTTGGTCGGAACTATAGCCGTCCTTTTTGATGTAGTTATGTTAAGGAAAAGGTCGTGGGTGGGCTTACGGTTCCGTGACACGCGGGAAGAACAGGACGGTTGGGTTTAGGAAAGAGTCGTGGGTGGGCGTACGGTTCTGTGACACGCGGGAGAAAAGAAAAATGCGACTATAACAAGCGGGACGCGAAACCCACTCTCCTGGGTGAAAGTCCTGTGTTTGACCCATCCACCACCCCACCCAACCTCCCAGCACAGAAATTCGCCCTTACATACTACTCACTAAATCCTATCTAACTGCTGCTCTCCCCGGTGCGTTACATAAATACGCTGAAGGACGCCTTTTACGTTGCATCAGACGCCGACGGCCACTGTCCAAACATCCTTATTTTACGAGTTCAGTATGAGAACGGGTGGATTGGCTGGTTGCATTAACACCAAGGTGGAAAAAGGGACATTGAATTCAAAGTGGATGACCAATTAAAGACAAAGCTATGTGAACTGTGATTTTATTTTATGTATTTGTTATTCAAATCAAAGTATGTGACTGTGCGTCACTTGTGGTTGCATAACACATTTAAAAAGCGACGCTAGTTCAGGGGACTCTTGGCGTCACTTTTTGACATGCTTGGTCGGGACTCTTGGCGTCAATTTTTGATGCTCTGGGTCGGGACGTACGTTTAACTGACATGCGGCACAAGAACGGGACAGTTAGGTTTAGAAAAAGATGGTGGGTGGGGTTACAAAATGTACGTTTCATTGACATGCGAGACAAGAACATGACCGTTGTTGCTCTTCATACTACGTCATCTTACGGCGTTGCGGTCGAGCTGCTCCTCTGCGCGGTGCATTCTATACAGATGCTAAAGGGAGATTGTTGCATCATTATCTGACGCTGAGAGCCACTGACCAAGTGTCAGTATTTGACGAGTTGGGAAATAAGAACAGGTTGGGTTTCACTGTGTTTTAGGATACAGATGTCTGAACATATACTCAGAGTTTCTCTGCTCAAACCAAGCAACAGCAGATTGTTAGCACTGAGTGCCGTAGTTCACCTGAAACACTCTCATCAAAACAAGGCTTGTTCACAATGAAGATACATTTAAGGTCAGTGGTCCACACAAAAATGAAAACATAATGAGGTGTGTACACACCCACACACACACACACACACACACACACACACACACACACACACACACACACACACACACACACACACACTCTAACACGTGGAGATCCAAGCTGTCACTAACAAAAAAAGCACCTACACACTCCTCTAATTGGATTTCATTGTGCTTGCTGGAAGATCTTTTGTATATTTTTGTGATATTGTCCCTATTGTTACATCGGGACAAAGGATCAGCTGCTCCAAGTAATGTTTGTTTTCCATATCATTGTTACACCCAGGTCCTTCACACACACAGGAACACTTTTCAGACACATTCTCTGTGCTTGTTCTCATTCTCATGTGAACTTAAGATTAAAAATGTAATATTTAGTGTTGTTTGGCAATCATTACATCACTTATAATTACATTTTATTTACTGTATTAATTATTATTATAGAAATTGAAATAGAGATGATTTGTGTGTTGTAAACATCTTTTAGATTTGGCTGAGCTACTTCCTGGTTCAGAATTGACCTACCATTTTTACATAGTTATGGCTAGTTACCAATTCATGTAGCCTAAATGAATGGACATTTTGTGTTGCACTTCCATGAAGCTGGTCTTAGACACTTAGGCCTAAGGATTCATATTAAACCTCTGTAGTTACTTTTCCCTCCATAAACCCATAAACCGTTGTAAAGCTGTTTCAATGTAGCTGGGTCTTAAGACTTCAACAATGACTGAATTTATAATTTGCTTTGCAAAATAACCACCACTGGTGGCCTTCCACCAGGTATGGAAGGCCTCTCAGGTATTGAGCTTTGGCAGAGGAGCAGGGAAATGAGACAGATTTGATAATTGGCTTTCGTTGGTGGTTTGGTAGATAGCATCATATCCTGTGTCCACTCTCTATGCCTTCCTAAGGAAGCATGACATCTACCTGTTACTGTGATCCCTCACAGCCGCCCAGCAACAGATAGTGATGAGGGCATGATGCAGCCCCCAGACCACCACTCCACACACAGACTACCTTTGCAACATGATCATGCTCATTCCTCTTCAGCTGCTGTCTGATGGCTTTTCTTTCCTCTCTTGCCTGTCTTTATAAGGAAGAATCATACATGTGAAGCTGGCAAGTTGGTAATGGTCTTTGCCTTTTTTCCTCGATAATTGTTTCAATCCCCTTTTGTGATGTGTATTAAAGCGTCAGTGAAATGTAACTACCTGTCAAATGTCTTTTTACCTGCACAGGAGGACACAAGGCGCTCTCATGCACATTGACAAGCTGATGCTAGCCGCCCAGGAAATAGTTTTCAAATGACAGCGATATATTTGGCAGGCGAACTAAAGTAGCCCAGAGGTAATCCTCCCTGGCAATCCCTAACTCCTTCTGGGGGAACCCTAGGCATTCCCATGACTAGGAACATTTGATCTCTCCAGCTCTGCCCTGGGACTACCCCCACAGGATGCTGTCCAGAGGGCCTCCTGATCAGATGCTGAACTACCTAAACTGGCTCATTTCAAGATAAAGAAGCATCTTGGCTTCCTGAGGAGCTTTGTATTTGAATGATCTGTGAAACTTTGGGGGCCAAAGAAAAAAGGATTTTGCATACGTCTGAGTGGATATGAAAATGTTTAGCAAGGACACTTGAAAAAAATACATTTGAAGATTAACTAAACCCAGTGATAATGCATTCTAGATATAGGCTGTAGCCAATGAAGTGATTCAAACACAAGACACGGTGAGTGATGAGTTATGTATGGACACCTCAAAACAGGTCTACATAGAGAATTATAAACAAAATTAAGGGGCCTAAGATCAGCGTAAGCTGCAAAGTTCCACAGTTGTTCAATGACTTACCGTCTGATGAAGGCCTCTCAACATATGGTTGAATGATTGTATTGAAAAATATTCATAATTCAAGTTGATAATGCACTGCTGGTGATTAATAGGACATGAGGATAAAGTGAACCTGGAGAAATGTGAGGTAAAGGGATTAATCCCTTCGCGTATGCGCAGTTGTGAAGATTTCTTTCACGCCCTGTGCCCCGCACTGGCCTCTCTTACGTCCGCAGATACTGTATATTACAGTGGTGCAACCAGAGATCTGCTACCATTTTTTTCTTCAGTGACACGCAGTTTGAAGACTTTGAAGAACAGCGGTGACCGCAGTGTACCGACCACCGACCGGCTACATCCTCCTCCTACTGCGAGGTGTGCACTCAACCCCGTACTGGGCTGGCACCCTGCTAAAAAACTTAGGGTTGTTTCTAAATGATTACAATAACCTCACTCCACACTGTCGACAATATGAATGTAGTTGAGGGTGGTTGATTTGATTGAAGATGGTGTGTTGGCCAGTGTGTGCTAATGCATTATAGCTACGATATAAGTGTGTATCTGTGCATACAGCATCGTTGTGCCTGTGAGAATGAATATGTGCATGTTTACATCTGTGTGATTGAACCCGCCTCGCTCTGATTGGACTTCTCTTTCTGACTGAGAGCCTCTCCATGACTCTGTGCAGTCACTCGTGCACCCCACTCGCCTCTGTGCACTCTGCAGTTAAATCAGCTGTGAGTGCCAGAGTACAAGAGCGCAGTAAAACCATCAGCCAAGTGAGGTTCAACATTTCATATCCAACACTCCACTCCAGAGGAGGGCCGCTCATGCCTGCCAGTGTACTGACACCACCCTTATTCCACCATAAAAACCCATTTAATTGAATCACCCGGCAAATTTAATAATCCTCAGAGGATAATCTGCCAGCTCGCTGTTTGGTCTGCGATTTCCTCTTGCTCCATCAGCTTTGATTCTGAATTTAATGGAGTGTTCTTTGAGCTACTCTGCTTTTGTTATTGTCAGACGCTTTGTAGTCTGTTATAACTTATTGCTCTTTGATATGAAATGGAGCGAGCTCTTCATCAATACATTTCTGACTAAACCTCAGTTTGGAAGAAAAGACAGCTTTCTTCACTTTGGCTTTCATCAAAAGCAACAACACAGATATGATACTGAAATGTCAAATTACTAGGGGTGTGACGAGACACTCTGCTGATGAGACAATATATGAGATTGGGTTCCCCTAACCCTAACTCTACGGTTCCCAAAATTCGTCCCAAAAAGTGAAGTAAGAAGTATTGTGTTTCCATGGAGTCAGGGACGTCGTTAGGCCTATTTTAGGGGGGCTGAAGCTACCCCAAAATGTTCCTAAGCCCCCCCAAATAATAATAAGAAAATAATAATTAGATTTTTTATTTTTTTTTACAGTGCACTCTGTATTATTCACTACGCGGAATCAATCTTCCTCCACCATTCATCTGTTGGTGTCGTTGTGCACTGCAGTCTGTTTTATTTTTATTTCATGAACTGTCAACTGGTCGAAATGGCAGTGTTTTAGAGAGAGGCTCACCAGCGGCCGCTTGCACGGTAACGGTATGTGGACGAGGTAGAGAGTTACTGAAGAGAGAGAGCGCCAGGCAGCATTAAAACAAAGCAGGAAATCAGAGAAATAAAATGTTGTTTTCACAAATTTATGACTCGAAATGCAGCTGTAGCAAGCATCTCACTATCATTAACGTTATCCAAATTCATAATTAGAAACAACAAGTAATATATCTAGCTACAAAAAAGCCGGAGAGTCGAAAGTTAGACAGCAGTACAAAGAGTCAATGGCTATGAAGATGATAACCGTCTTGTCTCTTCTCATTGGTTTAAACTGGCAGCTTTCAGAACGCTGCAGACCGCTGGGTTGTTGTAGCTGCAGGAGTTATCTCGTCTCGTCGCTAATCTTTGGTCTGGACTTGCTACGCACACACAGTGAGTGATACAGAGTGAAATTGTAAGTTGTTGTTAATGACTTTTACTTGCTTCACTTTAGCTACATTTACTTGAGGTAAAGATAAAGGAATATTTTAGTTGGCTATAGAAAACAATAGTCTAGCTAGTGGAAACGAGTGAAATACAGGAAATAGCTCGCCTAGTAAGGTATCCGAAGCTCTCTATTCTTTACCATTAATATAGCCTGCTATCGCTATAGTATTAAAACAATATCAGTCCCTAAATATAATAGTGTCACTCTTAATGCTATTGTACCAGTACATCCTTCAATTCATTGAACAAATGGATACAGGAGGATATTTTAGGAGAGAGAGAGAGAGAGAGAGAGAGAGAGAGAGGCACCAAGGCATAGCCTAAACTAAATTATTTCATGATATTTATTACCTATGCTTGATTCTGACCAACTTTACTTTCTGCATTCTTTTGCTGTAATAAATTAAACAAGTATGTAGATGTTGCCTAAATGTAGACTAGGCTATATATGAGCATACATACATACATACATGCATACTAGAACTTTGATTCATCTGGCCATCAGGTTATTAAATTCAGACATACTTTAAATCCTTGTCAACCATATTGCAACGAGCTAGTTCAGCGTGTCATGCCTGACTGGAGGAGTGTGTTTTTCTTTAGGAGTGGGAAGGGCAGACAGCATGTTGCCTGTTTTGTCATTTGGGCTGCCTTGTTGAGTGCAGCGGCACTGAGAACATTATATTTCACACAATTTAAGCTCTTTTTTAAAAAATTAAATAGGATCAGTCCAACGAATCGTTCGGTTTGTAATGCGCACCTAACCGAAAGCCTCGTACCGAACGGTTCAATAAGAATACGTGTATTGTTACACCCCTAGTAATTAAATAGTCTTATTTTGACCTGCAACTTGTCTAATAGAGAGAGGAATTAGGTATGGTATTACTTTACCACACATTTACATGGGCAGATTGATAGCGGTTAAGTCTTAGCCTAAAGAAGACCTCAGCAGGAGCACAGTCTGGCCTAAGTAAACCCCCCCCCCCATGCAGCTTTGATATATCTAAAAGTTAACTTAAGAGTTTGGAAGTAAGATTTTGCAAGGGAAAGTTTTGTATAGCCTCGGGGCTAAGCCCCCCCTATCTTTCAATCCTAGTGACGTCCCTGCATGGAGTCACTCAGTTAGCTGTGGGCAAGCCAATCACATTCGTCCAGTATGTGCATCTGCCCCAAAAAAGTTCTTAAAGCTTACTCTGGCCGTTGCATTTTGGCTCATAGAGCACGGAGTCCGTCTCTCACATCCTGACTCCCCCAATTCATTAAAATAATTCACTGATACAGCTCTTCAAGACATTTTATTTTTATTGGACTCATTTGCTCACATGGGGATAATACAAAGAGTTCTTAGTAAGTGGATCTTCAGTAGATATTGCTATCAAGCAATCCCAATAGGACTTAACAGCAGTTTATTTCTATAATATATACACCAATATATGAAAATTAGTCCAAGAAAAATATGTTGATGCCAAAATACTGGTAGTAGCAAGTGTAATTCCGAGAGCAGAGAGAAGTTGCTGCTGGAAATACACATACAGACACATATACACAGAGACATCACCAGAATTGCCCTCAGGCCCATAATCCAGCAACAGGGCAAACAGAGGAATCCACTAAATCCATCTTGCCATCTTGACTGTCATTTCCGTGAATGAAGTGTTTCCGAGGAGAGAGGAGGCACAGAGACAAAGCTATTTTCTCTCACTGGGTTGCCTGTAAATTTCCTGAGTTATGTTCCCCTCTTTGCCGGAGCTTTCTCCGCTGTAAGACAAAAAGCTAATCAAAGGCTCATGCCTTCGGGGCAGGTAACCCCGGCATGAACTAAAAGAGAGAGCAATATCATTCCATCACTCAGTGTGCCACATGCTCGCTCACTCCCCTCTTTCTTCCCCTTGCTTTGAGAAAACATTAGTTCTTGTTATATGGGAATCAGAGGTAAATTTCCTTTTAATGGCCTATTAACACGCAGTTTCTCTCATTTCTTTCTCCCAGCTTGCTAACTCGTACTTTCCATCAGGATTTAGGTCGAGGAACATATTTGATTTCTTCTTCAGGAGCTCTGCTGTAACATTTAGTCTTGTGTAAGGTTTGGTCTTTTGTGGTCTCAAAAGCAACACCAGCAAAGAAAACATATAAGGTTGTTATGAAGGTGGTGCTACGGTTCATTAAAACCAGTAGCGTACATCCTCAGCAGAACATGAATGTGCTCAGCAAATTTCATTGATCATGATATGCAGATCTCGTGTGTGGTGTTTCAGATTTGGCCTGAGGTTGTCAGCAACATGTCAGTGTCCAAATTGGAAGTGTTCATCTGTAAAGTCCTCAAACGTAAAGACAAAATGTGTCATTGCATTCAATATTGACCCATATGAGCATTGCCTGAACATCAGGTCATCATCTCTCAGCGCTTTCCGAGACCAACGCTCTCTTCTTTCTTACATTTATTTTAGGGCTGCCAAAATTCGATTATAACAAGTTAACACACATTTTTGATGCGCAGTCTGTGATTTGGGCATCGGGCCGCTCTGTTGTTCGGGAAATCAGGAAGCGATGCAGCAGTAACGTTGTGGATGGCTAGCAGAAACAAAGCTCCTGGAGCAGGGGTCTTTTAAATGGCAAGTTGAGTTTCAAAGCTTTCCAGATGGTTCTCTTGCCAAGTCTAAAGTTATTTGCATGTACTGTCCATGTAAACTGAGTTACCACTGGAGTATGTCCAGTCTCAAATACCACTTGCTGGCCAAGCATACGGCTGATGCTGAGAACCCTCCACCCCTAACCCGCTGGATAGTCTCCGTTGCAAACGTCCGTTTGGTAATGTTTTGCCTTTGTGGTGTTTCCATGTTCATTTTGTCAGGAAAAAAAGGAAGGAGGTTGGAGTGCTCAGACTCTGCTGAATACAATAGCAGAACAAAGATATAGAAGTATAGCCTAACTGTTTAATCCAGATACATTGAAGTATAAAATAAAGTTTCCACGGCCAATACCAACATCGACAACTCAAAATGTTTTAGTCCAATTTTAGTCAAAGTCTTTTTAGTCAACTTTTAATCATTACTTATACTAAAAATGTTTTCTCCCTGAATTTTGACAGCTGTTTTTCTTATTTATACCTCCTCTCAGATTATATTGGACATTTTCAGTTAATCTAGTCCTATCATATCCAATAATTTCAAACTGATTTCACTCAAGATTTGATCAGGTATAAATAATCATCATCTGAAGAAAAACACAGGTGCCTACCGACACTTTACCTCTTCAACTGACTTTGGCCGTTTAGATAACAGACACTTGACTGTCCTGCTGTTATTACAAACAGATGTGAACTAACCACAGACACTCAGATGTGCTGCTGTTATTACAGACGTGTGAACTAACCACAGAGACTCAGATGTGCTGCTGTTATAACAAATGTGAACTAACCACAGACACTCAGATGTCCTGCTGTTATTACATACATGTGAACTAACCACAGACACTCAGATGTGCTGCTGTTATGACAGACATGTGAACTAACCACAGAAACTCAGATGTCCTGCTGTTATTACATACATGAACTAACCACAGACACTCAGATGTGCTGCTGTTATTACAGACGTGTGAACTAACCACAGAGACTCAGATGTGCTGCTGTTATAACAAATGTGAACTAACCACAGACACTCAGATGTGCTGCTGTTATAACAAACTTGAACTAATCACAGACACTCAGATGTTCTGCTGTTATTACATACGTGAACTAACCACAGACACTCAGATGTGGTGCTGTTAATCAACAGAAGCAGACTAACTGTGACATATTGTCTGCGATCTGACGCTGAGTTGAGGAAGAACCGTGTATAGCGGGGGTTGATTGTGGCTGATGACAAGCAGACACCTGACTCCCACACACCTGGCTCCACCCCTGAAATTAAGACACAAAGAGAGACAAAGAGAGAGAGAGAACGGAGCACTGATACTCAGGGGTAGTGGGCCTAAGTGGTTTCAGATCCTTCCGGCCCATGTTGAACCCTGGTTGAAGGATTATGAGTGCCGCTTTGCAGTTACTCTGAGTCCTGAGTGGAGGATGAGGGTGTGGTTTGCATTCAGCGGCAGGGATGGCTCCTGAGCAGTGCCAGGTGAGGTGATTGACACAGCTGGTGCTCATTGGATAATTATACTCTCCATTTTGCTGGAACCTTGATGTCTGAAAAACACAAAAGAGGGCGGGCGATCAGAGAGTACTCATGGTGGCAGCGAGTCCTGCTATAGTAGTCATTTAAACAGGCGTTCAATATAGTCACTTGCTGTGACCACCGCTGGTTGTAAAGTTAATTTAAAGTAAAACAGTTTCATAATGTTGCTTTGAATCATGGATTGAATTAGCACAGGTAACTTTATTTGTGTTATAGGTTTGTATCTGTTGACAGAAGTTATCTAGTGTAAGGAGTTGGAAGGTTTTACCAAAAGTCTATTTATCACCAGTCTTTCAGATGAGATTTCATATTTCCTCACATACAGCCTTCCTATTGAATAATGAATGTACACTTGCAGTCCCAAAAAAACAATATTTCAAATTCAACACCAGAAAACTTTAGTTTTGGAGTTTTGCGCTCCAGACATCAGACCTTATTTAGTGACACTCTACACCAATCGGATGATGCACAGCTGGGCTCATTTACATCTGTAGTTTAAATAAAGAACACATTAATTTGTGACAGGCTTAGCAAATATCTGCCAAGACTATATTAAAAGCTTTATTTTGACATATTTTATGCAATCATGAGAATTTCGTACATGGTTAGCCTACTCATGTTTTTTGTCTTTTTTCTGAAAGCTGTGCTAACTAATGGAATCCATTGGAAATGATGTAAATACTGTCACCTCTCACCATGGATTAAAAAACCTTTTAAGGCTATTTATTCTCTAAATATAGACTTTAGATTTAGGGGTGTTGTGCACATGCCCTGCTCATCACCCTGTTACATCAATCCCCCTTTCCATCCTCCTCCTCACATCCCCTCTGCCCCCCTCCTTTCCCCCAATTCACAAATTAAAACCCCGCTGGCTGTTCTACAGCCTTCCCAAATGGGTTGGAGGTGACAAGTAGCCTCCATCAAGCCGACACTCACCCCTCCCTTATCTCCACACACACCGTGTGTGTGTGTGTGTGTGTGTGTGTGTGTGTGTGTGTGTGTGTGTGTGTGTGTGTGTGTGTGTGTGTGTGTGTGAAACCTGGTGTTAAACCGACAGTAAGCCCTTCTTCTTTGCTGGTATGCTACCGTCGGCAGCTTGGCCTCAGTGGACCTCACCCCACCACAACCCTGCCTGGGGCTAATCCTGGGAAACACACACACACACACACACACACACACAATGGCTTCCTCCTTGTCTTTCTCATTTTTTGTCACCACACCTGCACACACACACTTGCAGTCACACTCTGTCTCACTTGACACTCATTTTACCTTTGCCTCCCTCCCTACAGACACACACTTAAACACATATACAGATATGTATGTGCGCGCGCGCACACACACACACACACACACACACACACACACACACACACACACACACACACACACACACAGTCATTTCCACAATGTCAACACACAAACACACACTGAGAATCCTCAAGGAAGGTGTGTGGCATTGATGACAGTGTTAATGCTCTGTGTGACACTAGCCCAGACGGCTATAATACATTACTGTGTGTGTGTGTGTGTTCGAGGCTCTGCCTTATGTTTCCACTGTGTTATACAAACCAGAATGTTTTGGATATAAATCATAGAAAAGCTGTCATCATTTTTATGACCAGAGCTGCCGGTCCCGCTCTCTCTGCTCAGATACTGTCAAAAAATGAATTAGAAGACGAGAAAGTGACGACGAAGAAACTGAGGGGCAGAAAATCTGTGAAAATAAGGTGGTGCAGTGTTTTGGGCGCCCCACTAGGTGGATGGAAAAGCTTCCTACTGGAAAGGTTACATTATTTTGAAAAAACCAACGGCACCTAGAAGGCACCTATACTGTTTTACATTGTGGCTCCATGTAAAAAAAAAGTTTGTCATCTGAAGATCATGAGGAAATGATCTGATATCTAAAGAGACAGGAACATATATGCATATAACAATATGCTTTATTTTATAGATTTACTTTTTTCTTTCCTTATTTATTATGTGTCTTTTTGTGAAGAGTTGTTATTGAGTGGAGTCTCCTTACAACAACCTGTAAAGCTGCCTCCACAGTTCCTGTCCCTATAGCTATGCAGAAAAAGTAACAGTCTGGAAATGTGACCCTAGGGCTAGATTATATTTGGATTAGGAGTATTCTAGTCTATATCCACGAAGTTCCACTAGCAGGATTAATCCAGTGCAGCAGGAAATTCCACCGGATGTCCGTCACCTTCCTCTTTCTTTGTGTTGGCGTTCTAAACTCTGGTGGATTTCTGAGGACTCTGGTTAACTGCTCCTCAGATCTCTGCAGGGTAAATCCAGACAGCTAGCTAGACTATCTGTCTAAGCTGAGTTTTATACAAGTTCCACCAAAACAAGTTCCTTCCCGAGGCTATGTTGCAGATGCTCCGTGGCTCCGTCCGTTGCTTAGCACCGCCCAAGACGATTGTGACTGGTTTAAAGAAATCCAGGAATTCTGTGTGGACTAGCCAGACCCTCTTCCGCAGCGCTGTGGAGGAAGGTCTGGCAATGCGAGACACAAAACCATTGTATTGTTTGAAAATGAGAACACTAAGTTGCTTTGTCACTAGACAGTCGTCACAACACACATTTTGTCAAACACCTTTTTGCATTGCATTTATTTAAGGTGAATGGAAATGGTTCAAGGGGAGAAGACCATAAAAGTCCACAGTTCAAATCCAGCCAGGGACATTTGTTTCATTCAATGTATCTGCAGATGTTTTTTCCGCAGTGTAGACACACCCCTGAAAGTGGATGTAGATGGAGACTAATGCCCTCCATTGAAAACCACAGACCATCATGCACACAGACAGTATCCACTCCCTACAGCAGCATCACATGCATTCCCCTAAACTCATAGAGCTCCCACTTCCAATCTCCAAATCTCACTCAAATATATGGCTGCATTTTTTATTTTTTTTTGTGTTTGATCTGCGACGAGCAGAGGAAGTGTATCCTCTTAGGGCCCCTCAGTCATTTCTTTTTATTTCCTTCGTCTTCCTTTTACAAATCAATATGTCACTAATGGTTTTCAAAATCAAATACTAACCTTTAGCCATGAAAAGGGGCTATTTCTTTTTAGAAAAGGACAATGAGACAGAGGGGCGACATTCACTCACACACTCTTACAGAGACACACACACACATACACACACACACGCACACACACTCATTGATCACTGGAGTTACACAGATAAAAGGACAGTGCTTGGCTTTTATTAAGATTCAGCCAGTCAGTGTCATTCAACTCTGAAATAATGGATATCATGCATTTGTAGCTTTGTTTTTATCCATGTGCCCTTTTTATATGTATGTTCCATAGCAGCACTCAACCATGCTTTTCATTCACCAACACACCCGCATTATTCCTCGACAACACACTGAGGTAAATAATTACAGATTATGAATACAAAATACTCTATAATTGCAGCCGTGCTTGGTGGATTTTATTAGCCCCATATTGCAGTACAAGTCGAACGGTTTAACCTATTGTTAAAAGGATTTCATTACCTACAAATCATTTAACATAATATTTGTACAAGCAACCTTTTTCAATCTGGAAGTATAGATTTTGAGGGAAATGTCATTACCACCACTGGGATTACAATTTCTCTGTTCAAAATATTTACCCACCAACTTGTTCAGTTGGGTGTTCAGTTACTAGACGTACATGCCAACTAAAGGCAGTACACATTTTTTGATAATGCAATTTATTTTTGATAGGTCTCCTAAAACCCCACACGTGGAAATTACAAATCATTCTGTAAGATTTGTAGTAACTGACTCTGTAATTACATTGGGTTTTTTGTCAACTGAGCGATTAAATCGTTATTCAAACACATACCAGTAAACAGTCACATCACACACAGCAGAATATTACACTTGTCTTTAATACTGTGCATATATCATCAAATGTCGAAGTCTGGAAGCCCTCGTGCAATTGCTACACTGAATGTCCTTGTTATCAGTCTGAACTTTAACACAAAACCTGCATGAAGAAAAGTGTGTTTGCCTTTTAGACTTTCGTCTTCAAATTGTATCTCGAGGGGATACCACTAGTTGATGCTGTGATTTTGGCTAGGTGTTAACAATCACACATTGTTGTAAACATATAAATACTGCGGTGACCCCCATGCGTAATGCTGCATGATGGCACTACTGGCCCTGCAGGAAGACTACGCCAATGGAAGAATCAGGAGAGAAAGAGACTTCAGCGACCATGACGATGACTGGCTAATATGCCGATTTAAATTCCCTAAAGCTGTGCTCTTGGATCTCTGTACTGAATTGGGTCCAGTAGAGAGGGCAACGCGCCAGAACCGTGCCATCCTGGTCCAAATACAGGTCCTCGCCACGCTGGAAAACTAAGTGTTTTATATCAATATATATATATATATATATATATATATATATATATATATATATATATATATATATATATATATATAATCTTAAACTTTATCACTAAGGCTTATTTGGATATAATATAAAGTTCAGTCAAATCTTATCATATAGGTCTGGTATTTCTCAACTGTCCAGAGTGCGGTAACGCCTTCCGTTTTGGATGGTATTATTAATATAGGTAATCTATAGATCAGGATTCCCTACACTGTGTGAGAACATGCCTAAATTATAATTCAATTTGCAGCAATTCATGAGCGTCTGAGAAGTTTATTACTTTTTCCCCGCCAGTCGTCATGATTCAGCATAACGAAAGAACAACTGCCAGGGTCACTAACATACTGATCAGCATACATGAGGTGCTTTGCATTGACTATTTATGGTTAAAAATGGGTGTGTACAGGGCGGGATAAGAGGCTGATTCACGTACGCACACTTGTGGGTAATCTGTGATTTATAAAGGGAACATTGCTTACAGATGTGCGTACGCACGGTTTTATAAATCTGAATTTTTTTTTGGCGTATACCATTTTTAGCTTTTGGGCATATGTACACTTTTAGTAAGGATCCTACGCACAGTTTTATAAATGACACCCCTGAGCTTTCATCTTAAAGAAGCCTCACACTTTCACTAATCAACTTCTATAGAAATGGCTTCACCATTCCTGCAGAATCCAGTTGATTTGCGTGCTATAATTGTAAGAGGTGCTCTTCGGAGGGAGTGTTTGGAGGCAGAGTAGATCCGCTGGCTGTTTTTGACGATGTTCTCCATGAGTGCAACTGACCCCCAGCTGAGGGATATCTTATATACGTATGCCAACTTATTGAGGCGTAGTAATGTCACCCAGCGAAGCCATCGCGTTGCGTCCTTTTGCCACAGGAACCTACTTGCATTCAGTTGGTGCTACATAAATTCTGGGTAAGAACACTTTTGTTGCTCTCACTGAACTACTTAATATGTTTCTAGTGTTCTCTAGACATTTACCCACGCTGGCTATAAAGAAGCCTTCTATAAATCATACATTATTGGACACTATATTATTAATCAGTATGAAACTTGCATATAAAATATGGTGTGATTCCTTCAGGATCCCCTAGGGTGATAGGTGCTATAGATTGCACCCATATACCAATTAGTGGAGCCTTAGGGGGGGCAGGAGGGTGAGTGTGTTAACCTTTACAGCATCAATGTTCAGGTTATGTATTTGTACAACATTTTTTGTACAGCACAATGGGTTCCCTCTAAAAAGCTTTCTTTGTTTCAGTGCTTCCATTGTGAAATTAAACTGAAAAGTCTTTGCAGACAACTTGTGACCACCAATTACTTGGCACAAGTTTGGATGCAAGGTGGCCTAGCACTGTTTATGACTCCCGCATTCCTGGAGTCATCACTGAGTCACCGGTTTGAGAGAGGTAGGCTTTTGCAAATATAGACAATTCATTCTATTACTTGTTTAATTGTGAAACAAATAAAGTAATTTCCCTCTCCCTCTATTAACAGGGCAATTTGATGGACTTCTGCTGGGGGACAGGGGATATGACCCCTTATGCTGACCCACAGACCCCGGCACAAAGGCACTTCAATGTGGCCTTTGGGAAATGCTGGGTCAGGATTGAGATGACCATTGGGGTCATCAAATCCCCATTCAACTGTCTCTGTGGCCTGAGGGTCTCTGCCGAGCGGGCTTGCAACATCACATCCCTGTGTTGCTCCATAACATTGTGAGCATCAGGAAAGAGCGGCCCCTCATGTGCCGCTGGTGGCCCCCGACATCGTGGACCCTTGGTCACCCCACTGGCCCAGCCATCAGACAGGCCATCACAGAACAATATTCCTGTAAAAAAGAAGATTTAACCTAACATGGAATGTATTTCACCCTTTTTCTTTGTCTTATTTTTTGCATTGTTATTTTTACATGCATGATTGTCTACATATTTTATGAGTATTATTAGAGATAAGATTGTCATTGCCAATGACAGCTTCACTGTAGTTGGTGTGCACATGACAATAAAGAACTTGGAACTTGAAACTCTTATTATATTATGTGCCTTAAGAGATAAGAAAAAGCCATTAGTATACAATGCCAATCATGCTTAACCAAAATAAACAAGTGTAATTTACTGCAATACCTTCTTCTCATGCTCCAGTTGCTCAACCTCCAGTTTAAGTTTCTTTATCTGTAGTCCCTTACTAATGATATCAAGCTGAAACAAGTTTGCTTTATATAGAATTGTACAAAAGAAAAACTTTTATAGCAATTTTCACCATCTCCCACAATTTCATTGCAACAAAAATACAAAAGACATTACAACTTTTATCGCAATTCTTTACAAAAGTAGCTGCAAAATCAGGCATTTAGGGCCACAGCTATCCCAAAAACAGTCTCCGGAATCCTGGAGGGACTGACTAGTACATACCACTTTGGATGATGTTTTTATACAGTGCCTTGCGAAAGTATTCGGCCCCCTTGAACTTTTTGACCTTTTGCCACATTTCAGGCTTCAAACATAAAGATATAAAACTGTAATTTTTTGTGAAGAATCAACAACAAGTGGGACACAATCATGAAGTGGAACGAAATTTATTGGATATTTCGTCATGAAAAATTGGGCGTGCAAAATTATTCAGCCCCTTTACTTTCAGTGCAGCAAACTCTCTCCAGAAGTTCAGTGAGGATCTGTGAATGATCCAATGTTGACCTAAATGACTAATGATGAAAAATAGAATCCACATGTGTGTAATCAAGTCTCCGTATAAATGCACCTGCTCTGTGATAGTCTCAGAGGTCCGTTTAAAGAGCAGAGAGCATCATGAAGAACAAGGAACACACCAGGCAGGTCCCAGATACTGTTGTGGAGAAGTTTAAAGCCGGATTTGGATACAAAAAGATTTCCCAAGCTTTAAACATCCCAAGGAGCACTGTGCAAGCGATAATATTGAAATGGAAAGAGTATCAGACCACTGCAAATCTACGAAGACCCGGCCGTCCCTCTAAACTTTCAGCTCATACAAGGAGAAGACTGATCAGAGATGCAGCCAAGAGGCCCATGATCACTCTGGATGAACTGCAGAGATCTACAGCTGAGGTGGGAGACTCTGTCCATAGGACAACAATCAGTCGTATACTGCACAAATCTGGCCTTTATGGAAGAGTGGCAAGAAGAAAGCCATTTCTTAAAGATATCCATAAAAAGTGTCGTTTAAAGTTTGCCACAAGCCACCTGGGAGACACACCAAACATGTGGAAGAAGGTGCTCTGGTCAGATGAAACCAAAATCAAACTTTTTGGCAACAATGCAAAACGTTATGTTTGGCGTAAAAGCAACACAGCTCATCACCCTGAACACACCATCCCCACTGTCAAACATGGTGGTGGCAGCATCATGGTTTGGGCCTGCTTTTCTTCAGCAGGGACAGGGAAGATGGTTAAAATTGATGGGAAGATGGATGGAGCCAAATACAGGACCATTCTGGAAGAAAACCTGATGGAGTCTGCAAAAGACCTGAGACTGGGATGGAGATTTGTCTTCCAACAAGACAATGATCCAAAACATAAAGCAAAATCTACAATGGAATGGTTCACAAATAAACATATCCAGGTGTTAGAATGGCCAAGTCAAAGTCCAGACCTGAATCCAATCGAGAATCTGTGGAAAGAACTGAAAACTGCTGTTCACAAACGCTCTCCATCCAACCTCACTGAGCTCCAGCTGTTTTGCAAGGAGGAATGGGCAAAAATTTCAGTCTCTCGATGTGCAAAACTGATAGAGACATACCCCAAGCGACTTACAGCTGTAATCGCAGCAAAAGGTGGCGCTACAAAGTATTAACTTAAGGGGGCTGAATAAATTTGCACGCCCAATTTTTCAGTTTTTTATCTGTTGAAACAGTTTGAAATATCCAATAAATTTCGTTCCACTTTATGATTGTGTCCCACTTGTTGTTGATTCTTCACAAAAAATTACAGTTTTATATCTTTATGTTTGAAGCCTGAAATGTGGAAAAAGGTCAAAAAGTTCAAGGGGACCGAATACTTTAGCAAGGCACTGTACTTCCTAATTTGCTGCCAATTTTCCCTAACAGTGCGGGTACTGCAGCAAATACAATGCCAATTTGAACATGAATTAGTCTACAGATAATATTCAATCAGTAACATTTATTTCGCTTTGATTTGGCCAAAAACTGAATTGATTCTTACGTCTCCATTACTGGACAGTGTCAGACCCAAATGCAGTTCTTGACTATGTTTCCATTTGCTGCCTCAAGTTTACATTTAAATAGCTGTAGAATGAGCAGTTGTCACATTAGAAATAAACAGTAGGCATTTAGAGTGGTAAAATAAATAGACCTGTATTAAGTTAGGCATTTACACCATCAGCAACATTCTGCAGCATTCCTCCCTTGCCTTAGTGGCAGCAACAGTGTTGCTTTTTGCCGTAAAGATTTTTTGTAAATTGTTCATATAAATAGTTCCATAACAACAACCTGATCCTTCTGGCTGAATAAGCAATATGTCTGTGGTAGAGTCAAATGACGCTCCAAACGTGCTTTTTATTGGGACGTGCACAGAGCCTTATGGAGTAAACCTGTGTTAACAAACAGTTATTCATCAGCGTCATGGTACTGATTAGCTTTGATTAGGCTTTCCAGGTTTGTCGAGCCAGCTCAGGCAAAGACAGTCTGACTGTTGAACTTGCTTTGGGCAACGCCCCTCTGGGAGGCACAATCTCCATCTCAAACCACAGTGTCTCACATTAAAGGTCCTATGACATGATGCTTTTTGGATGCTTTTATATAGGCCTTAGTGGTCCCCTAATACTGTATCTGAAGTCTCTTTTATATAGGCCTTAGTGGTCCCCTAATACTGTATTTGAAGTCTCTTTCCAAAAATTCAGCCTTGGTGCAGAATTACAGCCACTAGAGCCAGTCCCACAATGAGCTTTCCTTAGGATGTGCCATTTCTGTGTCTGTAGCTTTAAATGCTATAGGGGTGTGGCCTTGACCAACTGCCATGCTTTGCTTATTTGAAAGCTATGATGTCTCTCTCTCATGGGCAGGCCAAATTCTCTGGGCGGGCAAAGCAGAGAAAGGGGAGGTAACTTTTCTCCTTATGACATCATAAAGGGAAGATTCCAGATCGGCCCATCTGAGATTCATTTTCTCAAAGGCAGAGCAGGATACCCAGAGCTTGGTTTACACCTATCACCATTTCTAGCCACTGGGGGACCATAGGCAGGGTAGGGGAACTCATATTAATGTAAATGTAAAAAACCTCAAAGTGAAATGTTCATGCCGTGGGACCTTTAAAGTGAATGCTCCACACATGTTGTGCTGAGAAATAGAGAGAAACAATGTTTGTCTCTCAGCACTTGTGTAGCTTTTAACTGAATCTCTGTGGTTTGGAATTTAGTTTCACTCCTACGTGCCTGTTAATTTGGGATTTGTGAGGAGTTTCCGTTCAGTAAAAAACTAGTTCCTGTGGATTATCCAGAGTAACAATGGCTTTTCCTGGAAAGAGATGTTGCTGTTGAATTTTCTAAATGTCAGGTTTTTGTGATATACCTCAAACTAAATTACATTCAACATCAAATAATTTGTGCAGCATGTCACATTTTCCTACACATGGATGTGAAAGTAATGTGACTCTATATCAAGTTCCCTTTAAAACTCAACTGTAAACTGAGCTGTTCACCAAATCCTCAAGCAGAATCGGAAGAAAGACAATAACAAAGGTTACTGAAAGTTGCTGAGCTGTGTACCTGTGTAACAAAACAGCAAGCTGAATAAAGTTTGATGCTGACAGCATGATTCATTATTTAGTCTCTTATAATTTGAACAGGACTTACATGCTCTGTGGACTGTGAGGAGAGCCTTCAAGAATAATTCTTTAGATAAGCCCACCCCTGACATCTCTAGGCACCAACACATTCGCACTCCCATCATATTTATCTCTTTGTTACCTCCAACTGTGCAATATTTCATTTCTATTCATCTGTATATCTGTGTTTATATACTGTTTGTTTATATAAGGGTGTTTATTGTGTAATATGTTTGTTTTATTACTATTATTATTATAACTAATTCTATTTTTCCATTTCTCCTATGTCTACTTAATGTGTATTTGTGTTATTCTTTGTACATTTTTTTCTTTTGAGCTGCTGTAGCACAGGAATTTCCCCAATGTGGGATTAATGAAGGCTATCATATTTTATCTTATCACGTCAAAAGGTGACGCTTGGTCAGGTGCCTTTGGCGTGTTATTGACGCTAAAAGTCTCTATTGGCGTCATATTTAGACAAGCTTGGTCGGGACTCTTGGCGCCACTTTTTGACGCTCTGGGTCAGGACGTACGTTGAACTGACATGCAACACAAGAACGGGTTACAAAATGTACATTTCAGTGACACGCGGGACAAGAATGGGACATGAACCTCGATCTCCTGGGTGAAAGTACTGTGTTGCCGACCAACCTCCTTATGCAGATTTTCGGTCGTTCGTACTACTCTCTACCGTTGTCTCTCTTAATACTACATCATCTTACAGCGCCGTGGTTAAGCTGCTGCTCTGCTCGGTGCGTTCCATACAGACGCTAAAGGGGGATTTTTGGGTCGATATCTGACACTGAGAGACACTATATGTGCTATACAAATAACGTTATGACTTGACTTGACTCGCCAGCAGAGGGAAATACACACAGGCTCATGAAGTCCAATAATAAAAGAGATAAGGGACCGTTTGGTATTTATGGAATGGACCACCGGCGGAAAATAGGGGAGGGTCATGTGTTTTTATTCTTTGTTGAGGGGTGGGTCACCCAACATTTTTTAGTCTAGGAGGGGGGGGGGGGGGGGGGGGGGGTCACACAACTTTTGCATTCATGAAACAGGAAAATGTCAAAGTGGCTTGTTTGGTGCACATTTTTTCATGTAGCTCTGTCTCGGCCCTCCTTCGCTACCAGATGGGTCTGACCCATGAGTTTGCTGGGGGGCAGAGGGAACACTGCTCCCTGGTGGCTGAAACAGGTAATTGCATTGTTTAAAATATTAGTGGAATAATTATGTTTGACATGAGCAGACATTTCATAAATATTTTAAATAACACAAAACAACTAAATGGTGGTAGGTAATACATCAGATTTCATATACTGCTTTAGTAAAACAAATATTACCTGGCTGACGATGGGAGCAGCAGGACGCAAAAAAACAAAATTACTGTTGTACTAGTCTGGACATCTTGCTGTGCCAATGTTGCAATAAAGGTTTCCTAAATGCCATGTATATACATGTGATGTCAGCTTACTAATTGATTGCGGGTTTTGTGTAGATTTGGACTTTTATACGTTTATTCCACTTTGTTTAAACGGCGAAGTGGAGAGGCCTCGTTCACCTGTTCGGAGCTGGCTGGTGAATGTGACGCGCGTAGGCCTTGCTGGATACACCGTATCATTTACCTTTTTGTGGATCTACTGATCACTGTGGATTGCTTTTTTTGTGTCATTGGATAACAGCAAAATACGGATCTTTTTTCTCAACGTTTTATGGTGTGATTGCACTTCATTTCTGCGTTTGGAGAGGCATCTCAACAGAATGTAGGTCCAACACTGATTGTTCACTGTTACATGTTAGTTGAATTTAAGTGTCGGGGCATTCTGCCACCGTCTGTCTATTGCGTTCCAAGACATCCGTGCCGCGATTGGATTTTATAAGGGCAAATTGTTAAATTGTTACAATGTAATTTAAAATCTGCTTTAAAAATAAACATATATGTTTTGGATAATGTTTTGGATAATGTTCAGCCTCAGCAGCTTTACCTATATAGCCTAGTGACGAGTCCATAGCAACCAGTTTGTGTGTTGAAATTATTACCCAGTGTGCTTTGCTGAATGGTTTCAATGTTTTACTGTTTTATTTCAGGTGAATACTAGTTAATTAGAGGATTAACTTAGTATTTGAACTAATGCAGGAAGTGTGCATTTAGTTTCCATGCGTATTGTGTTTCCACAACAATGTTAGTGAGTACATTTACTGAAATGGCCACCACACCATAACAGAGGAGTATGATCTATAAGATGAGAAAGCAGAGGTTAAATGATGTAAGTCATGGCTGTAAAAAAATAAAGGGCATCTGCGCATCTTTGCCAAGTGCTAAACAGTACCGAAGGCATCCATAAATTATTGGGGAGGGTCATGCCACTTTTCACAATCATTTTGGAGGGTCATAGAAAAACTTTACTGGCGAAGGGAGGGTCAAGTCTAACTTTACTAAAGATCCTGAAACTCCTCCAGTGGCATTTTATATAAATAACGAACAGTCCCTAAGAACCCACTTTATGAAACAGTGAAACTTGCATTGCTAATAGGGGCCATCAATCAGAGTGAATCAGGTGCAGGAAAGAACATAACGGAAAATACTGTTATTACTTTCAACAAGCAAGATGTTTCATGCTGCATTTCATTTCATTTCAGTGGAGTTAGGATTCTCCTCTCTGCTAATAGCCCAATTTTACTGACTAATCTGCAGCTTTACACATGAGTCTGAGCATGAGTCACTTTAAATAAAAGTTTTTTTTAATGGATGGAAAAAAAAACAGAAAAATTAAAAAGAGTTATCTTTTCTGTGTTATTATTATGCTGTTCCAGATGTTAAAGACATGGTGCAGATGAGGGGGGTGACACAACTATTATTTCTCCCTAATGCAATCCTGCAGTAGCTGATAAAGATAGGATTTAGCAAGGAAGTGCCAATTATGATAATTATTTATCATTAGTTTGCAAATGAGCACCAAGTTGAATATAATGTACTGAAATCACAGGGGGTTACCTCTCACGCTCAACCTGTGTTTTTTTAGTTTAGATACCTTGTTCTTGAAGTTTGTATCTGTGTGTCGGTGGGCGGTTGTTGGATGGTTGGGAGTTGAAGATGAAAGGGAATATGCTGGCTACCTAATGTATCAGCCTCAGCGCATTATGTGTATTTCAGGAAATGTGGCGTTTCAACCACATTTGAGATATATTTTGAGAGAAAAGAAGGGAGGACCACAGTAAAGGAGCAGAGGGAAAATGGATGCTTTGCAATAGGAAGAACAAATTCCTCAAAGGGAAACACAATGATGTTGAAATGTTGAGTCTCCAGCCCCAGAATGCCAATGCACTGCAAACGTCACTTTCTACTTAGCACAGTGATCGTTACATTATCTAACACTTTGATCCAGAGAAACTTTGAATCTGTGTGGACACACAGCTCAAAGATGGGCTGAAGATAAGCGCCCGTCCCACTAGTTTCTGCAGTATGTCCAGCACCGTCGCCACTTGAAGACCCTCATTGGCTTTTTTGTTGGCCGTCGATTGGCTATTTAGCTAAAGTAAATTAGTGCAGGAGAAGAAAAACGTAAGTGACAAAAGCAAACAAATGACTGAAGTCCAGAGGGCAAACAGAGAAGGCTCTTCTCATTTTTCAACTTCATCTTATCTGATCAATCCAATACACACAGGGCTGTCAAAACTGTCAAAAAATAAGTTTGAATGTTCCTTCTAAAGAGGTTCAAACTTTACAAATATCATATCTTTTTGCACATTATGTCCATAAGTGGGAAAACCAATACGAGTTACCTTCTTGTATACTGTAGGTAGATATATTTCAACATACACTTGTCTAAAAGATCTACATGCCTACATATTAAAAATAAATTAATAAAACAATGTACAATACTGTAAAAATTAATATAAAGACTGTAGACGTCACTTCCTCTCTCCCTCTTCACCTTGGGAGTCCTTCACACTTTTGATGTTTAAATACTGAGTTAAAGACTCTAGAGGAAATTTGGGGGGGGGTTCTATTCCTTGTTTTTTTTCATTGCGTTTGAGATTTCTGTGCTTGCGCTGTGTGTACCTTATGTGTCCCAAAGTGTCCTTTGGCGTTATATTTAGACGCGCTTGTTTGGGACTCTTGGCGTCACTTTTTTACATGCTTGGTAGGGACTCTTGGCATCACTTTTTGACGCTCTGGGTCAGGACGTACGTTTAACTGTCATGCAACACAAGATCGGGACAGTTAGGTTCTGGAAAAGATGGTGGTTGGGTTTAAAAATGTACGTTTCAGTGACACGCTGGACAACAACGGGACATGAACCCCGGTCTCCTGGGTGAAAGTGATGTTGGACCCATCCACCATCCCAACCAGCCTCCTCAGGATTTCTGGTCTTTGATACTACTCTCTACTGTTGTCGCTCTTAATACTATGTCATCTTACAGCGCCGTGGTCGAGCTGCTGCTCCCTATAAATATGCTAAAGGGAGATTCTTGCGTCTGTATCTGATGCTGAGAGACACTGACCAAGGGGCAGTATTTGATGAGTAGGGAGTGAGCACAGGTTGGCCCAGCATGTCTTCCCTTGTTCACCTGTTTTGATTCTAGCCTCATCAGCCTGCCTTTGTGTTACCAGTCATCGATGTCTTGTTACTCAATCAGTGTTTCCCTCCTTATTGCAGTTCCTTGCCCACTCCAGCTTGGCCTTGTCTTGTGATTAGCTCGCCTATTTTGACCTGTCTGTTCTTTGTCCGTTTGTTCGTCGTGATTCCTTTTGTTGCTGCGTGTCCTAGTTGTCCAGTTTGTATTCCTTGGAGAATAAATAGTTAGATTTTTATTTCCTGTATCCTGCATGTTGCTTTCCTGCCTGCTTTTGGGTCCAAACCTCCCCACCAGACCACCCTAGCAAGCAAGCAAGCTAGCTAGCTAGACAGCCGGCGTACACTGCCGGCGTACACTGAAAGCCAGTTCCATACTGATTTCTTTATGGACAATGTATTTGTAATTGTTTTGCTAGTTAGATCAGATTACCTCCAAATTCCTAGTATAACATCTATGGAGATAACGCAGTCTCATAAAATATTCACTAATAAATGTCTAGTTATGTAACTTGTAAAAACTGAAATTAGCAGATTAATATGGTCTTGAACGATCAGACCAAAGACTTTTACTTTCTAAAATACTTTGGTTTCTGAACAAATACCTGCAGAACTAATGACCACCAGCCTCAGCTGGTCTGGTGTTTAGTTCTCACAGAGCTGCTGGCATGGCTGACTTGGTTCTAGCATTAATACAAAACTACTGATAAGTGCTGCTGCATTCAGGCCAAGTCTATATTAGTCAAAACTTTATAGAGTCGTACATAGTAATGCTGAACACTACGGTACATTTTGTACAAGCACTTCTCCAATATCCTGAGCTTTTGCATATAATACATAGGAACAAAGGCATGTCCTCGAGCAGGACCCTGAACCCAAAATTGCTCTTGATGTGTCGATGTGAGTAAACCAGGTAAGTAGACAAAAAAAACAATGACAAATGCCATATTTATTGGTAATGGCACTGTAATTCTTTCTATGCACCATGCTGTATGAAAATGTGGTGAAACATTTATATCAGGATTTAATTGTTTTGTTTGAGTTTGAATTTGTTGAATTTTGAAATGTGCAGTTTGCAACAATGTTATATTCATATAATGACTATTATTGTTTGCATTGCTGTCATTCTTGCATTGTCCCAGGACCCAGAGAGGAACATCTGTCGTTGAGCCCAGCAGGCCATCAACATCCACAGCTTTGCCAAAATCATTCCCCTGTCACTGCAGAATAAAAGCAGCCAAGGCAGCATATGATGGCAATACAGAGCATGCAAATACATATGGAGTACTTCACTGTATTCAGACACCAATATATGTAATACACTTCTGCATTAATATAATCATGTGCCTTTTTCTCTCACTCTTTACTTGACAAGTGTATTTTCAGTATGAAGAGTCGATCCATTTCTTAAACGTGCTTTTTCACATTGAGTCATGCCTATGAAGGGACAGATGCAGCCGTTGGGCTGTAACAGCCTTACTTGGCAGCTCCAGCAGAACTGACAGGCACCTAAACAGGCACCCTGCAGTACTTCATGGAATCACACAGCCTCTGGCTTGCTTTCCTCCCCCTGTCCTTGTGCCCAGTCCTGGGCGCGGTCTGCTGTCCAGTTTGGTGCCAGTTATACAACCCCCGCTGCTAACAATTAAACGGTGTGGCTCTGGTCCATGCCAGGCCCTCTGCCCCTTATGCTCTGTTGTGTGCCAAATCATTTCCCTTAGCTAACAGCTAAATATTTTCTAGGGCATTTTCTTGCCAGGATCTGTTCTCATCAGTTTGTTGGTACACTAACACAAGTAACTGAACTGGACTCAATGTAGAAACCTTATGGATCTGGACAGCACTAAAACTGATTGTGGTATTGGCTTTCAGGTTAAAATTATTTCCCAAATAACAATAACTTTAAATGTTAGAGTTATAGTAATTAAACTCCAAATTATTTTGTTTGTAGTCATGAAAAAATGTTTTCGCAACATCTTGTATTTTGTTTTAAAAAATAAATAAAACTGGTTATCATAAAAAAAATGAATCTTTTTGGACAGCCCTCAAAATATATTTACTGCTGTCCACTTCCCTCCTCTATTTGTGGTGTCAAAGTTGGGAGGTTCTATAAAATTACTCGAAAGCTCCATGTCCACAACACAAGGGCACTCCAAGGATTTAGTATTGCACTTCCACACAGCTGGGGGACTCACAAGACAGAGATTTAAAAAGGAATGGTTAACATGGTAGCAGCAAAGGCTGAGATAGTACATATTCTTCATTCACACATACAGACTCAAACACTAAAGATGTGACAGGATGCCATGCATTGAATTGAACCCCAAGAAACATGCTGCTGCTGCTGCCCACCACCACCACTCTGGAATCAATAGTTGCCCTGTGGTGAAATGTGTTAAACGTAATTCAGATGTCCTCTGAGTCAAACAATCATGCTCATTTGGATTTCCGTGGGAAACAGAAGCACACTTGTTTCTACACTGCAATTTCCCTATTTTCTACAATACAACTACCAAGACAAGCTACCTTGGACTTGAATCTAACTATAAACCGAGGACCCTTCTGTGTCTGTCTTTCAGTCCAGGCGTTCATCCGTTCAAGGTTGAAGGAAAAAAAGCTGCCTTAACGCTGGCTCTTCGGTGTCTACCCTTCACAATAAAAGGCCAGCTTGAATTCGCTCAGACTATTTCGCTTAGAAGAAACTCACTAAAACACTGTTTTTTGCCGACACTGGATATCAAACAAAATACAGACAATAGATTGTATTAAGTTGCTGTGAGCTGTAAATTCACCACTTCTGAGCACACAGCAAAAGATAACGTCATCTCAGAGCTGACGGGTAAAGGGAGCTGTCTTCCGCTGCCTTACTCAGACCTTTTGGACTCACCCTGGGTCTGTTTGTGCAAGTGTGCTGCTGACTTATAACACTAATAACGTTAATTGTAGGAACTATTTTCTTTGTACCAAACTACATTTGCCAACCGCATCACTGCACAGAAGGAAGCATACTCATGTAGGAGAGGCTGGTGTTTGTGACAACCCAATATGTAAATATTAATGGTGTCCTCCTCGGATGAGCTGTAGCGTTAGCTAACTCAGCATGCAAATACTCTAGTGCACGGGTCTGCAACCTTAGGCACGAGTGCCATTGGCAAGCGGTAACTCAACAAATGGTACAACAGCAATAGGTGTACTAGACAGTTTTTTGGAAATGGTCCAATCCAAGTGCCAAATGATCACTTTCACAGCCATTGGCAGGAGCACTTTTCCTTATCCACATTTTGAAAGACCCACCCTACTCTTCCTCTGATTGGCTAGTACTTGTTGCCTTCTTCACAGAATGTGGCGCAAAAGGAAAAAAATTACAGCCTGAGTGGGCTTAATGCTTAATGCTGGTATGGCACACTGAACATGAACAAGAATATTTTAAAATGGCACGTCATGTTAAAAAGGTTGTCGACCCCTGAACTAGTATGTATGTAATTGTTTGGCTCAGACATCTCTACGGCCAATATCTCCAACACTGGGCAACTCACACCAAAACTATCTAGACTGATAAATAGCACTACGTGTAAGAGGAAAATATGTATTTTTTGATTTTGGGGTGAACTGTCCCATTAATGTTGACAAATGTTCATTCCATGTCTTTATATGGTTGTTATTGCTTACCAGGCCCGAAGCTAAAAACTTGTGTTCCCAAAGTCTTGCTTGTTTCTTTCCGTTGCTGACAATTCTCCGAATTGTTACCCCTCAACAGTAACACTCCCCCTTCTCTCCACAGGTGGTACAGATGGCGTGACGGGAACAAACACCGTGCAGGGCCTGATGGGACTGCAGATGGTACACTCGGGCCAGGCATCGGCCACGCCAAGCACATAGCATATGGCAGAGACACTCTGGTGAGTGTTGTCTGAATTACCACTGTACTGCTCCCAACTACCAGCTAACCGAAGCTGCACCTCAACCTCCCTGAGGGCCTGGGGAGCCAGATTGGTGGTGATGGCAGTGGAAAGGATGGTGCTGGTGGGTAAATTGCATGTGTGTGTGCATGTGTGTGATGGTCTGAGGCAATGATGCTGGTCAGTTTCTCTAATAGCACTGACAGATGGAGCAGATTTGGTCTAAAAGTGCTCCTAATCTCTCCCTCTCTGGGGTGAAATGGGACAAAGTGGATGAGACAACCTCCAGCCATTGGCTGGAAAGCTACTAGAAAGAAAGAGCTCAGAGCTTTTTGATTTGTTTTTCACACTCCGACATTTATCAAGTAGAATGAAGTCTGCTGACTCTGGTTTATCTTTGTTCTGTGTGAACAAATTGACTGCTTGAGAGAGTTTACAGGAAGTCAGAGAAGAAGAACAAGAAGTCCAGTAAAAGACAGCTGAATTGCACTGGCAGTCAGATGGAACATGACATGACAATGAGCTAGCACTTTGTTCTTTTGCTGCGTCATATCTGTTAGCTAAAGTTTGTGGATCATGCAGAATTCCTTTGTCAGCGCCAAGACTTCTGTGAGGATGTTTGTTCCAGACAATCAGGAACTATGTCAACACTCACACAAAGCTCTGTGGAAGCACAGCACTGTTGTAACTGAAAGAGGAGACCAACAAAAATAATACATACATCTAGTTATAAGAGATAATGTAGCTATGAAATATAAATAAATAGTTTAATGGAAATTAATGTACACTCACAGTAGTAGCTGTTACTGCAGCTCAACTTCATCATGCAGTGTGACATCATGAGGTCACAGTCCCATCAGCTGGCACTGGAACTGTAAAGCAGTGTTGACTCTTAGCTGCATTAATCAATATTTTTAATATTAACAATGTGAAATGTGCTGCTCGTAGTTCTGAATCCTCATTAAATAATCACTTAGACAGTTTTGCTGATACTATTCTAGGTGCTTGTGTGTTGACTCATGTATAGTCATTTCGAGAAAGTATTGTAAGATGAAATTTCTGATATATTTTGTCCACCTCACAACTTTACAAATACACACACAGTGTAAATAACAATTATAACACTACACAACTATAAGCACATATTATTATACCTATGTCACTAAATATATTTCTGTTTACTATGCAATTCTTAAGAAGTCAGACATGGTTTGTGTGGGTGGTGGTGCAGTAAGTGACAGGGTGTGCTCACTTGTTTTCACTTCCACTGTTTGTTGGACCTACTCTTAAGCCACCTACACATGATCCGCAGTAACGCTGCTCTGTGCTGGCCATTCCACTGTTTTCCTATGGGGAGGTGCCCCCCAACGAGGCGCAGCGCTACCCTTGGCGTCGCGCACCACTCAGAATTGCCTCGTTGCAGTGCGATCAAAGTTTTATTCTATTATTTCAACTTTGACCTAGTTACCGCTGACCTTTCAAGGCACAACCAATTCCAGAATGTCCCTGCACTGCGCTTGGCCTCTCTGCTCTTCGTCCTACCTCATGGTTTTGCCGCTTATCATATGTAGGCGTCTTTAGAAATATTGCAGTACAATAGAAAAACTAGGGCTCAAACGATTAATTTTTTTTAATCGTGATTAATCGCTGAATTTCTATAGTTAATCGCGATTAATCGCACATTTTATCACATGATTAAAATTCTATTATTTTGCATTTCAGAACTGTTTTTAAGTACATATTAACAATCAAAAGCAATTCTTACCAGTGTATCTTGATTGGGAATCAAATGAATGCAACGAAAGTTACTTTATGAACTTGATTTTAAGATTTGTAATTATTTATTTACTGTGTAAACAAAAGAAAAATGTGTGAATCTGTCATTATTGCACAATTCCTCTAAGTACCTAACTAAAAAACTAAAAATCCCTATCCTTACTAGAGTCAATATAGTGTTTAGTAACTCCTAAATAATGTTGATTACTCACTGACGTCCAGTGATCACCGGTTAATGAGACAGCGTTTGCAGCACCTTGCAGCAGTTCCAGTGTGGCTGCTTTCTCCGTGTCATACAGGCTGTGTGTGGGGCTGCTGTCCCCCTCGACGGCAATGAGACGGGTCAGAACATGCCAACCGTAGTACGTCTTTAAGACCTGAGTCCTCTACGATGCTGACAGGTCTGCAGCTAGTTGCCACCTGTTTCGCAAGAGCTGTAGTAATTTTTGGGGATTTGGTTTCATCCACAGGTCAGCAAGTAGCACTCTCCAAAATACTGCTTTGCCTGAGTGGGTAGCATGCTAGCGGGTAGCATCACGTTAACTGAACTATATGCTTAGCTCTGTAGGTGGTAGCTCAAGCTTGACGTGCTTCGGTGATTAATTCGGCTTTACACAATGTGCATATGGCTTTCGACTTGTCTACAAGCCGTCCGGGAGTTTTGGAAAATAAAAAGCTCCATTCAGAGTTATTGCTGCTCTCTTTCTCCATCATGCCTGCAGCCTGCAGCGGCAGGATGTGTTACGAGGAAGTATGGCAGCTTGATGATAAGTAACGGTGCTGCAAATGGTTAAATCAGTAGCCTGTTAGGTACGACGCAAAGCCGAGTGAAGTGTAAAATAAATTAATAAATGCCGGCATGCGATTAATGCGATCAAAAAAAATGAACGCGTTATGCCCTTAATCGCATTGCAATTAACGTGTTAATGCTGACAGCCCTAAGAAAAACTGATCAAAGTAATGGCCCGAGGCCCAGAAGGAAGATGCGATAAATAGTTGTTTAAGTTGTGGTTGTGGTGAGGCCAGAGATAGGAATCCTTTGTAGATGGTTTCTCCTCGTCAGCTGTGTGTGAGAGCAAACAGCCCACTGGAGAGGACACAGCTTGTGTCCATGCTTCTGGCGTCTCCTGCTCCGCCTGCTATATCAGCAGTGATCACCTACAGAGTCTGTGCTAAGTAGTGGCAGGAAGCATAACCCATGAACAAACCTGCGACCACGTGTTCACACTGAGGTGGTCCTCATTAGCACCTCATGCCTGATTTGGGCCAGTTGACTCTGTGGGCCAGATGTACGTACATTTGCGAACGTAGCATTATCAGCGTCATGGCCAACCCGCAGAAAGTGCACGCGGTGATACTTAAGCTTACGTAGTATTTACCAAACCTACAGTTCATCAGGCAACAAGTGCCTTTCTCCGCCCACTATACCGTATATTGCACACATTTAAACGCACAATTGAATGGGCCTCCTTCTCTCTTTCTATCATGGATCAGCCACCAAGTCAGTCAAAACAGTGAAAACAAAGATTTAGCGATAACGAAGTTGATCTGCTTGTTTATGAGGTAACAGCTTGTTGCGTGTTATTTCGGCATTAGTGGTGGCGAAATGTATGTAATGACTAGTGTGCTGTAGCAAAGCGTTATGTACTGCTGCTATGATACGGCTGAGTGCAGACTGCCATATATATGTTTGAAATGATTCTGATGCCAATATTTGTAATGTAGCGAGGAGTTTAACAAATGCTGGAATGGAATGTGAACGCTGAGTTGGAGATTCAATGTCATCTTTGATTTCTTCCAGTAACTGCAATATTGCATGGCTGCTTAATCTGTGACGCTGTAACTGAAAAAGTGTGATCCTTGTGGCAAAGTGTCTTCGTCTTGCTCGGATTACTGCTGCCATTTCACCAGGAGGCACATGCGAGGAAACCTGCTTGCGGCTGGTTTACACCTGCTTTTAAGAGGCAGAGAATTTTCACCGCAAAATAGAGGCGCGCTTTCACGGGCGTTTTTTTGTACACACCACGGAATACATAATTAGGCGCACTTTACGCTTGCTTCCCCTCCCATCTCTTTATGGGAAACTCCCACTTTCCCCTTGACCCTCCCATAAAAAGTGCAATTTGCCATTTTCAGTCTCCGCGACAGGCAGTCTGCGCTTTTACCTCAGTGTGGCCTGTTTGTACATACCTCGCCATGCTTTTACTCGCACCTTGCGAAACAAATATGCCTGAAGTGGGCGCAAAAGTGTTAGTACATCTTGCCCTGTATGTCAAGCACATCAGTGTGGTAATTCCAGACATTAGACAGGATGAATACCATCTGGGAAGATGGACAGGCTGAGTGGTACAAATCTAAAAACCTCCCAGCCAGGAGCAGAAAATATTCGGGTATTTTTCTGTTTACTGAAACCTTTCCTGGATTTCACTTGTCTCTGTCTGTTCGACGGATGTGGCAGCAACTGAAACAAAGCACATGCGGTTGCCATGGGTTATTGACGTGCAGCAGTGAAAGAGGCACTTTATGAGTCTTGTATAAAAAAGGCAAAGCCATCGACTGTTCAGTCGATGACAAGAACAAAGTGACCTCAAAGCTCAGAAAAAAAAAACTCACATCATAGATACTTTTCTGGGACTTTGTGTCTGTCAGGGTTTTCATCAGTCCCAGTTACTTGTTCTGTCATTACAGGACATGATATCAAATTCATGATTGATAACGCAGCATTTACCGTTCCAGATGGGAAATCATACTGTGCAGTGGTAAACAATTCACACAGTCAAAACCACTAACACAAACTCCATTTCCCTTGAGACTCTTTCTATAAGGAGAAGCAGAGGCAGTCTCCAGGCTGGCCAGCCCCAACAACAAAAATATCACCGTCCTCCTGCTTTTGATACAACAGTGTCAATAATTCATAGACACGCTCCATTCTTTTCCTCAACATAACTCTTCTCCCCAGTTCACAATAGGAGCAGGGCTACCGCAGCTCCGATACATTCTTAATGCTATTTATGAGTTTTCTGTGACAGCGGCAGACTGGGGTTGGCCACCAGGTCCTGGAGAAACTCACTGCTCTTCTTTTTAGTCCCTCAGCTTGCCTCTCTTTTCTTGTTCTTCGAGCAGGGAGACCGAGGACATTAAATATTAATAAAAGCCCTATTTGCACGGGATTAGTATCACCTGAGGACCCCAAATCTGAGTTCCGTGTAGCGCATTCGCACGGGATAAGTAAAGCCTGCTTTTACTCAAATTTACTATCTGTACCCCGAGAGTTGGGTACCTGAACCCAGGCGGAGGACGGCCAGGGCCGCCGCATCGCACTGGGGTCGAGGTTCCGTATCTTTGTGGTCCAGGCATGGTAGAGGTTACCAGAGGCGCATACCCTATCATCCCCGCTGCTGCGGCACCCACACAGCATTGCTGTCAACCGCAGGGAGGGCTAGGACTCGGGGACAGAGGTCTCTGGTTTGACAGTTGTCCAGACTAGGTTGGCCATGAAAGGCAGCATCCGCAGCCCCCTGCCATCCCATATCCATCTTTGCAAGAGGGATAAAAAGGGGCACAGAAAACAAAAAACATGAAAACATTATATATGACCCAAATCAAAGACATGTCGATTTGCATGGTACTAATATTATCACAGGACCTCAGTGTTAGGCGAAATATGGTAGGTCATTTGTGAGGGAATTTTTACTTTACAAATTACAGACATGGCAGATTCGCTCGGGATTACCTCCGTAAGTATTACAAATTAATTGAGGTCACCGGGTAATACTAATCCTACACCAACAGGGCTGAAGAAGCTATTACATCAGTACTTTATGTAAGCATTATATTGTTATTTTTGTAGCAGAGCCACCCAGCTGACAAACACCACTGGCAGGAACGCTCAGGTGGACGGCCTGGGGACTGGACAGGGGCAGAGCAGGAACCCTTAGGTAGACATCCTGGGGACTGGACAGGGGCGGAGCAGGAACCCTTAGGTAGACATCCTGGGGACTGGACAGGGGCGGAGCAGGAACCCTCAGGTGGACGGCCTGGGGACTGGACAGGCCCTCTCTGAAAGGAAACCAGATGACAGGGCTGATAGGCAAAGCATGTCTGGAGGGTGATGAGGGTGGTGGAATCCCTTTCCAAGGTTATAATCGTTAACGAAAATGAACGAAATAATGAAAACTAGGTGGGAAAAAACATTGTCGTTAACTGAAATAAAAATAAAAACGAGGCATTACGAAAAAATTATAACTAAAACTGTAATGTTTGTTTTCAAAACTAAATAAAATAACATTTTTGAGTAAATGTCCTTAGTTTTCATCTTTGTTAATGTCTTTCATAGAGCAAATAACATTATATCTTTCCGACCATGACATTTCCCGTAAATATGTATAGTTTCTGACTGGGAACTCAGAAAGTCTGACATTCCATGTCAAATTGAACACAACATAGCCCATGCCCCTCGCCTGGCATCATGGTGGTACTGAAAGTCAGAAGAAAGTGACAGAGACCTATTTGATGATGACTGTGTCAGATAAAAGCAAGTGCCTTGCAGTGGAAGGTGATAAAATATGTGGACAATTTATTAAAGGGAAAAATCCCAAGAATTTGAAAGTACATGAGAAGCGCGCACAAGAAGGCTAACATAGCTTACCTTAACAAGGTAAAGGAGAACGCAAAGCCCCCTTTCCACGAAACAGAAGCTAACCCCAGTACAGGGCATGGATGTATGGAACACCATAAGCGGGAGGAAGCGTGGGTTAATATGTGGATTGATACTGGGATGTCTACACAACTGTGTGAGTCGATTGACTTCAAAAAGTTCACCACTTTACTCGAACCAAAGTTCAAAACACCTGTTCATGTATGTCTTCTTTAGTCTGTTGGCTATTTGTTTTTTTTCCCTGGAACACATTTTGCACTTACTGCGGCGTCTTGTGTAGACTGTTTACATATTTATGATCATATGTAGGCTACATTTTATGTACTGGTGTTATTGTTGAATACATTGTGAATACATGTTTCTAAAATTGTATGATGTTTATGTTGAGTTATTATTACACAATACTTTTTCTGACCTTTTTGAATCCCCTGACAAATAACCCATATTACAAAAAAGACTAAAACTAATAAAAACTAAACTAAAACTAAGCATTTTCAAAAAATTAAAACTAAACTAAACTAGCAAACCCGCTTTAAAAACTAATTAAAACTAAACTGAATTTGAAAACAAAAAGACAAAACTAAATAAAAATAAAAACTAATGAAAAATGCTAAACTATAATAACCTTGGGCCTTTCGAGTGGGCACACAGGTGCAGCACATTTGGTGGATGCCCGGACGCGACCCCGTGTAGACGGGACCTCTCTTGAGGACTTGAGTTCGGATAAAGCAGCTGGTAACCGTCGGATCTGGGGACCACTGCAGCTCAGCAGGAACATGTGTCGGCCGGGCAGGAGACATTGGGTCATAATTAGTCTTGCATTGCCAGACTGGCAAGTCCACACAGCATTCCAGGATGGGACAAAAACGTGCTCTGGTTTATTGGCATTTCTTTAAAATGCCAAAATGTCTTCCAGTGCAACAACGCCTCTGCTAAATAGCCTCGGGAAAGAACTTGTTTTGGTGGAACATGTGTACTTTCAAAGGTTGTTTTAGTCGTGCAAAAGAAAACTCAGATTCTATAGATAGTCTAGCTAGCTGTCTTGATAAACCCTGCAGAGCTCTGAGGAGCAGAGAACCGTAGTCCTCATAAGTCGCCCAGAGTTTAGAATGCCAACACAAAGTGCGCCCAAGGCAACAGACATCCGGCCTAAATGAGGGACATCAGGTGAAATTTCTGGCAGCACCGGAGCAATCCCGGAAGTGGAACGTCGTGTATATAGACTAGGCCATAATAGATTCAATTTCAATTCAATTCAATTCAATTCAATTTTATTTATAGTGTCAAATCATAACAAGAATTATCTCAGGACACTGTACAGATAGAGTAGGTCTAGACCACACTCTGTAATTTCCAAGGACCCAACAATTCCAGTGATTCCCCCAAGAGCATGCATGAATGTGTAAGTGCGACAGTGGCAAGGAAAAACTCCCTTTTAGGAAGAAACCTCGGACAGACCCAGGCTCTTGGTAGGCGGTGTCTGACGATGCCGGTTGGGGGTTTGATGAACAATGGCAATAAAAAGTCACAATTAAGATAATGACTAGAGTAATTGTAATAGTTCATGGTGTCGTAGAGCACATCATGGCGTAACAGGGCGTTGGCCGGACATAGCGAGTCGATGGCGGGCATTGCAGGGTGTAATGGGGCACAGCAGGTCGTAGGGCAGGACCACGGCGACAGCTGCCACCATGATGTAGGTGCCTTCATGATCCAAGATGATGGTGCTGGGGGGACAAAGAACATACGGACTCCGGGGAAGCTCCCCGGAGCTAGGTTAATAACAAGCATTTCTGGAACATGAATACACACAGATGGAAAGAGAGAGGAGAGTGGAGCTATAGCTATAGAGCTCAAGAACTATAACCGCATAGGGAGGCTGTGTTGTGGCTACACACCTTCCCCCGCCGGTCTAGGCTAGCGCTGCGACACCTTACTGCCTAAGTATGCGTAAGCTTTCTATGGGGAGAAGCAGTGACAGGATGGGTGTGCGCCATGACTGAGGCTACACACCCCCCCCCCGGTCTAGGCGCACGCTGCAACTCCTCATACCCTAAATACAGTAAGCTTTCTATGAAGAGAAGCAGAGATATGAAGTAGGTGCGTCATGACTATGGCTATACACCTTCCTCCGCCGGTCCAGGCGAATGCTGCAACTCCTAACTTCCTAACTATAAGCTTTATCGAAGAGGACAGTTTTAAGTTTACTCTTAAAAATGGTGACGGTGTCTGCCTCCCGAACCCAGACTGGGAGCTGGTTCCACAGGAGAGGAGCCTGGTAGCTGAAGGCTCTGGCTCCCATTCTACTTTTAGAGACTCTGGGAACCACAAGTAACTCTGCATTCTGGGAGCGCAGTGCTCTAGTCGGACAATAAGGTACTAAGAGCTCTTCAAGATATGATGGTGCTTGACCATTTAGAGCTTTGTAGGTCAGGAGAAGGATTTTAAATTCAATCCTGGATTTTACAGGAAGCCAATGCAAAGAAGCTAATACAGGAGAAATATGATCTCTTTTCTTAGTTCTTGTCAGAACACGCGCTGCAGCATTCTGGATCAGCTGGAGAGTCTTGAGGGATTTATTTGAGCATCCTGATAGTAGCGAATTACAGTAGTCCAGCCTAGAAGTAACAAATGCGTGGACAAGTTTTTCAGCATCGTTTTGAGACAGGATGTTCCTAATTTTGGCAATATTACGAAGGTGGAAAAAAGCTGTTCTTGAGGTTTGTTTTAAGTGGGCGTTAAAGGATAAATCCTGATCAAAAATAACTCCTAGATTTCTGACAGTAGTGCTGGAAGCCATGACAATGCCGTCCAGAGTAGTTATATCTTCGGATAATGAAGTTCGGGTGTGTTTAGCGCCCAGCACAATAACCTCAGTTTTGTTCGAGTTCAACTTCAGGAAATTTTTGGTCATCCATGATTTTATATCTTTAATGCACACTTGCAGTTTAGCTAACTGACTGATTTCGTCTGGCTTGATTGATAAGTATAATTGGGTGTCATCTGCATAACAGTGAAAGTTAATTGAGTGTTTCCTAATAATATTGCCTAGAGGAAGCATATACAAGGAGAATAGAATTGGTCCAAGCACTGAGCCTTGAGGAACCCCATGGCTAACTTTGGCATACCTGGAGGATTTATCGTTGATATTAACAAATTGAGATCGATCAGAGAAATAGGACTTAAACCAGCTTAGTGCGATTCCTTTAATGCCAACTAAGCGTTCCAGTCTCTGTAAAAGGATTGTATGATCAATAGTGTCAAATGCAGCACTAAGATCTAATAACACAAGTATGGAGACAAGTCCTTTGTCAGCAGCAGTTAGAAAGTCGTTAGTAATTTTCACCAGTGCCGTCTCTGTGGTATGATGCTTTCTAAATCCTGACTGAAAGTCCTCAAATAGACTATTCCTATGTAAAAAGTCACATAACTGATTAGCGACTACCTTCTCAAGGATCTTGGAGAGAAAAGGAAGGTTTGATATAGGTCTATAGTTGGCTAAGACCTCAGGATCGAGGGTAGGTTTTTTCAGAAGAGGTTTTATCACAGCTACTTTAAATGACTGCGGTACATAACGTGTTAATAAAGACATATTGATAATATCTAGTAATGAAGTGTTCACCACGGGTAACGCTTCTTTAAGTAGCCTCGTTGGGATGGGGTCTAAGAGACAGGTAGAAGGCTTTGCTGAAAATACCTTTAGCATTAATTGTTGAAGGTCTATAGGAGAAAAGGATTCAAAGTATATGTCAGGTCTTGTCGTTCTTTCTAGCACTCCTGTATCACAAGGTGAACCGTTAGAAGTTGAGGGCAAAAGGTGATGAATTCCATCCCTAATTGTTATGATTTTATCATTAAAGAAACTCATGAAGTCGTCACTACTAAGAGCTAGGGGAATAGATGGCTCAGTAGAGCTGTGACTACCTGTCAGCCTGGCTACAGTGCTGAAAAGAAACCTTGGGTTGTTCTTGTTTTCTTCTATTAATGACGAGTAATAGTCTGATCTGGCATTTCTGAGGGCCCTCCTGTAGGTTTTTAAACTATCTTGCCAATCTAAACGAGATTCTTCCAGTTTGGAGGAACGCCATTTACTTTCAAGTTTCCGTGAGATTTGTTTTAATTTGCGAGTTTGGGCGTTATACCAAGGTGCTAGTTTCCTTTGCTTCATCATCTTCTTTTTGAGAGGAGCAACAGAGTCTAAAGTCGTCCGTAGGCAGGTCGTAGTACTGTCTACAAAATTATCAATTTGGGAAGGACTCAAATTATCATAAAGGTCCTCTGTTATATTAAAGCACGACATTGAGTTAATTGCTGTTGGAATATCTTCCTTAAATTTAGTTATAGCACTGTCAGATAGGCATCTAGCGTAGAAGGTTTTATTAAATTTCATATAGTCTGGTGGTAAGAATTCGAAAGTTATTAAAAAATGGTCTGATAATAAAGAATTCTGTGGAAATACTATTAAATCTTCAATTTTGATGCCATATGCCAGCACAAGGTCGAGGGTGTGGTTAAAACAGTGCGTGGCCTTATGCACACTCTGACTGAAACCAATTGAATCTATTAGTGAGTTGAAGGCAGTACTTAGGCTATTACTGTCAACGTCCACATGGATATTAAAATCACCTACAATAATTATTTTATCTGATTTTAGCACAATACATGACAAAAACTCTGAGAATTCAGATAAAAATTCAGAATATGGGCCTGGCGCTCGGTAAACAACAACAAATATGATTGGCTGTAATGATTTCCACGTTGGATGTTGAAGATTAAGAACAAGACTTTCAAACGAGTTATAATTTAGTTTAGGTTTAGGATTAATTAACAGATTTGAGTCAAATATGGCTGCAACTCCTCCTCCACGGCCTGAGCCTCTAGGAATTTGAGTATTAATATGACTGGGAGGAGTGGCTTCATTTAGACTAACATGTTCTTCATGGCCCAGCCAGGTTTCAGTAAGACAGAATAAATCAATTTTATTATCTGATATCAAATCGTTTACCAGTAATGCTTTAGAAGACAGAGATCTGATATTTAATAGTCTACATTTGATTCTCCTATTCTGTTCTATCGTTGCAGTGGTTGTTTTGATTCCAATTAGATTGTTAAGTATTGCACCTCGTTGGTGCACAGAGGAGCGTGTAGCGCTGTACCTTTGATTAATGTTATTACTGACTCTTACTGGAATGATATAGCTGGTCTGTGGGTTAGCAGAGTTATTTGTAAAGGACTGAGAGCTTATGGGAGAGTGTGATTGGGAGGTGCGCCTGTGCGTGTCTTTACTGGGTGTAAACAGTCAATCTAAGGTCTGAGTCTGCACCCAGGTCTGGGTCTGCACGGCGTGACGCAAGTTGTCACATAGCACCTGGCTGCCGCGTCTATTGGGATGAATCCCATCCCTGCTGAACATGGAGTCACTTTTCCAAAACAGATTAAAATTGTCAATAAAACCTATCTTGTGCATGCTACATGCATGCTGGAGCCAGGTGTTGAGGATGAGTAGTCTGCTAAAAAGGCCTGCTCCGCGGCCTCGAGATGGAAGTGGGCCCGAAATAAAAACTGACTTCCCAGTGCTTATTAAAGCTTCAATGAGGGTGCCAAAGTCTTTCTTTGTGCGCTCACTCTGTTGATAGGACATGTCGTTATGTCCGCAATGGACCACGATGCGTTTAATAGAGGTCGGGAGTGACGGTATCAGGTCCACAGCTTTGGCCAGGATGTCTGCAACTTTGGCGCCAGGAAAGCAGTGTGTGACCGCATTAAAAAACCGTATATCCCGGGTGGTGGAGTCGCCGATAATTATTGTGGTTGGGGGGAAGAGCGGACGAGGAGTGGGGGGGCGTGAATGGCCGGTGGTAGGAACAAAACAGCCAGTATTGGATTCAGATGGACAAGGAAAAGAAGCGGAATATTGCTTACCTTCTTCATTCGGTGTGGGAGATTGTTTTTGAGGAACGTTGTCATTTGGCTGGTTCAGGCAAGGGAGGCCACCGGACCGTCTGACCACCGCATCCCTCAGAAATTGTCGTCGCGAGGCAGCGGTACTCCTCGTTGACGCCTGCAGGTCCGTCGGCTTTGAAGCGGGACGAGCCCGGGTAACCACGTCGGCCGTTACCGGGGGAACATTCGGCTTCGACAGGGCATCGAAGCGAGTGGAGAGGCTGAGGGCAGGAGGCGATGGAGCCCTACCCAAGGCTCTCTTTCGGCCACAGACCACTTCAGTCCAGGATGCCCTGGTGGTCGGTGTCGAACTAGAAGATGGGTGTGGACAGGCGGATGTGTCCCAAATTACAGTATCCTGGAGTGCCGCCGAGAGAGTTGTGATGCGAAGCGACTGGTTTTGAGCAACGTCCAGGTAGGAGGTCAACAGGGCATCTTTGGTTTTCAAGTCCTCGGAGAGCCGGCGAACTTCTTCCCTGAGGTCATCGATTTCTTTGTTTGCATTTTCAAGCAACGAAGGTGTGGAGGTAGCCATGGGGCTGGTGTTAGCCTGAAGCTAATGTTTAGCTAGCTATTACTCGTAGAACAAGTGCGGTCCTCCACGCACAGGTGCGTAGATGCTGGCTCTTTCGAGTGTAGACCGTCCAAATGTTAGGTTTTTACCAAAGCCGGTCGGTAGAAAGGCAAACACATCCTTCTTTTGTAGGAATTGTTCCGTTTTCAGAGAAAACTTGCTTTTGAAATCTTTTAAAACGGCAGCGACAGGAGCATCAACGGGTTGCTGCGCTTCGGTGGCCGGCTTGTTGAATGTAGATAGATAACGTCTGCATCCCGGACTTGGTTTTGGCTGTTGCTGAGATCCTCCAATAAACCAGCAGCAGATGTTAGAGAGTTGGTCCAAGCCTCAACATGTTAATGCCACACGCACGTACGCACACACACACACCACCAGCAGCTCTCCATACATGTATTTAACAGTTTTTTTTACCAAAGCCAAACAGACACAAATGTCGAGCTGTGTGTTTTAAAGCAGGTTGTATGAGGTCTAAAAGACTTAAGACATTTCAGCAGAGAGAACGGGCTTGCTTTGAAAGCTACATTTTTAATGTTCTGCCTCACAATATTTTCCTTTCCTTTAGCTTAGTCACCTTAAAGCCAGTGAGTCAGACTGACCGGGGTTTGGATCAGTCCAGCTGGAGATGCTCCATTCATAGAGTTTGCAAAATATAGATGTTGTGGAGCCAGCTTAGGCAAAGAAACCATGGCTCTGTCAGTGTCGTTTCGTGGTATACTCCTTAGGTCCCAGTCAAGTCTCAAATCTTGGATCAAGCTTTTCTGAGGGGCGTACCACTAAGCAAGTTCAACAGAGCCAGGGTTTCTTTGCCTTAGCTGACTCGACAAAGCCTGAAGCCCTATTCAGAGATAACGGCTACCATGAGTTGATGAGTGAAAGGAGCTTTTTAGTCAAATTCAAGTCGAAACTCGAAACACGGTTAGCCCTGCAGCACAAGTTGCCATGGTGATCCAGCCAGGTTGAAAGAGAGCCACCTGATGAGACGAAAAGAAATCTCGCTTTAGACTCAACAAAACCTCGCTAATCTCACTTGTTTTTACTGTAAACTTACCGTAAAATTACTCTGCATGTATTTCTCTTTTTTTACATTTCTTATGAAACTTTTGCACACAAACACATAAACTGTATATTTTTTTTTTTTTTTTGTCTACAGTTAGTATATCCTTTGGGTGTGGTTTTTATATAAGCCATTACAGGTTTCTACCACACAGTCACATGTATTTTGTATTTCTTCAATGTAATTTGTATTTTATGTCTGTGGAACAAATACACATAAAACATACAACGTTGGGGTACACCCGTCAGGTCTATTAGTTAGTTTTGAAACGTACAATGGAAAAAAGACAGTTATCGTCCAGTAGCAAGTAATAAATCAGAGCATCTATATGTGTCAAATAATTCAAGGAGAACGCTCAAAATAAAAAAAAGAGCAGCTGTATAAAAAGCCCCATGATGAGGTTTTGTCTGTTTGGAACATTGTAATGTTTCTGTACATCTACACAACTCTACACAACACATTTCTGCTCAGTCACATTAAAACCCGGATCAGTGCTGAACTTAAATGTCACTACCAAAGCAGCATGGTGCATTAGAATCAGACTTGAAACTACTGAGCCCTAAAAGGCAAATGGCAATTAACACGGACATATTAAGCTGCATTCTGCTTAACTAACAAGGTCCAGCTTTAGTTTTAACAGTTAGATTGCACTCTGAGAATTACCAGTGTCCTGGCTGTTTCAGATGTATGAACCGTTAACCATGCATGACAGGTATGTTAGAGTGATTATAATAATAACGATCTTTACAACAGTTAAGGTCAGTCATCATTAAGCTGCAGGAGCATTTCTCCAAAATATCTGATATTTTACCACAAATTTCTCACACAGTTGACAACTGGCCCTCCGGCGTCTTATTTAAAACAGAACAGGTGGTATAAAAATAGGTTATATCTAATATTAAATACAATAGACAACTGAAAACATATTAATAGTCTATTAAAAATATTTAGCAAAAATGAAAAAAGAGCTATTTTAATAACTAGAAGCAAGAACTAGCAAATTCATTTTTTTGGTACTAGGGAGGAAAATAGGCAATATGCTGAATATGAAGATGGGAAACTATTGAGCTACTCATTTATGTGTATAGACTAATTAATCTGATAATGAAAGGCTAATTTCTCTAATCTGAATTTAGAGTTTTTCTCTGTTTCATTCAGGTCCCTGCAGCTGCAACTGAAAGTGAGCATTAGGTTATGAAGACTCGTGTTATTAATTATTTATGACAGGTTGGCAGAGCTCCAGAAAGCAAAATGACACACACTATTGCATTTTCCAATATTAATGGGTCAACAATTCAAGTCTCTTCAGCTTTTTGCTTTAAATCACGTTGAGTCGTTAGACATGAAGGTAAATCAAGTCGTGTAACTCGATGGAGTCCAAGACACTAGTCTACAGTTCTGCTTCTTCGATGGTTTGGGACTGTGAATGAAATTGTAAAGTTTTAAAAAGTCTTCCTCTGTGAAGTACAATGTGGCCTCTACAGAGTGTAAATACTGAATTATGCTTCACAGAGGTCAGTGTATTTATGTCAGTGTGTGTTGTGTCACTTTTAGTCTTGCAGCTATTCAGGAGCACAACAGCTTTAAACAAGCTATACCCAAAGCAGTTTACAGCAATTTCAACAGGAAATGTAGAATGTAGCAAAATGAAAATGTGGCCAAAGACATGATGGGCTTGTTTAAACTTTATAGCTGCAGGAGCTCCACAGACACAAGCAGAGCCTCTCACACCAGCACAATCGATTGAGTCTTGGACTGAAAATGGCTCCTCCATTTGCATTTTGATGTGTCTGCCTGAAGGAGGCCCTCAAAACTCTTATTACTGTTCATCTCCTGCATACAGCTGCAACACACAAACATACTCAGCACTTCATAAGCCATTAAGGTACATATACTGTATACACTCACAAATACACCAGGAGAAACATACAAATGGCTTTGGCAGAACTTACACAACATGCAAATCACATAAGTGTTCATCAGTTCAACAATGCATTACAGCATGGTGACACACACACACACACACACACACACACACACACACACACACACACACACACACACACATTCAGTAAATGTTGTCATTCATTAAAAAAATGGTTCCAGCCTGACAGTAAGCACAGCAACCATATATAAAGAATAGTGTCTCATAAAGCCTTTAGTGTGTTCGCTTCATATTAGTAGTTGTGTGTGTGTGCGACATAGACCTAGTCTCCGTGACGTCATCCATAGGTTTCTAAAAAGCCAAAATGAAGCACAACGTGGCCAGATCCCGGTGACTCCAGCCATCGCCCTCTCGGCAGTGCATGATGCCGCCGACTCCCGGCTTTGATGGAGCTGAGGTGGCTGAAGGAAGCCTACAGTCTATACTTGCCTCCTGTGACGGCAGCCACCTGTCACTCAAAGGGGCATACCCCTTTATGATGCGTGCGGGTGAGTTATAACCCCCCCCCAATTGTCATGAAACGACCGTATAGGTCAAATGTGCAATCAGCACCACAATTACGTTTCTTGTTAGGTCAAGACCCCTCGTGGCTATAGTAATTTTGCACGAGCAAACAAGGAAGTGAGGTGACAAAGTATAAGAGCACCAAATTCTGCATTAGGAGGTACCAAACAGATCTTTCACTCAGGAGACCAGGGTACGAGTCCTGTGTGAAACTAAATGTCAACTGTGATTTTGAAATTAACCGCGTTTTACAGACCTTAGTCTGAGACATCACGTTACGTCCTCATTTAAGTAGTTTTACGTGACTTATTTTAAGACAATCCCTGATGTTTTACTAACCCTAACTAAGGGAGTTTGTTGCGTAAACTTAAATAGTTCCATTTCATAATGCTAACTACGTATTAAAACTGCACCTGTTACGTTAAATAGACGGTCCTCTATCTATCTATCTATCTATCTATCTATCTATCTATCTATCTATCTATCTATCTATCTATCACAGCCACGAGAGGTCGCCACCTGACAAGAAAGCTAATTATACATGTTGTTTACATGTGTACACCCATTAACATGGGGGTCTGTGGGGATTGACTAGCTATGAAGCTAGCGGGTTGTAGAACGACACTGTTACCTGAGTTTGTCCTGAAGGCAGCGCTTCTCCCCAGGCTGGGGTGCTTTGTTGTTTTTGGAAGGATGCTCAGCCTTAAAGAGCTCATATTATGCTCATTTTCAGGTTCATAATTGTATTTAGAGGTTATATCAGAATAGGTTACATGGTTTAATTTTCAGAAAACACCATATTTTTGTTGTACTGCACATTGCTGCAGCTCCTCTTTTCACCCTGTGTGTTGCGCTCTCTGTTTTAGCTACAGAGTGAGGCATCACACTTCTGTTCCATCTTTGTTGGGAGTTGCACATGCACAGTAGCTAGGTAAGGACTACTAGCCAGTCAGAAGCAGAGTATGAGGGCATGCCATGCTACCAGCTAGGCGAGCATTATAACGTGTTACAAAGTGATGCACATTTGTCCCGGAAGTAAAGGCTGCACTACAATAGAGCTGTTTGGAGCAGTTTGTGAACAGTATTTTCTGTTGGAGATGGTAAGTGCCTTCGGGTGGACTTTGGGCTTTTTCACTTTGTAAACCATGCACAAAAAAGATATATAACACAATAAAGGAAAGGGAAAAAGCCAAAAAGTATAATATGAGCACTTTAAAAGATAAAGTCAGAGAACAACAGTCTCTGGTGCACAGTAATGTCATATAGATCACATGGAAGACTGTAACATAAGATAGCCTGCAGCTGTACTCTCCAAGATGCTCATTGCTATGTATCTGTGGCTGGTTTTATATCTCTGCCACCTCTGCTAAAAAACGTATTGGGCAAAACTAATTTGTAGAAATAAATGTAATTTCTGCCCATTCTCTGAACTTTTGTTTTCTCCTCACTTACTACATGAAATATGAAAAACAGCCATGCCTTAGCTGTATGTGTGTTTGGCTGAATAAATTGTTGGGCTGTAAAATGCTTTCAACTTTGAACTTGTTTGAAAGTGTAGAAAAGGTTTTTGCCTGAAAGGAATGCTTCATATAGTCTTTCTTTGGTTTCTTTGTTCTGCCTTTGAGCGTATGCCTTCACAGTCTGTACATTGTATTCTATGTGTGTTAGAGCCAAATTACACTCAGTCTGTTATACAAGATATGATTGCAGCTGCTGTCAGAAAGCACTTGCATGTCCTCGTATTGTGATGCTGAAGAAAGAAGCAGAGCTGTCATCTTCTCTGGATCAAGAAGTCACAAAGTCAGAAGCTGTGTGTTTGGAGACATTGTTAGAAGTTGAAAACCATTTTGGACAATATGGAAAACAGCATTGGGTTTATTATCATTTACAGGCATGCAAACAAACATAACAGGCATTGTGCAATGTGAAATGTTTACTGTGTATGTCAGGGAGGGGGAGAGCCTTCTTCTATGTGACAAATGAGAGAGTAGAGGAAGGAACAGTACTCTTTTCTCCTCTAATGTGCTCTGCTCACACCACAGCACTGAGACAGCTCTTGTTAAAGTCTTTAATGACATCCACTTAAACACAGATAGTGGCAAAACTTCAGTCTTAGTATTACTTGATCTCAGTGCTGCATTTGACACGGTCGACCATGACATATTACTAGACCAATTGGAAAACTGGGTTGGCCTTTCTGGCTCAGTACTAAACTGGTTGGAATCCTACTTAAATAATAGGGATTACTTTGTATCTATAGGTTATTATGCATCTGAACATACAAATATGACGTGCAAAGTTCCCCAAGGCTCCGTTCTGGGGCCTCTTCTGTTTAACATCTACATGCTTCCACTGGCTCAGATTATGGAAAACAACAAAATAAGTTACCATAGTTATGTGGACGACACACAAATTTACATAACCTTATTGCCAGGGGACTATAGTCCAATACAAAAACTGACTAAGTCCATTGAACAAATTAACTTTCTTAAATTAAATGAAGAAAAAACTGAGATGGTTGTTTTTGGAGAAAAAGAGGAACAATTAAAAGTCAGAGCTCAGCTTCAAACGACAATGTTAAAAACAACAGACAAAGCCAGAAATCTTGGTGTAGTCATGGACTCAGACCTGAATTTCTGCAGCCACATTAAGACAATTACAAAGCCCTAAAAAATCAATCAGACAGCTGCAGCTGATTCAGAATACTGCTGCTCGAGTCCTCATTAAGACCAAGAAAGTGGATCACATCACTCCAGTTCTGAAGTCTTCAGAACTGGACTTCACACTGGCTTCCAGTGCCTCAAATAATTGGTTTCAAAATACTTTTGCTGGTTTATAAATCACTAAACGGTTTACGGCTGAAATATATACTATACTGGGACAAGTCTGCTTGCTGTCCCCAGAGTCAGAACTAAACAGGGGGAAGCAGCATTTAGTTTTTATGCTCCACATATCTGGAACAAACTCCCAGAAAACTGCAGGTCCACCGCAACACTCAGTACTTTTAAATCAAGGCTGAAGACCTTTCTTTTTGATGTTGCCTTTCGTTAAATAATTGTTAATTTCTTATACTGCACTGTAACTTTTTTTATTTTTTTAATCGTTTTTAACTGCTCTTTAATGTTTTATGTAATGCACTTTGAATTGCCCTGTTGCTGAAATGTGCTGTACAAATAAAGCTGCCTTACCTTGCCTTGCTCTCTCTACCAACAACAACACCATCCTAAGAAATGTGTGTGGGGCTACAGGATGCTGTCATAAACCCTATTCACACGGGATTAGTATCATCTGAGGACCTCGTGTGATTTAGAAATTATCCCCCACATCTGAGTTTTGTGTGGCACATTCGCACGTGATAAGCAACACCTCACTGCATGAAAAGTGGGGTTTTCATCCCCGTAAACGCCCGCATATCTCCCTAATTTTCGTCAGTTAAAGACAATTTACAGGCTGTGAACGTCGCGTTCGTCTGTGCCACATATTGTCGGAAATGAACCATAACGTATGTGGAGAGCTCCTGCGGAGGTGCTAACGGCTCTAATAAGCATATGATTACCAGGGAAACCTCTCCTGGCCAGACAGTGTCTGGCTTAATTAGCTTATGAATAGCAACCACGCCTGTCCAGAGAATGTCTGGCCTGGCATGAATTTCTTCACTCAGTATTGGCTGAAGCCACTACTTTTAAACAAGAAAAATCACTCCTGACAACCAATCATATATATATATATATATATATATATATATATATATATATATATATATATATATATATATATATATGCTATTATGTTGTATATTAATGTCAGTGTTATGCTATGGACTACACTATATTACCATCAAGGACGTGAATTTATTGAGGAAAGGAAACTTTGCCAGGAAGGTGATGTTTATTAAAAAAAACAGCTTTATTAGCACACAACAAACACAGCCTACACAACAAATGGTAAACTGGTAAAAGAAAAAGGTAACTGGCGGCATTCTGTCTTAATTCAGTCCGTTTTGCAGACGTCTGTGGTGCGTTGCCCTGTACTTCTGCTGGCTGCGAAAAGGACGAACAGTCCATCCAGCACACTCTGTCTCACTTCCAGCAGCTGTAAAAACTATCAATGAAGACAATCAGTACTGCGCAATGCACTGCGTATGGACACATTTATTAATTAATTAAAAATAGTCACATTGACCAAAACGGATCTACTCTTACCCTCTTTCTTCTTGCTGGACTCTGAGCTGAACTCTTCACAGCTTCTGCCTGCGATGCAAGATCTGATTGTTTCTACCTGAAGTTCCTGCTTACTGTCTCGTAATTACAGGCAGCTGGAAAACAATTAACTGAGAGTGGTATCAATGAAAAAAAAAAAACGCAAGTCACAGTAAAATTAAACAAGGAATGAGAAAACAGGAAAAGTAACTTACACACAATGCCATCATTGTCAGCATCATGTAAATCTGGACTTGCGCCGAGCAAATATAGGTCACAGCCTCGTTATGAGGCAAGGTTAGTCTGTGAAAACAAAATGTATGGTTAAGATCGGTCTATTAATGTATCTATTTATTTATACAGCAGAATGAAAGCATATTCTTTAAATCTTACCCTTGCTCCGGTTCGTAGCGCCTACAATTTGTCTCCTGTAAATTACAACACCAAGAAAATACACTTTTATAAAGCAATTTACACTGGTCCCGCTTATTAGCTCTGCCTAATAATGAATTGCGCTGAAAGCAGGCAGGCACACAGCTGTGCTGCTCGCGTTTAAACTTGCGTGAATGTTGGGGTTTTTACTGCCAAAGTCTAAGTAGCCTGTTTAACATCAAAAGACAGTCATTGTACTTCTCAAGAATACAGACTAGCTCGCCGTTTCATTAATAATCATATACTTACGTTGTCTTTTCCTTTTCTGTGGGCGCACCTTTACGGAGCCCCGGAGGTGACATGGAGGGAAGAAAAAATTACGCTACGTACATCTTGAACAACTCCTGTGTGTTTCCTTTTTAGGTGCATGGTTGTAGGCTACTCCCGTGATAAGCAAGTGAAGTTTGTGAAAGTGGACAGACAACTTTTTTACCAGTTGGCCTGAAATACTCCCATACTTTGGAAGCTTTTGCTCTGACTCTCAGAGGACTCGTCTCCCTCCGCAATTTTTCAAATTAAAGCAGTGAAGGCGGGGGGAGGGGGAAGAAACAAAGGGAAGAAAGAGGATAGGCAATTAACCAGCAGGGCACAAATAGTGCACAGACTGGCGTGGAGGTGAATTACAGTGAGTCTTAACGGAATACTGGGAAAGTTTAATAACAATAGGACAATTGAAGTCCAGATTATGAGGCAATTTCAGCAGAGCCGACAGCTTCATATGCCATGGACATGTGAATATGGTGCTGAATTTGCCAGTATTTTAAGAAGACAAATGGTTGGGACTTTGGCATTCAATGACAAAGCTGAAATGCTTTATGTGAACCACAGTGTTTTGGTGTCAGCAGAAAGACTTCTCTTAGAAAACTATACAGTGGTGCCTCTGTCTCCTTTCCACCAGACAATCTTGGATGAGCAAGACCAAAGAAAGGTCACTGTAGTCATGCCACTATGCACAGTGGATGAGCTCTAGGAGACTGTGATGCTGTTTGCATGGAATGCACATTTTACCTTTATGGCAAAGCCTGATAAAAACTAATTGTTGAAATAAATTGTTTTGTGGTTCTTTTTTACATAACATTGGCGATTGCTAATGACATACACAGTAATTAATCTAGCATACTTTAATTAAATAAATCAATTCAAGCTAAAATGTAGGCCTGAATTTTTTTTAAATGAATTTTATAGGGGCTTTCCGACCGGAGGGATTTTTGCAGTTCTTAGAAATAAACGTTACCAGAACACTCTTTTCGTCGTGTTCCGACAGGAAAAATTTGGGGATTTTTAAGTTCCTCTGGCCGCAGTAGCATACTTTTTTAGCTCCTACTTCAGAGCAGGGTCTTTTCCCTTTTCCCTTTTCCTAGGTGTACTTGATTGGTCGAACTTATAAGTCCCACCCACTGCCAACTCGGAACTTGCAGACAACAAACAACGGGAAATTTTTAACAATTTTCACCATCTTATTCATCATTAAATTCACTTCTGACAACGTTTTAGGCGAGAAATTAACTGTTTAGATTTTGAATATAGGCAGTCTTGCGAAAATTGATGCCGAATTGACAATTTGCTTCAAAGTTTTCGGAGTTGAGGAGCTCCATGAAGTGAGGCGACAGCCAGCAGGCGCCTGCCCCGGCCTCTAGCTCGTCGCTCGGCCAGTCATGCTCAGACACCTCGCTGTGAGCTGGAGGTCTCTCAGACCGCTCTCGTCAATAAGAGGCTTTTATTTATTTTATTTGTTTAAATATCACAACACATGTCCATCATAAGATTAACGGGAACCTGTGGTTAACTGTCTTTTCGGAGTTAAACTCCACAAGCGTGTCCTGCGGCTCGCCGGCCGTCTCACACACACACACACACACACACGTCCACAGCGCAGCAGGCAGAGGCGGGGTCTGTTCCGAGTACCAGTCCCTATGGCCACTTGGCCAGTGAGAATGCAAACGGAAAAAAAGATTTTGGGGGAGAGTAATTCTTAGAACTGCTTAGAAGTGTACTTTTCCTCTAAAAAGTACAAGTACTATCTGGTCGGAAAGCACCTAATACCTTTTAGAAAAATGTCACCTGGGGTAAAACTCCCCCTGCTGCTACCCTGATTTGCATTTGTATAGCTCACAGCATTTTCATTTACATGTTAAAGCCTCCCCTAGAATTAGGGGGAGGGGGGGTCATAGGGGGACAACTGCCAAGCAACGCCCACGTCAATTTCCGACAATTCATGGCAGTTTTCGGTGTTGCGGGTAAATTGCCGTGTACAGTCGTAAACCTGAACTTCCACGACAATCTACAGTGCCGCTTACTGACACTGTAGTGTTACTCTTATTTACTAACTTGTCTGCACCCCGAGAGTTCGGTACCATGATCCCCGCCGCAGCGGCCTCTCTGGCACCCTCAGATGATCACGGGAAGCGTGGACTTGGAGAGGGAGGACTCTGGTCAGGCAGTGGTCGAGACTAGATTGGCCATGAATGGCGGCGTCCGCAGCCCCCCGCCATCCCATATCCGTCTTCGTGAGACAGATACAAAGGCGTACAGGAAACAAAAACCTTGAAAAAATTATATACGACCCAGCCAAATCTCAGACATGACGATTCACACAGAACTAATATTATCATAGAACCATGTATTTATTCCAAAATAAATGCAGACTGCGTTACGTTTCTGCTTTAGGCACATGAACTTGTTTTTGATACAAATAAACACTTCTTCTGTATTCAATCAGAATAGTTTATTTACATGTTAAGCATTATACCAAACAGATGTCTTTTTTCATTGTCTAAGACATATTTTCGACCAGAATAACAACAATTCTGTTTGCGCCGCCTCATTTGAATGAGCCTGCATCATATAAATCACCTCAAAGGTGGAAAACACCTATCTGATTTAAAATAAAGGGTTGATATATAACATCTGATGGTAAAAAAAACAGGGATGTAATATTTTCCTCTTTTCTGACTCCAGCTGTGTTTTTTCTCCCTCTCTCCCCTCTCATCTCCCAACATGGCTTCCTCCTTGTCAGTGAGTGCAGTTTTAAATCTCTTCATCTCCCTTAGGCTCTGCCCTTAGAGGCCCTGGAGAGTATCTCGGCCCTCCAGCCTCTTTGGAAACATAATAGTTGTTCCTGTGCTTGGTCCATGTCTCAAAGTGCTTTTCAGATAAATAAGAAAATCAGCAGAATGCAGTGTGTCATGTCAAAGGCATCTAAACTACTAAGACTCCGGCTACAGGAACTTACCTCAAAGGAGAATTCTGTATTTCTCAAAATGGACCCTCTTTTCCTATGCATTTGTGTCTGAGTAATGTGAACAAAAATCTTTGAAATTGGTCCAGTATTGAGCGAGAACACTGTAACTGGCTGGTTAGCTTAGCTTAGCATACAGACGGGAAAGAGGGGCAAACAGCTGGTGGCTCTGTCCAAAGTTAAGCAAGACTAGTAAATGCCTGAACTGTGTGTGTTCAATGTGCTAAATTGTGGCCAAATGAGACAATAAGAACCTTTTGTATTAAATAAAGTTTTTAAAAAAATTCCATGACCTTTTAAATAAATATAGTACTGACAAACGGCAAACATTGTTTTAAAACTTAAAACTCACCATTTAAAGTTTAGTACAACCAAAGCTTGAACGTTGCGTGAAATGGATTTTGCTATGGCGGCCCGTTACCAACAGAAACACTATCCCCTAATTATTTTGAAAGAGTAACAGCCAATGGGGAATCTCCAACGCTCACTCAGTAACTCAGGGACAGACTTTTGGTATTACAGGACAGCAATACAAACACCTATACCAACCAAAATGAAAGCGCACTAAATAACACAATGTTGTATCACGCTTGTTGAATGAGATACATGTTCAAACTATTTTTTGGATAACAACAGCTGGACACAGATATTTCCTGGAGTCTTGTCACTTTCAAACTGCCATAAAATAACGCCCTAAAACCACAACTTGTGGTTTTTAAATTTTGGATAAACGTTATAATAGCTGAGCTTTAGAGATGTTTAGTAGATCTGTCTTAACACACAGACATGCAAATCATTTCCCTCTGAACATCTCACTCTTGGAACAAAAGCCAATGAGCCTATTCCCAAAACATCCTTTTCTTTTAACATTCTGATTTTTTATTTGAAAATACAGGGCAAATACAAAACCAGTTACCCCCCTACTTATACAGTATATTACAATTAATCTTACTTATTGTACCCGTAAAGTAACTTCCTACATAAAGTGTGTGAGAATCAGCCTGACTTACAGTACGTACTTATTGAGATTTGATGTTAAACAAAAAAACGTTTTAATTAACTTTGACTGGTTCCAGTGACAATGTCATGTGACTGAAAAAAAAACCCTTCTTTCTTTGTCACTTTGGATTGTTTTTCATCAGTGCATGCTATTTTCAGCCTCCTTGCGTCATCACCTGTGATACAAATATATATATAAAACAAGCATTTGTTTTCAATTAAGATAGAAATGTCACCAAAGACAGTTGTAGCCAAGAAGTCACAAGGATAAATTACTTTTTCTGGCTCTGCTGTTTCTAAGGTAACTGGCTCCTGATGACACTTGAAGGTTTTTACAGTATGCCTCCCACCTCACTCTGGCTCTGTGAGAAAAGTTTCTCTCAGACTTTGTTCAATTCAGCCTCTCCCACTCTTTCAAGTTCAATAGTTGTTTGACTTGTTCTTCCTCCGAGTCACTGTGTTTACATGTAGTCACATAACTGGATGTATCACAGCACTGTGTTCCAACATGACTTCTGGAAGATTATTTAAAAGGGAAAGACTTTCCATTATTTAAGAGATTAATGTGTATCTAGGGTTAGGGTTAGCTTTAAGGTTAGGGAAATCTCAACCTCAAAGATCTGGCAAGGAAAGTGGCAGCATTCGACACTCAGGGGAAAATATGATCACTGCTGCTGCGTATCATTGTATGCCACAAGTTCAACTTAAATGAACTTTGAATACTGCCATTGGTCAAAAGCGGCCATGACAATGCTGACTTTGGAGTTAACGGGAGTCCAAAATAGAGGAAGCTATTGTAGCTTGTTAGCTGTGTTACACCCTTCACTTTTATGTAACCTCCTCTGTCGGTCTAAAAACTGGTCCTTAAAAGAGGAATGGTTGTCATAGAGTTACAGGAGGCAATGGTAGAAATGTTTTTTTTATTGAACTGTAGCTTGTTTTCTCGTTAGCGACCAAGTTAAGCTAACAAGCTAATGACTTTCCTAGCTGATTGTTAGAAATTGATAATCGTATTACATTGAATAACTTTATTCTTACCCTTAAATAACTATCATTGAATGAAATTTGTACAAAATGCCATAGGGGAGGAAACAGAGCAGTAGAGAGACTAACTAGCGCTAACCTGGCTGATTAGTGAGTTAGCACTTAGCTCAGCAGCTACAGCAGTTTACCAACTAGACATGCGAGTATCATCACCAAACTTCTAAAACCAAATATTTCTCAAAGACGTGCAGATTGATTTCAATGGGACACTTTCTGGTGGGACTTTCTCATGTCAACGCAGTTTACTGCCGCAGCTCTCTCCACCACCCCAACTTCCTCCCATACCATTTTGGCCCGACCCCTTATCCGAGGCCGGGTCTTGGTGGCAGCAGATTAAGCAAGGTAGTCCAGCTCTTCCTGGGGGTCCAGAGGCATTCCCAGGTCAGTTGTGATATATAATCCATCCAGTGAGTTCTGGGACTACCTCAGGGTCTCCTACTGTGCCCAGAAAACCACTAAAGGAAGGTGCCCAGGAGGCATCCTGATCAGATGCTCGGACCACCTCAACTGGCTGCTTTCGATGAGCTCCCTCCGTATGTATGATGATGAGCCCTTAGATTTCAACAGCTGCCTATAAAGATTACGTTAAACTAAGTGCGCTGGCGAGGCAAAAAAAATGTGTCTCTATTGGAGTCATTTTCGCTTGTTACATTTGTACACATCTGTACACTACGCTGCAGGTGTGGATTGCATTCTGGACAACGATCTCCAACAACATCATGACAACTTTAAACAGGAAAATGCAATTAATTAATCTTCAAGTAAAATTATGTTCTGCATTTTAAATCGCATATGTTGGTGAACTAGATATCTTTTGTGTTTTAGACTGTTGGTGCGACATTGGGCTTTTAAAAATTATTTCTTGTTTTTTTTATTTTTATTTTTTACAATTTATAGACCTATGGAAATAATAGCTTGTTTCAATCCAAGTCCGAGCACTCCAGTTGAGGTTGTTGTGCCAACAAGCACTAAAGCTGTTCTGTGTTCCTGTAAAGTTCCATCACTGAACAAGCTTTTACATAACACAAATAATTATCTGAATTTACTCCTCCCAGTGATTTCATGTGTTCATGCAAACACAGTCAATGATCCGGGTGCTGATTGTAAGTGCTGTGCTCAAATAACCCGACAGGCTTCACAGAGCGAAGAAGGAAGAAAACTGTTTACACTGTCCCACTATATCACACAGCAATGACAAACACTGTAGCAGTATAAATCAATGAGGGGAGTTGATAAAGAAAGCAGAGGCAACTCTCTTTGCGTGTGTCTGTTGGGAGAGGTTTCAGGGTAACACACTGGCTATTTATTTTCAAAACAGTCCAAAATATTCATAGGCATTCGCCGGGTGCCCATATTTTATTTTCCACGCTCATCCTCCAGGAACACCTTTTAGCCATGCATTGACTAGAGCAGCCCACATACTGATGCACTACAGCCCTGTAGCATCTTCAACAAGTTGCTACACACTTTAGCATATTGGTGTGCTCCACTATCTGTGCGCACATGTGTGTCTGCAGCACTATAGGTACAAGCTCTGGTGCATTAGTATATGGTGTATATACACTCACCTAAAGGATTATTAGGAACACCTGTAAGATTTCTCGTCAATGCAATTATCTAATCAACCAATCACATGGCAGCTGCTACAATGCATTTAGGGGTGTTCTCCAGGTCTAGACAATCTCCTGAACTACAAACTGATTGTCAGAATAGGAACGAAAGGTGATCTAAGCAACTTTGAGCGTGGCATGGTTGTTGATGCCAGACAGGCTGGTCTGAGTATTTCACAATCTGCTCAGTTACTGGGAACTGAGCAGGGCCATTTCTAGGGTTTACAAAGAATGGTCTGAAAAAGGAGAAACATCCAGCATGCGGCAGTCCTGTGGGCGAAAATGCCTTGCTGATGCTAAAGGTCAGAGGAGAATGGGCCGACTGATTCCAGCTGATAGAAGATCAACTTTGACTCAAATAACCACTCGTTACAACCGAGGTATGCAGCAAAGCATTTGTGAAGCCACAACAACACGAACAACCTTGAGGCGGATGGGCTACACCAGCAGAAGACCCCACCGGGTACCACTCATCTCCACTAAAAATAGGAAAATGAGGCTACAAGTTGCACGAGCGCACCAAAATTGGACAGTTGAAGACTGTAAAAATGTTGCCTGGTCTGATGAGTCTCAATTTCTGTTGAGACATTCAGATGGTAGAGTAAGAATTTGGTGTAAACAGAATGAGAACATGGATTCGTCATGCCTTGTTACCACTGAGCAGGCTGGTGGTGGTGTACTGGTGTGGGGAATGTTTTCTTGGCATACTTTAGGCCCCTTAGTACCAATTGTGCATCATTTAAATGCCACAGCCTACCTGAGCATTGTTTCTGACCATGTCCATCCTTTTATGACCACCATGTACCCATCCTCTGATGGCTACTTCCAGCAGGATAATGCACCATGTCACAAATCTTGAATCATTTCAAATTGGTTTCTTGAACATGTCAATGAGTTCACTGTTCTAAAATGGCCCCCACGGTCACCAGCTCTCAACCCAATAGAACATCTTTGGGATGTGGTGGAGCGGGAGCTTTGTGCCCTGGATGTGCATCCTACAAATCTCCATCAACTGCAAGATGCTATCCTATCACTATGGGCCAACATTTCTAAAGAATGCTTCCAGCACCTTGTTGAATCAATGCCATGAAGAATTAAGGCAGTTATGAAGGCAAAAGGGGGTAAAACACGGTATTAATAGGGTGTTCCTAATAATCCTTTAGGTAAGGGTAAAGTGTTGCATATGTGTGCTGCTGCTGTAAAATGCATAGGCAGACACTTATGTCACCCCCAGCTGACTCCTTGTATACTATGAGGACAGACAATGATACACACAGAGACAGAGGAGACCTGCCGCTGCAGCTGGTCACATCCATTCACTACTTCCTGATTGGCTGCAGGTTCTGGCTCTGTCTTAAGGCTGAGGATAATTTACTTTCTCTTGGTTCCAGTATCAAGAGAGGTGACCATGTGATGAAATATAAATACCTTCCCTAATGATAAAATTATGTGTTCTTTTTTTATAATGATCGTTTAGATTTCTCACTAGGAGCAAGCCTTACTGCAACCCTCAAAATCACTTATCTGATTACGCCAACCAATCATTAAGCCACATCAGCTTGCTCGGGATGGAGACCAAAAGTAAAGATCCATATCAGGCCTGTTCGAGCTGCTTCGGGCTGGAACATGCCCGTTGGGTGATCTATGTTCCTGGCTCATGTTGACGCTGCGTAGTGTTCCCTCTTTAAAGTCTTTGAAGATGCCTAGCACGCCTAGCTAGCCTGTCTGGATATGACCCTTGGCTCCCTGCCGGTGACCAAGCTGTCAAGCCTTCAGAGAAGAAGGAAGATGTGGTGGACAAGACACCAGAGCCTAACAGTGACTGGGGCACAGGCAGAATACAGAGAAGGAGATCCAGAAGAAGGTGCTGCGGCACAGGTGGGAAACGCAGAAGGAGATACAGGAAGATGGTGAGGCACAGACAACAAAAATGAGCTCGCCCCACAAGGAAGATGTCCTTGAATTGGACTATGGGGGAGACGAAGATGAAGATGAAGATTAATCATCAGGTATCCTCATATCAGAGGATGACAATGTTTTTATCACTCTCTGGGATACTAAGCCCAGATCCTTCACCCCTCCTGGGGATGGAGATGAGAGGAGCACACCAGCTTCTCCTCTCCCTACTGACCTGCTGGACTTATGCAAACGTGCAAGCGGAAAAGTAGGATATCCCCTGGCCTGCTGTCATAACAGAGACCACCAGCTCTACACTGACAGATACCAGCTGGTACAAACTTTACTGAAATGTACTGTACTGTTTATATCCTACTCTTTCCTTCAATCTAAAATGTAATCTTCCTTCTCCAACCCTTAAAAATATTCTCCATCTCCCCACTCCCCTTCGTCTCTTCTACTGAGTGACTTTGTTAACTATGTAAAAAAAGATAGAGATTTATGTTCCTCATTCCCCCACCCACCTGATGACACCACCTGTCCCATACCCACCTCTTCATCTCCCACCCACATTAAACCCTTATGATGTTAAGAAGTATAGACATCTCTCTCTTTTCCAGTGGTGGCCTAAAGGTTAGAAAAGCGAGCTTGTGTCCGTCAGGTTGTCGGTTTAAAAATTGAGTGCTTTTTTATAATAATGAACGTCCGTTACATTAAAGCCATTGCCAAATAAGTTGCTAGACTGTCAGCTCCACACAACTCTCTCTGTTGCTACGTTTACACGTGGCCGGCTATTTTCATAGCCGGCTATTTTCAAAAATAACATTGTGCACAGCTGTCAGTTTTCAGAAAAGTGTTCGTTTACATGTACATGTGTATATATTCCGTTAATGCCGTCAAGAGCATGCCAGACCTGTAGGTGGCAGTGTAACAAGAAGGTCAAGCCCACGTTAGCGGGCTCCATCGGAATCCATCCATTACTTCCTCTTTCTTTCTCTCGGCTGCCTAAACCTCCATTTGTCTGCAAACGTGCAAACGAAGATTTAAAAAATATTCACTCTGGCAAGAGTTTTTAGAAAGACTCGTTTTCAGAGGAGAATTCTCCGTTTGCGTGTAAACGAAGGGCACAAATGAAGGGAAATGTCTAAGTTTTTCAAAATAACCATGTATAATCATCTTTCACATATCAAGGGACACAATTCCGCATTCCCTCCACATTTGGATAAAAACTGTCCTCATAACTGACAAATACGAAAGACCCAAAATGTATCCCACAGTTTTGCCTCTCTGAAGTTAATGTTTCTAATAAAATTGTAATAATTGATAACCTATTATATATAACTTATATATAACTCATATTGGAGGAGCATTTTCCTTCCATGACAGCAAAATACATGTCTGAAGTTTGAATGAATTTGAATGATCCAAGATATGTTTGTCTCACTCCTCACTGTGGTGTATTTCACTGCTCCTGCCAGAGATCTGCTGTCAGTCAAACAGCTTGGACTGCAGACAGAGATGCTCTCACTGTCATTTTGACCATCTGCTTTAGTTTATTTTCTGGCTTGTGCTCTGATTCAGTGTTTGGTCCAATGATAATTCACTGCATGTTCATTTTGTTATTATCTCACAATGTGAGATGATGGAGGATAAACAACAAGAAAAACTAAAATAAAAACCCTGACCTTTTTTGTTGAATAGTACAGCAATTTTTACCTGTTAAACATATATATACATTTCTCTATTTTTCCTATGAATGATTTTGTTGCAAATTAAAGAGGCAGCAGACAGTTTACCTGTGAATGACTCCGCTCTGCTCTCAGGAGCTAATGGCAGTCTATCAATGATATCTGCTGCAATTCAACGCTAGCTTTTTATCCCTGAGTGGCTGCTGAAAGAAGAGAACACACCAAATCCTCCTGTCCTCTTCAAGCTCCTGGTGTGTGTGTGTGTGTGTGTGTGTGTGTGTGTGTGTGTGTGTGTGTGTGTGTGTGTGTGTGTGTGTGTGTGTGTGTGTGTGTGTGTGTGTGTGTGTGTGAGTGAGAGAGCAGAATTATTCAACAGAGGGCCTGCTGGCTCTACGTGCAGCGGCTGTTGAAGAAGAAACTGGACTTTCACTCACTCACACAAACACACACACACACACACACACACACACACACACACACACACACACACACACACACTCACACACACACACACACACACACACACACACATTCATATCAAAACACTGTCAAAACAAACCCCAAACACTGATTATGTGTGCAACTCTCTCTTGCTCAGTGTGATGTTACATACAGTACACTTTATTGTTCTGTCTGGTCACCATCTAATTAACTCTCAGCTATTAGCCAACCAGTACCAGTTCTTCTCAAGTTATTCCACTTTAAAGAACCATTGTACTGATTTTATACAAGATCAGTTTACTATTCCTACTTAGCCTGTAAAAACAGTTTTATAATAATATATTTTTTGTGTTAAAATTCCCTGGATTATGTCATAGCGATGTTGTCACAGTTATACAAGTTTGGGCTTCTAATTACAATATGTCAGTTTTTTACAAAGTGGGGGTGAGAAGTTTAAAGGACGGATCTGAGGAAACATGCTATTGAGTTGCATTATGGGAAATTTAGGATCCAGCATTTTTGGAGCTTGATCCCTAAAAGGGTGTTAAAGTTGTATATCTCACCTTCTGCTGCTTCGTTATTTTCTTTTAAATTTAATCTTAAAAAAATGTGATCCGTCTCTTGCAAGTTCCCCTGCTTTCTTCTAAACCACTGGAGAGTAAAGAACTCTGAATATTGCCTTTGCACTTTTTTTTTACTGTATGAAATTGATGCGGCCACATGTGTGAAAGGATTGAACCTTTTTTGATCCAGCACTCACCCTATTGGCCGTCTTTTTATCATTCCTCACTTGTGTGATATTTCTTTCAGAAGCCTACCCCTAAAAAATGAGAGCCACTTATATGAATGGTATGAAAAGTGTTTAAACTAAATGAATACATTAGATAAAGAAATAAGTAATTCTGAGTAAATAGACACAATGTATGGAACTGTGAAATATTCCAATACACTTTTTAAAACTCATCTCTTTTTACCAGAAAAAAATTCTTAATGCGACATTATCACAAAATCTCAATCAGTCAATCAAACAAAAGGGGCAGATGTGATTGGCTGTTGCCAAAATAACCTTGCTACGTGTGTGTGTCACAGTGTAAGGGTGAGAGAGTGTGCTGGCCGGCTCTTTGTGATGTGCAGGACAGGCGACACGGCGTAAAACATTGAACACAGCATCCATGTTGTCAGCCTGCAGCAATGCATCATGCCTCACTGTAAATAGCAGGCACACAGAAACAGGTGTTAGGACCTGGACAGGTGGTGCACCGCTGTGTGTTGGTGCGTGGATGTGTGTATTCAAGCATACCTAACTCAATCAAAAGCTCCAATAGCTCTTCAGACCAAGCTGCTATTGTCAAAATAACTGATTTACTGGAGCGATTAAATTCTTCCACCACCACCGGGGGGGTGTAAGGGGGGTTCGTTCATCCATCCGTCACCTGCAACATCACACCCACCACTGACTGCATTTGACAAAATTTGGAGGAAATGAAGCATTTTCGTTCTGCGTTTCCGTTTCTTTCAGAATGACTTAATTTGACCTCAGGACTTTGAGGAAGTAAGACTGCACTGATGCAAAAGGCCAACATCCTGTGTTTGTAAAGAAATAAAAAAAAAGATCCCATTTAAAGCCAGTGCTGTAATGATCACATCTGTGTGCTTCACACTGTTTCTCATTTAAAAGAACAGTCCAACATTTTGGGACACTTCTGTGCTACAGATTTAGATGATAAGATTGATCAGTTTCTTCCTTTGTGTCCAGAGGCTCTGGGGGTGGGGGGTGGTGGTTGTAGAGAAAGCAGCAAATCAGCAGCTGCTGCAGTCCTCCTTCTTTGTCCATTGTACACACTGTCAATGTAGTTACATCTATAAGATGGAAGGAAATACACAGACCACTAAAATATGCTTCAGGTCACAGTTGTATATGCTCATAAAGGACAAGCTAATTGGTGGAGTTGTATTGTGTTGTAAATAGTAACTAAACCTAGCTTAAGTGCCTCGTCCCTGTAAACTCAAAAAATGCCTGTGAAAGCATGATCGACACGGGCAGCGCTGGGAAAGGGTGCTAACCCTAACCCTAACCCCTTAACCCTAACCCTAACCCTTTGGTTTCCCATTAACTATCAGGTAGTTGGACGAAGTGGGTGAAGCCATCAAAACTTTTCTTTTACCTAACGCTAACCTCCAAATTCTGCGGTAGGGATGTGCCTCTCCGGTCTGAAGTTGATGTGATACGTATGTCGATGCATTGCCAACGATCTGATACATTAACCCTTGTGTTGTCTTCAGGTCAAATTTGACCCATTTTCTAAATGTCTACATCAGAAATATGGGTTTCTTTTTAACAACCTCATTATGATTACCCAAAAATAACACGGACGGATGATTCCACACAACGCGCTTCACAAGTACAACAGAAGATCGGATCTATACTTTCATTGAATTTGGGGTGTTTCGTTAAATTTTTTAGCATTTGAAAAATAAATTTAAATGTTTCGAAACAGTATCCTGACTGAACGTTGACCCTTCTGTGACTGTCCTTCCTTTAATATTAGTCTAAATAATTCATAATTTCAGCTTTTTTAACTCAAGGATTAGGTATCATTTCTTTAATAAATGAGGTTTATTGACCATGAAATCCAAAAAGTGTAAAACTAGTAATGAGTCGGTGTTAGTGGTGTTTATACATGGTAGTGAAAAGAAGTGTAAAACGGCAAAAGAATTGCCAAAAACATTGAAAAAAGTGCCTAGCAAAAATGGACAAAAGCGTCGACAAGTGCATGGTCCAATAGAAGACAACACAAGGGTTAAAAATACAAATGCAGTGACTACCAATCCGATATGATCCGATTCACCCCCTATTGTGATTCAAGACAATTTAATTTAACACAATGTGATGAAGCCAAAAACCTGTGCTTCCAGTGTCAGAGCTAAATCCTATAATGTCAGACTGTTTCTTCAAATATGCATGGACACATGTATGTGTGAGTTAGAGTGTATTGTGTGCTCCCTCCTCAGACCCTGTGGATTAGGAGGCTGGAGGTGAAGGAGATCTGTGCTTTGTGAATGGCTACAGTACTCCAGACTGGGTCCCTCCTGATAAAGCTGTCTCTGACAAGGAGAGAGGCAGGACAAGAGGAAGTCAAAAGTGGGATATGGAGAGATAGAGAGAGTCACCATAGGGAGAAGAGACAGGAAAGGAAAGATGAGTGCATTGGAGCTGAGAGGGGATTAAGATGTAGAACTGAGACCAAGGAGAGAGAATGTAATGTCAGAGGAGAGGAGACAGCAGGATATATGAAAGAGGAAGAGATAAACATGTGAATAGGGCTGAGCAAGATGGAGACAGAGATGTGAAAAAGAGAAGGCAAATACAGATTAAAGAATGTGCAAAGCATTGTAGTGACTGATGTGGAAGAGGTGGATTAGAGCAGTGCTGGGGTCTGACTGATAGATCGGCCTTTCAGATCGTGTCTCTAGAGCTCTTTCTTTTTCTCATTCTTCTAATTTGTCAGTGGAGTGAGTGAAAGGTGTTGATAGTGGTGAACCCTTACAAACAGGATGAATGGCAGTAGTATTGAAGTGTCAAGCGTGATGGAGAAATCAGCGGCTTTTTCCGGAGCTCTGATTTTTACTAACCATAACCCTAACCCCAAACCCGACAAATCTGCCCACTCATGTTTTATTTGCTCTGGCTGATGCGTCTGGCCCCCCTCACATTCAGATTTCCAGCTTGCCAGAAGCTAGACGGACCAATCACACCCATTTATCTCACAAGGGGCATCCCAGTCGGGAGGGTTAACTTCACCGCTGATGAGAACAGCTCTCTAGCCAAAGTCAGGTCACCCCAGTGAGTAGAGGAACTAATGCTGTGTTTGCACTGTAGCTGTTGGCTCTGTTAGTGATCCCAGTTCCCTCCACAGAAATAGCAGACCGCAGAATCAAGTATTCAACCAGCCGTGTAATAAATTGTGTAAGTATTACCAAGTAATGTTCCATTCAGTTCAATGTGCCCTGAGTTTGCCATATTATGCTTCCAGCATATTTTTGGAGCATACAGTAACTTTGAGGTTATTCTGGAGAATATTCTAGACAGTATTAATCATTGTTTTGGATTGTTGCAATAATGAACATTTGCATATTTGTCTGTCATGCCATGCCATATTGATGAGCATTAAAAACTTGAAAAATATCCCTTTTAAATTTTAGAACATTGATTAATCACAAGTTAAATATGGACAATCATTATTAATCACAATTTAATATTTTTAATGGATTGACAGCCCTAGTAGTTAATAATTAGTCTCGCGATGCCAGGCTAATGGGCAACAAAAGCAGTGCAGCTTGTCTTGCGGTTAAAGATACGGTCAGATAAAATTTCGTGATTATCAATGGTACACAATGCTATTGACTCTGAATCTTGTTAGCATAACGTTAGCTTTCTGGCTCCTAGCTGAGCCAAAGGGTTCAATGAGCTGAGTGGACTAGTAATATCTCTCATTGCCAGTTCGAATCTAAGGTCCGTCCTATTTAATGGAGCAGTGAACGTTTGCATTGCATAAGAACCTTTTGGGTTGCAAATGCATTAAAATATCAATGAATGGTCTTAAATAATATTGTTTAGTAATTGATCATGGTATGAGAAGGTTAATGCCCAAGGAGGGTTAATGCGTCGCGTCGGATGGTTCTGGCCTCCCTGTCGTCCATTAATTGCTGATAATGGACACCTCGTTGTGCAATAGCAGTTACCTGAACCATAGTTTTCCTTTAACTGAAGTTTTTTTACACGTTTCTGATTCCCTGGCTTCTGCCACATAGGAGTAAAGTCAACATGAGAGAGACAGAGAGAGAGAAAGAGATGTGTATGGTGTCTCCTTTGCTAAATGCTCAGCTGAAATATGTGGAGAAACCTCCATGTTGACACACTATTCATCTCCCCTGTATTTGATTCACATTATTTAAGCCTGGCCAAGGAGGAAATTATCTCTTTTTCAAACACACACACACACACACACAATCACACACACACACACACACACACACACACACACACACACACACACACACACACTGCAATTTTTCTTTTCTTCCTTCGTTCATCCTCTCCTCCTTCTCTCTCTGTCTCTGTCTACCTGCATGTTGTTTGGCTGTAAAGGATGTTAGTTAGATATCAGGAAACTAAATGAGTGCCGACAGTGTCTGACTGTGATCAATGAAGGCAGAGCCTGGCAGCCTGGGCAGGTTACATCTAATGTGATCAACTGCTCCACACACACACACACACACACACACACACACACACACACACACACACACACACACACACACACACACACACACACACACACACACATGCATACACACACATGCATACACACACACACACACACACACACACACACATACACTGGTTAAATGTAATGTGATGAAGTAGTCTGGCTGGCTGTGCAGTGATGCTTTGAGGCAAACAGATAGAGACTGCAGCTTAAAGTCAGAGCTACACTACTACAGTCATGGATGGAGTATTGTAATATTCCCTGGACTGAGGGGTGATACAGCTCATTCAGAATGCACAGGTTGGACTGCTGCAAAAGATAACACTCATCACTGTAGCAGGGGATCCCAAACGTTTCCATACCAAGGACCACCAAATAGCATTAGCTTATGGCCGGGGCCCCCCAACCCATTCGCAATACTTTGCGCAAATGTAAAAAGAAAATAACTACTTCTGAATATATTCCCATCCTATATTGCTTTTACGGTGCTATAATAATAGCAGTTGTATTCAGAGTTGTATAGTAACAAAGTAGAAATACTTCATTATTGTACTTAAGTACTAAAACGCTGTATCTGTACTCTACAAAGGGCGAGGAAGGAGACCACCCAGAGCCCATGTCCCCCAAAAGACCGCAAAATAATGGCCCCCAAAATTCACCGTTGAATCCGAAGAAACACACCAAGGCAAGTTACAAATATTATACACTAATAGCACACCAGCTTGAGCTATCAATAAGCGCTAGCTAACTAGCTACCCACAGTTCATGACATGCTGCGGTGTTCCTGTCCCTTCACTGCTGCCACAGCCAAAGAAACCTTGAGTGTGCTCCAGGCCAAACACCCGAAACAACACAAACAATATGACAATCAAACTTTTGACTGCTTTCTTTAATAACTACATAACACAATAGTTGTACTTTTACTTTAAGAACTTGAGTAGTGCATTTTAAAATAAATTACTTGTAATACAAATATTGAATACTTTAGTACTTCCACTTACGTGTGGTGCTTAAAGAGCACTTCAACTTCTACTCAAGTCACTTTTTTGATAGAGCACTTGTACTTTTACTCAAGTCTGGGTCTCTAGTACTTTATACATGTCTGGTTGTATTTCAAATCTTTAATCATACAGTTTTATTTTCTTACATGTTGTGCCATGAGGAGGAACGTTTAAAACATGCTGGTCACAATGGCAAACCAATTCCCTATAAAACTAGCAAGTGATGTTGCTGATAATGGAGACAAAAAGAAAAATATATCTAACAATCGGCCCACTTGCTCTGCTGCAGACATAACCCATACATAACAGACATAACCCTGCAGTCCTACTCAAAAGACACTGTGCTGGCTTGGTTTCCAGTGCCATGATAATAAGCTGAAGTGGTTAAAAAAGTCAAAGATTTAGACATGCATATTTGCCCTCCAAAAACTTAACCTTTCTTTCTCTGGCAATGTGTTCATAGGAATTATATTAAACTGCTCTAAAGTGGCAGTTTAGCCGTTTCCCTTCTTTTAGCACCACCCATGGATGTGTACAAGTCAAGACTGGTTTTACACCCCATGGTGGGGTTATTTTTCCGCTCCACCTTGAAGCGCTCTTTTTGGAGGACTACTCCAAACCGACGACGATTACAAACAAGAGAGGTGATGGTGGCAGGACAAAGCCCTGGTAGGTACAGTCATGAGAGTGTGTGCTTCGTTAAGCGGGCTGGTAATGGCGAATGAAATCATTTCATTACTAAGTGAAAGTGAATCATGGGGAAAATAAATCAGTGTATGCCAGACTGGGTGGCTTTACACTCAATTGGGCAATGTTTCTGTTTGATTGGCTGTGTAAAATGGTTTTGGGTTGCTTGTGATAATTTTGGCTTCTTGTTTTGGGTGGTTTCCCACAATTATGGATACATTGCAATGAATCGGCCCCTCCTGTCGTCCACATTAGCATAAAGCATAATCCACATTAAATTATGCTTGAGATTTAAAACGCACTGAGTTTAGTAGACTGGACACAGAATGACTGGCCGACAAAACCAACTGGTTCATTATTGTACAATGAAGCTCAAGCTTTTTATCCCCAATGTTATCCAAAATACTAATTGTAATAATAATAATTGTATCCACCTTTTTATACCAATTAAACAGAAGACTCTTTGGACAACATGCTGCCCTTTTCCTTACAAGTGCCATAGGGCAAATACAATAATGGCCATTACAGATAACACTGCTCCATTGTTCTTAACCCTTGTGTTGTCCTCGGGTCAAAGCTGACCCCTTTTCAAACTGTCTTTATCAAAAATATGGGTTTCTTTCAACCAAATTGCCCAAAAATAACATGGATAGTTCCGTACACGAAATGGGCTGTAATTATGCATCAACATACGTTCCTCTGATCTTAACTAGTAGCTAAAATAATTCATAATTTCTGGGTCTTTTAACAAAACACAGTATTAGGTGATCATTTATACTTTATGCTTAATAAAACAGGCAAAACAGACCGGGTCAATTTTTACCATGGTTGAAGACAACTAGAGCCCGATTGTCATATCGGCGGGCTGATATTAGGCATTTTCCAAACTATCGGTATCGGCATTTATATTGGCCGATAAATGAATATTTAAAAAATTAAATTAAAACGGACAAAAACAAAAAGAAAATCCTTTATCGGTCAGGCTCTAAAGACAACACAAGGGTTAAGGAAACAAAAAAAGAAAAAAGAACATATGATGCTTAGATTGTGCTATTTACTGTCAGTCAAGTCCTGTTACACTGTGTGGAACTAGCATGCTTTAACAGTTGTATAGTTATCAACTTTCACACATTATCTCAGTGTCAACAATATCCTATCAGTATTTCAATCTGGCTTCAGGACTAATCGCTCCACAACTACTGCCCTACTTAAATTCACCAATTATGTTTTTTGTGCTGCAGATAATGGTAAACTCACAGGTGCCATCTTTATTGATTTAACTAAAGCTTTTGATTTTGTTGATTGCTATTTGATTTTATATAAGCTCCATGATATTGGCCTCTCTAAAAATGCAGTCATGTGGTTCAATTCATACTTGCATAATAGAAAACATTGTGTTGCTCTATAACAAAGTAAATCTGATCTTTTGATTCAACAAGGTGTGCCACAAGGCTCAACATTGGGACCACGTTTTTTCCCTATTTATGTAAATTATTGACCATGCTGACGACACTGTCATATATACATCTAAACCTGATCTACCACAAATTCCAGCCTCCCTTCACTCTGACTTTGAATTACACATTGAGCATGTGTCACGTAAAGTGAGCATTGGAATCAATGTCTTACATCGATCTCGGAATCTCGAGCTGTGTTTGATGTAACTTGCCTCTCAAATTATACTTTTTATACTGATTCTTGACTATTGACTATTGGTAATTTGGACATCAAAATGCATTTTAATCAGACCTTGTACCACTTAACAATTGTAATGTGCAATTAGTCCTTCCTTGCTTCCTTTCTGTTGGTGCATCTCCATTATCAAATATTCAGTAAGTGACCCATCTCTTTTCATGGACTGAACCTATCATAACAAGCCATACGGTCTCTGTATGAAGGGGGATTAGAAATGTGTCAAAATGCAGACTATAATCTCTGTAGTATTTTTCCCATCTTGTTTTTAAATGAATCTCTTCTAATCTTCCCGTCATGTTTGGTCCTTCTAATCTGGAGAATCATTATAAAAATCTCATTCTCACTTCAGCCTATGTACTTCACACCCACAAGCATTTTTCAGACTTGGAATAATGTGCCATTAAGTATGGAGGAGCTCATGCTGGGGCCCAGTCTGTGGCCGTCCTGGCTTGGAGTTGATTCCCATCTGCCATCTATGTGTACACTGCAGCCATGTTACACCCACTGTACAGATAAAGCAAGGAGCATGCTCACTTTCTACTCTTTCTGTGTGTGTGTGTGTGTGTGTGTGTGTGTGTGTGTGTGTGTGTGTGTGTGTGTGTGTGTGTGTGCGTGCGTGTGTGTGTGTGTGTGTGTGTTTGCATGTGTGCTGCTGGGACCAGTAATTGAACTTCTTTATTGGAATGTGTCAAACTCTCTAAGCTGGAAAGTATTTTCTAAGTTCACTGCTTCTTTAGTGCTTTGTACCAAGGGAGTAATCAGTTTTGAAATCAGCATGCAAATTGAATCACATCCTGTGAATAAATGTGTTTGCTTTTTGGTTTCTTTTTCTCCTTCAATGATTTAATATTTTGGTATTACTGCTTTCACCTGTTTGCCTCATAAAGTCCCTCGACACAGGATCGTTAGCAACAGAGCCCAAGACTCCTTGTTTTTCATGAAATTACTTTAATTACTGTATAAAATAAATTTTTTGCTTGATCAAATCAGAATGGCTTCAGTTTCTGCAGGGGTTGAAAATCCTTTGTTTGCATTTCCTCTTTTTCTTTTTTCTTTACTGCCAATTTTACACCTTGATGAAAAACAATGCCTTATTTTTTTGGATATGATCAGATCAAGGAGAAGACTTTTAAATTGCTCAGACAATCTTTTTGTACGTTTAGGTGGATGTATCTGAAAAACAACCAACCAACTACGGCTGGGCGATATGGAGAAAATCAAATATCATAATATTTTTTACCAATAACCTCAATATCAATATTGCAGCGATATTGTTTGGTAAACTATTTGTGCTTTTACAAAATATTTACACAATGAGATCCGTGATAATAATTATCAATAATGTGGATATAATGATTAAGTGGGTAAAAGCAAATAAAAGAACTGCTAGAACAGTCTGGTAAGTAAATATTCAGTCTCATAGCACAATATCGATATAACATTGATATATTGCCCAGCCCTACAACCAACCAATCTTTACTTGAAACATGGAGATCCCCTAATATTCAAAACATATATGAGTAAGGTCTCCAAAAACGATCATATATATACATATATATAAAGAGAGAGAGAGAGAGAGAGAGAGAGAGATAGAGCGATAGACTTGTTCTTAGCACGTTCGCATTGACAGCCATGAAAAAAACCACTGTCTGTCAACCAAGTGAAGATAACATGAGCAGAAACCCACTTAAACACGCTGATCACCTACTCAGTGTTCAGTTTTATTGTTTTGTTAAAAACAATAAAATTCATCAAACCACTGACCAAAAACAGTTATTGTCGGTCCACTTGAGTTCACCCTGTGATTGCGCTCTGTTGACGGTTGTAATTGTGCGTATGCAGTGACTCATGAAATGTATTTGCCTTCCCTCCAGCAACTCTTTCTCTACCTGTGGAATAAGACAAAATATCACTGGGCTGTGTGTGTTGCATCCTTCAGGCATTTTGTTCTGTGAGGTAAAAGAGAAGAGATGGTAGGCTCAGAGGTCACTGCAGCAGCTGATGAGCTGATCGGATCCTCCAGTCTGAGAAGTGGATGGCTCTGGAACAAAAGTCACTGTGTATGAGCAGACAAAACATCTTTTACATTATCACAGTTTGTATACGTTGTTAATTGTGACAGTCACTCCATTTGGGCTCATTCCAACAAGCCCTCCAACCTGAAAAACACAATAACTTATTATACAACACAATAAGGTATTATGCCTAATATTAGTTATTATTACCTAATATAGTTAATATTAGTTATTATTACCTAATATAGTTAATATTAGTTATTATACCTATTGTAGCTTCCATATCAATTACAAATGACAAATAGATCAATTCGTATTGTTATATGAGGGTTTTCTAAGGGTTTGATCGGTTTAGGCCACAGACTGTAGAAATATTGGACATATAGTAATAATGGAGTAGTAGTAGTAGTGAGGTCACCCATTGGATTGTGGAATGCCGTTCTACAACCTTGAGTTAAGGATTTTGGTCGTTGCCATCTTGATTTTTTGAATCCGGACATAGTCTATATCAATGGCGTTCCACTTCCGGGATTACTCCGGTGCTGCCGGAAATTCCGCCGCATGTCCGTCCCCTTTCTCTTTCTTTGTGTTGGCGTTATAACCCCCGGTGGCTTTATGAGGGCTATGGTTAACTGTTCCTCAGATCTCTGCAGGGTAAATCCAGACAGCTAGCTAGACTATCTGTCCAATCTGAGTTTTCTGTTGCACGACTAAAACAACTTTTGAACATACACATGTTCCACCAAAACAAGTTCTTTCCCGAGACTATTTTTCAGAGACACCGTTGCTCCGTCCGGAGCTTAGCACCACTCAAGATGATTGTGATTGATTTAAAGAAATGCCAATAAACCAGAGCACATTTTTCTCCCATCCCGGAATGCTATGTGGATTAGCCAGGCCTTCCTCCGCAGCGCTGTGAAGGAAGGTCTGGCAAAGCGAGACTAATCTGGACGTGATCTGGAATATAGCGTCCTATTAAACTAAACTGAGAACACTTTTAGAAGCTTGGTTGGTTTTAATTATTATTTTATTGTATTCTTACTTCTTTTATTATTAAATAATTTTCATTCACATGTCTTATAATTATTTTATTGGTCAACTGTTTCAATTGTCTTAATCATTTATTCATTTTATTTTTTATTTTATTCTAACTTTGTAATGGTTATAATTTACATGCATTATTTATGCTTAGTATTATTTTAATTTGTATTCCTGTTTCTTAATGTTTATAACTCACATGTATTATTCATGTTTCTGTTTTAATAGTGTTTATTAATGTCTTATGTTTTACCTTTACACTATCCACATAGTGTTTCCGTGGTAGCTCAAGGGTTAAATAAAGTTTTTGCTTTGTATTAGTTTTAGCTTCATGTTGTTTTTACTCGTTTGAACAAACAACTGATGCTGTCGTTTTTCGCACTCATTCATACATATTTAATTCCATAACATCATAGAAAATACATTTTAATTCAGCTGATAAAGAAAATCCATCACTGTGAAATTGAATATCATGTTTTGTGAAGTTGCATCACACTGCTAATGTCAAACTCAAACAAAACAAAACAAAAACATTCCAGCCAGTTTCATATGAATACGTATATTTGGGAACTCTGAAAGCCAAGAGGAGAAAGAAGACCTGTCTTACGTTTCTCTGATGTCCTAATTTTGCATTTAATGTGTATTTACACCCGCCTTCTGTCAGTCACAACCCAGGTAGGCCAACACACACTCAGAGAGAGAGTTGTGTGGACCTGATGTTGCGGGCGATGACTTGACCAACTGATAGGAGGGAAGGTGAAACTAAGTACACTTCTGATTTACTGTGACAAAAGTTGAACACTGCGATGAAAGGTCAGCGCGAGGCTGGAATATGTGCTAACTCTAACCATCAAACCACAGTCATGAGAGCTGTGTGTATGTGTGAGAGATGACAAATGAGAGAAACAGAGAAGCCCCACAGAAGGCACGGGGGAATCTAAAAGCATCAGGCGAGATCTCAGGCAGGGCTGAATCAATGTATAGTGCCAGTTTTCTGAGACAATAAAACGAGCCCGCTGTCTCAATTGCCGGAGAACTACTTAAAAATTCTCACTTCGATTTATTTGAGAAGATTTGCCACATCAAGGCTAAGTGCAGTGAACAAGGATTTCTTCTCTCTATGTGACGATAAAATGTCCTCATAGACCTTTTACTTTGGAGCAATGAATAAATGCAGACTCAGCATATATATATATATATATATATATATATATATATATATATATATATATATATATATATATATATATATATATATATAAGTATGTATATAGTATTGAATAAACAATATTTCATGTGAGAAAAGATAGAAATTGATGTGATTAAATACACAGTTTTTCAACAGTTAAAAGAGAAGTGGCCTGTTGATATTTGGAACAAACCAAAACTTAGAACTTATAGATTGATGAAAAATGACTTTGGTATTGAGAGATATGTCAAATATAATCTGTCTAAGGTGAAAAGATCTGTGTGTGCTCAATTCAGGTCTGGAATACTCACTCTCCATATTGAAACAGGACGTTGGTCGGGCACCAGCGAGAAAGACAGACTGTGTTATTTGTGTGATCTCAGTGAAATTGAAAATGAAGTTAATTTTGCTTTGTCCATATTATCATGCTTTAAGATTGCAATTATTTAGCAAAGTTGAAGTAAAAGAGATGAGGCAGGATATAAATGTTAGTTTGGTTGTTCGGTTGTTCATAAAATGTTTTTATTTGCAGACTTTTTAGAACAAGAATGGGCTAAAAGGAAGACTGCTTTGTATCCATGATTCTCTGGATGTGACATTCCCTGCTATTTGTATTTTTTTTTTAATCTATTTGGATAATTTATGGGTTGCACTGTTGTGTTGTGGCTGCTGTGGTATGTTTTATTTGTTCTTTGTTTTGTGCAAAGTGGAGAATGTGATGTGTGGACATTGGACCGGAAGCTGTTGAATTAATTACTGTTGTATTGGTGTCATGTAATTCCGTGTGGGATGGGCCATTTAGTAGCATGATACGTAGATAACAATATCATCATCATCCTCATCATCATCATCATCATCATCATCATCATCATCATCATATATTGTTAAAATAAGAACAGCACAATGGTTGAACATGTCAGTAACTCAAAAAAGCTGTCAGTGTGATAAATAAGACACACAAAAGCAGTAATACTTAGAAGGGCAAATCAAACTGCTGCCTCGTTGCTCAATATGGCTGAATCCAACTGTCCACTGTCTTAACTTGTTAATTAGGCCCTTGCGGACTTTGGTCATGCATATTGACCATCATGACATCAGGTCTGCTTTTTATTTTTTTTATTTGATTTTTTATATTGTTTTTTTTTTTTAATGAATTGTGTTAACCCCCATTTAGTTACTGATGTGTTGAAAGTATGCCTTTCTCTAGGCATCCCAAAATGCAAATAGGATATTTGAATGACTTGTGAAATAAATGCATTTTTTTTTTGGGCCCTGAGGGTATAAAATGTACACTAAAACGACATTACAAACTCCGCCGGACAGAGCAACGTTGCCTCTGCAAATTAGCCCCGGGAAGGAACTTGTTTTGGAGGAACATGTGTACACTCAAAAGTAGTTTTAGTCGTGCAACAGAAAACTCAGATTGGACAGATAGTCTAGCTAGCTGTCTGGATTTACCCTGCAGAGATCTGAGGAGCAGTTAACCATAGTCCTCATACATCCACCGGAGTTTACAACGTCAACACAAAGAAAGAGGAAGGTGCCATACATCCGGAGAGGGACATTCGGTGGAATTTACGACGGCACCGGAGCAATCCCGGAAGTGGAATATAGACTAGACACTGCTAAATCAACAAGGACCATCAGACGTGTCCCAGCGTCACGGTGTAGGTGAGTAAACAAATCCCACCACAAAGTCCATGAAGAAGTTGCTAGAAGCTTTCTATCACGGTACATCATTTCACAACTCAGTTCCAACACTGTGTTTTAAAATAATAGTTGACAAGTCAGAACTAGACTGGAAACAGGAAAAAAAGTAACATTGGTCAATATTGGATCCATATGAAAAACTGAATACAAGCAATATGGAGAAAAAAAAATGAAAAGGGAAAGTTGTATTACATGTTTTTGACCTTTCTTTAAAAACGACTGATAGATGAAAGCCAGAAAGCCCCGTGTAGCATCACAACCTGTGTTCTGTTTCTTGCAGGCATCCATTGAGAGCTCCCAGCTCCACTGAACTCTTTCAACTGCTGTCTGTTTCTCTCTTGTTAACTGCCGTAACGGACTGGAGATGAAAATACCCAACATTAGCAAATCTCACCCCCATTTGTCCATATGCTCAGCCACATTAAAATTCCCATCATTCTTTTCTCAAGCCATTAAACTTGTTTCCAGCTCTAACCTATGTGTCCTATCTATGATGCGCATTACTCCAGTGTGCAGCAGATCTCCATGTTGTTTGTAATGAGCGGACGTGTAGAGACAGACATACAGCTCTGTTTTGCTAACAGGCTCAGCGGTAACAAGCACTATGCTAATCGCAGTCCTAATGAAAGCATATCTCCAGGCCTGTTTCGGTTGGAGAATAAATGCCTTCATTTAACTCAGCATGGGGGCCCTGTCACTGGAAAAATGCAGTTTTTAAATACACAAGTGGAATGGCACAGCTTAGCTTTTCAGCATGGGAAAACAGTTTGTTGTGACTGTCAGTGAGCAAGGTGAAACAACCCCGCCCCAGACACACAACACGCACCAAATACTTGTTATCAAAAGCTGGATTTTCTCTGCAAATAAAGGCAGACAATCACAGGTAACCCTTTAGACAGACACAACACAGGTGACTTCCTATCACATTTGAAACATGTAGTGTTTGGTTGTTACCTTTGTCCTCCGGTAGCAACAGTCTCTCTCACTCACATCAGTGGAGCGATGTATCAGCTCCTGCAGATGGTTCTCCAGATACGTTTGCTCGCTTGTGTGATTTTTGGATGATATGCACATCTTATCTCACATGCTCCAACACTCACCTCAGTGTGAAGTCAGTGTGTAAAGTCTCAGAGTCAGAAGCACATGAGACGATTCTCTGTTTGAGATGCAGATCTGACAGTCTTTCCAGAAAGATAAGCCCCATGAATGGCTTTCACAGTTGAATGTGTGTCAAGGTGTGTGTGTGTGTGTGTGTGTGTGTGTGTGTGTGTGTGTGTGTGTGTGTGTGTGTGTGTGTGTGTGTGTGTGTGTGTCAGTTACTTCAGAGTGACTCTACAGATAAGTCTTATTCCATCTGAGTAACCTTTAATTCACTGAAAGGAGTAGTTAATGCATGGGAGGAAGAGCGCATTGATAGTGTGTGTGTGTGTGTGTGTGTGTGTGTGTGTGTGCGTGCATGTGTGTGCGTGAGTGCGTGAGTGTGTGCGTGTGAATAATGTCTTTTATTTCTTAGCCCTTAATTCCATTTGTTTTCTTTGTATGCTATGTTGCCAGACGTCCATGTTGATAACCAGGCATTGTCTGCTTTTTGTCTATGCATTATATCCTAGATAAGTTTTTTTTTTCCCACATGGATATAAATAAAAGATGTGTGTTTACACATTACCATACGTGTGTTCAGAGTGCATATATGAGTGGGGTGTTTTGGGGGAACTGTGGAGTTGTAAAATTGACAAAATGAAATAAAAAAAATTCTATGAGTTGATGAAAATTAAAACTACACATTTTATTCTTTCATTTGTTTACTGGTTAAAAAAACTAAACATTTCAAAGAGATATTTAATACCATTTTATCTACAAATCCTTTTCCATTTTTCTATCAAACTTCCCATTTGCTGTCCCCGAGCACCACAGAACATTTAGGTGTGTCAAGCAAGATTATTGTTCCAGTTCTCACTTATGGTGCATAGTGCCTGAAAGAATGATTATCAATGAATGGATCCCTGTTTTGTGCATGCGCAAGAGGAAGCATGTACATGCACTTGACCAGTCCTGCAAATGGTTTCACACTAGATATGCTGCAATGCGCCAACAAAGACAGTAAAGATAAAGACGCATACTGGATTTAAAAGACTTAGGCCTAGTCCACACGTACACACACATCATTGGTCGTCTGTTTGACATCATCAGTCTGTGTGACATCATCATCTCTCTCTCCACACGTCTGTCAGCTTCTCACATTGTTCGCCTTCTTCTAAAACTGGGGTGGGGAACGTCCGGCCAAAGACTTTGATCCGGCCCATGGAGGCAAAGGCCATTTGGTGAAAAAAAAAAAAAAAAAGCAGCTCAAGAAAAAAATATATTTTCAAATAATCCTAAAAAAATAAAGTTACTAGCATAGGCGATTACTTTTGTCCAAAATAAAGGAGAAAAATAATTGAATTTCCTTTTCGTTTCAAATGTCGAGGGTCACGTCAAACGACGTGCCCTAAACACATCACGCAGTGTCACAGTCACAGACTTCTAAATCTAACCGCTGCGCTGACGACTAGCATGGCATCCGTCAAGAAGAGAAAGGTGGATAATGAATGTCGTGTTTTCCAAGAAAAATGGACCGAAGAATACTTCTTTGTTGAAGTGAGGGGCAAGCCAGTTTCCCTTGTTTGTGGAGAGTTGCTCGCTGTACTGAAAAAGGCCAACCTGCAACGTCACTACAGTACTAAACATGCTAGGCTAAGTGAGTTGCAAGGGCAGGTACGCTGAGATAAAATAAACGTACTTTGGCGTAGTTTGTGTGCCCAACAGGCAGTTTTCACCAGACCGAATTTGGAAAGAGATAACATTGTACATGCAAGTTATGTGGTGAGTGAGCTAATTGCCAAGAAGCTGAAACCTCATTCAGATGGGGAATTTGTGAAGTCTGCCTGTGGAGTGCCTTGTTGCTACAGCAGAACTGCTTGCACCTGACAAAGTGAAATTGTTCCAAAGCGTGAGTTTATAGCAAAGAACTGTCGCCGATCGGATTACAGATATGGCAGTGGATATTGAAAAAACACTGAAGGACACAACACAGATTTTTTTTCCCGCTAGCCTCTGATGAAACAACAGACATTACAAATACTGCCCAATTAGCCATTTTTGTGCGTAGGATTATGTCGGAGTTCGATACAATGGAGGACTTGATTTCACTGCAAGCCATGCATGGCACTACTAAAGGTGAGGATTTGTTTGGACAAGTTATGTCAGCTATCAACCAGTTTGAACTTCCATTTGAAAATTTAAGTGGCGTTGCAATGGATGAAGCCCCAGCCATGGTCGGCGGTCAATGGGTCTTAACCGCATTTTTCCGAAGAGAATTGAACAGTCAAAATATTGATCTGAGTGAGTTAGGTGAGTGCCACTGTATCATACATCAAGAGAATTTGTGCGCACATTCCCTGAAGCTCAGTAATGTAATGGCGACTGTCGTTTCCACAATTTGATCTAAAGTAGAGGGCTGAATAGCCGCCAGTTCAAGGAGTGAGCTTGAGTCGGAATTTGGAGATCTGGTGTACCATTGTGAGGTACGATGGCTGAGTCGTGGAGAGATGCTCGCACAGTTTTACAAATTGAGGGAAGAAGTAAAATAATTCATGGATGTGAAGGGCAAGCCTGTTAATGAACTCACTGATGGCAAGTAGCTGTGTGATTTGGCATTCGTGGTGGACATTACCAAACACCTTTCTGAGCTGAATGTCAAGCTCCAAGGTCCCAACCAGCTAGTCAGCACTCTGGTCTCCAATGTGAAATCATTTGAAGCTAAATTAAAGCTGTGGCAAATGCAACTAGTAAAGGGCAACAACAACAATGACAAGCTCAAAGCAAAAGTACAACAACCTCCCTCTGCTTGAGTTTTATAAACTGTATGTGTGTGTAAGTTTATATTATGTGCTGAAGAATTTCCTGGTCTCAGGAGACATGCACTGAGATTTGCGGCCTTGTTTGGCACAACTTACTGCTGTGAGCAATTCTTCTCAAAACTGACTCTCAGTCCCGCTCAAGACTGACAGACCAAAACCTGGAAAATCAACTGCCAGTAGCATCATTATCATCGCCATCCAACATTGGAGGCCTAGTGAAAGAGAATCAGTTCTAGCCATCTCACTAGAGAGCAGGCGTGTGCAGGCGTGATATGCAGCAGAAGATCAAGGTAAATTAGTGCTTTATTTTAAACGTCAGCGTTAGAGGCATTAACAAAAAAAACACACTAAATATAACTATAACAATAGTGTAACGGCCTTCTGCTCGTTTTCTGTCTGTCTTGTCTACAGGTGTGTCAGTTGGCCTCAGGAGCTAATGAGCTGATGAGATGCACCTGTGTGCAGGTGTCCAAATAAAAGGGCTGCTTCCTCTTCCCATGAGAGGGCCATTCTTCTTACTTTGCTCAGACGCAATGCAAACATACAACAGCCATGCGTTACTGGCGACTGACTTGGTCCCGTCTCACACTCTTTGTTTGTTTTGGTTAATTTAATTTGGTTAATAAATCCACATTTTAGTTAAAATCCAACCACTCGACTCCCTCTTTTGTTGTGGTCTTACCCGTAGGTAAAAAAAGTGTCTGTGTGCTCAGCTCTGCGGCAAAAAAAAAAAAAGTTATAAAAACTGATATGGCCCTGGAAGTCAAAAAGGTTCCCCACCCCTGTTCTAAAATATTACAAACACTAAAGCAGAACCAGAAATCCCAAGACTTTATACATTTGGTGTTGCTCAATTATTTCTGAGACCAGGAATTGTTGGCGAGTACAAGATATTCTGTCCAATAAATAAGCGACGTCTTGATCTCGTAACGTGGGTTTACAGTGTTTGGTGCCTTTGACAAAGTGCAGTGTGAATGCAAACCGAACCAAATGAAAAATGCAACAACACTGCAACTTCACCCCAGAATTGCACCAAGTCCACCAAACTTTAGGTGTGAAAGCGCCCTAAGTAATACTAGATGCTTCAATCATACCACAGTGAACTGGAGCTGCTGTGAACACATGGTTGCATTGCTCTCTGTCTCTTTCGCTCTCTGTTTGAACTTGGCTTCAGTCTCTGATAAAACAGTACGCCTGCTTTTCCCACACATTTAATTGCAGTCCCCTATACTGATAAATCAGGTGCAGCAGCTATTCGTACACAATTCAATTCCCTCGCCCTATACTTCTCTGAATAGGAATGTCTTAAAATACATATTGCTTTAGGCTGAAAATGCAGTTTTTAGTTCTTCCTTTAGTAAATTAAAGGACAAATATTTCGTTGGCATTCACAGATAATATATGTTCAACATGAAACTTATGTGTGTTACTTTGTCAATTACAACCCATATTTAATTTGCATTGAAATGTAGCTGAAACTGTTTCTTATTAGTGTGTATTTGCATGATATGTTTAACAGTGTAGATCTATGCAGTACTTAAATTTGCACATTTAAATGTACACGTTTCATTCTGTTACCATAGTATTACATTGTTGAAATATGAAGCCTTGCTCAATGCTCCACTGTAATCTTTGAAGGCTGCTCTGGTTTTTGTTTCCACTCAGTGTATTCAACTCAAATATGTATTAAGCAAATCAATTTGAATCAAATCAATAGCGAAAAAGTCTTTAAAATCAAATTACTGTTTTGAGTCTGAAAACATTTTGTGGCCCTCATGTAAAAGGCCAAGCATGCCAGTGATGAATGGCATGCTATTCAAAAGCCCTTGCTCTGTGTGAGTTGTTGCTTTACTTTGAAATAGAACATCAATCATGTGAGGAGTGAAAAGGATTTACACAAGCGCAGTCTTAATCTAATGGTCTGTCGCGCAAGGCGATGAAGAAATCTCAAACCAAATTTGACAAAGCCAATTGTCAAAACATGTCCTTCTTGTAGCGTTGGCTTGGTCCACACCGTGGATCTCAGCAGAAAGTCTCCAACAGCAGAGGGAAGCCAAATGTAAATGGGAAGCAGAAGAAAAGCAAAGGAACGGAGGGAGAGAGAAGTATGTAAACTCTTTCAACCATCCAAATTAGAGGTTTTTATCGGATCAAAGGCACCCCGGCTTACACACACACACACACACACACACACACACACACACACACACACACACACACACACACACACACACACACACACACTGAGCCTCCCGTTGTGTTTGCGGCAGGGCTCACAGCAGTTCTGTTAATGCCAAATGAGTAGAGGGGAAGGGAGGAGGGAATAAAGGCAAAGAATTAAGCAAGGCTGGGAGGGAGGGATATTAGAGGAGTGATAAGTACAAAATAATTCTCTCCTCTGCAGTGCTGCACAGACTGACATTGTCAAACAAATTGTCTGTGTGGCGTTAACAATGAAAATAACTTTTATTTTCTAAGCCTTGAAGGAAAAGGGGAAGAGGGGAGAAAAGAGGGATGAAGGGAAATAAATCAAAGTTAGACACGTACATAGGGCCAATATCAGGTATACGTCATCTGCATCTGAATGATTGATACAATGCACTCGGCTCCAATAGTTAGCACTGGTTGCTTTAGGAAGAAAAACTCATTCAAAGTGACATTAGTAATTTTGTACATACAACATTTTTGTAATCTTGCGAATGACTATGAATCCGGACTATGGATTTTTTTATTTTTATTTTTTTTTTTATTTTTATTTTTTTAAATCCAAACAGTCTCCAACAACAGTTTATGTACTTATAAGCCACTTTATAGAGCCTTTATTCATTTTATTTATTTTGTATTTTTTGGTTTTAAGTGTCTTGCGTCAGGTGTTTCCTCACTTATGGTGGCGTTTCCTCAGCTCGGTTCCTGTTTTTAATGAATTGATCTTTGTCAATTTCGGGGTGGGTGGATGAATGGGGCTGGGGGGTGGGATTGTGTGTGTGTGTGTGTGTGTGTGTGTGTGTGTGGGGAGTTGTATACAAAAAGTGATATACATAAAGTCTGATTGATTGATTAATAGATACTGTGTGTACAACAGATTTAATGACACACAAATAAGAGGGAGCTTTTCAGTTGAAATTTCTGACCGAGAACTTATATATTCAGACTTTCCAGTTCAACTGGAACGCACCATAAGTGCACCGATGTGTTTGTCCAATAGCATCAATGAAGTGGCGGCCCAACACAAGCGCACCTCTTATTTTGGCACAACAAAAGCTCAATTTCATGGTTATCCATGTTGTTGAGGCTGTCAGCACCAATAGTTCACATCCTGTCTCCTTCTCTCTTTTAATGGCAACTGAAGACTTTCTCCAACCTAAGCCAAGTACTTTTGTTTCTGAACATAACCAAACAATGACAAACAACGTGTTGGTATTGTTGCTAATGGTTACCTTAATATACTCTGTGCACTTTGAGATGTATCCATTTGTCTTTAAAGGGGTGATAGAATGATTTATATAGGGCATTTCACACTGTTCCTTAAGGTCCGTAAGGGTATACAACATTGGTTGGGCTGAAAATTGCCCAAATGCTATTTTATGGGTCCTTAACTACCCTGTGAATATGGCTCTATTTGGAACAAGAGCGTTTTTTCCAAATATGGTATGCTCATAAATATTTAGATGAGCTGCGCGCTGATTGGGTTGACCAAACCACATACACATACATTGGAGACTAGACAGCAGGTCTCATATTTCAGACACTGCAAAGTTATAGCTACATTGTTTGTCTGCTATTTCGTTATTACATTCACTTCTGAGACTTTTTTATTCGAGAAATCAAGTATATAAAGCTCAAATATGGGCCGTTTTACGAAAATTGATAGCTAATTGCAAATTTAGTAAGACGTGACGGACTTTAGGAGCTCCACACAGTCTGACGAGAAAGCGGCAACCTCCATACCCAGTGAAAGTCACCGTTTCCTCGGTTACTGGGCTACCGGGGCTCCGCGGAGCTGCCGGCATGACTAGCGTATATTTACACTTTGAATTTCATCACGCCACTTATATAACAGCTACCCCAAGGTCTTATAAAACTAACAATAGTGTCCAATTTCAATTTTTGCATTTTTGTGAACATTAGGGGTTTCGTTAGCTGCTACTGTCTCTCTAATCTTATGTGTACAGATCGCGGCTAGTTAGCTTCATGTTCTGCATAACTAGAGTATATTTACAGTTTGAATTTTGTCACGCCATTTATATAACATCTACCCGATGGTCTTATCAAGCTAACAATGGTGTCTGATTTAAATTTTTGCATTTGCATTTTTGTGAATTTCAGAGGTCTCCGCGCTCTCACTCACACACACCGGCCATTTAGCAGGAAGAGTGGAGCTGCAGGCCCTGGAGCTCTGTCAGGGCAGCGGCGTTTGGTAGTCCATTAACCCAAAAAACAGTGACTTTGCGCAGGTATGGTGTGCCGTGGGCTGCCAGCCGTGACGGAGCTCCATCTACCTCACAGCAGGCCAGGGTCTGTGAAGGAAGGAAGGCAGGCCGGGCGGTGAGGCAGCAACACAGGCAGCACTGGCCGCTGAACTCCGAAATCGGACAAAATTTGCAATTGGACATACATTTTCGTAAAACGGCACATATTTGACTTCTACATAGTTGATTTCTCGCATAAAAAAGTCTCAGAAGTGAATTTAGTGGTAAAATGGCAGATGAACAATGTATACAATTTCTGAGATCTGCGACCTATTTAGAAGACTACCTGATCTCAGATCAGTGGTGTAGCCTATGTAAATGTTTGGGCATTACAAAAATAGAGACTAGAGCCAAATGAGGAGGAGTTGAGATTCGCCCGTTTTCAGAGGCAGTTTCAAATTGTGAGATTTGCAGAGGAAAGGGATGTCAATGGGATTTTGAGGTTCTATGTGTGTCCTATTTACCCACTAAACTGTCATTATTCAACTATGACAATGTAAAATCGGTTTTGCATTCTATCACCCCTTTTAAAGGACACATTTTTATGGCCACAATGTAAAGTTAAAGTTGCCTGTAATAACACTATAGCATATAAGAAATGTCCTCAGGTTGGGCTCTGATGCAACCTTATAATTACTGTGTGGACTCAATGTACATAATTACACATAGAGATAGCAAAGACTAACTGGGAGGGAAAGGTCAGTCACAGTCAGGGTCAGCACCTGGGTTTGTTTTTTCTTCTTTTCTATGGACTTCTCTCTCACCCCCTTCCCCCCCACCACTCACACACACTCACACTCACACTCTCTCTCTCTCACTCTCACTCTCACACTCACACACACACACACACACACACACACACACACACACACACACACACACACACACACACACACACACACACCTCTCAGTCAACAAAATGAAGCCATGTATTTGCTGTTGTCGGGAAGTGAGCTGGACTGCTGACCTATAGCCATAACAGGCCTTAAGGGGAGCTGTGATCGCTTTGCTCTTTTAAGGTTGGACTCTTGCTTTCGTCTTGATTATACAGTAGGAGGCATTTCAGCTCAGTGTTACAAGGAAAACATCCTGGGGATTGTCTATTGTGTGCATCTGAAGGCCTTTCATTCAGTCACAGTTGTTAGGTTGGAGTGAAGTTTCTCTGCAACAGAGTCTTTCAAATAATTGCAAAGAACTCAGTTAACAGTGAAATGTAATGATTACCAAATTGGGATGTTGCAACAGTAAATAATAGGATATATCACAATAACTTAGTATATAGAGAAGACGGGTTTACACTGTAATGTGCAATAACTGAAACAACTACTGTATGTACTATAAAATTAAAGCCAAAATGTTATATTTTACTGCTTAGAAAAGTGATGACAAGCAATCTGATAGTCGTGCTATAATAATCACATTCCATGGCGATGACATCTGATCCTTTGCACAATAAATATCACTCCACGTCTGAAAAAAATAAAACGTGATACTAACTGACAGCTGGTGCCACTAAGGGAAGCCGTTCATCTGCACGCACTGCCAGGACACAGAGTTGGTTTAAAACAGGAAGAGTATCCCTTTAAGTGTACACTATATTTAGAATATTTTCACAGCTTTACCTTGGCGACGGGGAACTGAAGCTGTTGACTCTGCTCTCTTCAAAGCCAACAGACTCATTCTACCTCGCAGAACACGGGAGTTAAGTTAGTTTGCAATATTGTGTGACTTTGGTGAATCCGAACTAACTCTTTAGCCTTAGCAAAAGAAATAGCCTGTGCTAGCTGCTAGTGTAGGCTAACATTACCTGTGTTCCATAGCAAACACCTTGGTATGTGCAAGGGGGTAAGTGAGCATCTGGAAAGCGTACCTCCTATAGGGAGATTCTGAGGCTAACAAGCCATCACCACCCGCTAGCATCCCATTGACTCCCATTCATTTTGGTGTCACTTTGACAGCGAATAACTTGACATCTGAAGCATTTAAAGACTCTATTTGTCAATTGTTTATTTCTAAAGAAACACAACAATGTATACAAGGCTCCATTACCTTGTATCTCAAGTTATGGCCCCATAGCAGACATTTTTGAAAAAAGGATAACAATTGTGTCATAACCACACAACCTTCTGGCGCACAGTAGAGACATTACCATATAGTACAGGAGAAGCTTGCAGGCAGTCGGGGGGACGTGGAGGCATACAGTCAAGGGAGAAGCCCATAGAGAGTCCATGAAAGCATCGGAATAAAATATTTCAGCAACATTTTGATGGATTGGAAATACTTCGGTATGTGGCAAGTGAATTCATATGAAGTAACATTTATCCACGAACAACTAGGATTTTTTTTAAGAAAAGTATATGTTGTTAAATAATGAAGTAGGGGTAACAAGGTATACCTATATTCACGGGGGATGGGGAAATTATACAGGCAATGGACAGCTCCTACTCACGCCCTCAGTCTCTGCAAGATTGGGAATGATTGAGATTTCTCTTGGCACAGCTACCAGAAGACTTTCAGACAGGTTGCTCACGTCACATCTACGTCGTCAAGCTCAGTTTGAGGCTGCGCAGAAACGCTCAGCCATAACTGGGAAAGTGACTTCGCTGGTCTCCGTCGAAGTACAGTAGGGCAAAAAGGTATTTAGTCAGCCACCAATTGTGCAAGTTCTCCCACTTAAAAAGATGAGAGGCCTGTAATTTTCATCATAGGTACACTTCAACTATGAGAGACAAAATGAGAAAAAAAAAAATCCAGAAAATCACATTGTAGGATTTTTAATGAATTTATTAGTAAATTATGGTGGAAAATAAGTATTTGTGCAATAACAAAAGTTAATCTCAATACTTTGTTATATACCCTTTGTTGGCAATGACAGAGGTCAAACATTTTCTGTAAGTCTTCACAAGGTTTTCACACACTGTTGCTGGTATTTCGGCCCATTCCTCCATGCAGATCTCCTCTAGAGCAGTGATGTTTTGGGGCTGTCGCTGGGCAACACGGACTTTCAACTCCCTCCAAAGATTTTCTATGGGGTTGAGATCTGGAGACTGGCTAGGCCACTCCAGGACCTTGAAATGCTTCTTACGAAGCCACTCCTTCATTGGCTGGGCGGTGTGTTTGGGATCATTGTCATGCTGAAAGACCAGCCACGTTTCATCTTCAATGCCCTTGCTGATGGAAGGAGGTTTTCACTCAAAATCTCACGATACATGGCCCCATTCATTTTTTCCTTTACACAGATCAGTCGTCCTGGTCCCTTTGCAGAAAAACAGCCCCAAAGCATGATGTTTCCACCCCCATGCTTCACAGTAGGTATGGTGTTCTTTGGATGCAACTCAGCATTCTTTCTCCTCCAAACACGATGAATTGAGTTTTTACCAAAAAGTTCTATTTTGGTTTCATCTGACCATATGACATTCTCCCAATCCTCTTCTGGATCATCCAAATGCTCTCTAGCAAACCTCAGATGGGCCTGGACATGTAGTGGCTTAAGCAGGGGGACACGTCTGGCACTGCAGGATTTGAGTCCATGGCGGCGTAGTGTGTTACTGATGCTAGCCTTTGTTACTTTGGTCCCAGCTCTCTGCAGGTCATTCACTATTTCCCCCCGTGTGGTTCTGGGATTTTTGCTCACCGTTAACATTTTGACCTCACGGGGTGAGATCTTGCGTGGAGCCCCGGATCGAGGGAGATTATCACTGGTCTTGTATGTCTTCCATTTTCTTATAATTGCTCCCACAGTTGATTTCTTCACACCAAGCTACTTACCTATTGCAGATTCAGTCTTCCCAGCCTGGTGCAGGTCTACAATTTTGACAGCTCTTTGGTCTTGGCAATAGTGGAGTTTGGAGTGTGACTGTTTGAGGTTGTGGACAGGTGTCTTTTATACTGATAAAGAGTTCAAACAGATGCCATTAATACAGGTAATGAGTGGAGGACAGAGGAGCCTCTTAAAGAAGAAGTTACAGGTCTGTGAGAGCCAGAAATCTTGCTTGTTTGTAGGTGACCAAATACTTATTTTACCGAGGAATTTACCAATAAATTTATTAAAAATCCTACAATGTGATTTTCTGGAATTTTTTTTCTCATTTTGTCTCTCATAGTTGAAGTGTACCTATGATGAAAATTACAGGCATCTCTCATATAAGTGGGAGAACTTGCACAATTGGTGGCAGACTAAATACTTTTTTGTTCCACTGTATATGGCGTCGCTGTGTATGTGCAGCCAGCAGAGGAGGCCCTATTTTATTCTGAACATTATTATTTATAAAACATAATTTAGTAACACAAAGACTGGCTTGGGCATGCTTCACACTCATGGTGTGACGATACCGGAGCAAAATTGGAGTGGGACATAAGGCGACACTCCAACATTTTCAAAATCCACTCTACTATATAAATGTATATATCAGTAGTGGGAATTTTCTTTAGGGTATTGTATATACAGTAGGTTTTAGCTTTATTTGTTATTTGTATATTTCTTCCACTACTGAGAAAAATGTTTATTTTTTGTGATAACATTTCACAAATGTCCTGTTATAAGAAGATACAGTGATATGTCATCATAACAAGAAATATTTTAGTATGGAAAAAAAACATGGCAATATAAGACGAAAGATCTCTTGATGACAATGTATATGTTTGTCTTGATGACAACAATACACCGCCATCAAATGATAATAATAATAATAATGATTATCAAATGCTTATGCCAATATGGACAAATACCTAAAAGTGCTATGGATAGAAAAGCTTGCAAGCTACGACTGAGCAAACTCCTGCTGATGATGAATACGGTGAGGGCTCCCCAAGAAGATTGTTAATTTGGATTATTTGTCAAAAAACATATATTTCTAAGATCAAGAATGAACTTTTAACAGTTAAAGGAGAATTCCGGTCGATTTCAACACGTAGCTCTGTTTGTAAATTTGGAGTGCTGTCAGTAGCAAGAAAAATGAAAACAATCGGTGCCGCCTACACAGTGTTATCCTCCTGCTTCAGTGTTGAGAAGGCAGTTAAGAGTACTTAGGGACCGTCTACAAATTACAACACAGAAAAGAGATACAATAAAAATATGTAGGCTATTAATTTAATGATTAAATAAGGTAGTGTCTCCAAACTAACCTGAATTATAAATTGTGCCCTGCTAGTTGTACTACAGCACTAACTTTAAAAAAATAAGCATATGCCTATATTTGAAAATATGTTTGCATCTCTTTTCAGTGTTGTAGATGGTCCCAAAGCACTCCTTGCAGTATCAACACTGGAACTAAACAGAGCTGAATTAGCAGAACTTTTATGCATTTATTTCACATCTTCTGCAGTCAGATTCACTGTGTGCACGCAGAAGGAATCACTTCACATGGGTAGGCAGTTTTAATGACATTTTGAACATGTTAAGAGGCTAAAGACAAATTTAAAACTTGCCCTGTTTAAGCCTGTTGGGTGCTAATGCTAGCAGGAGGATAACACAGAGTAGGCAGCACCGATTGTTTTCATTTTTCTTTCTACTGACATCACTCCAAAAACAACAGAGCTAAGTGTTGGAATCCACCGGAATTCTCCTTTAACAGTTACTGAATAGCATGCGCTTGACTGTTTATTGCTATATAGCTTTAGAAACATTTGCACAAAATATAATTCATATACATATATATCTTCGGAAACTGAAGAAAGAAAACTCTTTAAAATAAAATCCCCCATATGGGTCTGGGCCGGAATATGTGCATTTTATTAATACAGGCAGGTCTGTGTGTGTGTGTGTGTGTGTGTGTGTGTGTGTGTGTGTGTGTGTGTGTGTGTGTGTGTGTGTGTTTGTCAGTTGCAAACAGTGGAGTTGAGTGTATTCTTGGCAGGCCAGAGTGTCAGGCAGCTCAGATAGGCAGTGACAGCTCACCTGCGGTGCAAAGGGCAGCGCTGGCCTGCAGGCAGACAGAAGAGGGGGGTGGCGATGACATGAACCCAGCATGACTCACCCACGTAGACACACACTGTGGGGGTTAACACGATCGCATTACTTATTGCACAGCACAGGTGGGGGATAGAGGTGTTGGCGGTGGTGGGAACCATGGACGACGTGTATCGCCTTTGATGAAAAAGGATGGAAGGCTGGAGAGGAGGGGGGGATGGAAGAAGCCCCAGTGGATACAGATGGATAGAGACAGGTCTCCACTGAGAGGGGGACATTTAGAATATAAAGGGAAAGCTAAATCTAATATAATACACCTTTTAGATATACAAAGGGCCCACTTCAATTCAACAGACATGAATACACACTCAATGTATGCTCTGTTTATGTGACCACAAACCAAAGGACTTCCCAACACTTGTCCATATTAAAGAAGCAACTGTGAAGCCTCTATACAACAGTATAAAGTTAAATTCCTTGGACAAAAAAATAGTATCAGAGTGTCGCACTGAGAGCCATGTCTCTCAGTGTGACGTTCACTTTCACTGAGCTGTTCAAGGGCCTACCAGATCTCCAGGTGTGTGTTTATCCAGGAGTCCCTACTGCTGGGCACTGTGGAGACCAAATGGCTCGCACACACAAACACACAAACACACACACACACACACACACACACACTACATCTTTTGTACATGTCACTTCCAAAAATCTCCCTTTTGAACACTGTATGCATGCACATGTTCAAAGGGTATACATTTTCACTTTTAGCTCTTATATTAGTACTTGTGTTATGATATTTGATTCTTTGTTCAGTGTGGTTTCCCACATGCCTGACTGGTCAGAACAGCACGATGTTCTGCTGAGCACAATCCCGCTGATCCCCATCACAGCAGGAGCAGAAGGGCTGGATGGTCGGCAGCCACATGGAGAAAGGAGGAGGAGGTAAAAGGAACAAAACAGCAGGAAGGTTGAAGGAGAAGAGGAAGGAATAGGGAGTTAAGAGCGGTTGGAGCAAAAGGAGAAGTTTTGGGTGGAGGAGGAGGAGGAGGGAGGTGGACGTGGGAGGCGGGAGAGGGGTGCAGGATCTTAAATAGCCATTTGTACCTTCTGCTGCTTGGCAGGCCAGCAGCACTAATGAAGACTTCAAAGTGGACAGACTGTCCATCGCTGCTGGAGAGCAGAGGCTGAGAGAGGAAAACAAAGGAGTGGGAGGGCGATGATGAAACAAACTGGCCGAAGGCTCGGTTAGAGCCGAGCTGGTTTTGGACACATTGCTTTGTGCTTTCCGCTGGCAGCGTGTTCCCTGTGTCGGCTCTGTGTCAGGCAATCAGGAAATAAAGATGTGAATGTGTACAACAAGCTTGCGTCATCAGAACATCAGTTTTACAGTGTAGAAGTAAACCCTTGATGCCAAATATGACAGACTGTTTAAACAACTGTACATGGCTTTCAAAAGAGAATACACCACTTCAAATGCTCATATGATATTAGACACTGTTGGTTGTTGATTTAATATAGGGTAGACGGCAGCTGTCAAATGTAATTTATTTGTTTGGTTAAAAAACATTGTTACAAAGTTACGTTGTTACATTGTACAGGTGCACCTTAAAGTGGCCACTGGGTGTATGTAGCCACGTGTGTAAATAGACCACAGAACATTATTTCAATCAGGAGAGATTTCGTTGCAGATATGCAAAGATTTATTGTACGTATGCATAATATGAAATGTACAGTCTTTGGAGCTTAGACTCCATCTCTATGAAATTATGTTTTAAAGGGGCAGAAAAACAAAAAGATATTCCCCCGATGGAGTCTAGACACTGGTGGTGGTGTGAGGGAGCCTGAAGACAGGTCTGCCGGAAGAGGACCCAGGGAGCCGTGCGTGATGAAGACTGGAGGTGGAAGGGGAAGAGGAGGGTTGTGCTCTTTGCCTGAAATGACAACTGAGCAGCAGAGAGAAGACATGTTTAAAACAGGGATGTCATGCTGTGATTGGCTCGTGAAATTCATGACCGCTTCTGATTGGTTAAAAGAAAAGCGAACGCCTCTAACAGCTGTTCAGTTTTAGAAGAGAGAGAAAAGTGATTAAGTTTAGAAGTCTTCTTGAAGGAATTTACACTGTGCTTCATAAAACACTAAATTCGACTGACATATTTAATGAGGTTGATGTACTCGCTTAATTCTTGCACTTTTTGGTTTCGTTCACATGGTTGAATGCATTTATTGTTAGTCTTTGGATAAAAGTATCAGCTAAATAAATGTAATGTAAAGTAACGTGTGAAATTATATTAAATTGTGATGAAACCACATGTGCATTACTTGTAAACGAATGCTCCTAATAATATATTTTGGATCATGGATGGACCATTGTGAATGAATAAAAATTTCTAATCGTTCGCTTTCATTTTAAATAACATAGTTATCATGAATGAAAGAAATCAAACACCTCGCCAAATTTAGATAGAAACTATGAAATTGTTTTTTTTATTTTAATGATAGCTTTTTATTTGATAAGAGAAAGATGAGGTGTGATGCACTTTTAACTGCGAATGTGAGGGTGATGTGCTGCAAGGGGGAGGGGGGTAGATTGGAGTTATTTCGCCAGAGAGTCTCAGGGGCCTGATATGAGTCTATCTAATGAAACTGCCCATAGAGGAACCCCAGACAGCCATGGCAATAACTGTACATCTTGACTGTGGTCAGGGCTAATCGGTGGGAGGACTGGACCAGCTCAGCACAACAATCACTGTTAGGCGGAACAATAGAGAGGATATTGTAGGAAGATGCACAGAGCAATACCTACTGATTTCTTTTTTTTATTCCACCTGCTTAAAGGTCCCTATACAGACATGTTTTAAGTAGTGCTGTCAAACGATTAAAATATTTAATTGTGATTAATCACATTAATGTCATAGTTAACTCACAATTAATCACAATTAATCACACATTTTTCACTATTCTAAATGTCCCTTGATTATCATTTTAATGCTCTTAGCAACTGATACAACAATACTTTTAAAACGGTGCTGTATGTTCAAAAATATAAAACAATAAAAAGTTGATCTAAAAAAAAAAAAAGGAGCACAAAACGGCGAAAAACCACTAAATGGGAAAAGGGTATTTAACAATAACTTTGAATGCACCACGAGCCTGGCGAGGCTGAGTCTGTGTTTTTCAGACAACGGCAGCTACAGTCTGGTGTTAGAATCCTCTACAGTGAAATACAGACACACTTTACACCGTTTAGCTGTCAGCATTTTAACAGTGTTTACTCCAGCTGCTAGCTAACAGTAGGTTAACGTTAGCTGCTGCTAAGTGTAGTGTAGACTAGCGTCCCGTGCGGCGATGTTTCAGTTCCCTCGAAAGTATGTTTTTGGAGCATCAGAGAGAAGCGCAGGCAATTAATTGGCACCTAAATAAGGCACCGAAATCCGCGTTGCTATTCGGTCCGGTAGATAATGGTCGTTAAGGCACCGGTGCTAAAACCGGTCTCTGACACCCCCGTCAAAATAAAAACTCTTCGGAGTTACACGATTCAAAACTGCGATTTCTGCCGAAAAGCGACTAGTTTGCAGGTATGTACTACTCTTTGGCCGGCTCGCAAGCCCAAACAAGTGTGTCTGTTGTTTTGTTTCCAGTCTACCTAGATCTGGTGTGGTGTTGTAGTTTTTCTAACGTTACTAATTGTTGCAACAGCATGTGAAAAAAGTTTGCTAGGCCAAAAAGAACGTTAATCTTGCGATAAAAAAATTGACGGCGTTAAAATGGGTTTGCGTTAACGCCGTTAATAACGCGTTTAACTGAAAGCACTAGTTTTAAGTCATAAAATTCTGTATAAACATAAAATAATCATTTGTTTAATATGTATTATATATTTAGTCCAATCAAGTTAAATAATTTAACAATTCTTGTAAAATAAAATATTAAATAAAATGTCCTACCTAAGCCAAGCTGAATTTTATTTTACTTTAATAGACAATATATTTAAAAGAAAATATGAAAAACAATGTAGAAGGGTTGATTACTAATGAATGACATTAGTGGCCATTTGCCAGTTTTTGATCTATGACTATGATTTTAAGAAGGTTAAAGATTGTATGGAGAATTCATAAGAATAGAACTAGAGGCAGAATAATGTATATAAAAGATACAAGAATTATATGCCATAATATTAGGATATGTAATAAGGAATATTATAACAAAAACAATATTAAGGGCATATGGACTATATTAATAACTTACATCTGTAACTGTTCATTCAAAATGCGCACATTTCCATGTGAAATGAAAACCGCTTAAGTGATCTCAGTTCTCTAAGATATTGGAGAAACTCTATATGGGAAGGTTGAATAATTTAATTGAGAAGCATACATTGTTGACGGACAGTCAGTATGGATTCAGAACAAACAGATCAACATATGGAATTAATGGAGTTATTACAATAAATAACCAGTTGTATAGCTAATGAAAAATATGCAGAGCGTGCATTTATAGATTTAAAAGCATTTGAAACCATAGACTATGACATATTAAATAAAATGGAAAGATCAGAGGTGTTGTGCTGAACTGGTTGAAAAGCTTTGTAGGAAACCGGCAACAATTTGTGCAGATAGGTAACTACAAATCAACATGTTTGAATATGACTTGTGGAGTCCCACATGGGTCTGTATTAGGTCATCAATTATTTGTTCTGTCACAAAATGAAAAACGAGCACTGTAAAAAGCTTTGCCACAATCTCAAATGACAGGCTTATCTCCTGTATAACTCACCTCTTCAGACCTAATAACTAGGGTGTTTGCACCGTAAATCCAAAATGCTGCCACACAAACGATTTAAAAGTGGCGAGTAGTGTTGGGTACCGCTCACATTTTTACCAGTACCAATACCGATACCGCTACCTGAAATTCAATGCCAGAAACAAACGGTACCTTTTTCCCGGTACTTTCCCTCTGTAATAACAACAAAATGTTTCAGTTAAAAATAATTCCAAAAAGCTCCACACAACAAAATTTTAAAGGATTAGCCCCTGCAGTGCGTTTGACCTAGATGTATGAAATTTGGTATGCATATGCAACTTGTCCAGACTTGCAACAAAGCCTCTTGGAGCCATACCCTAAACCCAACAGGAAGTCAGCCATTTTGAATTTAGTTGCATTTTTTTAACCGATCATCGCTGCTTAAGGGACCGAGCGCCAACAGCAGGGAAGACCCTATTGAAACTGAAGGAATTATTGTTCTTTTTTTCCCCTGTAAATAAATTGCCTTTTTGAGGTGCTTAACATATTCAAAAACTCACCAAAATTGGCGGTCTTATCAAGCCTGGTGAAAATTTACGCATTTTTAGGTTTCGGGAATAGGCGCACAGAAATGGCTCGCTAGCGCCCACTACAAAATTAAAAAAATTGAGCCCCTGCAGTACGTTTAATGTAGACTCACGAAACTTGGTACACATATGTAGCATCCATCCATCTTCGTCCGCTTATCCGGTATCAGGTCGCGGGGGTAGCAGCTCCAGCAGGGGACCCCAAACTTCCCTTTCCCGAGCCACATTAACCAGCTCCGACTGGGGGATCCCGAGGCGTTCCCAGGCGAGGTTAGAGATATAATCCCTCCACCTAGTCCTGGGTCTTCCCCGAAGCCTCCTCCCAGCTGGACGTGCCTGGAACACCTCCCTAGGGAGGCGCCCAGGGGGCATCCTTACCAGATGCCCGAACCACCTCAACTGGCTCCTTTCAATGCAAAGGAGCAGCGGCTCTACTCTGAGCTCCTCACGGATGACTGAGCTTCTCACCCTATCTCTAAGGGAGCCAGCCACCCTCCTGAGGAAACCCATTTCGGCCGCTTGTACCCTGGATCTTGTTCTTTCGGTCATGACCCAGCCTTCATGACCATAGGTGAGGGTAGGAAGGAAAACTGACCGGTAGATTGAGAGCTTTGCCTTCTGGCTCAGCTCTCTTTTCGTCACAACGGTGCGATAAATTGAATGCAATACCGCACCCGCTGCGCCGATTCTCCGGCCAATCTCCCGCTCCATTGTCCCCTCACTCGCGAACAAGACCCCAAGGTACTTGAACTCCTTCACTTGGGGTACGGACTCATTCCCTACCTGGAGAAGGCACTCCATTGGTTTCCTGCTGAGAACCATGGCCTCCGATTTAGAGGTGCTGATCCTCATCCCAGCCGCTTCACACTCGGCTGCGAACCGATCCAGTGAGTGCTGAAGGTCACAGGCCGATGATGCCATCAGGACCACATCATCTGCAAAAAGCAGCGATGAGATCCCCAGCCCACCGAACTGCAACCCCCCTCCACCCCGACTACGCCTCGATATCCTGTCCATAAATACTACGAACAGAATTGGTGACAAAGCGCAGCCCTGGCGGAGGCCAACTTTCACTTGAAACGAGTCCGACTTACTGCCGAGAACCCGGACACAGCTCTCGCTTTGGTCGTACAGAGATTGGATGGCCCTGAGAAGGGACCCCCTCACCCCATACTCCCCCAGCACCTCCCACAGTATCTCCCGGGGTACCCGGTCATACGCCTTCTCCAGATCCACAAAGCACATGTAGACCGGTTGGGCATACTCCCAGGCTCCCTCCAGGATCCTTGCGAGAGTAAAGAGCTGGTCCGTTGTTCCACGACCAGGACGGAATCCACATTGTTCCTCTTCAACCTGAGGTTCGACTATCGACCGAACCCTCCTTTCCAGCACCTTGGAGTAGACTTTACCGGGGAGGCTGAGAAGTGTGATACCCCTGTAATTGGCACACACCCTCTGGTCCCCCTTTTTGAAAAGGGGAACCACCACCCCGGTCTGCCACTCCTTACGCACCGTCCCAGACTTCCACTCAATGTTGAAGAGGCGTGTCAACCAAGACAAGCCCTCCACACCCAGAGCTTTAAGCATTTCCGGACGGATCTCATCAATCCCTGGAGCTTTGCCACTGTGGAGTTGTTTAACCACCTCAGCAACTTCCACCAGGGAAATTGACGACAATCCCCCATCATCCTCCAGCTCTGCCTCTACCATAGAGGGCGTATTAGTCGGATTTAGGAGTTCCTCAAAGTGCTCCTTCCACCGCCCTATTACGTCCTCAGTTGAGGTCAACAGCGTCCCATCCTTACTGTACACAGCTTGGATGGTTCCCCGCTTCCCTCTCCTGAGGTGGCGAACGGTTTTCCAGAAGCACCTTGGTGCCGACCGAAAGTCCTTCTCCATGTCTTCTCCGAACTTCTCCCACACCCGCTGCTTTGCCTCTTTCACGGCAGAGGCTGCAGCCCTTCGGGCCCTTCGGTACCTTGCAACTGCCTCCGGAGCCCTCCGGGATAACATATCCCGGAAAGACTCCTTCTTCAGTCGGACGGCTTCCCTGACCACCGGTGTCCACCACGGTGTTCGTGGGTTACCGCCCCTTGAGGCACCCAAGACCCTAAGACCACAGCTCTTCGCCGCAGCTTCAGCAATGGAAACTTTGAACATTGTCCACTCGGGTTCAATGCCCCCAGCCTCCACAGGGATGCACGAAAAGCTCCGCCGGAGGTGTGAGTTGAAAGTCTGTCGGACAGGGGCCTCCTCCAGACGTTCCCAATTTACCCGCACTACCCGTTTGGGCTTACCAGGTCTGTCCAGAGTCTTCCCCCACCCTCTGACCCAACTCATCACCAGATGGTGATCGGTTGACAACTCCGCCCCTCTCTTCACCCGATTGTCCAAAACATACGGCCTCAGATCAGATGAAACGATTATAAAATCGATCATTGACCTTTGGCCTAGGGTGCTCTGGTACCAGGTACACTTATGAGCATCCCTATGTTCGAACATGGTGTTTGTTATAGACAAGCCATGACTAGCACAGAAGTCCAACAACAACCACTCTGGTTTAGATCAGGGAGGCCGTTCCTCCCAATCACGCCTCTCCATGTGTCTCCATCATTGCCCACGTGCGCGTTGAAGTCCCCCAGCAGAACGATGGAGTCTCCCACTGGAGCCCCATACAGGACTCCATTCAAGGTCTCCAAGAAGGCCGAATACTCCGAACTCTTGTTTGGTGCATATGCACAAACAAGAGTCAGAGTTTTCCCCCCCACCAGCCGCAGGCGTAGGGAGGCGACCCTCTCATCCACCGGGGTAAACTCCAACATAGCGGCGCTCAACCGGGGGCTTGTGAGTATCCCCACACCCGCCCGGCGCCTCACACCCTGGGCAACTCCGGAGAAGAAAAGAGTCCAACCCCTATCCAGGAGTAAGGTTCCAGAACCGAGACTGTGCGTAGAGGTAAGCCCCACCAGATCTAACCGGTAGCGCTCCATCTCCCGCACCAGTTCCGGTTCCTTCCCCCACAGAGAGGTGACATTCCACGTCCCCAGAGCCAGCGTCTGCTGCCCGGGTCTGGTCCGTCGAGGCCTCTGACCTTCACTGCCACCCATGTGGCAATGCACCCGACCCCAGCGGTTCCTCCCACAGGTGGTGGGCCCATGGGCTGGAGAGATGGATGCCACGTAGCTTTTTCGGGCTGTGCCCGACCGGGCTCCGTGGCAAACCCGGCCACCAGACGCTCGCCAACGAGCCCTCCGTCTGGGCCTGGCTCCAGACGGGGGCCCCGGGCTTCCTCCGGGCAGGGTCACTCCATCCCTTCCTCGATCTCTCATAGGGTTTTTGAACCATGTAGCATGCCATACCCTAAACCCAACAAGAAGTCCGCCATTTTGAATTGAAAGTTCGAAATTAGTGTGATTTTGGCCATTTCCACATCTTACTTTAACAAACTCCTCCTAGAGATTTCATCCGATCAACTTCAAATTTGGTCTGTGCCACCTTAATACCTTAAAGATGAAAAGTTATTAAAAGAAAAACCTTTTCATCACAGGGCATGAAACCGGAAGTGGGTGTAACTCAAGTGTACATTGTCCAATTGGCTCTAAACTTTTCATGATTCAAAAGACTCTAACTCTGAGGACATTTACCGGACAAAATTGACTCAAACTCATAGCGCCCCCAAGTGGCAACAGGAAATAGGCCTAAAAGTCAAGGTGCTATACTTTAACGAACTCCTCCTAGAGATTTCATCCGATGGACTTCAAATTTGGTCTGTACCATCTCAACACCTTACAGATTAAAAGTTATTAAAAGAAAAACTTTTCATCAAACGGTGTGGGCGTGGCATGGTGGCCATTTTGAGTGTTTAGCAATGAACGAGAAAGTGGCTATAACTACAGTATACATTGTCATATCTGCTTGAAATTTCCCACAATCAACAAGAGTTCAAGCCTGAGGACATATACAGGCCAATATTGACGTTTGGTCATAGCGTCCCCCGCTGGCAACAGGAAATCAGCCTTATATGACAAACATCATCCGATTTACATGAAACTTAGAATGTGTGGTCTACATGTGATACTGAGCCTAGTCTTGTGTGAGGTCTCATTGAACTCAGCAGAGAGTTCCTTCTTCATTGGTCATGGTTTGGCCCGCCCCTATGCTTAAGCCATGCCCCTTTCATAAATGCTGACCCATCTAAGGTAGTCTTTTGTGAGATATCATTGAACTCAACATAGAGTTCCTTTTCAATTGGAGATGGTTTGACCTGCCCCCTATTTTTTAACCACGCCCCCTTTTATAACTGATGAGCCATTTGATGTAGACTATTGTGTGAGGTATCATTGAACTCAGAGAGTTTCGTTTTCATTGGTCATAGTTTGGCCTACCCCCTATGCTTTAGACACGCCCCGTTTCACAGCTAAATAACTGTATGACGTAGAGGCTTGTGTGAGGTATCACTGAAGTCAGCAGGGAGTTCCCTTTTCATTGGTGATGATTTGCAGTGTCTGAGTGTGCAAATGCATGGTCGCAAGGAGCGGCGTCTGCCAGTAACCCTGATGCGCGCAGAGGCGTGAGGGCCCGTCTAACGCTGCTTGCAGCTTTAATTGTTCTTGTTTTTATTAGTTAGATTTGGTAGTTAATCATTTATTAACTTAAATATGGGTAATATCTTTTTTTATTTATACTTTCTTGTGAGTAACTTTTGCTTTTTCAAAGGTCTCCAACTTACAAGGATGGCAGCTAAAGATATAACATCACATATCTTTCTGCTTTGTTGTAACTAACACAAGCTTTTTTCTTACCTAATTGGCATTGCAGAAGCAGTCAGATTTCTGTGCTTTGCTTTTCTTTTGTTCCATGCCCAAAACCAAGACTGATTCAATTTGAGCGATCACGGATTCAAGGAAGCAAATTGCACACAGTTGCTCATTAGTCTGAAGTTTTTTAATTGCCAGTTTGGATGAACTTCTTTTAAGAGTTAAAAAGTGACTACTGACAGTTCCACCCACCCTTCACTCCGATCAAGGTTCTGAGCTGCTCTGAGAAACATTTTCCCAACTTTTAGCAATGTGGTGGGCGCTGACAGGACCGGAGCAGCCTGCCTGACAGACAACAAGCTGCAGCGCGGCTTGCTGCATAATTTATGAAGGCAGATGTACAAGGCGGGTTATTAGCTCCCCATGCTACGCTGCTCCCTTGATTTACAGTTTAAGGAAGCGAGTATAACAAATAGGACTCATAAACAAATCAAACCGGTGACAAGTTTGTTTGTCTGCGGGTGAAAAGGTTGCAAAACGGAAGGCGACATGGAGAAGGGAAGAGAGAAGAAAAATATACAGCGGCCAATTAGTAGATGTTGGGGTGATTGTTAATGACGCAGAGGTACTCGGAATTCTGGGTGGGAGATGCGTCACCCCTGCTACCTCTCATTATAGGAGATGGATCTCACAAGTTTGCAGTGGCTGGAGCTATTAGGCAACAAATAGGTGGCTATCATGCAGGACATGGGACCAAGACAGCTTCATCTTAATGAGAGCCTTTCTTATCCTTAATGCGCCTAACTAACCCTCCCTCTTTCTTATGTTTTCCCTCTCCCTCTTTCTCCCTCTGAGGATTTCATCCAGCTTTCCTCACCCCTCCCCTCTGTCCCCTCTGCGGGCCCTGTGGTTTATGATGATAGATCTCTGAGGGTAATATACATTTTAATGCTCTGTAATGGGAGGGGATGGAGAGATGGCAGAGGAGAGGGAAAGAGGGAGAAAAGAGGAGAAACAGTGGGTGGATTAGGAAAGGCCTCCTCTCTGAATGTCTCAGCTTTAAATTAATGAGGCTGAGCGCACCACGATAAATTTAGCTTTTCATGTTTAATTATGCTATGACTGCGGTAGTTCAGTAAGGATAAATCACAGAATTATTATGCTCCTCACCCAATGTTTTCTCCATTATTTCTGGTTTTCTCCTCCCATCTATTTGTTGTTGTTTATTCATAAGCGGATGCCTATCCTTAATACTGCCACGTGTACAAGAGGAAATATGTCATGAAGTAGAGGATTAAGGGCCCAAACGCAGGGAGAAGGCAGGCAGGCAGAAGGCTTGAACTCAAGGATTTATTGAAACAAAAAACTCAGCACAGGCACTGGAAAAACCACAGGGGAAAAACTCATAAAATAACACCGGGAAGAATACGCAACAAAGGCACCAGGCTCTAACACGCTGACTGGATAAAAAACACACACTACTGACAGGACACGTACACAAAAAGACACAAAACGATCTGACAAAAGACAAGGGAAACACAAGGACTAAATACACTGGGTGATGAGGTAACGAAGGGCAGGTGACACAGCAGGTAAGACACATTAGGAGAGACAGGGTAATCAAAAAAGGCGGCAAAACACAGGAAGTAAAACTAGACAAGACAGAAAACCAGACTATCAAAATAAAACAGGAAACAGAAATACACAGACAACAGGGAACAGAAAAATACACAACGGAATAGACACAGGCCACAGAAACAATATACAAACAGGAAACATAAAAAACTATAATAACAGGCAACAGAAATGTAAACAACCCCAACTGAAATGTCCATAACCACAACAGTACCCCCTCTCCAAGAGACAGATCCCAGACGTCCTGAACAAAACAAAGGACAAACCCAGTGAGGGCGGAGAGGGACCGAAGGTGGAATAGTAAAAAGGATCAAAAAACAAAAAAGTGTCCAGGGAACCAAAAATGACCCAAGGACGGCTGAGACAGTCCGGGGGAGGCAGAAAGTCAGTGGGGAGAAAGGGCACTGGAGACAGGGAGCAGAGGGCACTTAGGAACTGGGGACAGAGGGTACTAGGGCACGGGGTACCAGTGGGCACTGGGAACTGGCGGCGGGGTCAGAACCCTTCTGGCGGCAGGCGGTGAAGGCAGAACCCTTCAAGCGGCCTGGGCTGGAGTCAGGCAGCGGGTCAGCTGGGCTGGCGTCAGGCGGCGGGTCAGCTGGGCTAGAGTCAGGTGGCCAGGCAACGGGGGCAGAGGTTGACTGGGGTGCCGACAGGACACGAGAGGCAGGAGTGGGTCTGACCGCCGACAGGACATGAGGGGCAGGAGTGGGTCTGACCGCCGACAGGACACGAGGGGCAGGAGTCGGTCTGACCGCGGACAGGGCACGAGGGACAGGAGTCGGTCTGGCCGGCGCACGGGGCACGAGGGGCAGGAGTCGGTCTGACCACCGACAGGACACGAGGGGCAGGAGTAGGTCAGACCGACAAAGGCAAAGTCTCTGCGGGGCAGGATAAGGGCAAAGTCTCTGGGGCGGTCTCAAAGGCGGTCTCAGGGGAGCTGGAGATCGGCAAATTCTCAGGGGTGGGCAGAGAGTGGCAGGGTCACAGGGGAGGTCTCAGGGGCGGTCTCAGGGTAGCCGGAGACCGGCAAAGTCTCAGGGGGAACGGGCATAGCCGGTTCAGGGAGACTGGATGCCAGCCGGGGCTCAGGGAGGCTGGGCGTCAGCCAGGATTCTGGGAGGCTGCTAGCCATCCGGGAATCTGGGAAACTGCTAGCCAGCCGGGGATCAGGAGAGCTGCTAGCCAGCCTGGGATCTGGGAGGCTGCTAACCAGCCGGGGATCTGGGAGGCTGCTAGCCAGCCGGGGATCAGAGAGGCTGCTAGCCAGCCGGGGTTCGGAAAGGCTGCTAGCCAGCCTTGATTCTGGGGGACTGCTAGCCATATGGGACTCTGGGGGACACTAGAAAGCGCAGGGACACTGGACAGCGCGGGGACACTGGAGAGCTCGGGGACGCTGGGCAGCACTGGCTCTAAGGGATTGACAGGCTTGGAGTATGGAAGGCTGAACTCCCTGGCAAAAATGGGGTTCTTGTCATGCAACCCCTGAAACATCCCCAGCAACTTATCCAAAGGATGAAAAAATGGTTCAAACCTCACCACTGCTGGTTCCATTCCTGGTCAGATAGTTCTATCATGAAGTAGGGGATTAAGGGCCCAAACGCAGGGAGAAGGCAGGCAGGCAGGCAGGCAGAAGGCTTGAACTCAAGGATTTATTGAAACAAAAAACACAGCACAGGGACTGAAAAAACCACAGGGGAAAAACTCATGGGAAAAACTCACAAAATAATGCAGGGAAGAATACACAACAAAGGCACCAGGCTCTAACACGCTGACTGGATAAAAAACACACACTACTGACAGGACACGGACACAAAAAGTGCACTGAAGCACAGAAGGGAGGAAACGGGAGGAGGGAGGAGCGAGCTAGTCTTCATTTTGTTTGAAAATACTTTGAACGTCAACAAGAAGTAACGTCACGCAACATCGCTTAGAGCACCTTTAAATACAGATATAGGAAGAGTAATTTGTTGATGGTGGTTAGCAAGACACGGAAGCAGTTGGCTATTATCAGTTAGTCTGCGTTTTGCATATGGTTTCAACAGGTAGTCTGTCAACGGAAACACCTCATCTACCACAATGCGGTATGAAGCCAGCTGGTCAGAACCTGGAAGTAGTGCAGGGACAGGGATGTTGGTGGTTCTGTTAACCAGGGCATCTGCTAACGTGCATCCACGAAACACTCAACCATCAGAAGTTCTTCCATTACAGCCGACGTCCACATACAGAAACCTGTATGAGCTGTTGACCAGTGCCATCAAGACAATGGAAAAGTTGTGTTTGTAGTTGTAGTATGTTGAACCAGTCCCCCTGGTGGGGGGGCGAATGTTTACGTGTTTCCCATCCAGAGCACCCAGGCAATTTCCTCTGAGACATGAATCCACTGGATACCTGCTGCCACTCATGCGCTGTCTGGGCACTGAAAACACAAAAAATAACAAATTGAATACCAAATGCTGATCTGGTTAGAAAAACAGTAGCGTCAGAAAAAACAACAACATGCATGTTTGCGACAAAAGTAAGATACCAACAGCATGCAGATTGTATTGTACAGCTCAATGACTGATATATCACACATACCTTCAGATATTTCTCTCTTAAGACCTGGTAAATGGCATCACAGGTTTCAGGAACGATTTGCCAAATTGTGGAGACACCCATTCGAAACAGAAATTAAAGACTCTTGAAGCTTTCCCCTGCAATTATAAACGAAAACATCCATCCATCCTCATCCGCTTATCCGGTATCGGGTCGCGGGGGTAGCAGCTCCAGCAGGGGACCCCAAACTTCCCTTTCCCGAGCCACATTAACCAGTTCCGACTGGGGGATCCCGAGGCGTTCCCAGGCCAGGTTAGAGATATGAAACGTGATAAACGAAAACATGATTTTTTAAATTATATTGAAGAGCTCCTATACCGGGGTCCGTTTCAGGAAGGAGGTTTAACAAATTCTGAGTCTAATCCTGATCTCTGAGTTGATTTACCCTGAGATGGGAGGTTTTGGGATGGGAGTTTTCAGTTCCAGAACAGCTGATTTGAGTTGGTTCAATCAACTCAGAGTAGGTTAACTCAGAGTTAGGCATGTGCACCACCACCACCATTAAAAGGCAGCAAAAATGGAGCCATGATACTATGATTCACCATTGCAACAACCAGTGTTGTAATGTAACGAAGTACATATACTTTGCTACTGTACTTAAGTAGAATTTTCCCGTATCTTTACTTTATTTGTATTTCCGGAAACTTTTACTCCACTCCATTTCCTAAATAAAATGTATACTTTTACTCCACTACATTTCCCCTAAGCATCTTAGTTACTCGTTACTACAAAATAAAATAAAAAGAAATTTGTTACACTGTAAAAAAAGCAGGTTTGGAGAATCATTGCTTCTAAATTGCCAAGATAATGCACCCTCCATTCCAGTTGGTGACCTAATGCCTGTTTGTTGCCAAGCGGCAAAAAAACAAATGAGAGGAGGAAGCATAAGAACTGATACCGTCATGGAAGCACCTGCTGCAGGCTCTGCCGCTATGGTAACAGAAGACGATCACCCCGACGACAGTGGTGATGAAGATAACGTTACACACCCCTCTGGCCATAAAGTTCATGATCAAAGTATTTTTACTTTTACTTCTAATACTTAAGTACATTTAATATCAGAACATTACTTTTGATACTTTAAGACATTTACTCAAGTAATATTCTAAAAGGAGACTTTAACTTCTACCAAAGTCATTTTCTGGTAAGATACTTGTACTTTTACACAAGTATTGCTTTCAAGTACTTTATACAAGATTGGTAACAACCACAAACAAACTGGTCGGCGGAAATACTCATGCACACATACAGCGAGTTTGAACATGTATTTCGTTAAAAAAAAGCAACACAGTGGCTACAGTAAAATAGCGAGAATTGGTGTGGGAGAAAAGTGCTGCTCGAGTCAACGCCTAATATAGTGTATTAATTTCACATTTAATCACAGGTAACCTATAATATTACTAGTGAAAACTGGAATGGTAGTAGGCTACACCTATAATTTCATTTAGGTGCAATCCTGCGGGCGAAAAAGTAAACTACTACTAATCCCATTCTGATGTTGCAGCACCATCATTAACAGAATTATGATTTACAATCATTTATTTATTTTTAATGTCTCTTACTGGTTTGCGTCCAGGGAACTCTACAAAACCGTTTCAGAGCGAGGCACACTTTTCTGACAGCTCTGTATATATTAGTGGCTTTACTAATATGCTCAACAATGTTGTAAAGAAAACTGCCGTTTGCATAATGTGACACAGAATCTGCTGGGATGTAGAGCATGTCCACGATGGGTGACGTTAGTGATATGAGGATGGATAAGGTTATGTAGGTTACATGACTGATAGACTGGGAAGAAAAACGATAATGCTCAAATCAAGTTATCTGGAAATTAAAATACATCTTTAGTCGGGGCCTCAATATCATCTCCCAACGTATGTTTAACTCCCTGAGAAGTAATACAGCTTCTTCATCAACGGGATCGTCGACAAAAGGAAATGCCATGTTCGGAATAAAAACGTTTACAGGTTCAGTTACCATAGTAACTGACTCTGATTAAGTTACCTCTCTTTCTGAAACGGGTTGGATTACCCCTCTCTCTCAGGTTTGATTAAGCTCCCTTTCTGAAACAGAAAACCCAGTTTCCCTCATCTCAGGGTTAACAAACTCACAGTTTTCACTAAACCTGCTTTCTGAAACGGACCTCAGGTTCTGAAAGTATAAAACAAACAAAGAGCTTACCTGTTGTGAGGAAGCACAGTGTGGCCATCAGACATTCACCGACAGATATACAATCACGGTAATTGGTGTTGCACCGCTGGATAATTGTCCTGAAGAGTTCCTCCAACATGTGGAACTGGGCAGGAAGGAGCCCAGCTAAATTTTTGAAATCATCTGACTCGTCCATCTCCAGTTCTCAACACAAATTCGAGATCCATGACTTCACCCAGTTAGTGCGGTTTCTCCTCATTTTTCATCTGCGGCATCTTTGTTCTTCCACAAGAAGAAGCCCGAGAGCTGACAACGCTAGGATCTTCTTATTACTAGCCATCTTATTTTCTTTCGTTAAGCGAGTAATGACAACAACGATCCTTCTTGAGTACTATCACCACTCTCTGATGAAAACAATGACTGACGACAGCGTGCTCTGTGTTTACTAGGTCTAGAGAGATGTTCCGTCATTTCCGGTTTTCATTTTTTGGGGCGACAATATAGATTTGCGCCGCCTGCTGTTAAGGAGATGTATTACGCCTCATGCACGCGCAGAACGTACACTCAAGTCGGCGTCGCTTCGGTGTGTTCCGAGGCACCTTTTGGACCTCAGGGAGCCGACTGATCAGTCCGACTGCCTTTTCTGCCGAAGGTCGGCCGTCGGGTTGGTGTGTCAGGGCCTTAACAGGACGAGGAGCCATAGACTTGACAACTCTTGACAAAAAGAGGTGTTATCAGTTCTGTGAGGCTGTTCTTAGGCACAATAGTGCTGGTTCACAATCCTAACTCAGTGTGTGAGTGTTTGCTAACTTTTGCTAATTATCACAAAACACAAGCTACAGCTAAGGCTGATCATAATTAAAGTTTAGCCCTGATGATGGTGCTAGGTACAAAGCCAGAGGATCACCAAGGTTATTACAATTCAACCCGAGGGAGAAAATCCATTCAATAGTTGTTGAGACATTTCAATCAAACTACAAATGTTAATCTCATGGTGGCGTTAGGGGAAACAAATCATCAGTCATGAGGATTCATCATCTGAGCCCATGATCCTTCTCATCCAGTAGATGTTGAGCTGAAAGCTTCAACCTGCTGATGGCTCCTTAAGGTACAGTAAAGGACATTTCTGCTGTGGATTTCCTTCAAAAATCCAACAACAAAATATTATGTAATGTATTATAAGTATTACATGGCCAAGATATGTGCTTCATATGTCTGTGGCAGAGTTGCCTACATGTACAGTTTTCACACCCTGCAGCAAATGCACTGTCTATTGAAGGCTATACTCTATATATATATATATATATATATATATATATATATATATATATATATATATACAGTGGGGCAAAAAAGTATTTAGTCAGTGAAGTATCTGATGATTTACAACTTTGACTTAAGTTTAATTACGCCTGCATATTTTAATTCAAATGTATTCCATACAATAATGTGTTACTGAAGTCATGGTGGGAAGGAGAGGCCCTATACAGGAAAGAGTTCGAGGAGGATACAGATGTGGAGTCTAAGAGAATAACAGGAAAAGGGCCCTAAAACAAAAGAGACTCTGTATCTTCTAGTCCATGTATAAGACACTCGTGGTTGACCTTTATCTCAACTCATATATACACCCTCCCACTAAATGCACAGTATATATACCATGTGTTAACTGCAGAACTTCAGAGCGACATATTGGAAGAATTGGGTTGGTCGTTCTCCAAGCTCTCTGCAGGAGCTTGTCAAATTGGTACTGAAAATCTTGAATTGTAATAAATCCTTTTATAATCAAGAACAGTGTCGGCGGATTCCTCTTCATACAGCATCACAGCATTACTACATTACTATTAAAAGTCACCACATCAGCCACCAATTGTGCAAGTTCTCCCACTTAAAAATATGAGAGGCATGTAATTTTCATCATAGGTACACTTCAACTGTGAGAGACAAAATGAGAAAAAAAATCCAGAAAATCACATTATAGGATTTTTTATGAATTTATTGGTAAATTCCTCGGTAAAATAAGTATTTGGTCACCTACAAACAAGTACGATTTCTGACTCTCACATACCTGTAACTTCTTCTTTAAGAGGCTCCTCTGTCCTTCACTCGTTACCTGTATTAATGGCACCTGTTTGAACTTGTTATCAGTATAAAAGACACCTGTCCACAACCTCAAACAGTCACACTCCAAACTCCACTAAGACCAAAGAGCTGTCAAAGGACACCAGAAACAAAATTGTAGACCTGCACCAGGCTGGGAAGACCGAATCTGCAATAGGTAAGCAGCTTGGTGTGAAGAAATAACCTGTGGGAGCAATTATAAGAAAATGGAAGACATACAAAACCACTGATAATCTCCCTCGATCCGGGGCTCCACGCAAGATCTCACCCCGTGGGGTCAAAATTATTACAAGAACAGTGAGCAGAAATCCCAGAACCACACGGGGGGACCTAGTGAATGACCTGCAGAGAGGTGGGACCAAAGTAACAAAGGCTACCATCAGTAACACACTACGCCGCCAGGGACTCAAATCCTGCAGTGCCAGACGTGTCCCCCTGCTTAAGCCAGTACATGTCCAGGCCCATCTGAGGTTTGCTAGAGAGCATTTGGATGATCCAGAAGAGGATTGGGAGACTGTCATATGGTCAGATGAAACCAAAATAGAACTTTTTGGTAAAAACTCAACTCGTCGTGTTTTGAGGAGAATGCTGACTTGCATCCAAAGAACACCATACCTACTGTGAATGGGGGTGGAAACATCATGCTTTGGGGCTGTTTTTCTGCAAAGGGACCAGGACGACTGATCCGTGTAAAGGAAAGAATGAATGGGGCCATGTATCGTGAGATTTTGAGTGAAAACCTCCTTCCATCAGCAAGGACATTGAAGATGAAACGTGGCTGGGTCTTTCAGCATGACAATGATCCCAAACACACCACCCGGGCAACGAAGGAGTGGCTTCGTAAGAAGCATTTCAAGTTCCTGGAGTGGCCTAGCCAGTCTCCAGATCTCAACCCCATAGAAAATCTTTGGAGGGAGTTGAAAGTCTGTGTTGCCCAGCGACAGCCCCAAAACATCACTGCGCTAGAGGAGATCTGCATGGAGGAATGGGCCAAAATACCAGCAACAGTGTGTGAAAACCTTGTGAAGACTTACAGAAAACGTTTGATCTCTGTCATTGCCAACAAAGGGTATATAACAAAGTATTGAGATGAACTTTTGTTATTGACCAAATACTTATTTTCCACCATAATTTACCAATAAATTCATTAAAAATCCTACAATGTGATTTTCTGGATTTTCGTTTCTCATTTTGTCTCTCATAGTTGAAGTGTACCTATGATGAAAGTTACAGGCCTCTCTCATCGTTTTAAGTGGGAGAACTTGCACAATTGGTGGCTGACTAAATACTTTTTTGCCCCACTGTATATAGATATCTATCTATCTATCTATATAGATAGATATATACTGTATGTATGTGTGTATATATATATATATATATATATATATATATATATATATATAGATATATATATATATATATATATATATATATATATATATATATATATATATATATAGAGAGATAGATATATATATATTTTGTCATACCCTCCAAAATTATATGGAAAAAAATGGATGACCCTCCCCAACAATTTATTGATTCCTTCTGTACTGCACTTGGCATTGCTTTTTACAGCCATGATTTATGTGACTAAACCTCTGCATTCTCATCTTACGCATCACACTCCTCATGGTGTGGTGGTCATTTCAGTATATTTACTCACTAACATAGTTGTGTAGACCATTCAGCAAAGGACACTGGGAAATAACAAATTCAACACTGGTTGCTATGTACTCGTCACTAGGATTCCTCAGTCACTGTATATTTTAGCATAGGTAAAGCTGCCGAAGCTGAACATTATCCAAAACTCCATTTCTCAGACGAGCATCAATTTGGGAGCTTGCATGCTACCACTCCTTCCTTCTCAAATGCCTTGAAAAGGCTGTCGTTTGCACAATTTCACAAATAATCACCAGGACCGAAAGGATATTTGAGTCGGGTAAAGCTGCAGCCTGGAGACCTCCCGTCTAATGCATGCCCTCCTGGCTGTTGCAACCCCTGAGCATGGACTTTTCAAAATAAAAGCTTGCGTCTGGTATGTTTTTGTACGGTGTTTTGGATGTTTTTTTAACTAAACAGTACGGCAATCATTTAGAAATAAAAAAATGTCAACAGATGTCTTAGTTACAACACGATGGAGCTAGCAAAGCAGTTTTGTGTTTATATGTGCGAGGGGGATTTATTCAGTGTGGGAAATCCCACGGTCTCTAAAGCTACAGCTAAGGGAGGGACCAATCTGCTATCAATAGGGGCCGAGACTAAGAGAGCTACATGGATAAATATGCACCAAACAAGCCACTTTGAAATGTTGCTGTTTTCATGAACACAAAAGTTGCGTGTCCCCCACCCAAGACTAAAAAAAATTGGATGACCCTCCCATCAACAAAGAATAAAAAGACATGACCCTCCCCTATTTTCCTCTGGTGGGCCATTCCATAAATACCGAATGGTCCCTAAATAATCTTGGACAAATTGTAAAAAGGCTTAAAAATGTTTTTGTTTTTTTACAATGGAGTAGAGTTTTACATTTTATCAAACTTTAATTTACCTGCACATGATCATATTTTCAAGAAAAATACTGGTTACCCCATTTGACAAAAACCAGTTACACCACCTGACGTGATGCTTCTACTTGGCGTTTAATTTCACTTCAATGACAAATATTTGAGGTAACAATTTACTTCATTAGTGGTTAAAACTCATTTGATTAAATTAAACAACTAACGTCTTAACACATTGTGTGTGAGTGCATGTTTGAGAAAGAGGTAGATAGATGTGTAAAAGAGAGAGGGAGAAGCAAGTCTGCTTGTGAAGGCTTGGAAGTTTTTCCAGTCCTCTGCCATGAGATTTGAATGGCGCAGATTCAGTGGTTCTGGCTCAGAGATTATATGGAGCACATCTGTTTTGTAGTAGAAGAGGAGGTCAGCAGGATGAGGCCAGGTGAAGACATTCTTCCAACACATCTGTTGCATGCGGCTCACTTCCACTTCTTCATCAACTACCTGAATGACTTAGCCTGACACGCCAGACCCACATTAAGATGTTGGGTCTGGGAACTCACCATTGGCAGGGCTCAATCCAAGGGGCGGGATAAACGGTTGTCTATCAAATTCCTTCTGCACACAATAGGATAGCGCAACACTAGTTGATCGATTAAACTTTTACCATATCCGGTCGGCAAAACTCAGAACACATCTTCCTTTTTTAAGAATGACTTGAGAGCCGTTCTTTATTATTTTCTCAAAGAAAAGCTTAACTGCAAGTCTTCCAGAGTCACAGCCAAAGCCGATTCCAAAGAATGCTGTTCGCCAGCAGCAGCAGCCATCTTCTTTGTTTTCAAGGAGCAGGGAATTCATGTGGAACCGTCGCAACTCCATCATTATGTTAAGCCCGCCCACCGACTCTATACACGATGTGATTGGCCTGACTAGAATTTGGTTTTTCCAGCTCGCAAGCCAATGGAGAGTTGCTAGACTGACCCTAGCTGCAAATTACATTTGCTGCTGCTAGGATGCGTCTAGATTTCTAGGCTATGAATGACCTGTCCCAAAACTACTATGATGAACTTGGCTTTCAGGTCCTGGTTGCAATCTGCTAAGGAGAGGTACAGCTATGGTATTGTAGCACTTTGCAGATTTCAGGTCTCGCACAGAAACAAGAAATTTCCCTCCACTGAATTAACGCTGGCTCTTCAGAGGTCACTTTCTGAATCTTTAGTGTACCTTTTACAGCTGGGATATTTGCAGGCACTGATTCATCATATTTTTCAATCTGCTCCTGATATATCCAATTGTATTTTATGCTAGATGACTGTGCACTGAGGCATTTATAGAGCTCCTCTGCTGATTACAATTCAGTGCCTCTTTGGATGTTGCATCAGCAATGCGCTTTACAGCCCCACCCACTCTGTCAGGAGCTCCTTTGCCGTGCGCTTTTTCGCTAAAGTTCCAGGTGTCCCTTTTGAACCCAAACATAAACAGCACTCTACTGAGAAGAAACAAGTTTTTCCTGTGTTCCTGTATTGGGTCACTGGTCCATCACTGATCATATGGAGCGTGCTAGGGGGGGGGGGTTACTGCATTTGCCAATGGTATCCTTTAATACAGGCTCCATGTGAGCCCATACAGCACGCTCATCATGGCGGGGTGAGGCAGGGAGAGTTGCATAGGAGTGGGATGATAAGGCAGTCTATGCCACACAGGTGTGGATGGTAACCTGTTTGTTAGCTGGTGTAACATAAAAGGGGCAGTATCTCACAAATTGGCTATAGGAAAATTTGAGGTGTGTCATTGCTGTTGCACTGTACTGTGTGTGTAGCTCTTTCAGGGTGTGAAGCAGTACCCTCCTCCTGTTTATTCTGTTGCTTTCGCAATTTCCTTTCCATCTTGTGTCTTTTGCTTTGCTGCCTGTAGTTCCCTTTTAACTTTGCGAAGCCACTCTTTCTCTTTCAGCACTGAGCCATAGTGTTTGTTCCTTCGTTCCTTCACTTTCCATTTTGCTTGTGGCCTCTCTAATATTGGCTGTTCATATTGATGATCATTATGCACGGGCTTGGGATTGTCTACATCCTCAACTTGGTCATTTGCCGATGAGTCCATAGATGGTGGAGTAAGATTAAGAACATCAGCAAGCACCCTTTCCTTTCGTCTATACCTTTTCTGGCATTCTCTCCATTTTTCCCTCGTCTTTTTCTGCTTTTTTTTTTTTTAAAGCTCTGCTACTAGGGTATTTTGAGTTTTTCCTTCTCTTTTTCTCCTTAGATAACTACAAAAAAGGAATGTAAAATTAGAAAATGCTTGTAACAGAAATGGTCTTGTTCACTCACCACTTTACTCTGATTTTAACACGATGGCACCTTGAATGGTGGTTAAACCCCCTTGACTTTCAGGAAGCTAGCATGACTGGCAGTATTACCTAAGTTATTAAAATAAATATAAACATACTTTTTATTATATTTTAAATAGTATAATAACCTTTAATTTATGTTTATGCCAAAGTAGTTTATGGGATCTTTTATTAAGAAATTTGCCCTTAAGCTAAAATGTTTGGTACAAAGTTTTGACGGTTACACCACTTAGACATTTTTGCCATTATACTCCTATTATTCTCTCAAAATTGATTAAAACCAAATATGGCCTCTAACAAAGAATGTGTTTAAGTAATTTGTTTGTTTTTGTTTTAAATTGTATGTATTTAAATGTAATGTAACCTTATAGCCAGTGTGGTATCTGAACAGGTCATGACTTTGTATACATTTGTACTGTCACCACACCAGCTTTTACTTTGCTGGTGGGGGTTGCTGGGTAATTAACCTGATGTATTGTGGTTGTTGTTAGTCTAATGGGAAGGAGCAGCGATATACATTTATCTGAACAGTGAGTGTTTGTCCACATGTCTTAGTGAGGACCTGACTTTTAACCTTCAAAGTGAGGATTTAAAAAAAAAAAGTGAGGACATTTGTGGAAAATGTGGACAATTTTTAGAAAGTGAGGCCATTTTAGAAAAGGAAGACTTTTTTTTAGAAAGTGATGACATTTGTGGAATGTGAGAACATTTTTAGAAAGTTATCACATTTATTCTGTACCCTAACACACTGATTGAATGACATCGGTTTTGGACTGCTGTACTGTTTTGTATGTGTTTTTACATAACCATTTTACATAAATATCCAAACAGTGATAATCAGTGACATATGTTATGGTGTGATTAAGGTGCTCCATTGGCAAGATATGCTTCACAAATCACACTCTTCAGAGTCATAACTCGGTCATATCTAAACACACAGACATGATACATATATTTTTACACTCAGTGTGACCTACGTACACTTACAGATGTACAGTAAATCTTACATTAATCTACATAGAAAAAGTTGCAGAACTTTTTGTCCATTGGTCTTTCTTTATTAATTCTGAAGTGCTAGTGCTAGGGCATTTCAGTGGGGGCTGAAGTTACAACCATATAACCTTGTGATCAAGCATGTTGCAGGCAAGAACAATGATGAAGCCGATTCTTGGTCCAGGGGTTGAGTAGAGTTACTCAGAAATACAGAAATGAAAGAATTAAGAATGAGTGGAGTAAGCCTGTCATATTAAGGACAAGAGTTTCTGGTCTCTATCAACTCCTGAGGGAAATCTCTGTCTCTTTAGCTACTAAATGCTCCACTATGTTCGCCAGCTAGTCTCTGACTGTGTCTGTCTGCTGTTTGCTGCTGAGCAGGTAGAGTACACTGGCTTTATCAGCTTTTTTCCACTGTAAACAGCTGCTTCTGGAGAGTTGAACACTCAATGTTTTTTTTTTTTTTTAAGATTATTTGTTTGGGCATTTTAGGCCTCTAATTCCGCAGGGCAGATGAAGACTTGAAAGGGGCGAGAGAAGGGGAATGACATGCAGTACAGGGCCACAGTTCGGAGTCGAATCCGTGGCCCCTGCATCAAGGAGTAAACCTCTATATATGTGTGCCTGCTCTACCAACTGAGCCAACCCGGCCACACACGCTCAATGGTGTTTTAAGCCCCCAACGTCGAATTCAAGGCAGTGCTGTGACCGTTGACTTCAAGGCACCTAACCCTAACCTTAACCCTAAACATCGCCTAATCCTTGTGCCTTCCAGGCAGTGATGAGAGTTGAGAGTTGAAACAAAACAATCAGTTAAAAGGGGGGAAGCCTGCAGAGTTTGAGATAATTCTTTGTGGGTTTCTCACTATGACTGACTCTCACATTATATGCAGTCAAATAATCGAGACACGTTTGTAGTTGTGGTGTCAGTAATTGAGGTTGCATGAAACCAATCATTTTCTTTTGACCTTGTTGTTGTTGTTGTTCTTAGATCATTATGACAGCACTCTGCTCTCCTGAAGCTGAGCTCTCTGATGTATGTGTGTGTGTATTTAGTTAGACTGCTTCTCATTGTTAAAATGCTCTTGGCTGATTTGTTAGCTTGTTGCAGACTTTTTGTTGTTGTTTTTTGTAAAGCAAATAAACGCTGATGCTTTTGACAAGCTTGGTCTTACCCAATTTCCTTTGGCCAATTTTGAGATTTTCAGTTTCAAATGAATAGGGGGACCCCTGTCGGAGCTGACTGATTGCATTTCCACAGATCCTCAGTGGCATGTTGTGCCTGAGATCAAGTTGGCATCCTAGCATGAAGGCAATTTCCATAAAAACGCACAACTACCCCCATGTCTCTCAGTGTGCACTACACAGACACAAATTAACACCACTGCTTCAAGTGTCTCTCTGTCTGTCTCTCTCTCTCACTCACACACACACACACACACACACACACACACACACACACACACAGTCAGAACCATGCCCAAATCATTGTGGCTGTACTCATCTCTGTGCAGCAGTCTGGGGTGGTCACATGTACAACCCTCTCCTGACTGTCATCAGTATGCTAATCGGGGGGGAAATAATGAGTGAGGGGTAACTTCTCCACTTAAATACACACCAAGAGGAGAGCTCGTGCCTGTGGAGGACCTCTGTCTCTCTCTCTCTCTCTCTCTCACTCACTCACTCACTCACGCACACTCACTATATATTGTAGTTGTTATGGTAGTAGTAAATGTAGCCACCACTACATATGACTAAGGGTTAATGCCCGACGAGGTGTCCATTGTCAGGTATTAATGGACATCGGCGACCAATAATGATAATTTATTTGCAGAACACCTTTCATACAAGATAACGGAATGACATGCGAGTGCAGACAGTCAGATTCTCCTCGCACCGCGATTCTCTTTTCCTAATTCCTTTTGAATTCTTCTTCACATCTGTCCTTGACCTTGTGACGTTTGCTATCAGGGTTGAGGAAAAATGGTTAGTAAAGGACTTAGGATGTCATTTTTTTGACTTTTCGACCACAGCAGTCCTTTTTGCTTAGAAAGGTTCCTAACAGAGTGAAATGAGCTGGAGGTATCTAAGCAGCAGAACATGATAAGAGCCGGAGGAATTGTCTGCGTGGTAAGGAATGGTGCTCCAATGTTTCCTTTCTTATCTTCTTGATCATAGGATGCACCGGACCATCCTTTACCAAAGTAAAGCAGATAATGCCGTCCCATAATTCATTGCGGCAGCAATATTTAAAGCGATGCATCACCATTCAGCCGTTCATAATCACAATATTAACCATAGCACACCATGCAGTTGCAGATCTCTAAATAGGAGAAAATAATTCATTTGGTTGGATGATGTAAGCAGACAGGTGCATTTGGATGTCATCAGAGCCAATCCATGCATATATCATTATTCTCAAGTTTCAAACGTGTTGAAATAAAAACATCATCTGGCTAAAAACAACTTATATCCCCTTTACTTGAAAGACAGGCACCTCTACACTCAAGTGTTGCTCAAGTACGTTGCTTTTTAAATTATGTATTACAATTTTATGAATGATTGCAGAGGCAGCTTTCAGAAAATTATTTCCATGCGCGCAGTAATGTCACTGTGAACTTGACATAGGACACAGAACTAATATTTTAGCATCTGAAATAATCAATGAAGTTACGTTACTAACTGCTGTCCTCGTACGTAACTGCGCACAGTGGAGCAGCAGCAGACAGCTCTAGAAGTAGTAGTAGTGTAACCATCTAACCCATATAACTGCAATCCGTGTACAGTAGTAGATTTGTAGGTCTAACATGGTATGCATATCATGCATACATTTAACAATTACTTTCATGCAATCATAAAAATTTGGATTCATGTGGATATATTTGAGTGGACAGGAGCGTGAGCAACCAATAATTATCTTTCATACAAGAAATGCAGCTCAGTGCTGTACAATAAAGAAATCGCATGCACGTAATGCTCCACATGAATACACATAATTAATGCAAAATAAGATGGAAAATAAAATGGTAATGAAGTCATATTTTTCTAGTGGGTTGTCCACCTTTATATGTTCTACATGAAACAACATGGTAGGGATGCACAGGGTAAAGTATTATGCACTTTTAGTAGTCCATCATCGGACCATAGTACTTTCACAGTGGCATAGCCACGTCAATAACATCCGCCGTCACATCATTACAGAGCAGAGTGTAAGTGCAGTCCGATTCGCCGCAGGAACCACTGTCTCTTTTCTTGAGTCCTTATGAATTATCCTCTTTCCTTCCCTTTATGACGTTTTCCATCGAGGTCGAAGAAAAAGTGGTTAGGAAAAGACAGAGGAGGTAATTGACTATTCAGCCGCAGCCAAAGGCTGGAAAGCTAGGGCAGCAAACTAGACATTCTGGCAGGGAGTGGACATGGCTGATTAGGGACATGGGAAGCAGGTGAGTATGTGCGCAGGGAAGGTCAGGTGATGGAGAAGGCAGGACAGTGGGTACTGGATCTGAAGTGACAGGAGAGTTAATACACAGAGCAGGTGACAGAATGGATAGCAGGAGCTGGCTGCAGTTGTGACAGCTTGTGTCTTCAACACTGAAGTAATTAGAGTTTGCAGAGCTATCATCCGCCTCACATCAGCGCTTCATTTGGAAATCGTCACAAAGTGACATCCTCAGCCAGCAAACAGCAGGTTTTCAGCTGATGGGAGCTTCGCAGCACATTCTGAACATGCCTCCTGCACTGCTTTTATCAGCATGGCCTTGCCTCCACTGGTTCTGTCGTGGATATGATAATGCATTCAATAACATGGTTTTCTCTCTCAGATTATATTTTCCCCAGAAACAATCAGGGATACTATTTTTTTTTTTCCTTCTCCTCCTGGGAAACGTTGACTTGTTTTCACTGTGAAACAAAATAGCCTATTTCCAGACAAGCTGTTAAGTGCTGGAGGTAATGCTCTCTGATTCTGCTTCACCTGCACTGCACAAGAAAAAGCCTCAGATATGGAGTGAAAAAGAAAAGAAGAAATGCTCAAGTGGGATATCTAGCTAGCAGAATCCATTTGGAGTAAGCAAGCAATTGCTGCTCATTGACACGGCAATGTCTTAAGCCTGGTTGGTGAATGAATATTTTTGCAAATATATTGCATGATTTTACAGTAGAGGGCCTGCAGCAGTTGCAAACACAGTAAAAAGCAAGACAATAATCTGCGAGGGAAGCACGGCGTGTGACTGCGATCAGCTCTTATTTCGCTTTCAGGAGCCCAAACAATTTTTCAATATCATGTAGGATGCACGACAACACGGCAAGAGGAGGAATAAACCTCTGCATATGATAGCGAAAGCGGGACTCTGAGGTGGATTACTGTTTGTTTCTCCTCCTCTGCTGTGTCTTCTGTGGACAGTAAGCCTACGCAGACACAGTGTGCGCTCTTAAATGAAGAGATACTATGTAACTAAAAGCTTATTAGCTCATCAAAGGCTTTTGGAGTCCCCCCGCTTCTCTGCTCGCTACGCTCAAAGTGTCAATGTTAGCAGAAAGGATCTCATTAATTTTTGGTGGATGAAGAACAGTGGCCACTACTCCAGAGTAAACAACAATGTTTTAATAATAATGGGCCGGCAGCTGGGGCTCTTTGTCTGTCTTGCTGTTTGCTGTCCTCTGAAGGCATAATGAGAGTGTGTTGGTGTAGTTGCTCAGCAGAGGACAGGAGAACACACTCTGGCAAGAGACGCACCGCAAGGACCGCTTTGACAAGAATGAACCCTGAGAAACAGACAGGCAGAATAAAAGAGATCCATTTGCAAACTAGACCAATTTAGACCATTCTCTTATCCACAGTCACTAAGCGAGGAGATTCAGAGTTGTAGTCTTTCAGGTAATAATACATCCGTCTTGTTAGTCTCAGTCACAGTGACACTGGGGACTTTTCCTGTATTATGAATGGATCCTAGAAATACTGAGATCATAGTTCAGTTATTGGATCCTCATAAACACCAGCTAGTCTTAATGTGGTCCACACAATAACAGTGTCAAAATAAAACATTAATACAATCGTGAAAGCAAGGTCCAAAAGACAAAACATGAAAAAAAAAGTCTAGAAGCAAAGAGAAGCAGCTGATTTGATTACAAAAGAACTATTAATTACAACAGTATCACACAAGCATACATCAAAGTCATGAAAACTTAGACCACATCAGATAGAAAACATGTATGTTCAGTCATATAGCTTTATGTACAGAACTTTTTGATTATCAGCCTGTATGTTTTAAGAAGTTCTTCTTGGCTCTACGTCAAAATAAATGTGAATAAAAGTCAGGCATAACTAAAAATATAGTTTTTCTTATGAAAACAAGCCGACTGGAATGTCATATGGCTTCATCTGGGTGCCATGGATGTCTTTGATGCACGAAAAATACCAGTATAGTATACACAGTGAACGTCTAGCAGCCTAATTTGGGGCTAACTGGCGTTTATCAAGATCCTTTTTTAACAGTGGACTATATGACTGAAAAACACCCAACACTAATGACTTATTGTCGCTTTTCATTATTACTGGATTGACAAAGGTAGAACATTTCCTGCTAATAGCAATACCCTTTCCCATTCACTAAAGTTCCAATATGCAGACACCAGGAAAGATGTGCAACTCTGATATGATTAACTTCTGTATGGAGGCAGAGATGAAGACTATTGGCTAACATTTTTGTTTTCAGTTATCGTAGATCCATTCATTTGGATTTAGATATGCTTTATATCATATTGTATATATTGACCCAGTCATACAAAGCTTTCAATTTACCCCCTAATACATTGATGAGCCAAGCAAAACATAGGTGTCATCTGCAAATATAATAATAGATCTCTTTACAATAAGGGCCTAATCATTTTGCCTATTTTAACCCAAATAGTTCCAGGAACTATGGAGCACAGGAGCTAAAGCTAAAGACAGATTCAAAAGTTTGTAGTCACGAAGCTGACAACATAACTGCAAACTTCTTCCTAATATTGATATTAGTGGCGTCCAGTACTTCCTTTTTCTGTGAATAACTTGGTGTACAAGTTGTAGTAGTTGTGGTATGTGTTTAAAGTTACAACAAGGAACTTTCATTTTCTGTTTAATTTGGCAACTGTTAGTTTTTCCTGGTAGGGTTGTAAAGATTTGCAGCTGCCAGACTCCCTTTAGAAAACCTCATTTTACTGCAGCAGGGTCTGACACTTTGCCTCGCTCAGTCCTGCTTCTGGTTCTTCTGGTTGTGCCTCCAGCGGGCTTAGCAGTACGACCTGGGCCTCCAGCAGCCTGGTGTCGCCGTTGGCTCCCAGGAAGCGGGCGGTAAGGTCCAGTTCCTGTAGCCGCACCCTGCAGCTTCTCCCCATCCACCAGCACACGCAGTGGGACCTCCTACCGAAGTCGATATATAGGTACTCCTGGACAAATGTGGAAGATCCTCCTGACCACCACCTAGTCTTTGGCTGGACCAGTAGCGACCAGCTGGCAAGTTGCTGCGGGAGTCTAAGCTGAAGGAGTTTCTGGTGAACTGCATGATGTAAATCACTTTGTAAATCACAGGAAATCAGACCCAGTGGCAGGTATTTGGAGTAACTACATATAAATAGCCTGGACTGTACTTTATCTTCACAATAAGCATTAACAAGCAATAGGACTAACACTTGCTGTGTCTAAATTTGCGCACTTCTCTACTTACACTTGCTATTTTGAGTGCAGAGTAGTGCGTACACAATGAAGAAGTATAGCAAAATGCAGTGCATTACTACTATCGCCCCTGGCGAGATCCAGAAAAATTTCAACAGAAAAGTTATTGACAGAAATCACAAGGATATGAAGAAAACAAAATGAAAAGAAAGTTGATCCAATTCACTTAGATCATATACAATGAGAAGCAAAGACTTGTGAAAGCCATTCCCCATCCAGTGAGAGTCACTCTGTTGAGATCACAGGCCAACAGATATATTAAAGGATTAATCTGGGCTCCTCTGCAGCTAAATAAATGTCCTCTGTAATCTGTCAGGGCCCTGGCGATGAAATAGATGGGGCCACATGTGTTTTATCAGCCTGGTAATTGTTCATGTTGACACACATTGTCTTTAAGAGGATGGGAGGTGAGAGACATTTCGCCTTATTAATGGTTTCTAATAAAGACGGCCGTTTATCAGGCATTATATGGCAATTTCAGACAGGCCAGGTTTCACACACTCTCTCACACACACTCTCTCACACACACACGCACAGCACATATGAAGGCGTTTTTTCGTTGTCTATTCACACCTTGGAAATGCCTTATTTCACAAAGTGGACTGTATTTTATTAAAAGTGATTGAATCACATGGTAGCAGGTGGAGATGATAACTCCTGTCTCTATTCAAAGCAGGCGGCAATTTTCAGATCTGAAAAGTGAATGATATTTTATTATTTTTTTCTATTAAATAATTTGTTGTTTTTGTTTCGTTAATTCAGTAATTATGTTGAGTCCCAGAGTGTCCTCTACTCGCCATGAATAAAATCTGGTTAGAGAATTTGCTGAATTAATTTTCTTTGCCTAAAATATGTTACATTTAAGGACACATATCTTAAAAATAGTGTGAGCCACATTTTAAAAAGGAAAACTATGTAATGTTAATTACCCTTCTTACTAGGTCCCCAAATTCCTCCTAAAAATGGATAATTGCAGAATTGATTTGATTTGCATAAATTAGTACTGGTGTTGCTTTGACATATTGTAACAATGAGCCTCTAACCTAGGCTCGTAGAACAACAAAGGAACACAGCTACTAAAGGTAGCTTATAAAAGGTGTATTTACAAAAGTTCTGTTGTGGGAAAACAAATCTTTCAGAGTCTATGTCTTCAATAGTCTTTACGTGTGGTAGCGTGTGGTTTTCATCGTCAGGCTGCAACGTGCTACCTCCGTGATTGTCTCCCTCCGGAAACAATCTCAATCTGTATCTCCTCTCACACACCTGCAAATGCTGGGTTAAATCAGATCAACCAACACGCCGCCCTCATGTCATTTGTCAGTCCGACCCTCTCATCAGGCTAACTACACAAACTATCAGTACCGTCTAGACTGTCACTAAAACGTAACCATAGGAAAACATGAGCAATAAATGATTTGTTGCACTCAGCTGCAAACTCTCCGTCTTTTTTTAAATATGACTATTTTTCCACACACACCTGGACAATAAACGTGAAAGGTAAATTATTTTTAGCTGTGATGAATAGGTGTAATGTCATGTAGATTTTCATAATGTCTAACGCAGGCTGTGGTGATGCTGAATGCGGCTGATTGGATGGAGAGGGTGAGTTGTCACAGTGCCGTGTGCTGCTGCTGCTGCTGCTGCTTGTGTAACTGGCCTTGAGTGATGTAAGTGGACTCAGTGGCCTCTGCAGCCATTCTTACTCTGGTCAGGATCATTATTTTAAAAGCCTCTTTCCTCCCTTTTTCATTCGGTCTCTGCTTCTCCTCACTCCCATCCTCTCCGTACACAACATTTGCTCTGCTTACCCTTATCTCTGTGAATTTCTCTACATTTGGCTAAGATGGCTCACCACTCACGTCACTATTTAGCTCCTCCTAACAGAGATGGGAGGAGCGATGCAAGAAAAAGATGCAAGGATGGAGGAATGTATTATCCAAAAAGGAAATCATATTGTTTTCAGAGGTCCACATTAACCGAGGAACCAATTTCCTCAGCAATTTCCTCACTGTCCTATTCTCTCCTTGCACAATGTAGTGTAAGTACATCCGTTGTACAAAAATCATGTCTGTTTACTTTCTGTTAACTCTAAGGTAATATTACCTTCACCTTCAACCAATCATATGAAAGATTTTTTCATCCTTTAGTTAATTAACTCACTTTTCACAGTTCACGCTGTACATTTTGTCAATAGTATTTACCGTTCCTATAAAGTGATTTTGATCATTTTGATAATCAGCTAATAATTGGCAGACTTTCTCTTAAGATATTGAACACCCAAAAACAAATTTGGGTTTATTTTAAAGTGCTCATATTATGCTCATTTTTAGGTTCATACTTGTATTTAGTTGTACCAGAATAGGTTTACATGGTTTCATTTTCAAAAAACACCATGTTTTTGTTGTACTGCACATTGCTGCAGCTCCTCTTTTCACCCTGTGTGTTGAGCTCTCTGTTTTAGCTACAGAGTGAGGCATCTCACTTCTGTTCCATCTTTATTGGGAGTCACACATGCACAGTAGCTAGGTAAGGACTACTAGCCAGTCAGGAGCAGAGTATGAGGGCGTGCCCTGACAGTACCTAGGTAAGGACTACTAGCCAGTCAGAAGCAGAGTATGAGGGCGTGCCCTGACAGTACCTAGGTAAGGACTACTAGCCAGTCAGGAGCAGAGTATGAGGGCGTGCCCTGACAGTACCTAGGTAAGGACTACTAGCCAGTCAGAAGCAGAATATGAGGGCGTGCCCTGACAGTACCTAGGTAAGGACTACTAGCCAGTCAGAAGCAGAATATGAGGGCGTGCCCTGACAGTACCTAGGTAAGGACTACTAGCCAGTCAGAAGCAGAGTATGAGGGCCCTGACAGTACCTAGGTAAGGACTACTAGCCAGTCAGAAGCAGAGTATGAGGGCCCTGACAGTACCTAGGTAAGGACTACTAGCCAGTCAGAAGCAGAGTATGAGGGCGTGCCACGCTAGCAGCTAGGCGAGCATTCTAACGTGTGTTACAAAGTGACCACGTTTGTCTCTGAAGTAAAGGCTGGACTACAATAGAGCTGTTTGGAGCAGTTTGTGAACAGTGTTTTCTGTTGGAGATGGTAAGTCCCTTTGGGGTGGACTTTGGGCTTTTTCACTTTGTAAACCTATAACGTGCACAAAAAAAGATATATAACACAATAAAGGAAAGGGGGAAAGCCAAAAAGCATAATATGAGCACTTTAATGTCCACAGTATTAGCATGGTTAGCATTGCTTAGCCACTGTCCTGATTGACAGGTTCTAAAGCATCGCCAGCTTTATCGCCTGTTATAAAATAAATGGGACCATCATTTACTAAATGAACATCATGCTGTGTTGAAGAAGACTTGAAACTAGCGATTAAGAACATAAACTCATTATGAAAATGTTTACTGAGGGAATAAATCAAGTGAGAAGTAGGCTCATTTTCTCATAGACTTCTATACAATTGGACCTCTATTCTGAGCCAGTGCAGTCGCCCGCTGCTGTAAATCAGATAGAATGCAGCTTTAAGGAGCTTCAGCCTAGAAGTTGCTGCTTGGTTTCATCTCAGTGCATGTTACAGTTTTATCAATGAGAACAGAAGCATTTATGTGGGAGAAACTGATCCTATTGTTCCAAAGAGAGTTGTTAGAGACATATATATTGTTGACATGTGAAAGTGGCAGATTAAAGTGTGTGTGTATATATATATATATATATATATATATATATATTAGAGTGATGATCGGGCCGCATTTTTCTGTCCGAGCCCGGCCCGCGTCCGACACAGCAGTAACCGAACCCGACCCGAGCCCGACAGGCATGGAGATATTTCTGTCCGAGCCCGACACTGTTAAAATCAAATTTTTTTCTCATACTAATGACACATCTACGTTTGTTTGTGTGGAAAGCCTGCTTTTATTAAGCAACTGTAGGAAGGCATTCGGAAATGTCAACAGATGAGCCCATCAGCGCACACAGGGCAACAAGCACACGTTAATAAGCTGTTAAAATGTTCAATGTGTTAACCTTTCCTGATTGCTTCGTTTGGCTGACGTTATAAAATGAATAACGCCGGGGTTAAAATCCCGTTTCTGGTGGTTTATCTCGTTCACCGCACATACTGTGTACAAAACTTAAAGGAACACGCCGACTTACAAACTGGGAACTATATTCTCAGACAGGCTTGCTGCAAAGCAAATCATTCTGCCCAATTACTATATTCTTCCACCTGAAAATATAGTTCCCGGTTTGTTTACGGTTAGAAGATGGCTGTGTCTCATGTTACGTTGTTTTTTGTGCACGCTGTGACTCTACAAATCACAACATGTAAATAGGAACATGTTGGCGTTATTTTGTCACTTATTGGGAGCAGTAGGCTAGTTGGAACCATTCACCTGTATGTTCTGTGCTGGCCTGATGCCCCTGGAACCGTCAGACAGCTTTACAGCACGCACGGAGATGAGAAGGGTATGTATGGACTTATCTAACTCTGGGGGTTACGGTGAATAAGCTAAAGTCCCAATAAGTCGGCGTGTTCCTTTAAACTTGTTCCACCAACTCTGCTCCGGTCACATCTACACGTCTGCTTCCTCTTTCTCTATCTCTCTTCTGCCCACTTTATACACACACACACACACACACACACACACACACACACACACACACACACACACACACACACACACACACACTCACTGAGCTCTCCGCAACACCATTTTACAACAAATGCCTTATCATGCTGATGTGACCGAGCCCGAACCTGAACATCATTTCTAAATATCTGTCCGAACCGGGCCCGTCCCGTCGGGCTCGGGTCGGGTATCACCACTCTAATATATATATATATATATATATATATATATATATATATATATATATATATATATATATATATATATATATATATATATATATAGACCATACAAGCATTTGTCTAACCACTTGAAAAATGTTGTTGAAGTGAAACTAAACCATTTTTACCCAGCGTTTCCAGGTATTGGCGAGTGAGAAAAGCCTTTAGTGTCTCCAGAGGGAGCGGTGTGACTGTGTCTGATAAATGTCCTCCAGTGATGTCACTTGAGTCAGCGTCGGTTGAAGACGTACAAGTCTGAAAAGTCAAAAATCTCTGGAGGCGTGGAGTTAGAAAGACGTGATCTGAGCACACCTCTGCTGCAGGAGACATTAGCTGCTGCTAGCAGGACACACCTCAATCTCTGACGCTACTGTCAGCCGTTGCATTGTGGGTAATGTAGGCGCCAGGTTTGGACACTGAAGTAAACTGTGTGTGAAAGAAAATAGACAATATGCTTCTGCTGCATCAGTTTTGATTCTGCCTTTACTTAAATCTATATTCTACTGTAGTTCCCCAACAAACAGTAGCGTCTCTCCAGTGTGACTAATGGAGCTTCACGCCCACCAGAGGGCAGGTTACATCAATAATGTTACATAAATGAAAAATAATAAAAATAAACTATAATAACTTATTTTTCCTCACATATATATATTTAGTTTGGTGCAATAATTGCCCTCATAACAATATCTCCCAACACACACACCCACAGCCCTCCCTCTCTTCCCAGCGGCCAATAATCCAGGAATAATCAGGGGAAACTCAAACACTAACAAGTTCTATCTACACAACGGCATGATGACGAGCCTTTTCTTCTTCTGTCTTTTAATTTTTTCACCTATCGGCGACACATAGTAACGACAGTGATGGGAAGCGGGGGGCGGAGGGGAGAATGGATGTTTATGCAGCCCAGTGAAATGCCTCCATGATTCTCATTTTGATGAGGGGTATACTTCCTTACAAGCGCAGAGATGACAGCAGATGGGCAAGCCTCTCCCCGCCCCTCACCCCCCCATCCCCACCAGTAAAGACAGACATTATGGTCACTGTGAAATCATCACAAGGACTAGGGCTGCTAGTGAAGGGAGATGAATGGCTGTTGTTGCTGTCATTGCATTCCGCCATTGATTGGCAGACAAAACTCTTTCCCTCTGTTTCTAAATCCCTTTTCTGCCTTTTTCTACTTCTCTGTTCATCTTCATTTCATCTCCTTAATTCAACAACTGGAGGAGTTGTATCTGTCAAAGTCCTTCCCCAGCAGTAAACAACTACAAGGCATGCCTCAGTAAGCTTGTTTAAACAGCTGATCAAACTCCCACGTAAAGCTGATAAATCCTAACACCTTCCTACAACATGTAGCCAAGCCCTAACCACCAGAACCCCCCCCCCCCCCCCCCCCCCCCCTTCCGGCTCCTCGCAACACTTTCAACGCTTAATCTAGCAAATCAATGTCAATTACATACTGATTTTGTTTAGTGCGCCTAATTTGGGAGCCGTGTAAGTGTGGAAATCAGCAATCCGTGTTCTTGGATATTGAGGGTGGGGGTGTCGCGGTGCCACAGTACAGTATTGTAACTTCAAAGGTCATGTTTGACTGTTTCTGCATCATTAGATATGAAGAGTAGTCTTGATTTACTGGGAAACACAGAAAGGTCAAGCGTGACCGCTCTCCCTCTGCCTCTCTCGGGTCGTAGCTGTGCTGAGGTTCCATGTCACACTGGGAAGACAAAATGGCAGCAGCCGAGGGGCGAGGGTGATGCACACTGCAGCCAGCGAAGCGGGGACCTGTCTGCATGTTGTCCACACGTCGCAATGCCTTTGCGTTGCCATTTCTCGTCCTGTACAGGTTGAAACACACTGACTTCCCATGGTCCAATGAGTCTAAAAATACACCCAGAGTCCACCTGTTTCTGCTTTGAAGTCTAGTTCTATTTTCTTCCAGCTGTATTAACTGTGCTTATAGGCCTGAAGCTTTTGCTAAATGCAGATAAAATGACACCAAGCATGAAACTAATGAATATAATCTCAAGCAATAACCCTAACCCTGTAATCCAGTACGCCCTGCTAGTAGTACTCAAATACAACATTAACAGTGCTGCCCTGTTTACATGTCAACATTTGTCTGTTTCAGTGTGGTTAATGCAATTATTGAAAATGCAATTCTGCTTTGTGATAATTATTACAAATTAGATGAAATGAAAATAGTAATTTTTAGGTGCAGCACCTGTGATTCATGCACTTACGCAATTCATCATATAAATCATGTTTAAAAGATATAATAGTTTTGTACTAATATATATATATATATATATATATATATATATATATATATATATATATATATATATATATATTATATATATATATATATATATATATATTTATTTACTTATTTATTTATTTTTTTTCTCTGTAGTAAGCTGAGACATGTGGCTAATGCCCTGTGTTGTCTGTCACCTGTCAGATGTGTTTACAGCAGTGGATTCTAATCATTTTACAGATGTATGACTTGGACGGAAATAAAAAAAAACCTCCATTCTAGCCTCTGTAACTCTGTCAGTAAGGCCTAGAATCACCCTGACACTTGTAACAAAGACTTGAGAGTGTTACCTTTCCAATGATATCAGGCACACCCCAGAGTGTCAGAGTATATGGGAGCTGTACCACTTTTAATTTGGGTATGACGTTTAGACCAAAAAGCATGGATTTCAAGCGTTTCTTCAGCCACTTCTGTCTACAACAGTCGAGAACCCTTTTGCAATTATGTAAGCACATAATGTAATCTGACAACTGCTGCTTGATTTAAAAAAAAACAATGCAACTGATCTCAGCTGGTATTCTGTCTGGAATGGAGTGGAGTGGACATTTCTACGTGACCCCAAACTTTTGACCGGTAGTGTATATAAACAAGTATAAACAGTTGCGGCGCTCCCATGCCGTCACACTGGCGCTCGACAGGTCGGCTGCGGCGAGTATACCCCACGTTTATCTCTGCTTCTCTGCAGCTCTTAATTATGCATGAAGCCATCTATAACCTCCCCACCCTCCATGCTGGAGGGCTGGCAGATCCGTGTCTGGTCAGTGGTGGAACCGTGGTCTGGCTGTAGCTTGAGAAAAATCCCCAGCGATGAGGCAGAGAGCGCGGGGCCGACTGGTAACGCCCCTAAGTGCTGTGTGTGGAAAACCAGTTGCAATGATTAACCTATCCACCAGGGAGAGCAGTGATTAGAGACACTGAAGCCGTTTACTGGCCTGAGAAATCAACATTGACATTTAACACTAGAACCGCCACAGCCCACAATATTAATGGTTGTGTCCGCAGCTGAAAGGATACATTTGCATGATTACCGTACAGAGCATTGAGACAATAAATGGGACATAGAAACTCATTTGCAAGCCATCATCACTCACATGCACTTGTAGTCACTTATAATCACACTAAGGTCTGGACGCCCACAGTATGCATCCTGTCATATGTGTAAAATATCGGAAATGAAAGTGACGCTAACAGCTACAGTGCCTTGAGCTGAACAACTGAAAGAGTTTCTGCAGATGTCCAGACACTCAGAGCAAATTTGACGATCTTTATAAAGAAGGGACATTCATCAATAGAGTCCGTTAAAAGTGACATACATTTTCAGCAAGCTGCCCAGATGTAGTATTTGTTATTGGTATGTGCCTATGAATGTTAAACTATTTAAAAATTTCAATTGAAATACAAAAAATTTAATGAAAATAAGAACATTATTACTTTGTCATGCCTGTTCGAAAAAGTTCGAATTTAGCCACTTTGCAGGAGTGATGAAGAGGAGTGTGAAAGAAGGAATAAAGGGATCGAGAGGGCAAAGAATTGTGCAAATGTTTACTTCTGCATTCATTGCAAAAAAGCGATGGATAATTAGAATGACATTTAGCATAGCCAACGGTTTCCGGCACGGTTGTCCAGCGTCGGATTTAGTTTTGCAGCACATCATTAAATATCAACATGGCATCAATCTCAGGGCTGCGGCCATGAACAAACAAGCCAACGCTCATCAGCGGTGGCGGCAGCAGTGTCAGGAGAGACGGAGGTGGGTAGAGTATCACCAGCTTCCCTCAGCTCCTAAATAAGGTGAAACCGGTGCTTTCTGCTAATATGCAACTGACCCTCTGACAAGCGCTATCTCCTTGCTCAAGCTATGCAGAGAAATCCAGGAGGTCACATTAGCAGGCTAGTTATAACAGAATGCCAAATGTCTGTCAGCTCATTCAGGACTTAAATGCTGTAGCTGCACCATGAGTAGCCATCTATCTGAGGTTTAATGTGTCAACACTGGACCACTCATAATGTATGGGCAGCCATTAGCCCGAGAGGGGAACAGGGCCTTCATATGACAATCCCTATCTCTTGTCTTTCATTTCTCTCCCTCTTTCTCCCCACACTTGAATTAATGACACAGGCACCCAGGAGAGGAAGGGATCGAGTGCTCTCCATGTTATTTAAATGAGCCCTAACCCCTTTTCCACTCATGGGGCAGGTGTGTGTGTGTGTGTGTGTGGGGGGGGGGGGGTCAAATGCTGCGGTGCAATAAGAGCGATGCACGCAAGAACATGGCTTTAACATAAGGGGCCAAGCAACCGCTGTGTATGTTTTCGCATTAATGCAGAAGGGCATATCGATTCCGGATGCTGACTCTGAAATGAAGCCAGTGAGTTTGAGCAAAGCTCATTAGGCCCTGTGTATCCCTCTGGCTGCACTCAACAAACACACTGAGATAAAAGAAAGAAGAAAAGACACAACAACACAAAACTCAGGTCACGTTCACGTAGGCCTCAAATGCTCACGTAAAGGAGAAGCTTGTTGAATATGTAGCTGCACATGAATACTTTCTCTGGAGGGTGGAGATCCCGCAGCATCTATTGGAAACTCTAGAGCAGAGTATGGAATTCAAAGAGTGGTATACACTGGATAACACCTGGATTGGCTAGAATTTAAAAAAAAAAAAAAAAAAAAGAAAAAAAAAGTGGTCTCTATCTGATGATGTTATGGGGAAAGCCTTCATCCAGTACCGTACATATTAGAGAATTCCAGATCATCTGCCGATACGTTTCATATGCTTTTATTTCACTTATTTTATTTCACCACCGTTTTATTTATTTATTGGTAACTATGATTACCACAACTGTCATTTGTACTATGACTAATATCAGTATTAAAAAAAGAGAATACAAAAATGAAATATTTACAACGTTGATGTATTACAGTGATGCTGTTTATGAACCCTTTAGAATTTTCTGTATTTCTGCATAAATGTGACCTAAAATGTTATCAGATCTTCATTCAAGTCTTAAAAATAAATAAAGATGGCCCAGTACAACAAATATTACAAAAAACATTATACGTATTAATAAATGTATGCATTAAACAAAATAATCCAACATTAAATGTCTTTGTTGGAAAAAGTATGTGAACCAGATCAATTAATTTTAAGGGGAAATTTGAATCATGTGTTTCAATCAAATGGGATGACAGGTGTGAGTTTTAATGGTCCCTGTGCTGTTGAAAGAGTTTAAAGCTGGGTCTTTCAGACAAAGTCTGGTCTTCACCACATAGGTTTGTGGAAATGTGCCTCGATGAAAGGAGATTTCTGCGGAGTTCAGACGAAGGAAAAACACTGAAAAAAAGCACCCTGGATTGGTTTTCCTCCTATCTCTCGGATAGGAGTTTTTCTGTATCACTTGGTCCCTACATGACTGAAACTGTTGCACTTTCCTGTGGAGTGCATCAGGGTTCTGTGTTAGTTCCTATTTTATTTGCATTGTATATGCATACCCTAGGTCATATTATAAGCCAATTTAAAGGTATCTCATATCACTGTTACACTGATGATGTCCACTTGTATGTCTCTTTTATGCCTGATAGACAAACTGACTGTTTTTCTCAATTGTCTGACTGCTGTTATCCCTCTGGGGTGAGCAGCTTTAGAATGAATTTGTCATGTATTTAGTATACTAGCTTCACAATTTTTTTTATTATACAAAAATATTGACAGAAATCATATATTTTCCACTTTCCAATGTGTCCACTGCCAAATGTTTAGATTTTTTAAATTACGTGAATTAGAAAACAAAACTTTGTCACATTACTCAGTCACAACATTCCACAGGGAGCGCACAAACCTAACAGAAAAATATACAACAATGATTTGTATGACGGCATTACAAGAAGACCATTGCTGCCCATCTAAAGTTTGATAAAGGCCACGTGGATGAACAAGAACCCTATTGGAAGCTTGTTCTGTAGACAGAGTCTAAAATATAACTTTTTGGTTTAAATGATGGCCAAGAATGTGTGCAATCATTGATAAAACTATGAATTCTGGATTGAAAATTCCACAGTACAATTCATATTTCTTCATAACGGAAACTCAACAAAAGGAGGGTCCTGCAGCAAGACAATGACCCTATACACACAAGTCAGGGGTGTAGAAGATTAACTGAAAGTGGAATGTCGAGGATATAGATTAGGAATGTGGTGACCGTGGGCTGTGCACTGGATCACGTGTCCTCCTGTATCAGGCGGTGGCAAAGCCGCACAGAAGCTCACTCCACTAATCAGGGTTACAATAATGTTTATCCAATACAATTATCCATGTTATCAAGGACACTGTCGGAGCTGTTTTCTCAGCTTTAAACTGCTATGTAAGATACGCAGTTACGCAGGTGTTTAGGGGTGAGTACCAACTGGCGGTACTCAGTAAGAAATGAAGGTACTCATGTGGACTCAGTACCGACGAGTTCCGGCACATTTCCGGCACTTTTGCTGCTTAAAAATACTAAATACAAAAGTTCACACTTTTCTCGACAAATATAATTAATGTCAAATACATTTGCTCAATACAAAATGAACAAAGTTTGTTGTGTTATTTGTTTAACTCGGCCCTCATCGTGTATTTTTAGGACTAAGATGAAGATCTGATAACAATTTGACTTCTATGCAGAAATACGTAAATCTCTAAAAGGGTTCACAGATATTAACATTTTTGCATTGTTTACATCCATATCCACTTGCCAGGAGTCTTCTTCCTTCCTGCCTTTTTAGTGCATTGCTATATGTTGTTACATACGGTCATTCAGCTGAAAAGGTGTGAAGGTAGAGGATGTGAATCTCGTACTGCAACTAGTGGTCAAAACCCCACAGGGTACCTGTTAAGTCTGCAGTCTACTCATACAAATGCTTTCCTTGTTTTATACCTGTGCTTTTGTGTGTGTATGTGTGGTCTGTACTCCCTGCACACATGCATGTGGTCTATCATAATCCAGCAGGCTATGGCTTAAAACGTGTCATTGGTTTTCTATCAGTAAATTGCAATGGTTTGGTGTACCACAAGTGCCCAAGACCACCTTAATCCTTCAATGAGTATACATCATCACAGATATTTGAGTGGCTGAAGGCAGGTATGTGGGCTCTTATCCATTAACCAGAACATACTTTCAAAACCTGCATAGATATTAAGGGGAACAGCAAAATCAGAGCATGCACAAGTATGGAACAGGTCTGGTGTTGGTATAGTAAGCTCCAAGGTTTTCAGTCTCATTACCGGGGAGATTTGTGCTCAGCAAGCTCCGCCGCCTCGTTTGAAAAGAGCACATCAATGAATGTTGTTGTCATGGTTTCCTTTGTTCCAGCCTTCTTGAAGGAGTCACTTTGGATCGCTGTAAACTTGCAGTTGCAAAGAAAGAGTGTGTGTGTGTGTGCGTGTGCGTGCGTGTGTGTGAGGTAACACAAGGACAGAAGATCTGTGGCAGACCCAATGAAAGCTTTGCTACCCTTTTAGACAGAGGGAGGGAAAGGGACAAAGAGAAAGGGGAAAAACGCTGTCTGTCTGAAGTTATGTCCGAATTTCATTTCGTGGAACATCCCTTGTTTTTTCACTGTTGCTATAGTAACACATCTCTTTAAATGTGGAAAGTATAATTCAACTTACCCTCTTGGCTTGTAAGTCAGCGAACAAATGACTTGGGAAAGTGTTCACCAAACTCATGTCATGTTGTGATTTTTGTATCAAAGCAATTATTTCATTTAGGCTTAGAAAGAAAGAAAGAAAGAAAGAAAGAAAGAAAGAAAGAAAGAAAAGAAATGGACAAGCTTGGTTTTAACTGGCAGCTTCACAGGGAGGAAACAGGAGCAGATCACTTCTGCTTTTATTCTCTGCACCAGGTTTCAACAGCAGCTTCAGTATTGTGACCGGGTTAACTCTGAAAAACAGTCCACCCATTTTGTATGAAGACTTTGACAGTTATGTTTTTTTTCCTCAATGCACATATACATCATCATCAGATTAGACTTGCAGAGTTATTACACACCGACTCAACAATGGCAAAATACCTAGAGAGAACTTCACATACATGAGTGTAAATACTCAAGTACACTTAAAGAAATGTGACAATGTTCTTATGTTCACACGTACTGTGTGATGATCTTTATTTTTTGTAACGTGACCTATTTTCAGAGTGAAACAGAACATGAAGGTGGGGTAAAGTTTTTAAACATTTGACTCAATCGGTCAGGGATTTAATTAGAACATGACCACCAGGATCTACTTTACTTACGTAGCCTACCTGAATAGCAACACCAGTCGAAGCAGCATTAAAGTGCTTTTAGATTGACAGCACATTGATCTTCCGTCGGGTGGTCAGAGGTGTTGCTGGTTCCTGGGGAGCTGTACAGGTGTGGAAGACTTTTAGCCTCCACCCTCGCATCACCAGGAGGAAAGAAATTTTTTTTTTTTTTCGAAATGTAATTGACGTTTTCACCAGCTGATATCCAAACACACACCTCTGACCCATGATGCTTTTGCTAGCTGCTCATTGCTCGAGAGCCGTTTTCTATCTATGGGCAGGATCAGCTAGACACTGACAACAGCTGCCGTCTTTTACCGCCTCCTCTGCTTCTATATTACCAAACTGGCTGTGAGCTGTCCAATGGAAGCATTACCACCCTTAAACTATGTTACAAACTCACTCATTCAGGCTACAGCCCCGAATGTTTGAAGAAAAGCCCAGAGTGAGAGAGAGAGAGCGAGAGAGAGAGGCTGTTGATATGAAGTTTTTTTTCTCTTCATCATTATTGTAGGTGGCGTTTTATTTTACTAACCTCACCTTGGTGTCTAAACGACTCATTCATTTTACTTGGGGATTTATTTCAAACGTTTGACTGACGTTTGGTGGTGTTCCTCTGATTACGTGAATTATTTCTGATGAAGTTGAAGAGACTTAGTGACAGTATTTTACCCCAATTGCTCACTCAGAACAGCCCAAAAATATGGCTGAAGCTGGTGGACAGATCACCAACAGCCCCAATGGAGTACACAAATAAAATCAACAGTGTCTCTGCAGAGGAAACGACAAACTAGTCCGAGAGTCAACACTGCGGTTGTCCTCTCTGAGCAGCTGATGGATGGAACTCTACTTTCTTAGAGTCATTGGAAGTAAGAAGTAGCATAATATAAAGTTAAAGGTGCTCTAAGCGATGTTTGGTGATGTCACTTCTTGTTGATGTTCGAAGTATTGTCAAATAAAACGGAGGCTAGCTCGCCCCTCCCTCCTCCTCATCCTGTCACCTCCCCCTCCCTTCCGTGTTCTAACCCCCCCACCCCCACCCCCAAATCCTTCTTGTCGGTTATTGGCTGGAACACTGTTTGTTATGTTTGGTGGTGCAGGTTGGCGCAGCTTGTTTTTGTTGCCGTTTGTAGAGCCTGGGCTGTCTACAGAGACCACGTTTTTTTTAAAGTGTGTTCAGGGGACAGGCAGCTAGCAGATAGTGAGGAGATGTTTGCTGTATGTGACAAAAAATGTTGTAGCCTAAAAAACGCGTGACATCGCTTAGAGCACCTTTACGTACAGCACTTGAGTAAATGTACTACATTCTACTACTCTTCATTCAACTGGTTTACCAACTCTAGTCAATACATGTTTAATGATAGAAGTGTTTCTACTCAATACTAACCCTAATTACCAACAGCTACTGATATTTTAACATTACAATTCTTACTTCATCTACATTAGTAAACAACAATTTCTTGGGGTACACATTTCAGTTTTTAAGACGTGTACTTTGAATGTAAATATATTGTGTGGTCCAGACCTGGGGTTACCAAGGCAACACAAGCTTCCTGGCACTGCTCCCTAATCCCCCTAATTTGTTCTATAATGTATGTAGGAGGTGGGGACATGCTGAAAGTGTTTCATTACTATGATAGTGTTTTTATGTTCATTCTGTATATTGCAGTTACACTGATTTCATAAGCGATTATGTGATTTGTAGTTAATGGGAGAAAACATGCAACGCCCCTGTGGGGTCCTTAAAGATGAGTTTCAAACTGCACTGAAAGAAGGAAAACTGCAGATATATCTACATATACTTTGACTTGAAGGCTGTGAGTTCATCTCTGTATCCGTCTGATATATCGGAGAACACTGCAGTCCATTTTGCATTCTGGACAGTGACATTTTAAATGATCTCATCTCGAAGACCCAATCTGACTTTATTGCTTCCACTGTTGAAAGATTAAAGTTTTTGGCTTGTCATCTTTAAAAATCCAGCCTGGAAGTCTGTCACTGGGGTAGTGAAAAAACAACAGGAGTGGTTGACAATTGTTGAAAATGATGGAACGTTTATGTGCCGATGGGTAACAGGACTCTGTCAGTTACAGGAGGGACTGGAAACTATTTGCTGAAACTATCTGAACCTGCGAGCCATTTATCAGGTGGACTGTAATGAACAAAAGCACTATCTCACAACTTTTTGTCTGCCGTTCGATACCATATCTGTCCTCTGTCGCTATGTAGTTAGTGCTGCTCTGAGGGATCGCCCTGTCTGACATTTGGGACTTGTCAGACATAGTGATGGATGATTGAGGGGGTTGTGGTAACACGTCTACCTAAACGCTCTCTCTCTCTCTGTTGAGGGATTCTGAGCTTTCTCTTTCAACCAGCTTCTTTTAAACGGCCTGTGGCTCTGGGTTTGCACTAGCAGGCTGCCAGTTTTCCAGCAGTCCTGCAGAGCTCGGTGCAGCACACATTCTAGCCAATCCTATTTCTCTGGATAAGATGAACGTCTTTCTGAATGCAAGAGAAAGTGAAAGCTTAGACTTTCAGCAATAGTGTGAAAAGTTGTATAGGTTTTAGACTAAAACTTCCTGTCTAATTTATTACTTATATCGCACATTCTTGATTGAAAAAGGACTTTCTTTACTTTTACTTAGGATTTCTCCATCCCATAGTGCCCCAGCAGTAATAATAAGGTTTCTTTCAGCATTGGTGTTAAGGTAATTTGGTCTGGACCAAAGAAAAAGAAAATGCAAGAACATTTTTGTATTTATTTCCTAAAACTCTCTTTTCTGGGAGGTTTGCTCGTATGAATGTTCCAAGTCGTATTCACAGACTAATTCCACAAACTTTTAACGGCATTGATTATGCTGAAGAGATTTGGTCATTAGCATAATCAATGCCTCTAAAGTTGCTATATGAAGCTATATGTCATGCTCTCTTTATGGACAAGTTTCATTCACAAAAATGCTACCAAAGAGTAAAAAGAAGACTTTCAGACTGCAGATCTTTGCAAATCTGTAGATGGAAAAGTGTCAGAGGACCCAAAACTATGATATGGTATATGATATGGATATGTTTAAGGCTAAGAATGGAACTGGAAGCCATTCTGTAATGTTGTTACTGTCAACAAATCCCATGCAACAATGTGTTAGTATGTTTCTCTTTAGTCTCTGACTTTCCTACTCTTTCTGTGGCTCATTTGTCACAACTTACACAAACCGTTTTTTAAAGGCTGAGTAATTTCCTTAAAAACAGCTGGACCATGTTGTCTTACTCAAACAGCAGCCTGACTGAAAGAAACCGTCAGCTTTCACTCTTTTTAAATGATGTTCCATCTGATAAAATAGTGTCTATCTGTGATAATCATAACAGTGTTTATACTTAAACCTTCATTTATTATTTATGGTCATATTCATATTTCATGTGAAGACTCTGCCCTTCTCAAACTCATCAACCAATAGTTAAAATATGCTGACACACAGAGACGAGGAGATGAAAGGCAGGAATGCACACCGTGACTTTCCTTCACTGATCTTGTAGATATTTACTGAATGCTATTAGAAATCGTAGCTGTAAGCTGTAAGAATAGCAACAATCTGAGATGCTGACGGTAATAGACAGTAGATCTGCAGTCTCATCAGTGTCGCGATCACGGAAGGTTTGTATCATGTGGATGCAGTTTTGTAGTCATTACTTAGAATTCTTCAGGGGGAGACAGAAACTATGCACTATAGCTTTAAGAAACTCCACATCCCACTTGTAACCAAACATGTTGTGTTGTGTCCTGCACTTGGGGTTCTGTTATTGTAATCATCTTTGGTCAGGTCTTTGCAGTCAGAGCAAATGCAGCGTGGAGTTCATGCATCGGGCACGTCACCTTTTGCCGGCTAAACTCAACTGCAACAGCCACTAAACTTATATTTCATGTGACCGCTCGGCTAATCTTTGTCATGTGAGCTGTCAGAGGTCACCGTAGTTTTGTAAGATATCATACATGCATAGTTTGATTGCATACGTTTTTGTTTGATATCATCCAAACCTGTTTCTGAGAAGGTGTTGGTTTTTAACAACAATGGAGCTCTATGGCACAGAGGTTACACAATACTTGTTAGGAGATAACTTCACTGTTGGTTTGGGTCTGCAAATTAGATTTGTTGACAAACGGAAGAAATCATCAGAATTATTATTTAAACATTTAAAATACAGAATAATCAATCAATATGTATTTATACTGTCATACTTAATTATTTAATGTTATAATGAACATTGGGTCAGTGTTAAATGTGCACACACACACACACACACACACATACACACACACACACAGTGCATCTCACTATTTTTATGGGGCCCCGTCATTGAAATAATGCATTCCCTAGCCCCTTACCCTAACCTTAACCCTCACCCTTACCATAACCTAATTCTAACCCTAATCCTAAAACCAAGTCTTAACCCTCAAACAGACCTTTAACCTTGTGGGGTCCAGCATTTTGGGCCCCACAAAGCTGGTCGGACCCCACAAGTATACTGGACTCCCGGTTTTTGGACCCCACGAATACAGTTAAACGAGAACACACACACACACACACACACACACACACACAGCCCCCCCCCACCCGCATGTAAGGTGGTGTAATAGCAAAGCAGGACTGGTGAGAAGAGCTTTACCATGCATTGATGATAGGCTTGGTTTTCCCTTTTACATTCACAAAGCCAATTCCCCAACCTCCATATCTCTGACACACACACACACACACACACACACACACACAGCTCTCTGCTTCCCTAGTTTCCCCTCTCTGATTGCAATTAGTGAATTATGCACTTGGACTTTGGCCAGCTATGCAGGATTAAATTATTCATGAATGTTAATAGGCACTGCCTTTCTCTCTCTCTCTATGTCTCTGACTCTCTCTCTCTCTCTCTCGCTCTCTCTCTCTCTCGCTGACTCTCTCCCTCTTTCTCTGTGAATCTATATCTCTCTCATCCCTCCAGTCCCTAGCTCATACAGCCCATGCCGGAGAGATAATATTGACCTTTTCATTGGGGCATGTTATTAGGAACTGCTCTCTATTAAAACAAATGATGACATTGTCTGTAAAGCACAATACAATAAGTCATTTCAAAGGGATTACTTTTGCTTCCGCCCGGCGAGAGCGAGAGTAAACTCAATACAACTCTGGAAAGTCAAAGTAAAATGAACAATGATGAATGAAGTAAACAGTAGAATCCCATGTTTAGCAGCGTACAGGCTCTGTGATGCAGCCTATTTGTTTACTACCAGTGTGCATTTCCATACAGCATAATCCCAGCCATTTATTACTAACTGCAATACTATTTTATCTCAATTTTGTCTTATAGCTGTTACACACAGCAGTTTTTAAATTGCAGTATGTCTTTGTGTGTCAAATTAAGTGTTATAATAATAATAATAATAATAATAACTTTTATTTTATAGCACCTTTTATGAAACCGAAGGACACTTACAGAATTACTGTGGCTAAGCTAAAGGAGGTTGTAGGCTTTGGTAAACAACTGGTGTTTCAGGAGTTTTTTTTAAATATGTCCAGGGATGTAGCATTTCGGATATCTGCAGGGAGGGTGTTCCAGAGGGATGGGGCTGCAACACTAAAGGCTCTGTCTCTGAAGGTACAGAGTCTGGTGTGGGGAATGGAGAGCAGGCCAGCGTCTGAGGACGTATGGGGTGGGGTGTATGGGTGGAGGAGGTCGGAGAGGTACTGTGGGACCTAGGGCATAGCCAAGATTTTATATTTGATGCAGGACTTAACTGGGAGCCAGTGAAGGTGGATGAGGGTTGAGGTGATGTGCTGCCAGGTCTTGCTGTGGGTGAGGACCCTGGTGGCAGAGTTTTGGACGTACTGTAGCCTGTCTAGAGTTGTCCTAGGCACCCCAGACTGGACTCCATTGCAGTAGTCCAAACGGGAGGTAATGAAAGCATGAATGATGGTTTCTGCCACAGAGTCAGAGCGTTGATGGCCGGAGTCTGGAGATGTTTTTAAGATGAAAAAAGGCTGATTTGATGTGAGTATAGAAAGAGAGGGTGGAGTCTAGGATTACACCAAGGTTACAGACCTCAGAGGATGGGCAGATGGCACACTCATCAACATCCAGGATGAGATCTCCAACCTTCTGGAGCAGCGCCTATATCTTGGTACAGTTATTACTGTTCGCAGAGTGTTTGCTTCTATAGAGTTAACAGTGTGGTGGTATTGTTGGTGTTGTCATGTTTTTGAATGCCTAAATTGTTCTCATTAAGCTGACAATAACCTCTGGTCGTGTCAATGACGGCTGATGTCAGTAATGTGGCGTTGTCATTAGGCAACGCAAACTATTCAGGAGGGTTGAAGGTGAACGGTACAAAGCCGATGACTTTGAACCTGGAGACCTGCTCACATCTCATTTCCTACCAGCAGTCAATGCTGGGATCCATCCTTCTGGCTTCCCAGATGTACAGTGCTGGGATACAGCTTGACATGGATGTCCCTCCCCTTCGCTAGCTATTTTTGAAAAGGCAGTGCACCGTTGCTGCTTCTGGAGCTTTGTGCCGATGCGAGATATCTTGCCCTAACCTTAAAAAGGGGACTCCACTGACTTTACTCATCAAAGTGTTCCTAGGTGTTGGGGAGTGAGAAAAGCCTTTAGTGTCTCCAGAGGGAGCGGTGTGACTGTGTCTGATAAATGTCCTCCAGTGATGTCACTTGAGTCAGCGTCGGTTGAAGACTACACGTCTGAAAAGTCAACATCTCTGGAGGAGTGGAGTTAGAAAGACGTGATCTGAGCACACCTCTGCTGCAGGAGACATTAGCTGCTGCTAGCAGGACACACCTCAATCTCTGACTCTACTGTCAGTTGGTGCATTGTGGGTAATGTAGGCGCCAGGTTTGGACAATGAAGTGTGTGTGAAAGAAAAAAAGATGATATCTCTGTCCATCGTGTCATAGGAGTGCATTGCTAAATAAGTACCCTTTTAACCATTCTAACTACTTTTTTAAGTAACATAACCAAACATTAATCAAGTCAATTCAAAATTACCCAGGACTTCTGGCCTTTAAGTCCTAAAAGTATGGACTTTTGTAAGTATAACATCAACCTGTCCAGGGACTGCGGGTGGAAATTAGCATTTTTTGCTATAACCTGGCACAGGACATCTCTTCTTTTTAGACTAATGTTTTGTGCATTGTCCCTGATCAAATAAAGAAATAAATAAATAAATTAAAGGGTTCTTCGATTTCATGACATCTTGGCACTTTTTTGGGGTAACTTGGAGGACTTGTTGCTACTTGCTGCTCTCTCTCAACCCTGTAATGGATCTGCTTTTTGCTCTTTCCTTATTCCGTATTTATTTATGAATCTTGAAGATCTTTATTTTATTTTCTTATTGGATCTAAACTTAAGCAATATTTTTTACTTTCCTTTAGTCTCCAAACCTCTTTTTTTTGTCTGGACAAAAGCATGTTTACCACATTTAGCATTTTGTATTCATGTCTTTTATGACATCATACATTTTTTATTTTTCTTTACTGGTATTTACATTCTGTTTCATATTGTAACATCTCAACACTTGGTGTGAATATGGAAATCAATTGCCCCTTTCTTCCCTCACTTCTTTGTCAGACATCCAACAGGCTGACTAAGCTGCTGTTGGTCATTATGCATGTTGAAAGACTGGACAGCTTCACAGCTCAGTCCACCCGACTGTCTGTCAATCACTCTTAAGTCTAACATCCAGTGAAAGAGGGTGATGTGAACATCAGGCTGCACAGGCCGGATGAGACTGACAGACGGAAAGGGAAAGACAAGATTATACCAGGAGTCTCTGTGTAGTTGTCCATCCTCCTTCATAGAAAGCTCAAATATTCGAAGAGCAAATCCTCCAGTGAGGAGGCCTCTGAATTGTTCTGTTGTTGTCTTTTCCTGCCCATTTGGGTGGTCAAAATTGATACATTAGTAAAAGTTGTGACATTTCACAACACACACTGGACAACTGGCATAAAATGAAGCAGGTGAAAGCACCAATGTGTAGGATCTGAACACTTTGGACTTTAGTTGCTCCCAGTAGTAGTTTAATAGAAACGGACACTGTCGCTACCCTGCACCCCTGGAACAAATCTGAAAGCAACAGAATGAAGGCCTGAAAGCAACACACAGAACATTTTCACCAGGATAATTTACTGTTTGAAACATGCTATCATCACATAAAATGATACACAGGCTTACATTGCAAATATGCAACCCTATAAATTCCATTTTCCGTCTTTGAGTGTAGAGTTTAAAGGTTCGGCTCACCCAAATCACAAAAAGAAAGAGGATTTCTCACTTGCCTCTAGCGATATGTTGCCACACAGTTTCATCTGTCTAGGTTTTGAAATATGTTTCCACCTCAATACAACAAAAGCAAATTTCAATTTCAATCAGGAGAGATGGATTACATGATGGCATACATTCAGATATGACATACAGATGGGCTTAGAGTTGATGAGAAATTAATTCATGTAATTTAGTGTGCAAGAGGAGATAATATCACACATATAACCATGTAAGGAGTATTTGGTGATTAGATGGTGACATCATATCTATAGATTTTTAGGCCATGAGCCTTACCGTAGTAAACCTAGGACTAGGATGGAGTCTGGATGCTGGAGATGGAAGATGAATGAAGAACAACCTTGCGAAGATATGGATGGATGTGATACCTGATGATCTCAGTGGAAGGACCCAGTAGACAGCTGGTCCAGTTTCTGATGAAAGCAGAGACACTGAGTTGACAGCTGACAGCAGCAGAGAAAGGACCCCATTTAAAGATTGACAGACACAAATTCTTATAGTAGTAGGAAACCTCAGGTGGACAGCCTGGGGGCAGAACCTCTCAGGAGGGCAACCAGGCCAATGGGGGCAACCAGGGTGTACAAGAAGGAGGTTGTGACACATGGTCGGCAATGGAGACGGGCCCCCTCTGGAGGATGTAACTGATGACCCAGCTGTAGGACCGGCCTATGGAGAGCCGAGCGAGAGGCTGGGGACAGGACAGCTGAGCTGGAGTCCACTGGCACCAGGGACCCAGGAACCTGTAAATGATGCCACTGTTAAATAAATTAGTTACACCTGTACTTTTACTGCCACCACATGTCAAAATGTCTGCTGTGACACTGCAGGGTTTAACTGCGTACAGGACATGTCGTCAACTACACAGTGAATATTTCTCCTGTCAGTCAGTGAGTCTTTGACTCTGTTGTCAGTCTCTGTGTTAGTGTTCAGTTTGTGTTCAATTAATGCCAAAACACCACCCAGTCAAATGATGCCGTTCATTCTTGAACCATTTAGTCTTAGTTGCACTGAATGATTTCTCAACCATCGCAACATAGCTGACATATAATGGTACAACATGTATGCCACAGGTTGGATTCCTCCAGGATTCCTCCAGCAGCCTTGAGTTTTGACATTTAAAAAAAAAAGGAAAAGGGGTATAGCAAACTGCTATTGTGTAAGTATCCTTCGCATGAAAAGGCCAAACTTTAACTTATTGCCTTTATTATGAATCAGTGGTGAGACCGCAGGCCCAGTCTGACATTTTGATGGAGACGTCCTGCCCCTGATAACATGCAAATTCAAATGATGCTGCTGAGGCTACAGCACAGCTCATATATGTCTTTCTCTCTCTGTGTTCCTCCTCTCCACAGCTCTCTCTTCAGGGCAATGGTGCGTGATGCTATCTATTACATTGCTCTGTGTATTTGCATTCCTGGTCGGTAGCCAGTGTTTTTAATAATGTCACAACAAATGATGTTCTGCTGCTGGGGTGTGTGTGTGGGGGGGGGGGCGGGGGGGAATAAGCGCTGCTGTCCTCAAAAGGGGACGGCAGAGGAGGGGGTGTACTGAATTTAAATGATGTCTTTATTCATGTGTGACAGGAGTGGGGGGGGGGGGTGATGTACAGTATGAGTGTTTGGAAGTATGCATCTGATGGTTTGAATAAGTCTGAGCTTTTTCAACAATTGCGTTTTCCTTTACTCTGTGTCTTCATTGATCATCATTCAAAAATGTATTGCTAAATAAAGATAACGCTTGGTTCCTTGCTAGAGGCTCTGGAAGTAATTCCGATTGGACTGTTTTTAGACAACTCAGAAACGGATGCACATCTATGGTGAGGAAAGCCAAATCTGAGTACTTTCTGGACTTAATCTCTAGCTCATATTCAAACCCTACGAAATATTTGGAAGGCTGTAAAATCATAAAAATTATAACTTTTCAACTCAGATCAAGGTCAACAACTGTTTGTTGTCTGACCATAAAGATATTAGTTTAGCTTTCAAAAATCATTTTGTAGCTGCTGGTCACCTTTTTGAGAATGGGAGATTAGAACCATTTCTGATTATAGATGGATGGCAATGTATTATCTGTTCTTCACAGGCTTGCATTTACCCTTGATCATGTCTCCTCAAGTGTAGTTAAAGATGCTCTCCTTACTATCGATCCCAGGAAGTGTACTGAAGAGGACAATTTGGATCCCTTATTTTCTTAGGCTCTCAGCCCATATGTCAGAGTAAATAACTCATATTTTCGATCTTTCAATATCCTCAGATTCTGGAAAATGGCTGTACCCCTACATAAGGGAGTTGACAAGAACAATCTCAACTATAGACCAATATCCAAACTGCCATGTCTGTCAAAGGTCCTGGAACCTCTGATAAATGATCAGTTGAAGGTGTTTCTGTCTAGAGCTTCCATTTGAGCCCTTTTCCGACCGGCTTTAGAGCAGGGCATAGTACTATTACTGCTATTAATTTGGTCGTGAATGACACTGTATCAGCTTTAGATAATAAAAAGCCCTGTGCTGCACATTTTGTTGATCTTTCCAAAGCATTTGACACCATAGATAATTGCCTGCTCTTGCAGAGACTACATAATATTGGATTTTATATTAACACATATAACCCTATCAGAGAGACAACAATCTGTTAAACTAGGAAGCTACAATTCTGAGTTTTTATCAGTAACAAAAGGTGTTCCGCTGGGCTCAATTTCGGGTCCAGTCCTTTTCACTACCTACATCAATAATATTGTTTCATCTTTGGTAAACTGTCATGCCTATCTGTATGCGGATGACACAGTGCTGTATTATGTTGCTGATTCTGTTCTAGCAATTGAAAATTTACAGCGTTCCTCTAACATTCTCCAAGAGGCTCTTAAAAACCTAGGACTTGTACTAAATGCTGATGAAACAAAGTTCATGCTATTTTTCAAGAGCACGATTTCTCATCAACTTTTGGAAAGATGTTGCATTTGTTGAACTTAAAAACAGTGAAACAGTTAAACAACTCAACAGTGAAAACAAGTATCCCTTAATACTTTTTCCTGTTGAACTTTTTGAATTCCCCTTTAGAACACGAGACAAAATAAGAGTTTACTTGCAAAATGGAACGTGCAAAATAATCGTTTTTCTTGATAGGTGCCGAAATGTCGATCAAAATTAGATTTATTGCAGAGCGCTACCATCAATATTTCTATGTCTAATGTGAAAGTGTAGGCATCTGTTTGCCACCTTAAATGTCAAAATTGTGTTATAGCGTATTCCACTACCCTCAAGTGGCCAAGAACAATCAATTAATATAGTAAGTGTTTATTACAACCTGGGCTGACTTTGGTAAGAGGAGTGTAATTGTACCCAATAGAACCGATGTCCATAACAACAAAAACTGGTTGCACATTTCTATTGAGGACTAAAAGCCAAGCCACAATAGTCATTGACGTAGATTAGCATAACGATACAAAGCAACAGGCCAGGCTTTGGCTGCTATTCAATTCAAAACCATGACCTCCTATAATTACAACAGGCAGGAAGCTTCCAAAGAGGTTTTCAGGGTTTGTGTGTGTGTGTGTGTGTGTGTGTGTGTGTGTGTGTGTGTGTGTGTGTGTGTGTGTGTGTGTGTGTTTCTGTGTGGATGCCCTTCACATAAGGGCATAAATGAAACGTGAAATAACAAAGTCTTATCATTGTCTAAAAATGTGATGAGTTTGTTTGATGGCCACAGCCTGACTAAATATCACAGGGAGGGAGGCGGCCTGGCTGGTGGAGGGGAGTTTGACTGCACAATGACATTAATAACAAGTATGAATGCATTAATAATTATAAATACTTGTATGTCTATAAATGTATAGTTGGAGACCCGTGGATGGGGGGGAAGTTGTCATTCTGGCAATAGTCGTAGTTGATCAGTCAATCCTCTATATTGCAATTTTTTGGGGAAATTTAAAGACTTATCCACAATAAGATGAGAAGATGGATATCAGATTTGGATTTGTTGGAAGATGTATTTGTTACTTTTGACAGAGTTAAGCTACATGTTTTCTTCTGCAAAGTAGTGGTGACCCAAAATAGTCGACCCTGCCAATCTCACAGTCGAATCCTCGCAGTGGTATGAATGATTTGGGGATGTTGAATGTTTGACTTTAACTAGAAATGCTTGGTTCCTCCCAATACATTGTGAAAAAACGCAATTGACAACTTGTGGCACATTTCAGCTCTTTTAAATATGTGGAAAAAATAGAAGCAAATGTTGCAAATGAGAAGAAGAAAACAATATGATGACAATTAGTATACTACCGTAATTCCTCAAATAAAAACCCGGGGCCTTTATTTACCTGAACTGCCGAAGGTACCAGGCTTTTGTTAGAGGCAGGCCTTTATTTCTAATTCCATCTGGTTGATGAGTATAATTGTTTTAAATGAAAAGCCATAGAGTTCCAGTGGAGAGCGATCATTCATTTTTTAAGAAACATTTTCAAAAATATCAGCATATACAACAGCCAGAAGGGCGACAAAGCAATTTGGGTCAGAATAAATCAAACACCACCATTGTGTCAGTTTGAACCCTGTAAATGTACCAGGTATTTATTTCAAATACAGGCACCACGGTATTGCTGGTAGATTACAATAAGAGCATACAGTAGTTTAGTAAAACACATTGCTGGTTTGCAGCACACCAGCATCTGATTAAGGTTACAGACGGTAGCCTCCAGCTAGCCGTGCTCTGCTTTTGTCGGCTAATCTTGTCAGCTCATCCTTCTGTTTCTTCCAGTATCGGATTCTCCTGGGGTCAATGTCGAAATGTCTCGCAGCTTTTTCACCCAAGTTTTCCTCCGCATACTTTAAAACTCTTTTCGTTTTGTTGTTGAAAAGTCCGTCACTAGCACCAGAGCCCATCATTCTCTGCTAGCACTAAATGAGACCCGTGTGACATCCAATGTAGCTACTGCCATCTATTGGAACCTGTACATTACTAAAAACTACTTTACTTAATATTACATGAAAGGCTCTTAGGAGATTATCCACACAAATTGTTCCCCGTCTTTAATTTAAGGCCGGCCTTTATTTGTCCGTGTTGACCACGCCCCCGGCCTGGCTTTTAATTGACTACCAGTTTTTATTTGAGGAATTATGGTGTGTACATTTTGTGTCAGGGACACCCCTAGTGCAAAGCTAGGCTAATGATGTTCCAGATACAGCGTTTGTGGGTGATGTCACTGTGTCCATATTTCTGTACACTCTATGTTGAAAGGCCATCCTTTAAAGCCTTGTGAGCTGGCCTCAGACTGATGTGGTTTGTGGGGCTGGATTAGAGGTGACGGGTGATGCAGTACAACTCCTTCGATCAGTGTAATTGCTCAGGAAGCTATCTTCAGCCCAGGGGGAAAAACACATTAGGTTTCTGTCTTTGTTGGTAGACTAAAGCCACTGTGGCCCCTCCATCCGGGTGAGGAGCTCTTTGAAGCCTCCTGCCAGGTAGAATTACTTTGTCACATCCTTGGGAGAAGACTTTCATCACAGGACTGTAGAATGTCTATGTCTACCACAGGTGTGTGTGTGTTGTACAGTACAAGTTTGTGTTACATCACAAGCATATTATATGTGTGTGTGTGTGTGTGTGTGTGTGTGTGTGTGTGTGTGTGTGTGTGTGTACCAAGGTTATAATCGTTAACGAAAACAAATGAAATAACGAAAACTAGAAGGGAAAAAACATTGTCGTTAACTGAAATAAAAATAAAAACCAGGCATTACAAAAACAAGATAACTAACTAAAACTGTAATGTCTGTTTGCAAAAATAACTAAAATAAAAATAAAATGATTGAGTAAATGTCCTTAGTTTTCGTCTTTGTCAATGTCTTTCATAGAGCAAATAACGTTATATCTTTCAGAGTTGACATTTCCGACCATAGACCTGTTAGACATGTATAGTTTCCGACGGTGTATTTTTAGGAGATTATCGACACAACTGGGAACTCAGAAATTCCGACATTCCATGTCAAATTGAACACAACATAGTCCATCCCCTCGCCTGGAGTCATGGCGGTACCAAAAGTCGGAAGAAAGAGTACTATTTGATTATGACTATGTCAGATAAAAGCAAGTGCCTTGCAGTGGAAGGTGGTAAAATATGTGGACAATTTATTAAAGGGAAAAATCCCAAATATTTGAAAGTACATTTAAGAAGCGCGCCCAAGGAGGCTAACCTAGCTTTCCTTAACAACGTAAAGGAGAATGCAAAGCCCCCTTTCCCCGAAACAGAAGCTAACCCCAGTACAGGGCATGGATGTATGGTTACAGGGCCAGGCAGCAGGACAGAGAACACTACAGGAAGGCTTTCACCGGCGACCCGATAGCTGCTGGTTAGTAAATACGCAGGAACACCAAAAGCGGAAGGAAGCGTGGGTTAATATGTGGATTGATACTGGGATGTCTACACAACTGTGTGAGTCGATTGACTTCAAAAAGTTCACCACTTTACTCGAACCAAAGTTCAAAACACCTGTTGATGTCTGTCTTCTTTAGTCTATAACTGGCTATTTAGTTTTTTTCCTGGAACACGTCACTTATACATTTTGCACTTACTGCGGCGTCTTGTGTAGACTGTTTACATATTTGTGCTCATCATATGTACATTTTATGTACTGGTGTTATTGTTGAATACTATGTATTCACAATATACATAGTTCTAAAATTGTATGATGTTTTTGTAGAGCTATTATTACACAATACTTTTTCTGACCTTTTTCAATTTTGCCCCTGACAAATAACCCATATTACAAAAAAAGGACGATAATAGATAATTGACTTGAATAATGTAACTGTATCGGCCCGGCCTATACAGTATATCAGCCAAAGTTAACTTCTCAGTTACAATATATTGCACTGGTTTATATTTTTGTTCATAAGTAACAAAACATGTCAGTACACAAATGTAAAAGATATGTTTAAGGTCATTAAGAGAGTGATGCCATTCCATTAGTCCACCAGAGAGCACGCACTAAAATGTCCCACTCTCTACATATCTTGGTCACAATAAAAAGAGTGTTGTTCATGTTCATGTAATATGTAAGGTGTGAATGCCCGACAAGGGGTCTATTGTCAGGTATTAATGGACGTCAGCGAGGCGTGAACTATCCAAACTGTATAAATGATCCGCCATGTGTATAATTTGACAGTATGTTTAACAACAAGACATGATGGCTATCAATTGTTTCTGTAAATGCCCAACGTTGCGAGTTATGACATCTGACCATGTGGAGGAAAGGACACAGTGTGTCGTTGTTAGAGAGACACAGTCAATGTTGATTTCTTTTAACTAGGGCTGTACCAGAATTTTCCAAGTCGACTACAGTTGCCAGGTTTTACCGAAAAATGTTTACCGATACTTTTCTGAAGGCATCTCATATCATGATGCACTTCTCAATGTTTAATCTTTTCTGTATGTTTGAAACCTCGGCAATATCTCACAGGAAGGAATTGTATGCGATGTATATTGCATTTACAATACTGGAGAGACTTATTTATAGTCTGTCATAGTTATAGTATATCATTATCACACACATTGTGTACAATATCCCGTATGTTCAGGGCAGGAAATATGAGAAGAGAGAGAGTCAGTGGATACATGGGCCTCGGCCTTTTTTTAATAACCCATCAAACAAGTGCAGCCTTATGAAAGAAATGTCTGCATCTAAAGATCCACTCCTCGACTTCATCTACAGAGAAATATTCAAGTGTGATACATATTTCACTGTCTGTCAAGTCATCCCAGTTAAATTCCTATTCTAACGCTCCAGTCACCACCTTCACGTCATCATCCCACCAATGTCCCTCCTCAGAAATTATCCCTGTCGGCCAAGGACATGTGGCTGAGCCAGTTAGACTAAATCCAAATCAATTCCTCTCCGATGGCAGTAGAAAAGTACCAAATCGAGTTAATGCTCGGCTAATACGATCAGCCTGTGGGTGGGGAGAGGATGACTGTGCCATCATGTCTTCCCTGATTTCATTTCGCCAAGCAGGCGGACGGGCAGGCCTGCTCAGTGGGCTCGGTGCTGGAGGGATGCCCACTGCCACCAGGCATGGCTGGATGAGCTAAGAGCCAAATACCATGGCTGTCAAAGGTTTCACAGGAGAAAACACTGAGCCAAAACCCTGGACTGGAGGGATAGACAAAGAAAGAGATGAAGTGAAGCAGAGAAAGTTTGAAGATGGGAAAACAAAGAGGCAGAATAACAGCTAAAGGAAAATGCTCGATAATGAAGCAGTACTTTAAAGAAATGCCAATAAACAAGAGCACTTTTTTCTCCCATCCAAGAATGCTGTGTGGACAAGACAGACCTCCCTTTGCAGTGCTGTAGAGGAGGGTCTGCTAATGTGAGACTATCCACATCGTAATCCCTTTATTTGAATATAAAACAAAAAATGTAAAAAATATCAAAAATAAGATCCAAGTTGTAATAAACTGGAATAATTGCTTCCACTTTACTCATATTTTCCACCGGACGCATCTGTGCTGCGTTCCAGAAGGGTGGGAAGCATGGCGTTTTGTAGAAACAATCAACTCTGCTAGTCAGGCAGCAAGACTCTTCGCTTCTGAAGCGCTCCCGGTGTGGTATGGCGCGTGACGGAGGATGGAACAAAACCGGAACGCAGCACAGACGACCGTGGAAAATCGGGGTTAGTGGCGTGGCTCTACAGATGGCACTGTCCGTAAGTTAGAATTGTAATCGCGTTGATACTTTTCATCTAGCACTGTAAATGTTGATGTGTCAAATACTTTGCTTAAAATGAACCGCAGTACATGGCCACAGTTCATTAAGCGCTTTGTAATTTTTCTGATCGCAGTTCAGTGAAAACCGCTTATCTTGTTTGTTTTGATGATTCTCAAGAAAGAATTTAGAAATGACCCTACATTTTTGGTAAATTAAAACACACACAAAAAAACTATTGAATAATCTAGGAATTGTATTGTTACTAAGTTTAAAACAATGTTGTAGTGTTCTTTTCATATACATACATATAACGTATTGTGGAAATACATGGTTTTCATTGGTCAGCACTGCTCCCAAAAGCCAAAGTTCTTTAAAATTCTGTAGAGAATCAGCTTCTTTATTTTTCTCCTTGGTTGGTTCCAAAAATATCACATTTTGGTTGAGGAGGTTGTCCCTTTGTACAGTGTCACTGACTTTAAAAGTAATTTCCGACTATCACAAGGAAGCTAATGGCCAGCCAGCTCACTTATTAAACAGGTTCAAGAGTAAAATATGCTTGGTGTGACACTCGATGGCCAGCTAACATGGGAGAAACAGTGGTGAAATTGTTCAGAAAATTGGTAAGAGAAAATTACGTATTTCCCCTTCCCCTTTTCTTACCCCCTGCTGCTAGAGTGTTGGTGACACAGGCACTAGTTTTATTTCACCTTGATTACTTTTCACCAGTCTGGTTGAGTGCAGCAAAAAAGATGTCTAAGCTCCAAATAAAGTAACAAAACTGCACTGGCCTGTCCATCAGATTGACAGTGTGCATGGCTCAGAGTAGACAAGAGGTTGACATGCAACCTTATGATTTGTTTTAGTAAACAGCCAATTTGTCTGTACAAAGTGTAGCATACGCTTATCTAGTCTAGCAAAAAGCCCGGACTGATGCAATGTGCAGGTCTGTGATGTTTAGAGCCATCACAATGTGGAATAGCCTCCCAACTATCATAGTGGAAGCACCTAGGAAGGCCAGTTTTAAAGGACTACTTAGAAAACACTAGCATTAACATTAATTCATCCAAGTGTAAAACTATGATGGACTGTAATTACTGGGATGATTTTCTTGACACTAATTACGAAACATGTACAGTACATACACAGTGACATTCTTTTACTTGCACTATGTCTTGTTTTAAATTATGTAAAGCTAGCATGCTTTGGTATTTTGAATATATACAGTGAGGAAAATAAGTATTTGAACACCCTGCTATTTTGCAAGTTCTCCCACTTGGAAATCATGGAGGGGTCTGAAATTGTCATCGTAGGTGCATGTCCACTGTGAGAGACATAATCTAAAAACAAAAATCCAGAAATCACAATGTATGATTTTTTAACTATTTATTTGTATGATACAGCTGCAAATAAGTATTTGAACACCTGCCTATCAGCTAGAATTCTGACCCTCAAAGACCTGTTAGTCTGCCTTTAAAATGTCCACCTCCACTCCATTTATTATCCCAAATTAGATGCACTTGTTTGAGGTCGTTAGCTGCATAAAGACACATGTCCACCCCATACAATCAGTAAGAATCCAACTACTAACATGGCCAAGACCAAAGAGCTGTCCAAAGACACTAGAGTCAAAATTGTACACCTCCACAAGGCTGGAAAGGGATACGGGGAAATTGCAAAGCAGCTTGGTGAAAAAAGGTCCACTGTTGGAGCAATCATTAGAAAATGGAAGAAGCTAAACATGACTGTCAATCTCCCTCGGACTGGGGCTCCATGCAAGATCTCACCTCGTGGGGTCTCAATGATCCTAAGAAAGGTGAGAAATCAGCCCCGGAGTACACGGAAGGAGCTGGTCAATGACCTGAAAAGAGCTGGGACCACCGTTTCCAAGGTTACTGTTGGTAATACACTAAGACGTCATGGTTTGAAATCATGCATGGCACGGAAGGTTCCCCTGCTTAAACCAGCACATGTCAAGGCCCGTCTTAAGGTTTGCCAATGACCATTTGGATGATCCAGAGGAGTCATGGGAGAAAGTCATGTGGTCAGATGAGACCAAAATAGAACTTTTCGGTCATAATTCCACTAACCGTGTTTGGAGGAAGAAGAATGATGAGTACCATCCCAAGAACAACATCCCTACTGTGAAGCATGGGTGTGGTAGCATCATGCTTTGGGGGTGTTTTTCTGCACATGGGACAGGGCGACTGCACTGTATTAAGGAGAGGATGACCGGGGCCATGTATTGCGAGATTTTGGGGAACAACATCCTTCCCTCAGTTAGAGCATTGAAGATGGGTCGAGGCTGGGTCTTCCAACATGACAATGACCCAAAGCACACAGCCAGGATAACCAAGGAGTGGCTCTGTAAGAAGCATATCAAGGTTCTGGCGTGGCCTAGCCAGTCTCCAGACCTAAACCCAATAGAGAATCTTTGGAGGGAGCTCAAACTCCGTGTTTCTCAGCGACAGCCCGGAAACCTGACTGATCTAGAGAAGATCTGTGTGGAGGAGTGGGCCAAACTCCCTCCTGCAGTGTGTGCAAACCTGGTGAAAAACTACAGGAAACGTTTGACCTCTGTAATTGCAAACAAAGGCTACTGTACCAAATATTAACATTGATTTTCTCAGGTGTTCAAATACTTATTTGCAGCTGTATCATACAAATAAATAGTTAAAAAATCATACATTGTGATTTCTGGATTTTTGTTTAGATTATGTCTCTCACAGTGGACATGCACCTACGATGACAATTTCAGACCCCTCCATGATTTCCAAGTGGGAGAACCTGCAAAATAGCAGGGTGTTCAAATACTTATTTTCCTCACTGTATATATATATATATATATATATATATATATATATATACACACAGTGAGGAAAATAAGTATGTAAGGTGTGGCAGACAGATTCAACATCTCAAAATCTACCACGTCAACACATCTCCATCACTTTTGTTCCCTGGTCAATACACATGTATCCCATCACATTCAGTGGCCCACAGGTAAAGCACTTCATACATCTCAGTTATGTTTTCAAAGGATTTCCATGTAAAGTCTGTGCTGCCGATGACATTCCCATCGTCAAACCACACTGCAACAATCCCATGGCCTAGTACAACAGGAAACAATTCTATTCCGTCGTCCTTACCGGATTCTGTGACAGCGAACAAGCTTCTGTCGTGTAAATGTAGGGCATGGTATTATCCAAGACATTTCGCAAAACAGATGTTACACGGCTACTGGAAGAAGATCCCAACGCCCCGCTCCCAGATGGAATGCATATTACTGCTGATTCAGCGTATTCTCTGTCGCTACACCTGATGAAGCCCTATAGGGGTATTGGTCACTTAACCTCCAGGCAGAGGCGCTTTAATAGAAAGCTTAATGCAGCTTGTTTGGCCATTGAGCATGCTTTTGGTATCCTGAAGTCCATGTTCAGGAGGCTCAAGTGTCCGCACATGAAGTAAGTGTCAAATAGCAGTGCAGCAGTCACAGATTGTTGATGCCCTTTTTTTTCTATTTCCTTTACATTTTTTTGAGCTTGTGTGCAGTATGCAACAGTGTGATATGAGGGTAGGTTCAGGTCAAATGCCAAGTTTAAAATACTAATAAAAACACTAATATGTTTTAATATTTGATAAGGCTCTAAAGAGGGTTGCAGCGTAATAGCAGTTTTTACGTTACACCGTGGTATGAAGATTGACCATTATCATACTGTGTACATAGGCTTATCTATGATGAACAAAATATTTTATTTATTTTCAAAAGGGAGACTTTTACACATACTACTACCACCAAATAGTTCATATTAATTTACTGTAAAAGGACACAGTGGAATTTCAGTAAAAATCAGACAGGTACAAATTGCCATTTTCACACTTGTTTGCTGTGATAATTCCCCTCTTCACCAGTTGTACAACTATGAGGCACTGATGAAGTCCCATTGTTAAATTACGGGCGGCGAAATACTGAACAGGATTCATGGAAGATTGATAACTCTTCAAAAAATTTCCTCTAATATTGAAGATGGATATACAGAGCAAGCACTTACCGAGTAATATTCCAAGGTGATTTTGCTGTCTGTTGCCTGACATTTGTCTTTTGCCCTGCTCTTTTGTTTATATGTTAATAGCATGTTACCCAGTTTCTTATTTTTCCATTTGTGAATGTGTATCCATTGGTGGTGACGGCATGTTCCATCTTTTTGTAAAAGGCTTTTTTGTTCTGGTTGTATTTGTGTTGGTACAGTAAGTGATGGTCAGCTCCACTAGCAGCAATGTTGTGCTGTGTTGAATTCTGTGAAAAAAGCATTGCCCTATTGTTAAAAGAATTACTACAGAGAAAGCATAAAATGAAAAAAACTATTATCCACATGCATTGAAATATTTATGTTTGGCATAATAAAAAGAGAATGTACTCTGATTGTGCCATGCAGCTGTAACCTGCTCCAGTATCCAATCCAATCCAAATTTATTTATAAAAACAACAACAGTTGACCAAAGTGCTGTACAATCAGAAAAAAAAAAAAAAAACATAGAATGAACACAATGAACATAAAAAAACAACAAAAAGACAACAGTTTAACAGCAAAATGACAATAATATAGAAGGCAACTATTCTAATGTGTTCATTCCTGGGTTACTTATTCCAGAGTTTAGACGCTCCTACTGCAAAGGTATGTCACTGGCAAACCTGTTATCTGGAAAAACAGATCTCATTTAATAATGTCCATCTAAATTTATAATGGTATTAAGTTATTTGACTTTTCTTTTTTACTCAACAGTTGACAGTCTTTCAGTAGTTTCTCACTCTTAACGTGACGGTACCTTTGTGATCTCTCAGAGTAACTAGGATTGTATCCATATGCTTCACTGCAATTGTCCAATACATTAATAATAAACCAATACATTTATTGATAATGGATAAATTAACATTTCCGAAAAGACGTCGTAAAGATGACATATATGGCGCAGGTTGATGTTGTATACAACATTGTTGTCCCCCAAGGGTTTTAAACAAAGCCCCAGTAAGGTTATGTTGGGAATTTGTTTTTCAAACTACTTCTGAGTTCATGTACATTAACCTTTAACATATTCCCTGATCCATAGGAACAGTTAGTGTGTTAGTCCATGTTATACACTGCCAGTTCAGGGTGACACTCTGCAGATACTACAGAAAGGACAGATGATGTGAAACTTTACATGATGCATTTATTGCTCATTCCTCCTTTCACAGTGTCAGAGCCATCACAGCCATAATCAACCAACGCACAGCCATGGCTACAGCCACAGCAACGGCCAAAGCTCTGTCATCCCATTGCTATAGTCATAATCACAGCTACAGTCTTAATCAGCCACAGCAGCAGTCTGTGAGAGAGCTAGGTTAACTAATTACGCTAGTTATTTATCTAGCAGGAATAATGGAGACTTGTGCCTGTGCATCACTGGATTATTACTCATTACTGATGCATTGATGTGTTTGGAGCATTTCACTGCTTAGGTGGAACCAATTTTACCTTTTTTATACTGCTGGGTGGATTAATATATAGCATCATAGTTAAGAAGTGAAAGTTTTGTTTGTAAAATATTAATCTGGAAAGTAACTATTAAATAAATCTGTCAAATAAATGTAGTGGAAAATACTGTACTTGAATAAATGTTCTTAGTTGCATTGCATCACTGGTTACATCCATCTATCCATTTTCATAATTTAAGCAACTTTTTTAATGCTCTTCCTGGGGAACCCTGAGGCGTTCCAAGGGTAGATGAGATAAATAATCTACCCAGCTGCATCCTGATCAGATGCCTTAGCCACCTCAACTGGCCCCTCTTACCCTACGGAGGAAACTCATTTCTGACGCTTGTATCTGCGATCTCATTCTTTTGGTCACTACCCAAAGCTCATCACCATAGATGAGGGTTGGAACTTAGATTTACTGATAAATCAAGGGCTTTTGCCTTCCAGCTCACCTCTTTCTTCACCACACCGGTCTGGTACAATGCTTCCATTGCTGATGATGCTGCACCAAACAGCCTGTCCAACCCACGCTACATTTTACCCTCATTGGTGGACAAGACCCCAAGACACTTGAACTGCTTTGCTTGGGGCAGTGACTCACTCCCAACGTAGAAGGAGCAACCCACCGTTTTCAAGCAGATAACCATGGCCTCAGATTTGGAGGTACTGACTCTCATCCTGACCGCTTCACACTTGGCTGCAAACTGCCCCAGTCTAATGAAGCCAACAGAACCACATAATCTGCAAAGAACAGAGATGCAATTCTGAGGTCCCCAAAGAGACACTCCCCTCCCCTTGGCTGTGCCTTTAGATTTTATACATAAAAATCACAAATACAATTGGTGACAAGGGACAACCCTGGCGGAGGGCAACACTCACTGAAAACACCCTTGACTTTGTGCAGAGTATATGGACATTGCTCTTACTTTGGTTAAACAGGGATCGGATGGCTCGTAGCAACGACCCCAGTACCCCACATTCCTGCAGTACCCCCCACAGGACTCAGGGGTCACAGTCCACAAAACACATGCAGACTGGATGGGGAAACTAACTAAGTAAAGAAATGTTATCATTGTGATCATGTTAGCATGCAGCATTCAGCATTTAGCTCACAGCAAAAGGCATTGTTGTGCATAAGTCCCATTTAAACTCTTTGCTCATTGACAGCTTAAATGAACGCTAATGCTGCTCCATGTCTGCTGCTATAAGTAAGTTATTTAAAAAAAAATGTCAGCCATATAAATTGTAAGATGTTAATAAATGGGCCTATGTGTATGTCAGCTTGCTTTGGAGTTCTTCTGCCCCCCAGTGGCCAAAAATGGACTAATGCAGCTTTAATGTTTAAGAAGTGATTTAAGAAATAGAACATATAGTTCTATTAGTATAACCAATTGCTGGTACAAGGCACCCTGGCACTGCTGGAAAAGCCTTTTAACCACTTATACCCCAATGTGGCCCAAAAGCCATCAATTAATACTCATGGAGCTTTGGCACGCATTCATGGAGCCATGGAGCCAAGAGGCTCTCTCTCTGTTTCTCTCTCTACAGGAACATTTTGCCTTTTAGCGTGTGGATGCCAGCATAAAGCAGATGTCAGTAAAGTGGTCCCTCGGTAGGCAAGGCTGATGAACACTAATGGAAGTGGTTACCTCACCAGGAAAATGGACCACTCAGTGATGGTGCTGGTATGGTCCATTTGTACAGAGGGAGAGCAGGTGGATTGACTTGAATCCGGGGAGCGTTGACTATTTACTCCCTTGGCCTGACCCTGTGGTGCACATGGCAGACACAGTACCCTCACATTCTCCGTTATCTATGTTGTCTGTACCAACTGGAAATTTTTAGACCCAATTTAAGGTCATTCCTATTTGTTTCATTTTCTGCTTTTACACTTTTTATGTTCCCTTAACATCTGTGGACATCTAATTCCATTCTATGAGTGACCAACTGACCAAAGTCTGCCAAAGTCTGACCAAAGTCTGCCCAATGAGTTAAGGAAGTGTAATGGGCTCTCCTCTTTTAAAAAAACCATCTTAAATCTTGGATTAGGGACACTTACAATTGTAACCATACACCACATACTTAAGTTCATGAACATATTTTTCTTTTATTTTTATTGTATTTCCTTATTTATACTGCACTTTATACTGTAATTAAGTTGAGGATTAGATGAGCAATATATTGTCTGTTTGATGGTATATTCATATTGTTTTAAAATTCCTGCTGTATTTATTACATTGCTACTGTATTTCTTAAATTTATAGTGTATTTGCATTGACTTTTTTATTTTAGGGTGCCTGTTAAGACCTGGCTAGGGACAACAGATGGAAACTAGCACTTGTAGCTAACTCTGGCTTGTTTACAACAAGTAATTTGTCTGTTGATCAATGAGCATTGTCCCTATTAAATAAATAAATTACAAATTACAACTGTTTTCCAGTTGCATCAAAATACACCTCACACTTGAATTGTCAGGTTTAAGTTGATACGTGGCAACAAGGAGGGGTTCAACAATGTTGCACGTGCCTATTTGGGCGTCTCTGAAGCTTAGAGTATGTAATCTTAAACCTTAGCCTGGGAGACCTTTCATTGTTCATGCATGTGAAGGTTTGTCTTGGACCTCACAGTAGCTCAGGACAGTGGGTCCTAAAGTGACAGCTTCAGCACCCTAAGGTGGCCAAGGGTCCTACAAGACTAATCATATAATTGTTAATTTAATGTTTGTCAACCTTTCACCGACATTTACTTTAACTACTTTTTGTTGCATTTTCAAACAAATCAAAACAGACAAATAATACAATTAATCTTAAAAACATCATATTAAAAACTCTGTTCAATATGCAGTTATGCTGCAGCTAATGGCATGACAACTCAAGGTTTCCGGTTGTCATAGCAACATGGAGTTTTTCAGGAGCTGAGAAGTCATAAAACAGCGGGTCAGAGGAAGCAATGGACAGATGGGCTTATATTATGGCCTTATATTATTTAACTATAAAAGAAAATATTAATATATAAAATCCAACCTTGTTTATTATATTTCCGATATATTCTCCTATCATCAACCATAGATTTGTCTTGCCATTCAGCATAGACAGTAATGGGAATTTGTACTTTCTACCTCAGCCAGCCTTGACTGAGACAGGCAGTGAGGGTCTCATCTCATAGTTGTGGGAGTGACTGATTGTCTGACCATTTCATTAAGGTATATTTAATAAAGGTTGCATCCAGTCACCGTTGTTCAACTCGCTGCAGGTCTCCAGTACAAGAGGAACAGACTGTCTCTCTACAGACGGGCATGTATCTTTCCTTCCCCAGGCTGAGCTTAGCAAACGTCCTTTAGGTCCAAAAGCAGGAGCCCTGTGTGATCTTGATGCATTTTTACAAGAGGAGTATTCCCATATGGTCTGCCCTTTGGTCAGATCAAGTTCTACCAGGACAGACTACCATTGTTCATCATTACAGACCAGTCAGACGTTTTTGAAGGATGTTGGTCAGTAGTCTGTGAGTACAGCAGCTTAGTATAGCAGGGTAAACCCCTGTCCATGTATCTTATACAATTATGAGGTGTTACGGCCACAGCAAACAAACACAATTTAAATGGGACCGTCAACATATTAATAGCACCAAACCCGAGGATAGTGAAAGTAGTTTATTCACAAATTAACTACGATTAAATCAAAACTATGGGAGTCTGGAGGTCTGGCCAAAATTAACAAAAGAAAAGAAGCCTGGGCCAACACACCAAGGGCCGTCGGACCCAGAACTCCCCCCCCAAACTAAAGAGTAGACTAACTAATATAAACAAAGCCGCGAAAACTTGACTACCAGACCTCCATCCTCAAAGCAATGAAATAAAAGAAAGAAAACAAAAGACAACAATGATCCGTGCTGCTTCAGTCTCTCTCCCCAACTTCTGTCTCCCAGCCTCTTATATCCAGGGGCGGGGCCACCCTCAATTACAAATCAGGAACACCTGAGATGAACAGAGAGGAGGAAAGAGCAGGGCAGGGAGCACATAACACCCTCACCCTAAATTAGTGACTATTATCTTTTACAAAAAGAAACCTATCACCAACAATACACATGATTGCAACTGTGACAGTGCATCAGCTACCAATAATGTTTTCACATTTCATTCTACAAGACAATGCAAAACCGGTCATTTATCAGACATTTAGGCCTACAAGATTGTACAGCCTATTCATATGGGATTCTAGTTTAGAGTAGCAATAAGCTAATCACGGTCACTTAACCTTTGCTAACTCACAACGTAGCGTGAAATCAAAACACGCATAGTTTAGCAAATGCTGTGGCTCAGCTTCACCCAGACATTTTTCTTTTAACAGCTTCAACGGGCCACCCACAGAATGACTGAAACCCATCTGAGAGAAGCTTAACCCCAAGGATCCCTGAACAGCGTCTCTTGCTGTAAAAAGCATCAAATGAACGCCATCATCCCAGTGTTGTTTAAACTGTAAGCAGTACGCATTTAACATTGACTTGACTATCTGATAAAATCGTTCCAGTCCATCCTGCAACTTAGGGTAGTACACACTTGAATGAACGTGACCCATTTTCAGCTGCTTGAGAAACCGAGCCAAGTACGGTGACATGGGGTTTGAACCTTTGTCAATCTGAACAACCTTAGAGAAAAACTTGATCAACGCTTGCATCACAATTGGAGCTGTTAGGTCAGGTATGGGTATAGCTTCTGGGAAATGCGTTCTTGCACACATGATAGTTAACAGAAATGTATTATCTGACTTGCTACGAGGGAGAGGACCAACACAGCCAACAATAACCCGTTCAAAAGGTTCACCCAGCTGTTCACGGGCCATAGGCACATCATCAATACTCACTCCACTGACTTCACCACCCTCTCCCGCAACAGATGACAGGCAGACAGGCAGAAGCGGAAAACATAGGTCCAACTCCCCAGCGTCAGAAACATCAATACCATCTTCATTCCTAACTTGAGGCAATGACATGGCACAGGTCACAGCACCGGCAGAAAACACCAGGATCATTTCGAGCCAAATCGGTAGACTCAGACAACATAGAAACGGTGGTCACCTCAGGCTTAACCAGCACCTTACCCCCGGCCAAATCATTTCCCAGAATAAAATCTATCCCATCAACTGGAAAACAGGGGCGAACCCCCACAGCCACTGGACCCGTCACCAAATCTGATTCAAGGAACACAGTATGCAAAGGCGCCCCCAGATACTGCATGCCAAAACCCTGCACCAGGACATCAGAATGCACAGCAGACTCAAAGAAAGACAACACATCACTCAAAATGAACGATTATGACGCCGCTGTGTCCCTCAGAATAGTTACTAAAACTTGTTTACCATGCCCAGTTAAGGACACAAAACCCTCCATAAGAAACGGAGCAAAAAGGTCAAGCTCAGACTCTGAGGCTGATTCCGACACAGGACCAGATGTGCTGACAAAAACAACCGGCTTTACAGACTTGATCTCTGGATGCAAAACATTACAATCTGCAACTATATGTCCCCGCACCTTACAATAGAAACACACCGGGCTCTCCTTCGATCCCCAACCCTCCCTAGGCTTCCCGTCTGTACTACTGGACAGATTTTTAGATGGAAACCCAGGAACACTTGTACCTTCTCTAAAATGGTTGTCACTAACCCGATTTTGCGCAACAAATCTCTCACCAAAAACAGATTTATGAATGAGAACATATTCATCAGCAAGAGCAGCAGCATCAGTCAACTTTACAGGTTTCTGCTCATTCAAATAAGTGGTGACTCTCTCCGGCAAACAGTTTTTAAATTCCTCTATCAGCATCAAAACTTTAAGATCACCTAAGGTTTTATCTCCTTGCGCTGCACACCATCGATCAAACAACGACTCCTTTTCGCGAGCAAACTCCACATACGTTAGAGACTCCGGCTTTCCATACCCGTGAAACTTCTGGCGATAAGCCTCCGGCACAAGTTCATATGCCCTCAAAATACCAGCTTTAACTGGCTCATAATCAAGGCTACTTTCGGGAGACAACGCTGCATAAACCTCCTGAGCCCTACCAGTAAGTACGAACTGCAATAACAGTGTCCACACCTTCACAGGCCACTTTAAAAGTAGTTGCTACACGCTCGAAAAGAGTGAAATACTTATCAACATCTTCCTCGCGAAACACTGGAACAAGACGAATGCATTTACTCACGTCAAAATCAGGTGATCTTCCAGAGGACATTTGCGGCACTTGGTGAGACCCCGACGCATTAACTTCCAATTCTTTCAAACGCACAACACGCTTGGTCTCCTCCTCCAGCATCCGTACTTGAAGATTACAATTGATTTCCTTTTCCTTAACATCCAACCGACGCAACTCCAATTCAAGCTCCTTTAATTTTACCTGATCAGAGATTGAATCCTCAATTTTGGGATACGTAACCCCACCCCCAACAGCTGACAGCACCCCCTGCTCCAACAAAGCAGACCCAAGCTGATCCCTAATCACCGGTTTCTTGCCATGCTTACTGATAGCAACATCAAACATGTTCGCAACAAGTTTTAGATTCTCCTTAGTGCATGCATCCAACTTGCCCCACGTTGGCTCACCAACAAAATCCTCTATCTCAAACTCCATACCAGGCAAAAACAGGCAACTAGTAACACAGAAAACAAACTAGAAAAACAGCACTTACATCACACCCCTCGGGAAGGCCTCATCACAAAATGCCACAACCAAGGCATACACCTAAACAAAAGCACACTAATGATTTACACACCTAACTGTTTGACGAGCCCCCAAATATGTTACGGCCACAGCAAACAAACACAATTTAAATGGGACCGTCAACATATTAATTACACCAAACCCGAGGATAGCGAAAGTAAATTAAAGTTTATTCACAAATTAACTACGATTAATTAAATCAAAACTATGGGAGTCTGGAGGTCTGGCCAAAATTAACAAAAGAAGAGAAGAAGCCAGGGCCATCCCATCAAGGGCCGTCGGACCCAGAACTCCCCCCCCCCCCCCTAAACTAAAGAGTAGATTAACTAATATAAACAAAAGCCACGAAAACTTGACTACCAGACCTCAATCCTCAAAGCAATGAAATAAAAGAAAGACAACAGAAACCAACAAAAGACAATGATGATCCGTGCTGCTTCAGTCTCTCTCCCCAACTTCTGTCTCCCAGCCTCTCAAATCCAGGGGCGGGGCCACCCTCAATTACAAATCAGGAACACCTGAGATGAACAGAGAGGAGGAAAGAGCAGGGCGGGGAGCATGTAACATGAGGACCCAGCTGTATGGAATAAGGTAACATGGTTGCTTTTTTATCAGGACAACCTTGTTTTCATGACCTGGTCCATGAGCATAAGTCCGGAACGTGTTTCTCCAGGCTACATGTAGGCAAACATGCACTAGAGTCTCCGGAAGAAGAGTGGGCTGTTAGATTAGAAGACATTCTTTAAGATGTGTGAACAGAATGTTGAAGCTGCTCACTCTCACACTCAACATGGTTAGTATGAATGTAGGCAATGGAAGATCCACACAAGTGTAGTTATAGAAACATATACACATATTTGTGCGTTGTGTGTCTGTGGTATTTGTGCCTTGTATTTCTGCCTCAGCCTCTTGTTGCATTTATTCTTACTGCTGTGTGCGTTTTTCTCTATGTTCCCTTCTGCCTTTATGTCTACTGCTTTGTTTTTCAACCCCTTGAAGTGTGTGTGTGTGTGTGTGTGTGTGTGTGTGTGTGTGTGTGTGTGTGTGTGTGTGTGTGTGTGTGTGTGTGTGTGTGTGTGTTGCACAGAGGAGAGTGGGCCTAGTGGAGTGGAGCTGGCCAATGTAGTGTGGAAAGAGCTGCAGTCAACACTGTGGAGTCAATGACCCCATGAGCCGGTGGGAAACCCTGCAGGAGAAAACTCCACAAGTAGCTCAGCATCCACTGAGCACAGCTGGAGGCTGCGGCTGCTGCTCCACACTCCCCTCTTCCTGCTCAGCTACCAGCTCTGTTACTGGGAGGGACTGAAGGAAAACACCTCAGAAGAAGGTATTCTACAACTTCATTAACATGATTCGCCATCATTCTTATGGTGACAATAGTGCTGCGTTTAATTAGCAGTTTTACTTCCCCTCAGCTCTTGGTATTGCATAACAGCATACGTCACACAGAAGCCACTTGGAGAGCAGAGGGAACATTGGCGGACGGGGGGTTAAAATAGAACACACCTGCCCTCGTACACTCTCAGCCCAAACAATCCTGATCGACCGCTAGCGGTCGGCTTAGCACTGTACCGATTTTAACAAATCATTTCAACGAGGGGAAGGAGTCTTCTGCGGATAATTGCAAGATCTCGACACGGTGTAATTAGCTGTGCTAGTTTCGGATTTAGATGATTATCATAAGTATTATTTCTATGGGTTTATGATACCTTGCAAAACACAATATTTTTTCATGTGTTGATGAAATGAAGCTTCATGAACACGAGGTTGTATTTGTTGAGCCCACTAGGTGGCGCTTGTGAAAAGGCTTCCTTTCTCCCTTTTCAATATAGCCTGGTCCTACCAGACTCTCATACATTTCATTTGTACAGAGAGTCTGGCCTCTCTCCATTGACAAGTGTTAACTTCCTTGAAGGCGGGTACTCTGTTGAAGTTTAAAACTATTGGATCTGCCCAGAGCCACTCTGGAGCTGCCATAACCAATCGCTAACGTTTGGTCGTGACGTATGTCATGCGCATGTGCAACAAGAGGGGAGACCGACAACAACATGGCCACCAACACAACTCAGCAAAGATTGTTCTTGCTCGGGCTTTAACTTCTGGATATTCAGCAGCGTTGCCACAACCGAATGGCTTCGCTTGCATCTTTCTAGCGCACGTCCTCAACGTCATTGTTCTCAGTCACTCCCTCTGTTCGCTGATTGGACCTACAAATATTTGACCGGAGAAAACCCAAGAATATACCGCAAACCCAGACGGAGTACTGAAGGGAAATGAAAATTGAGCGGAAGTAAGTAGGAGGGCGAAGCCAGGCTATTTTCATTAGGCCCTTTTCCCAAAATTGATAGTGTTTTGTGTCTGCTTAATCCTTAATTTCAGTGTTATGTTGTAGGTTATTGTCCTAGTTTGTTACGTTATTTAGTGTAGGCCTGTTCAGTAGGTTTTATGGGTTCATAGTGTTTTGCTATGGTTCTTCCTGTGGGAGGGGGGGGGGTAGATCAGCTGCTCACCAGCTTAATCAAGGAGAGTGTATGCAAGTTTGGTGGATTAGGTCCTGAGGGACTGGGCACTCCTAAGGTGAAGAACAATAGGTACGATAGTTCTGCAGTTAATGCCATTTTTATAATATTTGGGGTGCCTATTGTAGTGGGTGCACATACATGTACAAATAGTAATGTCAGCAGTAACTGATCCATCTAATTGTAATGATGTTTTTAGAAACTAAGCATTAATGTTGCTTCCTCTGGTTAGCTCATCCTATAATCACCTGTGCAGGTGGTAGGGTCCAATTAGGGGATGCTGAGTTAAAAGGGCTTCAGGAGAAAGAGAGAAGGAATGGGCAGCTTGCAGAGAGGTTGCTGTTTTTGGTTGTTTTGAGGGTATTTTGCCCTAAAGTGAATTATTTTTTTTGTATTTTGGTTTGAGAATGTTTTGGTGTCGTTTTAATAATGTTAATAAATACACAAACTGTGCACTTTAAGAGCTTCCTCTCCAGTCTTCAATCCTGACAGCGATCTTGGTTGAAAGAAAAAGGGTCAAGGAATGGCAGTTTGTTGTGCTTTCAAACCCTTTGTTGAACAGAGAACGCCACTGAGTGGAAGATGCATCATGAAGCTTCATTTGGACATCACTAGATGTGTGTCATGCTGGTTGATCAATCCCTCCCTGTAGGCATATGGAGTACCACAGGGATTACCTCCACTTCATAAACAGAACCACACATTCACCATCTCAGTGAGCTCTCTGTCAGCTGTGGCCATGGTGACGCAGGGAGCGCTGATAAAATACCAAAACAGCACAGTCTGAGCTGTGAAGAGCAGCAGGACGGAAGAGGGTTAATACATTAAACACACTATTTACTACATTGAGGGCCACAGATACTAATGTGTAAAATATGGCTCAGCCAATAAAGTTTTACCTTTTTTAAACACTGATCTTCCCCTTAAATTAACAATTAAAACATTTTTACATGGTGCAAACCGTACAAGTGGTATCTTAGATATTTCTCTCTGGAGCTTGACACTGTATTTCTTTCATCAATTATGACGTGTTTGGGAGCTCAGTAGGGGATCACACTGAGGGGTGACTTTATTGGGGGGGGGGAAATGATTTAGTGAAGATACTGTGTGTTGTGAATCTGTAACATTCCATTTTGTGAAAACTCTAAGTCTGGCCTAACCCATCTGACTTTGTATCATACATGGTTACACTGTTTTCCTTCCTGAAGATTCAGAGGGGGCAACTGCACACAGAGATCACCGTCTATGTAAATGTGTTCAGTTCCATTCTGCCACCACAGTAACAGAAAGAGAGAGCATGACATTTAAATCAGCAGATTAGTCTAAAGGTTTCCTGTAGGTGGTTTTTGACCCAAATGGCTCACATCTAATCACATTTGCCTCATGGTGGATTGCATTACTTTGTCATTTGTTTAAATCTCCTGAATGTACTAATTAAGGTTGGATACCGAAACCTTCCTGAACGACCAGTATCTACCGGACCGAATAGCAACACAGATTTCAGTGCCTCCCATACCTTTGGCCTTGCTGATGTATTGATGCGGCTGATTTGTCTCAGCATCACATAAATGGGTAATGTAACAATCAGATACAGAATGCAAACTCTATGTGGAATTGGCATACAGTGTGTAAAATGAATTCTCATAAAAAGGACATCTAGGAGTGAGATATTCAACACGGAGTATGACATTTTGTATGGCTGCACATTTCACAATCAAACGGAAAAGATTTAGTTGTGCGTCATCTCAACTAAGGCTTAAGAGTTTAAACAATATTAAAAAGATGTAATGATCGACACAATGCTGTGTTGAATAGGTTAGAACAGCAGTTTTCAATAGGTGAGGCACGCCTCCCCTGGGGGGCGCCAAAGAGCCACAGGGGAGGCACGACACGCGAAGAAAAAAATAACTCCGTATGCAGCTCTATTGATATCGGTTGTTGTGGCGAGTTCCCTCAGACATCTCCACTAAGGCTATGAAAATCCTAATCCCCTTCACCTCCACCTACTTGTGTGAGTTTTCTGCAAGTTATTGAAACTCCTCAGTGCCTGGAACACACAAAACATGGCATTTACTGCAGAGGTGTGTGTGTGTTAGGGCAAGCGGACAGGATTTGGGTGAAGGGGGGGCTCAGCTGTCCTTACCTACTCTAAGGGGAGGCTCACATTCACCCAATTTGAAAAAACCCTGGGTTAGAAGACATTTCTGAAATGGAGCTTCTAATATTCAGTACATCGTTGCAGTATTCACTTTCTTTTTTAATTCCAAAATTTCACATAAACATCCCCAGGAATTTGACTCATGACAAGATGTGAAACCCTTCATCCAAAGCTGTGGGACTAAGCGTGTACCCGCTGTGGTGTGAAGGCAGTGCGCTATACAGAATTTTTTTTTTTTTTTTTTTTTAAAGAACATTTGCATCAGAGAAATTCCCGTTCCTCAATAACCTGCTCACATCTTTATCGTCCTGTATTCATGTTAGGAAAATATATTTTCCTCTAACAGGTGTGGGACTTTGCATTGAGTTCCCTCTTTTCTCCCTTAGGGCAGATCAATCCATCTGCCCTTCCTCTGAAGAACAAAGATGCCACGTCTGAAAGAGAGATAAAACAAACACAACAAATGCAGTACCTCCGGAGCATGGCGTCACATATATTGGTAAATCTATGATAAAGTCACAAAAGGAATCCCTCTCCCTTGAAGAATCGAGATACCCTGCCTGTATCTGTTGGGCTGAGCACACAAAGAGAATAAATCGTCCCTGTTCATGTGGGAGTCAAGCTTTGAACATTCACGCTTCCTTCCTGCTAACAATTGCTACTTAGATAGAAGCTGTTTAGGGAGAAGTGTTGGAGGTAGTTCGACAAAACACAAATGCCTCTGTACTCTAAACACATACATATACAGAGAGTTGTATATGCAGTAAGTCTGCACAGATTTTTCACATCAAGTTCAACTTTCATGAACTTTGACCTGCACATTTGTGCCTTCGGCAAATAGCAAGCGATCTTGACAGTGCTGGCCTTTGAGTGAACAGGAAGCCAGAAAGTCCAAAATGAATACTCTATCGTAGTTTTTTAGCTCTGTTGCACCATTCACTTTTATGTAACCTCCTCAGCCAGAGCAAACATATTCCACAAAGAATTGTTTTTAACAGTTACAGCAGTCAGTGGTTGAAAGGGTTAGGTGTTTTATAGGGTTAGGGGTTAGAACATGGAACTTATTATCCTTTTAGAGACTGAGCTAAGCTAAGTTTGCTTGCTATATGTTAGCAAGCTTGCTAGCTCAGAGAACATTTTTCCTCCCTCTTCAATACATTTTTAATGAATGAAATGTCACGGTTGAGTGGAGCAGGTGAACCCAAACGCAGGAGACTAGAGACAACCGCTACTGAAAGACCACTTTATTAGAGGATTAGTGCAGGCAAGGTAAACTGGCCTCACCATAACAAAACCAAGGATCCAAACAAAAAGGGAACTGGAAGCCATGACTTAAATACACAACAACATACATATGATTTCAGAACTTAACAGGTAGTCTTTTCCCAAAGAGAGCTTCTTTTCTGTCCGCTCTCTGTAAATAATGAGGTATTATTAATGTAAATACAGGTCATAATGAGCTGCTTGTACAAACAAGAGTTTTTTGGGGAGGACTGTGACGGCCTTGGGTCTGTTGTACATGTGTATTGTGGTTTGTCTTGTCAACTTGCAGGTGTAGCGGAGGCGAAAATGAGATGAAGGAGCTCACCCGGCCGGTCCTCCCAGGCTATTTAACCCCACCTGCCTGAGACCAGGCGGCCACTTTCCCCCGACCACGCACCAGCATGATTTATCTCGGTTTAGTTTTTCCCGTTGTTAACTACTGACAACATGCACATCAGTCTTAAATTTAGAGGTTGTTTCAGTAAGAGTCCCATGGGCAGCTAATGGGCTGACGGTGTGTATTTTAGAAAACTTACTTTGTAAAATATTGCCAGCTGAGGGTTTTTACCTGATTCAAATCTGACTTTTCCATTGTCCAACAGAGCTCTGATTGTACTCTGTTCTGAACTAGATCACAAAGATCAGAGACTCTAAAATGAAATTATTACAATTCAAAGTTGCTCCTCTCCATGTCGATGAACTGAACTTTCCGTCAGATGTCCTATCAAAAAAAGAGTCAAACAATTTTGTTCTCATACAGTATCTAATGAGGAGAAGAACTCCTGGTGCCTTGATTTAGCAGCAGGTCAAAGTTGATGTGCTTCGTGTGGGCCGATTAAGGCAGTTGAGGGAGTTAATTGAGTTTTTCGGCTTGTTGACAGGAGTTATTTTCAACGCTTCTAAAAAAGTGATGTAAATCCTGCTAGTTAATTGTGAAGCTGTCTAATTTGCAGATGCCCCGCTGGTAAAGGCCTCCCAGACTCACCTTCTCTCCTGTCAAACACCCCAACTGGTAATTATGGACTAATTACACACACACCCACACACACACACACACATGCAACACACACTCACCACGCATACAATACAAGCACGTGGTGAGCCTCAGAGCAGCACATACACTTGTCTAGAAAACCTTTTTGTAACTTGGATACATAAATTACGTTTGTCAAATCAAGCTTTAGAAATGGAATACTGTAAATGAGCCAATTTGAACCTGTTGATGTGTTTTTTGTTAGAAGATAATAATGGACCTTCATCGTGCCATAGCTTTTTTTTTTTTTTTTTTTTTTTTTTTTAATGCGATGTGAAGCTCTACTAATGTGATGTTAAAGGACAACCGACAGCCAGAGACATTCTGTCACCACATATGACTCTTTTTTTTCTGCTCTACTGTTTTAGCTGTAGTAGCTATAGTATTTTTTTAGTTGGTAACACATTTCTCTACTCTTAGTTGGCTTTTTCAAAACTGTTTAGACAGTTCTCTTAACTGACATGCATCTCAGCACAATTTCACAATCAATGTACTTATGTCACTAATAAAACAATGGCAAAGGTTACGCCAACCACCCCAGCCCCGGAACTGCACTACCAGGCTCAGGGCTGCCCAACTCTGACCCTGACTCACGGTAGGCGGCCATCTACCGCTTCTTACTACAAAGAGTGCATTTAACTGTTGCTTAATAGGCAAATATGATTCATTTCTAATATTTAATTAATTTAATTAGTAAAAAGTATTATCATGTTTTGGCATTCCTCCATGGAGTCTGTGTGTGAGCTGCCTTGTTATCCAACATGCTATCGTCATCAGAGCAGGGCTTTCCATTCAGCTCAATTCATCTGAGCCTCCAGCTGCTCCTTTCACGACCCTACATAATATTTAGTCGGCCTGGCCCTGGTCCAGCTGCTGAATGCAAATCATAGATGTTGTGCTCTGCTGAGGGAAATATTGTGCACATTTTGCTCAAAACAAGGAAGTGGCGTGCTAAGCTCAGAGCCACACGCGGCCACAACAGGGAAATTCAACGCCACGCGCCATACGGACCGTCACACGGGGACGCGCTCCCCGGGCGCAGGGACACGATCCGCGGTCTCTGTGGCACGCAACAACGGGGACATGAAACACCACAACAACAGGACGGTTGAGGTTAGGAGAAGATGCTGGGAAAGGAACCACCACAGGCAGGACACGCCGACAACAACGGGACGGTTGTGGTTAGGAAGAGAATAACGCGGAAAGGAACTGCCATACACCGGACATCGAATTCATAATGTAATGAGGTAAAAAAAAAATGATAATCTGCCTATAAGTAAAAATGTTGAGCGAATAATATAAATTATTATTTTGCACACAATGTACCATGTTTTATGCAAGTTGTTATATAATGTGTTAGTTACCTGTACAGACATATGTGAAGATACAAACACTCAATAGCAACAATAAATTATGAAGAAATCATACAAATGATATATTTAATAAATAATAATAAAAAAACTAATCATCACAGGTAGTGTTTCTGTTTTGGATACTTACTTGCTAACTGCTGCTTTCTCTACCTGCTTATTATGAGTGCTAACTGCTGCTATATGACAACTCTTCTGTTAATGTATGACTTCAGTTGCTCAACAGTCTGGGGTCTCCGTTGTCATATTTTGCGCTTCATACTGGCCACACATTTTCAATGGGAGACAGGTCTGGACTGCAGGCAGGCCAGTCTAGTACCCACACTCTGTTACGCTGTTCTAACATGCACAGAATGTGGCTTGGCATTGTCTTGCTGAAATAAGCAGGTACGTCCCTGATAAAGACGTTGCTTGGATGGCAGCATATGTTGCTCCAAAACCTGTATGTACCTTTCAGCATTAATGGTGCCTTCACAGATGTGCAAGTTACCAATGCCATTGGCACTAACACACCCCCATACCATCACAGATGCTGGCTTTTGAACTTTGCGTTGATAACAATCTGGATGGTCCTTTTCCTCTTTGGCCCGGAGGACACGTCATCCATGATTTCCAAAAACAATTTGAAAGGTGGACTCGTCAGACCACAGCACATGTTTCCACTTTGTTTCAGTCCATCTCAGATAAGCTCAGGCCCAGAGAAGCCGTATGTGTTTTAAAGGTGAAATGAACATACTGAGTGACTGAGCTTGTTAAAGGTAGGGTTCATTCACGGATCATAGACCCACTCCAATTTTCAGTCATTACTTGGCTATCTGGCTATATTGTAAAGATGTGTAAACACATTTCTTTTGTTATTCATGCCCTTCTCTGTGGGCGGTCAGCAGCAGTGTTAATTCATCAAAAAAAATAGTTACAAGAAATAGCCGTCAGCTGTGTGCCAGAGCGAACCTGAAGAGAGGCGACAGGTCTGCAAAACACAACTACAAATTACAGACAGAGGACTTCAACAGCAACTCCAACCCACGGAGGATGTGGCACATCCTCCAGTCCATTACAGATACACAAAGAAAAAGAACACACAGCATACAGCAGGCAACAACACTGGAAACCAAGCGGAGGAACTAAACTTCTTTGCTGGGTTTGACAAAGACCATAATCAACCTGCAGTCATTTTCACACTGTTGGGAGCCCATTTTCAGATATGGTGATTTTTTTTTTAAATAATAAAAAACAATTTACACTTCATTTTCCTAATTCTGGTGAATTCCTGTGCATTATTTCTGCCTTTTTAGCATCAATTTACAGTGCACACAGTAAATTTTTATTTACAGCATTATACTTATACTAATAGGCTGTATATTTACTTATTGGGACAGGTAGTAAAATCAGACATTGAGCACCCCCATCAAGCCAAAATGGCACGATCCTCGGTGCATAGCGCCTCTGCGAAGATTTGACTGTCAGATCAGGTTCCTTCGATCGAAGCATCGAATATTCAGGGTCACCCCTATTACATTGTATACCTTTGATCCGGTTGATTTTGGTTTCACTCTGCAGTTGTGCAAGCGCACTCTACATGACATAACTACATCCTGTCATCATCACATATGTGAGCTGGGTCTCCCGATAGTTGTAATTGATTGGCTTGTAGTCTTGCATTGCCAGACCATCCTCCACAGCGCTGCAAAGGAAGGTCTGTCTAGTTCACACAGAATTTCTGGATTGGCAATTATTTAAACCAATCACAATCGTCTTGGGCGGAGCCAAGTGCCAGACGGAGCCACGTTGCCGCTGCAGGAAGGTGACGGACATCCGGTGGAATTTCTGGTGGCACTGGAGCGATCCCGGAAGTGGAACGTCAAGGATATAGACAAATTGCTTTGTAGATGAGCTTCCCAGTCCTCTTGTCTCCTCTCTCTGGAGTTTTTGTGAGTTTTTTTCCAGCTGACTGCCGTTTGGTCCACACTGTGGTCTCACAAAACTACAGGTTTCATACCTGTAGTTTTGGTTTGCATCAAACTGAAATGTCTGAAAGTCTGGACCAAACGAGGTAGGTGTGAAAGCCCCTCAATGCCTCAGAACCTGCTGGTGCGAGACCATGTTTCTAATTTATCATAATTTTATGATTTATACATAAGCAGTCCTCACATATTCCTTCAACACTGGAAAACCCTTTTGTATGCCAGTGTAAGCTTGTGGTCAAAGGTAACTTCCTTGAAAAAAATCACATTAAAACCAACATACTTCCTACTAAACCATCTGAACCAGATTTTAAGAACTGTGTTTTTATAACACTTCCTCAGTATCAGTGATATACGAATATAGTGTGCTGTGTAACTCAGACATTCAATTTACTTCAAATGATTTCATTTCTTTTACGGGCAGGGGTTCAAGCCCACAGGGCTGGTGGCATATTCATTCTTCATCATCTTCTCCTTCATCTTTCTCTTCATGTCCAGCCGGAGGGAGGCACTACTCCCCATGTAAGCTAACTTCTTTCATTAGATATCTTTCTAATCCCCATCAGTACAAAAAAAAAACATTTAACCGACATATCCAGATGGTGGCATTTTAAAACAAAACATTTTCTCCTGAGATCCATGCGATTCCTCAGAATTCCTGTGCATTATTTCTGCCTTTTTAGCATCAATTTACGGTGCACACAGTACATTTTTATTTACAGCATTATACTTCTACTAATAGGCTGTATATTTACTTATTGGGACAGGTAGTTCTATGTAAAATCAGACATTGAGCACCCCCATCAAGCCAAAATGGCACAATCCTCGGTGCATAGCGCCTCTGCGAAGATTTGACTGTCAGATCAGGTTCCTTAGATCGAAGCATCGAATATTCAGGGTAACCCCTATTACATTGTATACCTTTGATCTGGTTGATTTTGGTTTCACTCTGCAGTTGTGCAAGCGCACTCTACATGACATAACTACATCCTGTCATCATCACATATGTGAGCTGGGTCTCCCGATAGTTGTAATTGATTGGCTTGTAGTCTTGCATTGCCAGACCATCCTCCACAGCGCTGCAAAGGAAGGTCTGTCTAGTTCACACAGCATTCCTGGATTGGCAATTCTTTAAACCAATCACAATCGTCTTGGGTGGTGCTAAGTGCCAGACGGAGCCACGTTGCCGCTGCAAAATAGCCTCAGGAAGGAACTTGTTTTGGTGGAACTTGTGTACGTTCAAAAGTAGTTTTAGTCGTGCAACAGAAAACTGAGATTGGACAGATAGTCTAGCTAGCTGTCTGGATTTACCCTGCAGAGATCTGAGGAGCAGTTAGCCATAGTCCTCAGAATTCTACCCCAGTTTAGAACGCCAACACAAAGAAAGAGGAAGGTGACGGCCATCCGGTAGAATTTCTGGTGGCACTAGGAGCGATCCCGGAAGTGGAACGTCAAGGATATAGACAAATTGCTTTGTAGATGAGCTTCCCAGTCCTCTTTTCTCCTCTTTCTGGAGTTTTTGTGAGTTTTTTCCAGCTGACTGCCGTTTGGTCCACACTGTCTTTTGGTTTGCATCAAACTGAAAAGTCCAAAAGTCTGGACCAAACGGGGTAGGTGTGAATGCCCCTCAATGCCTCAGAACCTGCTGGTACGAGACCATGTTTCTAATTTATCATAATTTTATGCAGGGACGTCACTAGGATTGAAAGACAGGGGGGGGGGCTTAGCCCCGAGGCTATGCAAAACTTCCCCTTGCAAAATCTTACTTCCAAATTCTGAAGTTATGTGAAATATAATGTTCTCAGTGCACTCAACAAGGCAGCCCAAATGATGAAACAGGCAACATGCTGTCTGCCCTTCCCACTCCTAAAGAAAAACCCACTACTCCAGTCAGGAATGATACGCTGAACTAGCTCGTTGCAATATGGTTGACAAGGATTTAAAGTATGTCTGAATTTAATAACCTGATGGCCAGATGAATCAAAGTTCTAGTATGTATGTATGTATGTATGTATGTATGTATGTATGTATGTATGTATGTATGTATGTATGTATGCTCATATATAGCCTAGTCTACATTTAGGCAACATCTACATACTTGTTTAATTTATTACCGCAAACGAATGCAGAAAGTTAAGTTGGTCAGAATCAAGCATATGTAATAAATATCATGAAATAATTTAGTTTAGGCTCTCTCTCTCTCTCTCTCTCTCTCTCTCTCTCTCTCTCTCTCTCTCCTAAAATATCTTCCAGTATCCATTTGTTCAATGAATTGAAGGATGTACTGGTACAATAGCATTAACAGTGACACTATGATAATTAGGGACTGATATTGTTTTAATACTATAGCGATAGCAGGCTATATTAATGGTAAAGAATAGAGAGCTTCGGATACCTTACTAGGCGAGCTATTTCTTATATTTCACTCGTTTACACTAGCTAGACTATTGGTTTCTATAGCCGACTAAAATATTCCTTTATCTTTACCTCAAGTATCTTTACCTCAAGTAAAGTTACTACCTTAAAGTAGTAAAAAAATGTAGCTGAAGTGAAGCAAGTAAAAGTCATTAACAACAACTTACAATGTCACTCTGTATCACTCACTGTGTGTGCGTAGCAAGTCCAGACCAAAGATTAGCGACGAGACAAGATAACTCCTGCAGCTACAACAACCCAGCGGTCTGCAGCGTTCTGAAAGCTGCCAGTTTAAACCAATGAGAAGAGACAAGACGGTTATCATCTTCATAGCCATTGACTCTTTGTACTGCTGTCTAACTTTCGACTTTCTGGATATATTACTTGTTGTTTCTAATTATGAATTTGGATAACGTTAATGATAGTGAGATACTTGCTAAAGCTGCATTTTGAGTGAGAAATCGGCGAAAACAACATTTTATTTCTCTGATTTCCTTCTTTGTTTTAATGCTGCCTGGCTCTCTCTCTCTTCAGTAACTCTCTACCTCGCTCCTCCACATACCGTTACCGTGCAAGCAGCCGCTGGTGAGCCTCTCTCTAAAACACTGCCACTTCAACCAGTTGACAGTTCATGAAATAAAAATAAAACAGACTGCAGCGCACGACGACACCAACAGATGAATGGTGAAGGAAGATTATTAATTATTATAAATTATTATTTTTCTTATTATTATTTGGGGGGCTTAGCAACATTTTGGGGTAGCTTCAGCCCCCCTAAAATAGGCCTAATGACGTCTCTGATTTTATGATTTATACATAAGCAGTCCTCACATATTCCTTCAACACTGGAAAACCCTTTTGTATGCCAGTGTAAGCTTGTGGTCAAAGGTAACTTCTTTAAAAAAAATCACATTAAAACCAACATACTTCCTACTAAACCATCTGAACCAGATTTTAAGAACTGTGTTTTCATAACACTTCCTCAGTATCAGTGATATCCGAATATAGTGCGCTCAGACATTCAATTTACTTCAAATGATTTCATTTCTTTTACGGGTAGGGGTTCAAGCCCACAGGGCTGGTGGTATATTCATTCTTCATCATCTTCTCCTTCATCTTTCTCTTCATGCCCAGTCGGTATGTAAGGCCACCCCAAAGGGACTTACCATCTCCAACAGAAAACACTGTTCACAAACTGCTCCAGACAGCTCTATTGTAGTCCAGCCTTTACTTCAGAGACAAACGTGGTCACTTTGGAACACACGTTATAATGCTCGCCTAGCTGCTAGCACGGCACGCCCTCATACTCTGCTTCTGACTGGCTAGTAGTCCTTACCTAGGTACCGTCAGGGCACGCCCTCATACTCTGCTTCTGACTGGCTAGTAGTCCTTACCTAGGTACTGTCAGGGTACGCCCTCATACTCTGCTTCTGACTGGCTAGTAGTCCTTACCTAGGTACTGTCAGGGCACGCCCTCATACTCTGCTTCTGACTGGCTAGTAGTCCTTACCTAGGTACCGTCAGGGCACGCCCTCATACTCTGCTTCTGACTGGCTAGTAGTCCTTACCTAGGTACTGTCAGGGTACGCCCTCATACTCTGCTTCTGACTGGCTAGTAGTCCTTACCTAGGTACTGTCAGGGTACGCCCTCATACTCTGCTTCTGACTGGCTAGTAGTCCTTACCTAGGTACTGTCAGGGCCCGCCCTCATACTCTGCTTCTGACTGGCTAGTAATCCTTACCTAGCTACTGAGCATGTGCGACTCCCAACAAAGATGGAACAGAAGTGCGATGTCTCACTCTGTAGCTAAAACAGAGAGCTCAACACACAGGGTGAAAAGAGGAGCTGCAGCAATGTGCAGTACGACAAAAATATGGAAACATATTCTGGTACAACCTCTAAATACAATTATGAACCTGAAAATTAGCATAATATGAGCACTTTAAATATCTTGTCTTTGTAGTGTATTCAATTGAATATAGGTTAAAAAGGATTTGCAAATTATTGTATTCTGTTTTTATATACACAACATCCCAACTTCATTGGAATTGGGGTTTGTATGTAGTACAATGTATCAACATGAAATATTGGCTTTATTTGAACCTAGATGATTAGATTGTTTAAAAAAAATAGATCCTGTCATATTCTGATGTGGACATGGGTTGATGAAAGAGCATGTAAGAGGTGTGTGCTCGTCTCAAGCAACACTTCCATAACCCTGTGATGGCCACATGTTATTTTTAGAGCACTGATGGATGATAATGAGCATGTAAATGTTGGTTTTCCTTTTAGCACAGCAGAGAAGCGAGCCAGACTCTTTCCCCCGTACAGATTTCTCTGGTTAAATCATCCCAATTAGCCAGCAGACCCAGACGGCGTCTCTGGGGAACAGGCTCCCTGCAGGAGGGCCACATTAAATGAATCAGACTGTGCAGCAACGCTTGTGATTTTTTTAAATAAAACAACACTTTTCTTCTTTCCAAAGTCTTTGAATCCAGGCTGAATGGATTTCCAACAGATACATATTTAATGATTGTGTCTTCCACACCTTTGTGACTCCACATAGGGATTCAAATTATAATCTTTGCTGGAACATTTGGAACATTTTCACATCCTACAGTCCCTGTGTGAAGTCTAAGCTGATGTATAATGAGGATCTCCTCAGCCAGCTGACAATCACACACTATTAAAGTCACAGTGCAGAGCCTGAAATCCTTTTCTTTACTACTAAGTACTCTTTTAATATCTTATTATAAGTATATGATAATTTAAGCTTTTGTTCCACTTGACTGTAAGAGGATATCTTCCGAGGAAGCACAGACTCAACCCTTGTAGTAGAAATGTAGAATTTCTTCTCTTACTTTGGATTTATAAGAACATTTCATATCTCATATTTAATGACTATCATCTCCGTGATTTCTTCAATCAAAGTATGTGGAATGGAGTTTAAAGTTCAGTGAAGAAGACTACTTCTCCTTCTTCATTCATCACTAAAATAATCTCATTTCCAGATGTTCTCACATCCTCCGGCCCGGCCCGAAGATAGTGTCGGGAAATATCGTCCGGGTCGGGTTGGGTTAAGTTTGGGCTCGGGCTCGGGCAGAGAATCTAAACTCTACTTCCATGTGTACGTTTCATCCAATGACTAATCAGGGTTGTGATGACAGCATCTTTTAACAATGATACCAACAAAGCAGCAGCAACATGACTCTACGCTGCACGAACACTCACTAACTCATAGCAATACCCTGTCTCTTAATAAACTTGGTTTATATGTTACTAAATGGTTTTGCCAAAACACATTTTGATGGAAACATAATTCCTAGTACACAAGTATTCATGGTGGGAAAATGATTCCCGTTTATGATTAGATTATCGCTCCTCTTTAATGGAGCATAGGCCACTGACCACAGTTCTCCAGAGTCTTCTGTCCAGGATTTTCCTTTCCAGCTGTTTCCATGTCAGTTTCCATGATGTCTGTCTCGAGGTCCCTTCACCTGGGCTTCTTGTGCCTGGCCTTGCAACAAAGCACGTTTCAAAATGTTAAAGCAAATGAGATGAGAAAGGAAATGCCGTAACAGGTTTGTTAGAGCTCCAGGATACACAGAAAGTGTTTTGGTGAGAAACACTTAGGGTACCTTTAGGTTGGTGTGGCAAACGGGTCCCAATGGTAAGAGTGAAACCAAAACTATGAGCTAAAAGCTGCTCTGATGAGACCTGCCATCATTATCTCTGGATTTGTCACTATAAGTCTCCTCCTTTCACATTATACATAGTGCATTTTTAATATCCAAATACAGATTAGTGCAGCTTTGAGGAAATGATAGTGATATCTTGCATGGATACAATAGATTGCTCTAAACTACTCGACAGTAATCTCGGTCACAAGTTTAACAAATTTAAAACTATATTAAACATCCGTTTACAAACTCTGCCACAGCTCATACAGTATAATCCAACTGTATGATCAGTATTTCCCGAACACCAAAAAGCTGTAATGCATTCTTATTTTGCAGGACTTCCCAAAAAGACACATTGCTTTCCTGTGTGTGTGTGTGTGTGTGTGTGTGTGTGTGTGTGTGTGTGTGTGTGTGTGTGTGTGTGTGTGTGTGTGTGTGTGTGTGTGTGTGTGTGTGTGTCTCATTTGGTGAATATTTTCTTTGTTTTACTGTAAAGCCCATTGAGTTGACCAGTGTATGAAATGTGCTTTACAAAAACAATTGACTTGACTAAACGTGAAATAGTTTTTTCTATTGATTCTTATTGGAGATATCTGAAAGAGAGTAATGTTTCCATGACATACATTTTCTGACTACAAACCAACAAGCACTTCGTCATATCTTAGTGATGCATGTCCATCTGAACACATTCCAGCTTTTCACACATTATTTGCTCACACATGACTGCAAAATGCTCAAAATGAGACTACAGTATTCATTAGACAAATACGTTGATTATTTATAAGGATTTAGAGGCCAAACTGTGGGCAACAGGAAATTGAAAACCAAGTCACACCATGCTAAGTAACCTTTAAAACTCTCCCTTTGATCAATCTCTTTCTCTAATATTCCCATTGCTGCTTCATTAGCACAATGTATTCTTCATTTTGTTTCTCACAAAAGCCCTTGGAGAATACAAGACTCCTCTGAGCTATAATAAAGGCACCCGAGCATGTGCCTGAAATAAACGTATTAACCAGCGCCAATTAGACCAACATTTTGTTTTGGATTCTATTGCCGAGGAGACCTTGTTAAGACATCGCCAAACAAGCACAGAAACAGAAGGGCTTTAGTGTGGTGGACGGAAAAAAAACTGCTCCAAGAGTCAAGAAAGTTGCTATGGTAAAGGGAACCCTTAACAACACTGTCTATAATAAGAATTGGATCAAACTCCACATCATCATACATTCAAGTATTTAGTAACACCTAGTGGCAGTCAGAGGCAACTACACATGCCTACGAATGCATGTTATCATCTACAGCACCAGCTGTTTTATTTCTTCTATTAATAATTATATTCAGAGACAAGAACATAGCCTACACAATACAGGGAATGAACACTGTTACTAAAGGAAGATGTAGGTATTTTTCAACCTAGGTCTAAATCTCGTCGCCGTGGCCCTTTTGACTACAAATTGTGCTAAATTTACACTCGCCACCTCCGTTGTTAGGATTCAGAAAATGTAATATAGCTGTTGGTGAATATAATTGCGGTTGACAAGAAAATACATATTGAATTTAAGTGTGGAAATTTAGCATGCTCAAAAATGTCAAATGACAGGCCAAGTATGAGAGTGAGGATGGTGGTTCACGCTGCAGGAGTTGAAGATGCTCAACAGTAAAATGAAGGGATGAAAGTAGACTTGTAGAGACAATTAAAGTCAACAGTGGACAGCCTGCATGACCTGCTGGATGGATTGTCATTGGAAACAGAAACAGTCTGACATTAAAGATAACTTGTATAGGCTACATTTACATTGCTACATTTCCCCCTCTCATTGCCCCTGTTCTGGCGTTTCCCCCTCTCATTCCCCCTGCTCTGGAGTTTCCCCCTCTCATTCCCCCTGCTCTGGTGTTTCCGTTTTGGTTTGGAATCTGCGGGGTTGTGTTGCAGTCTCAACAGACGCAAACGGAGACCTTTGGCAACACCGACACTGACGCCAACGTTTCTCCTCCTGATTGGGTCTTACCGGTCACGACGTCTCGTTCTCTGAGACTAAAGCTATTAATGTTACAATGGCAACTACCACGAGCAGGCGGAGTCTCCCCGCTGCGTCCGGTTTATGCCCAGTATACCAGAATGTTGATGAGATATGAGGTTTGGGCATGTTAGTTTAAACGGAGATTAATTCTTCGGTAACACTTTCCAATAATGTACACAAAAATATAGGTAGTTACTGAGGAACGAATGAGGAATGAATGAGAAAGGAATGGTTAGTTAATGAGCAGTTACTGATTGACTGTAATTCAATCACTAATGATTAGTTACTGGTTAAACAACATAGTAGCTACTGTTAAATTAATGAGTAAGGAGCATTCGTTTCCCATTCATTTAAGAGTAGCTACCAGTCTGTTTACCAGTAACTAATCATTAGTGATTAAATCACAGTCAATCAGTAAGTAATCATTAACTAACCATTTGTTACTCATTCGTTCCTCAGTAACTACCTACATTTTCGTGTACCTTATTGGAAAGTGTTATCTGTTCTTCTACTGGAGATAAAAACACTTGGTGCACAGAGATCATTTTTGGCTTAAAACTCAAACGCTTAAAAACCAAAACGTAGCGGTGTAAATGTAGAAAACTTGGATTCGGAGATATGTGATGAAGCGAACACTCGTTTCAACCTCACTGTATCTGTTATCTCCCGCATACATTATGAGGAAGGGGAAAACAGATAGATTTTTCACAGAATTCTTTCAGTCTACAGAGCACCATTACTTGGTTTTGCAATGAACACTATAGACTGGGAGCATTATTAATTTAAAGTATAATAAACTCTATAATTTACCAACTCAAAAGGGGGATTTAGTATAAACGTACTCTTTAATTAGTCAATTTATTGTGAAATGATTTTTGTAAAACTACGGTGGCTGTTTATGGTCTGAACTGATTTCAATGAGAGTTCAATGAGTTTTTACGCAGATTCGACACAAGAATCCCTGACTATCTGCTACTGCGTGTCAGATTCCATTTTAAATGAATGGTATCAGTCTTCCAAAAGTCCAAACCCTGTTGTGAAATAACCCTGTCAGCTAACCTTTAAAAAAAAAGAAAAGAATATAAAGCCAACTAATGGTCAGATGTATGGGTCGAATATTCACAGAGTAATCACAGCCCTATGCAGAGAAATATTAAAATGTGATAATATCAGCAATGTCTGCCTGTGTGGCTGCTGTGAGCCTCAGTAACACCTCTGTACATATCTTGACTCCAAAACACAGGAAATTAAACTGGTTTTCGTTCCCCTGATACTTCCTGCCAGGAGATTAGATCACCACGGTGAACTCACCTCACTCACTGATGTAAACCGCTCCGGTGTCAGACTGTCCCTCAGAGGCCACCGTAGGAGCCTCTCGGCCACATGTCTTTCCTGCCAATAATCAGCCTATTAAAATGAATGATTTCACCCAGACCGTGTACTGTACATAATCGTCAATTAGCCAATGGCGTCGAGATGGCACCTCTGCTAACCTCTGAGAGTCGGCTGGAGCCTCATTATGGGAGTGTGACTCACTCATGATCACAGCCAGTTTCTGGGCAATAAGAAAAGATCAGCTTCAGGTCCATGAGATTCATATTCACAGAGCAATGAAATGAACTGTGAGCAGCATCTTCTCGCTGCTTGATCATCTAAACGGGAGGAAGCTTTGTTAGATTGGTTCGTTTTTTTTTAATGACACAATTAGAAAATTATGAAGAGGGAAAGAGGGGGCAGGGGGGTTGTGGTTAGCAGACAGACAGAGAGAAGACAGGGTTCGTAACGGGTAACGGAACACATCAGCTTCAGTTTTAATCACTGTCAGCTGTCAAAAAAGAGGGTGTTGCGCACATCCATGTAGTCGCTGGTGCAGGACAAAAAAGTGAATGTTCAAAGAAGGTAAAGTCTGCACAACAGCTTAACGCTCCGGAAAAATGCTTTAATAGTGTAAATAAGGCACACAGAGTTTTGGCCTACAATCTGGCCTTCTTCAGGTGTATTTGATTGCAGTGACCCATGACGCTTACCTGTTTTCATCACATCACATGATCAGAGGTCCAAAAGGTTTAAAGAGTCCCAACCTACTGACAGCCATTGATATAGAACATTCTATATCTATGCTGACAGCATTCTCTTTCAAACCAGAGCCATGAATATACAGAATTTGTTTCTGATTGGCTGACAGGGGTCCATCAACATTGTATACTGCAACAGAACACACAGTTGTCAACTGTTTGAACAGTGTTCTATAACCAGGGTGCAATTGTCAGGGGGGGATGTATGGGATTTCCCCTTTTCTGGTCTAGATATCCCTGCCTCTCTATTTACCAATAGACCATATATTATATATTTAAAATAGAAGTATTTTAAACTAAGTAACACGCTGTAACGTGAGCAGTCTATAGCGCGATAGAAGGATAAAATCCGAGCAGCAGTTGCTGGTTGTATTTAGACTCTACAGAGCTCCAGGACGGCGGCTACAAGCAGCAGTTGTTTAGCCGCCAATAGGTGACTGTGAGCACCTACAGGCACCGCCAGATGACCCTCCTTTCAGGGACCGTGGTAGTGGAGTTTAGTCAGAAAAAGTGAGCATCATGCTGTGATGGCAGTTAAGTTTAGGCACCAAAATGACATGTTAAGTTTAGGAAAAAGATGGTGGTTTGGATTAAAATACTCCCCAGGAACTAACAAAAACTAAATACTTTCACCCAGGAGCTGGGTGAAAGTATTTTGTTTTTGCCGCAAAGTGAACTCTGCTCTCCGGTTTGAAAACTCTGTGTTTTATGTTGAAACCACGTTGTGCTATTTTATTTGCAGGTTATTTTCCATTGGATATTGAAGTTCATATTGAAGTGTTTTGGTATGGGCTGGCTGAGTGGCTCTATATCCATGGTGGTATTGAAAGTTATTTACATATTTAATTCTGCATGTTTTCTTTTGTTGTGCATGATCAATGTTGTTCTTTTTTCACAAAGCGCCCCCTGTCTACACCGATGACTAAAAGATGAGATGTGGTTGTTTCCAGGTTTCCCAGTTAGCAGTAGTAGCAGTAGTAGCAGTAGTAGCTGTGTTAGCGGGGAGGACAGAGACGCTTCTCTCATTCAGTTCAGCTAACAGCAGACTGACAGCTCGGGTATTGGAGATGATAGTCATAGTTGATAAGAAGCAAGGAACGACAACACACAGGGGCAGCGGAAGAGATTAAATGACCAAGAGCAGCCTCAGTGGATGACATTCTGCGGGACAGAGCCTGGAGCATCCTGCTGCACCCAATCCTCACTGCACATGATGGCAAAAAGAAAGAAAGGAGGAGGGAAACGCCCACAGGGTGAAAAAGGAATCTGAAAGCAGCGTAATAAGCTGTGAATGTTAGCTCCCCTCACTGCGCCACCTGAAGGGAAAGCTATTGGTGTAATTGAAAGAAATAAACTCTGGGAAGAAAAAAAACTGAAATGGAAGATGAAGTAAAAAGGAGGAGGACGTTAATAGTCTCTTTTATAGCATAACTGTGTTATTTTAGACGGAGTGAAAACACACTCACTTCACTTCCCCAAAAACCTTCACATAAATTATTCAAATAGGTTGTGGGAGGGGGAGTCATTTGCATATAGATAAAAGTCAGTTTAATATTGTAAATTACCTTTTTATATGGCAATCTGGAAGATTTGGTTTTAATCTCTCAATAAATGTCTCGCTGTGTGTTTTTCTCAGCCCAGTCTCACGGCAGATCGTGAAATGGTCACGTTATTGAATCTATTGATTCGTGAACAGGACACGAATATGTTGTTTTTTTCGTGTAGTGATTACGAATTTTAATTTAATGTATTTAAATGGTAAGCATATTTCGTGATCACAGCACGACAACGGTAGGGAGTAGTATTAAAAACCCAAGATGGTGGTGGATGGGTCAAACAACACAGGACTTTCAACCCGGAGAGCGGGGATCGTGTCCCGCGTGTTGCAGTTCCTTTCCCAGTTCTTTTTATTCCTAACCTCAACCGTCCCGTTGTTGTGGCGTTTCATGTCCCCGTTGTTGCGTGCCACAGAGACCGCGGATCGTGTCTGTGCGCCCGGGGAACGCATCCCCGTGTGGCGGTCCGTCCGTTGTTGTTGCCGGCGTGTGACGTTTAATTTCCCCGTGGCAGTACATGAAATTAAATTCGTAACCTGTACACAAAATGAAATTCGAATGAAATTCGTAACCTGTACACGAAATGAAATTCGTGACCTGTACACGAAATAAACGAGAAAATCGCGACCTGTACACGTATCAATAAATAAAAATAACGTGACCATTTCACGAACTGGCGTGAGACCGGGTTGGTTTTTTTAACCCTCTGCCTACCTGCCTGGGAGTGTGGGAGTGAGTGGGGAGGAGCAGCAGTGGGGGAGGGGGAGGGGGTGGTAGGGGGATGGAGATATCACACAGGAAAAGGTTCCCCATTCGTTTTCCAGCCTCGCCTTTAATTAATAGATTATGTACACATGCACACTCCTGTCAGTCTCTCTCAGAGCTTTCCATTACCACTGTGACCTCTCTTTCTGCTTCCCGGCAACCTCTAACACACACACACACACACACACACACACACACACACACACACACACACACACACACACACATATATCCCAATCCCATTTTTCACACTATGGGCCCTATTTTAACAATCTAAGTGCACGGCGTGAAGCGCCTGGCGAAGGTGCGTTTAGGGCGTGTACGAATCCACTTTTGATAGTTTAACCCTTGTGTTGTCTTCCCGTCGACCATGCAGTTTTTAGTTTTTCTGGGTCTGGGTTTTCTGGGTTTTGGACGTCTTTTTGACACTTTTATCACTATACCCAACGTTTTTGAAGATTTCCCAGATGTTTTTGTCCCTTTTGACGTTTTTGAAGCTCTTTTCAACGTTATTTCATCAAATATTTTCTGCTATAAAATTGAATAAAACACCCAAATTCAATGAAAGTAGTGAACTGATCATTTATTTTACTTGTGAAAAGCGTTGTAGTGAACCATCCACGTTATTTCTTTTTGACAATTTCTTTGAAAAAAAACTTCTGATATAGAAACTTTTTGAAAATGGGACAACAGGAGGGTTAACGGCGGAACAACGGGTCCGTGCGCCAGGCGCATGGTTCAAAACCGTTGTACTTAGTGTCTTAATTAATCATAGGTGTGTTTTGGGCGTAACATGCAATAAGCCAAGCCCTTTATCCCTCATTCAGATAGATAGAGATAAGGTTGAAAATCACCAAATTGTCCCTTTAAGGTAGCACCCAAGCACAGCCCCTAATAAAAGATAGGTAAACAATATGGAGCAGGGGTGGAATTAGCCTTTACAGAGAGGGGGGAGACATAATATTGTTTAACTACGGACCATCAGACCATCTCTCGTGGAAAACGTTCAGAGTGTTGCACTCTGTTTTTTACATGACAAGGGAAAGAAATAGTTGTGTGAAGAATAAAAAAAGAGAGCTTTCTCAGCTCCACACAGTCGACCAATCACTAAGGACACAAGTACAAGTTTGCATGTAAATAGAGCTCAACAGTCCCGCCCCTCCTCCTCATTTCTCCCATTGATGTCTGGGAAAATCCGTATATAAAGAGTTTTAGAACATGCCTTAGGCTAACCAGGTGGGACGTGACTCATAAGCATACAACATATCATTTCGAGTAAAAAAACGAACAGAAAATCCCCAAAAAGTCAAAAGTAGAAGACTGTGTACACATCGTCATCTCAGAGCGAAGGAACTACTCATCCCATAAACCACCGCGCACCACTGAACGAAGGAAGCTAACGTTAGTTTAGCTAACAGCTAATTCGGCTAACCGCTAGCTGAGACAGCATGTAATAACTTTAAAAGACCCTCAAAATAAAACCTGAAAATAACCATTAACATATATAACGGCTGTTACGTCAGCTGTAGACGGCTTTACCCAGTGTTAAGTTTGAGTTAACGTTATTTTACACTGAATCAAGCTGTCAGCTAGCGGTTAGCCGAATTAGCTGTTAGCTAAACTAACGTTAGCTTCCCGGCAGAGGCTAACGTCAGAAGCGTGGGAACAGATCGTGATTCGTGCAGTGTTGTAAATCCTCGTGACGGATCGTGCAGGCAGCAGAGATCGGGTACTGACCAGCATGAGTTCCACCAATCAGAGGCATCACTGTGGGATTGTGGGATTGTTCAGGATTGTGGGTAATAAAGTACTTATCCAAGACATCGCGAATAAAAGAGATTTATCTCTAAACAAGGTTAGTGCCCCATGATTTTTGGCGTCTATATGAGCATATACAATTGCTTAGTCATGTACGCAAGCTGGTTTTAAGTCTACCATCGACAGTTACGATTTTATGCCTTATACTGCAAATGTCAATAGAGAAATTGCATTGTATTTTTACTTCCGGAACCCGCTGTGGGCGGGACTGTTAAGCTCTATAGTCAGAGCGCATTTAAGTCCCGCCCCCACAGGAGGGGAAAAGAACCCTCCACTCTCCATTGACTTGTATAAAACCCAAGATAGATTTTGAGGGTCTGTGGATGAAAACACAAAGTATCACAAAACCAAGTGAGTTTGCGAGATTGTACGCAGAGCATTTCAAGTTATCACTGTGAATCACAGCCGGTCCACCTCCACGGTAAGGTAGGCGACAGTGTGTGGAATAAAACAGACAAAATCTCTGGCTCTGCGGCGCCATTTTAAAAAAGAAACTGTCCATCGTGAGGTTTCTGGAAGGTGAAGGGTGATATTTTTTTCCTCCCCACATGACGTGTGACTGCCGTCCTTTATCAGATTGTTTTCAGCAGACAGAGAAGATGTGAATCACATGTCTCTCTATTTATGCCCTGAGGCCGTGGGGGCGGGGGGGGGGGGGGGATGCCATGACAGTAATGTACTTGGTGAGATAATGGTTGTACACCTTGGTGATCAATGTAAGTCATAAAAGGCACCGTGACATAAAGAAGTGATAATTCTCCCAGGTCCTCAGTGAAGCAAGACACATAAAAGCCGGGAGCTGTGGGTTTTCATGGCTATTGCCGGATTCCTCTCCTCACCTCCGGGGTGAAAAATGCAAATAAAATACAGATTATAAAAAAAAAGGATGATGTGTGGGCTTTAGAAGAGAGGAATGAAAAAATCAGCGGGCCTTTTTTTGATTTGTATGTCCAGCGGCGACACTTGAGATGAACGAACCATGTCTTAAATTATCATGCAATAAAAATGTTACCTCAGAAGGTGGGGTGTCTCGCACAAAAAAAAAATAGCATTGGCAGCTTAATGGTGCCAGAAAGTGGGAAAAAAAGACCATTATATTTTCCCATCTGTGACAAATCCTATTAGTAATGTGGCATGTAAAGATGGAAGTGCACTGATGTTGTGTAGTGGACATCTTCTGTTGACTTGATAATGCAGATTAATGGGAACATGCCATGTGACTGGTTCCTTTGCTGTGAGTGTGGTGGGCCGACTGCATCACTGAGCTGGCAGATATTCTATTTGTCATGCAGACAGGAACACAACCATCTCTAATAAATGCAAATTCCCTTTCATTCTATGCTCATTGTTCTGTTTGTCCAGTGATCTCAATCTATAAAGGTCTTCCTTTTTATCTATCAAATCATAAAAATTATGTTTTGGACTTTGAGTAATTGTCAATCAACAGAGCACAGAGCAGAAAGCCCCCCCCCCCCCCCCCCCCCCCCCTGCCTGCTGGTGTCTGAGCTGTCTGGTAGCAGCACTAATATCAGTGATAGGAGAAAGTTTAATAAACTAATTAAAAGCTGGCTCTGTTAATGGCATGACATCTGATCCACTCAGTTGGGAAGAAAGGACAGACGGAGATTTCACATCATTCAGGACGGTGAGCACCTGTTGTAGTGTGTACTCAGTACTCTTATTGAGGGGTTGGTTAAATGTATTGATGATAAATTAGTTTATGTTTCCCACGCAGAATGAAATAATGTGCTTGTTTGAGTCATTTTGGGAATTTGTGATTTTACAAATGCAACCAAACCCTGCGATGTGTATAAAGGAGTAGGAGTCTTTAGGTTGTTTGAGTCGTTAAAGACTTTAGATGTGTGGATCCGGTGAATCATGGGCGATAGAGTCAACGCTATTGTAAACATCCTCATTCTACTCTTGCTGGCTTTAAATCAGTTTTGCCATATGTGAGTGACAAATCAGGCAACCAGTGCCTGGATCATGCCCAGATGTCATAAAAGTAGGGTTTAGTGTGTTTTCAACGTCCAAGTCAATTTAATTTTAACGTTGTTGGGCACAAAAATCAACAATAATCAAGTGTTCTGAAAGAAAAGTAGACTTCTGCTCCTCTTGGCTCTGTTTTCAGGCTTTAGAAAATCCAGTCTGTGACGGGAGACTTCAGCCAATCACAGGTCATTTCAGAGAGAGCGAGTGTTCCTATTGGCTGTTCTGCGCAGCATTGCCCCGACAGAGAGGTGAGAGGCAGAGCTGCAGGACGAGGTCTCACTCTTCTTTAAATTCTGCCGTTTTTTGCTTTCTGCCTGCTGCAGCTCTAAGGTATGATCGGTGTTCAAAATGACAGGGGGGCTTAAGACTCCTTACAGAGACCTGCCTCCCCCGACAACAACAACAAAATAGAGGTGTTATAGGCGCTTACCCACTGCTAGTACCAGCTCAACTCGGCTCGGCTCGTCTCGTCCTTCATTTTCCATTGCAGATTTAGTACCGCCTCATGCATGAGGCGAGCGTGGCTGGTCGTCATAGCAACTCCGCAGGAAACTGCCATGACCTAACGCGACACACACACACAGAACGTGAAAGGTGTGACTCTCGGCATGTGGCTGTTTGCCAGAAGACACATTTTGTTTCAAAAGAAGCTGGAGGCCGCAAAAAGAACACCGCTGGCTAAAGTATTTAAAAATGGCGGGTTTGTTCAGGACACCCCCGTCTGTCGCTAGCAATGATGACGCAGTGATTAGTGACAATCCTCTCTGACCAATCAGAAGTCTGCAGATTTTCACGTCACCTTTTGGTATCACCTCGACGGAGGTAGGACTAAAAAAAGTACCTGTTAGCAGGTACCAGGGACTTTTTATCATGATGGAAAATCAAAAAAGGCGAGTAAAGTCGAGGCGAGTGGAGCAGGTACCATGTAATGGAAAAACGACATAAGATGCACTTGTGTAAGTCTTTACATCCAACATTTGGTTTGAATGTATTGAAAGGATAGCCCCTTGAGATTTAGCATCTCATTTTCGTGGGGGGTCCTACAAACACAAATACATTATTAAACACATACAGACAGAACAGCATTACAGTGACAGAGTTGCTGTCAGACCTCAGACGTGAGGAAGTGAAGAAGTAAAAACAGTCAGCATTAGCAATAGTAGCTCCAAGCCAAAATGAAGAGCGTGTAATAGGATTATTACAGTAATAAAGTCCCAGCTGTCGTGATGCTGTACGGGTCACTGCCTAACCTCTGAGAACTAAATACTGCAGTGCTGTCTCATTATGCAACTCTTTATCCACGGAACTTCTACCCCAAACAGAACTAAAAGTGTTTAACACAAAAGCCAAACTATGGCTTAAACAACAACAGAGATGTGAGCACTAATGGTGTCCTTGAGCGTCACAATTTTGACGTAAATGATGTTAATATTTGATTTTATTTTGTTATTATTCTGGTTTGTTGTGATTGTTTATGTAAAAGCATGACCAGGGACAAGGACTGCAAATTAGCGGAGGCTAGACGTCCTAAAAATCCTTGCATCTCTCTCATTTGGTTGTGATAATGTTATAGGTAATGTCCCTGATAAATAAACAATACATAAATCACACTCAATTTAACTTTAACTTAATGTTAGCCTAGCCAGGCAAGCCATTAGCTAAGCTGAAGGCTGTTATGCTAATCCTCTCTGCGCACTCAGTTGCCAGTTTATTAGGTGCACCTAGCTAAAGTTAATTACATGGCAGCCCGGCAATAAATCCTACCTTCATTAATGTTAAATGTCGGTTTCAACTTTTTTTTGATTGATAAAGAGAGGCCCTTGATTCAATTTATGGAAAATAAAGATAATATGAAGCATTACATCATCATGTTTGAATGATGAATGTCTGGCTATCAACAACGAGGTATTAGTAATTTTTTCACTTCATTCTTTATTTATGTATTTCATTCTTTTTTATTATTAATTTACTTCAGTTTTCTACTGTATACTTTCTGCTATAAGGACTACATGTTTGTTTTTATTTTAATAAAAAAGTTATGTTTTTTTATTATTCTCAATTATTTATTGTTCATTTTATTTAGTAATGTTGTCGTGTCTCTAATAGACAGAGAGACAAAAGCCAGATCAATACTGTCATTACCAGCTCTGTGTAAGACTGAATCAGATGTCATACAGCCTCGGGGCTGAAGAGGGGTTTGACATAACTGAACATTAATGTGCTGTGTGATGAACCAACTGTGTGTGTGTGTGTGTGTGTGTGTGTGTGTGTGTGTGTGTGTGTGTGTGTGTGTGTGTGTGTGTGTTTGTGTGTGTGTGTGTGTGTGTGTGTGTGCAGCATCTCTCTCTCCAGCCAGTTTTAGGTTCCGAGCTGGTTGTGTGTACACACATGGACACGTGTGCATCTGCCATGATCTGCACTACTCATCCATTAGTCTCACATTACCTTCCTCCACAGCGCTGCGGAGTAAGGTCTGTCTAGAGCATGGTCTAGCATTCCTGGATGGGAGAAAAACGTGCTCTGGTTTATTGGCATTTCTTTAAACCAATCACAATCGTCTTGGGCGTAGCTAAGTGCCGGACTAAGTGCCTCTGCTAAATAGCCTCGGGAAGGAACTTGTTTTGGTGGAACATGTGTACGTTCAAAAGTAGTTTTAGTCGTGCAACAGAAAACTCAGATTGGACAGATAGTCTAGCTAGCTGTCTGGATTTACCCTGCAGAGATCTGAGGAGCAGTTAACCATAGTCCTCACAAATCCACCGGCGGTTAGAACGCCAACACAAAGAAAGAGGAAGGTAACGGACATCCGAAAAGAGGGACATCGTGAAACGTCATGGATGAAGACTACTTTTCCATAAACCTGAGTCAGCACATGAAATGCTGAGTCAGTGGTGGATTCTATTAGCCATTGTACTATCCCGTGTACACCAGACACTGACCCATGTGCACCAGCCTTTCTCAAATGTGCCTTCTTGGGAGTTGAATTGGGACAAAAGTGTAATTCACCTGTACACGTGTTGTGTGACAAGAATACGGATTGAGTCAGTTTGTAGTTCCTGGTAAGCCCCAGATAGTTCCCCATCCACACCAGAAACTAGGATAATGGAATGTCTCTGTAACACTGTAACACACAATAACACTTGCACACTGACTCCAAACCCAATTATGTGCATGTCCTACTCATTTGCAGCAGCAAACCCATTTAGAAAGAAACATAATGCAGCCCAAATCATGTTTTTTTTATCAACATAATGAGGAATTGTTTTAATGACTGTTTATAGGCTACTGAATCAAACAGCAAAATGTGTTTTTTATTCATATTCTTACACTATCTGCTACTAGCAAATACAGCATCATTTATATACAGTATGTATCATAGCACTTAGTTAAGGTTAGGGATAGATGGTGGTGCTCTTGGTTATACAATATAATGAAGCCGAGACAGTGCTGTGTTCTGACTGACGTGTTTTTGTCAGTGAGAATTTGCAGGCAGCAATATGTTTCCTTGAAAAAATATTTGGAACTGGACATCTATTTGAATAAATGTGTAATCTATATTCGGTTTACGGACATTACTTTTTTATTTTCCAATAGCCTGGCACCTATATGATGTGCATATAATTACACCTTTGCTGTCAATTCATAATTCCAAACCTTTCACCACTTGCCTTTTTTGTCTCTTGGTTTCCACCGTTAAACACGCTGAATATCAGAAAACAGAAACGCATCAGTTAGTTTTGTCCTGAGGAACTTCTGCCTGTTGATGAATAGAGGAGCAGAGACATGTAAACACTGAGCAGCTTTTGCTGCATTTTCACTGTTGCTTTTAATATTTCAGGAAGTGAGACACCGACAGGAAGCTGCTGGCTGGTTTGCTTCGTTTCTATCAGGGAAGCAGCAGACATTTTCCTTTTATCAGAGAAGAAAATAAAGAGATAGTGGAAGGAAACTAACATCCCCTCAGCATGCTGTAGCATGAAGCCCATGAGGCCAAATGTACTGACTGCATTCAGACGTGTAAACATTTGGTGGAATGTGTGAGAACTCTGCATCTACTTTGAGAAACGCCCCCAGGGAGTTGAGACGCACGGTACACTCTGAGGAACACAGATGAGATGACGCAGTGTTTATTATCCTCTCCCATCACTTTACTATTAATTTTACTCTTTCCTTATTACGCTTGTTAGAACAGCTCCCATGCACAGCTCTGTGCTGTGCTACATCTACATACAGGGCCAAATGCGGGTAAAAATGTACTTTGGCTAGTAACATTGTAAAGTTACTGGCTGGTGATGAATTAATCAAATAGCACTGTGTCTGTTTGAGTCAGCAGTTTGACTCATTGTTGCCAGATTGGTCTGTTTCCAAGAAATTTGGGCAGTTTTCTTTATCTGGCAACACTGCTTATAGTACTAATCCTACATTTCCCAAGAACACCATGTAGTACAACCGTTGGCTTAACTTAATTTAAAGCCCTATATATATATATATATATATATATATATATATATATATATATATATATATATATATATATATATATATATATATACATATATAAGGAAACGCTCAGTCCCGTTACAGTCGACAGTAACAACACATAAACATCTGGAGAGAAAGAAGAAGGAAAAATAAATAATTTAAGACAATAACAATTTTGAGAGAAAACATGAAATAAATTAAACTTTATATACATAAATATCCCACCATATAACCCAAAAATGTCAGTGGGTTATTGTTGTGTCATCTATTGTAAGATTAAAGTCATTTTTCCATGTGTTGAACATATTCTGAACTCTTTCCCAGCTTGAGTAAGCTCAGCACACCCCCAACCCTGAACTCATTTCTTATCTGTGACGTTTGACAATCAAAGAAGTAACTTCTGAATAAAACTATGAATTTCTAAATATAATAAATCCGAACAATCCCTTTAACTTTGTTATGCTTGCTAAGCTCTTGCTAACTCTTAATGTTCTAAGTCTAGGGTGAATAAAAGACCTGATAATATCTGACCTGCTTTAAATGATCCTGCGTCTGAGCGCAGCTGTGTGCCCGCTGATAGAGTCTCCAATGGCAGGCACGGTCACTTGCATGTGTCATATTATTAAATGTAGCAGAATGCAGAAGATGAACATGGTACTTGTGTTGTTTTCTATAATACCCTGTTTAGGTGTGAGTAGTATTGATCACTTAAAGGCCAGTGATGGTTCTAATAGTGAAGAAGCTAGTGAGAAGCCATGAGGGAGTTCCACTGGTCTGTGAGCAGAGTGATGGAGAGCAGCATCACAGTGGCCTGCCCTGCTGATTCATTGGCAAAACTGGCTATTGATTGGCTCTGCCCTTCTGACTTGATACATCATGTCATCTTTGTTTAGAGAGCAGGATCCAGGACACGAGCACTTCCATTGAAAGCTTGAAAATAAAAGCCCCTTGCATTGTTGTAAGCAGCGGTGTGTCTGTGTGATGATGGATCAGGCCATCTGCCGGTCCCTGGGCCGGACTGTGGAGCGTCATCTTCATCACACCACGGCTGACAGGACGTCCATCATCACAAAAACACGCCGATGGGCCCGGTCCCTGCTGGAGCAACGCCTGCTTGCATCAACACATCGGCAGTGACTTCATCACCTTCACTCATTTAGAGCTGGAAACAAATTGAACCTCAGTGGTTGACTGTAATCATCAGGGGTTCAGGCCTGCAGGGGCCAACTGCTTTTTATTACTATAGTCTTCTCCATGTCACATACCACCTGCTGACAGTCAGCACTGTGACATTTAAGGAATGCACATTGTAATCTAATTTCATAGACAATGGTCAGGACATTAGTATGGCTGCCGTAAAGATAAAGTATAGAGCCAAAACACAGCCATGTTCCAGGGGAGAAGACTGGAAGACAGCAAACACGGATGTCAGTCACAAAATGTATCCCCCACTCAAAGTGATCAATGCTACTTCACCAATAGATCATTATATACCTAAAATAAAAGTATTTTAAATTGAAGCACTGTAACGTGAACAGACTAATAGTGCCATAGAAGGATACAATCCTAGCAGCAGTTGCTGGTTGTATTTAGCCTCTACTGCCAATAGGTGACTGTGAGCCGGCTACGAGCACCGCCAGATGACGCTCCTTTCAGGGGCCGCGGTAGTGGAGTTTAGCCAGAAAAAGTGAGAGTCATGCTGCGATGATAGTTAAGTTTAGGCACCAAAACGACTTTTTGATTGTGGTTAAACACTACCGAGCGTTTCCTGGGTGAAAGTATTTTGTTCTTGCTGCAAAGTGAAATCCGCTCTCCGGCTTGAGAGCGCTGAGTTTTATGTTGACACTAGAGTTTAGATCCACTGCCCAAGCCCAAGCCCGAACTCGGCCACTATCCTCGGGCCAGGCCAGGCCCTTCATCAAGTATTTGTGTTTTTTTAATCATTACTTTATTAGCCTAATTGTGTGGGGAGAAAGATATGCCTCTCCAGCTTCTGGAGAGGCATAGCTTGAGTGTGCTAAACTGTGCTAAATTGTGTCTCCCAAATCTGTAGCACTGTCTTCGATAATTGCGCAATCAGGCCAGATTGTTTCATATATCTCATGAGTCCTTTAGCAGCAGATATGGTCTCTCCTATATCCGGCGGGTTGTCGGCCAGTGCTTCGGCATGCAGACCGTGCAGAAGGACAGTATTAATTAGGTGATCGAGACAAGAAAGTCTCCTATATGGTTCCAGGGCTTTGATTATGTTGCTGCCTTGATTTGTTACCCACAGGTAAAAGGAATTGTAATTGAGAGCGTCAGTTATAACAGCCCACGTATTAAAAAATTGTCGGGTTTACAGATGGTTATTTCTATAGCAAACATGAAAAAACCTTCTGATCTGCTTGATGAGACTGATATACATATATATATATATATATATATATATATATATATATATATATATATATATATATATATATATATATATATATATATACCAGTTCGGGCTCGGGCTTGGGCAGTGGATCTAAACTCTAGTGTCAACATAAAACTCAGTTTTCCATATCAGTTTGATGGAAAGCTGTAATGTTGATCCTACTCATGTATCCGTTACGTAAAAAACAGGTATTTGTTTTTGTGACAGGATGTTGATAAGGTGAGCTCTGAGACACTGACTGTAGACTACAACTTCTTTCTTTACATTCTCATTTCTTTGTACATTTGGTGTGAATTTGGGGTTTAAATTGTTAAACTTATAAGGGATATTCATGCACAAGCAAATCCAATATTCTGACCTACTTTGCTGTATAACATTATGCTGTAGCTAACAAGGTGAAAGGTCATTTTTCATTACACTGCGATTACATTTGTATTAATTATTTATTGATTCATTTATTTCAGTGCTGCAAGGCATGCCACGTACAATGAATAAGACTGTCAACATCACACGGCTGAATGATTAGCTTCATTTCACAGAAACACGTGCATCGGCTGCCGTCCTGTGCAATTAATGATGGAAATGATTTGAGTTCATATTTGACTGATGTATAATGTCTTTATCTGCACTCACACTGTGTTCAGGTGCTTACTTACTTAGTTTTATACTGACAGGAAGGAGCTTCCTATTGCATCCATGTCTTTAGATTCTATTTTTAATATCAACATATTTGTTGGCCTTGAATGGGCAGAAAAATAAACTGATAAAACGTCAATGACTTCCTGATTGTACTAACCTGACGAGCCAGATGTTTTTTTACACAGAACCATCTTGAGAAGCCGTCATTGGAAACTGTTTGGAAAAGGGCAGGCACAAAAAAATACCTGGCAGGAAGAATCATCACATCGCCATTGTTGTATTTGAACGAACAGTCGCAGCCGTAGTCTATATCCACGACGTTCCACTTCTGGGATTGCTCCGGTGCTGCCAGATATTCCGCCGGATGTCCTTCTTTTCAGCTGGATGTCCGTTACCGTCCTCTTTCTTGGTGTTAGCATTTTAAATTCCGGTGGATATCTGAGGACTATGGTTAACTGCTCCTCAGATCTCTGCAGGGTAAATCCAGACAGCTAGCTAGACTATCTGTCCAATCTCAGTTTTCTGTTGCACGACTAAAACAACTTTTGAACGTACACATGTTCCACCAAAACAAGTTCCTTCCTGAGGTTAATTTGCAGAGGCACCATGGCTCCGTCCGGCATTTAGCATAACCCAGGATGATTGTGAATGGTTTAAAGAAATGCCAATAAACCAGAGCACATTTGCGCTGTGGAGGAAGGTTTGGCAATGCGAGACTACACAAACCTAAACCACCATTGTGCATCTACACTTGTATATACATCGACATTCTTTTTCATTCCTCTAAGTGTATTTTTTTAACTGGGACAGAGCACACCGTTCCTTTTGGGCAAGAGAGGTTTCAGCAATACTTTCATTTCTGATTAACATTTTTTCCTGTCAAAACACTTCATTTAATGCAATCTTGTGATGCAAACGTCTTTATTTGTGTAAAGGAAATAATCATTCTCCTGTATTGTTCAAAACTTTCTGCATATTTAAAACATCACATGTGTTTCGGGATAGTTTTTTTTTAGGAATCATGTCCATCTCAACAACAAATCTGTTGGAGAATGAGACCTTTTTAAAGCCAGAAGCTGCAAAGTTTAAATCTATCTTTGTTTTTCATGCTCCTGTTGTTTTCTTTAACCCCCCGAGGTAGCACAAATAGACACAGTTCTTGTTTTCCGAACATTTTTTGAGCCCCCTGAATGGTTATTTTTACCTCTTTTGCAGAGTGGGTTGTCTTTCATATTTTATGACAGGGACAAATCTACCTTTTCTAAATATTGCTGGGGACATATCCTCTGCATCCCCCCAAAATCGACGCCAATGATAAGGAACAATGGAAGGGTGAGATTTAGAATAAGCCAACCTTCAGAAACATGTTCAAATACTTCCATCACATGTCATCTACAGAGTGGACGGTGAAGAACTACTGCTTGATACAGAGGAGTTCCTGAAGAGCAGTGTGCACGTCTTTTCTGTGATCTTGGTGTTGTTGAGGATGAATTCCATGTTGTTTTTAATGCCTTATGTACAGGGACTTGAGGAATCATCTGTTTAGTTGTCTAAAGGTATGAATACTGAGTCGGCTCTTTAATGAGGAGATGTTTGTCTTAGCAGGATTCATAGAAAATGCATGGAAGCTAAGGCCGAGTACACTGAGTCCAACATAATAAGACTTTTCTTGTTATGGAAACTGAATGTTGTGAAATGTTCTTTTTGAATTTGTGGAACTGCTATTGTTCCCGTGGTCGTCCTAGTTGTCTAGTATGGGCTGGCCACTCACATAAACAAATCAATCAGTGTAAGTGGAAGGTTGCGTTACAACCTTCAAGCGTTACGTAGTCTTTCATTAGATTAGGTCAAATATAATCTAATTTCGAGAAAGTCAATATCAGGAGAAATGATAAAGCATCAGCAGCTCCAGGGTTTAAAGAATAAAGAATAGTCTGTGTCAGCCCTGCACATAGCCATCTCAGTCACAACTGGTCTGAAAGCCTCTTTACCTTCCCTGTCAACATGAATGAGTTTGCTCTGACAGTAAGTTACAGGTCTGATCAAATAAAGTGGGGAAGTGTGTGCTGCTCTCTCTTCTCATTCTGCAGCTTGGTGCAGTTTTGTTGTGGCAGCCTTTCAAGCAAACAGGTTAGTCCCACATCATTAGTTATTAAGGACCGTTTCAAAGCACATCAAATTCACATTCCGCAATACACGCAGTCCATGAATGTTTGTGATATTCTGTTGAATACATTTTGCATAATATCACATTGTCATTCTTCCAACAGCTGGTGTCTGCAATTGCTAGATCGCTGAAAAGCATGTAGACATGGAGAAATGCACTTTGAAAAGAGCTTTTGGAGTCGATATTTTCCATCTCACTGGTGCCATCTTCAAGAAGTCTCGGCTTCCAAACCTCACTGAGAAGCAGCGAGAAAAGAGATCACACACTGTGGCAGTGGGGACAGAATGCCTGGCACAGCTGCCAATCCCCCATGTAACCAGCGGCCATGTTGGCATCCTGACATTTCTGACATTCACTTTCTGTTGCCTTTTAGAACGGGCGGCTTTTAGTCTATGGAACACTGAACACACACACACACACACACACACACACATGCACACAGGCATGCATGCATGCTGTCACTCTAAAGTAAAAAACTAGAAAAGACAGAATGAGAGAAATCCAAATGTCAGGCTGGAGGGTCACTGTGAAACATGACAGGGAATACTGTCTCCTTAGCACAGAGGGGATTTTAATAAATGGGTTCTCTGACCCTGCAGAAATATTCATTCTCAGACAAGATGACATTTTATCTTCCTGCCAGTTGCCATGACACACATGACATTTGATGATATTAATGTTTAAATGTTTCAATTTCAAAGTGCGGGGCTAAATTACCAACCAGAATGTCCACTGTAGCCTATAGTCTGTCTGTGTGTGTGTGTGTGTGTGTGTGTGTGTGTGGGAGTGTGTGTGTTTTTCCTGTCACGTGGAAGCATCAGTGTGCATATCAACTCACACTCAGATGTGGCTGATTGAAGCTGAGGGAGATAGTGGAGGCGATACCCACTGACACACACCTCACACCTCCGGCAGCACATCTAGCCCCTCGGCCACGCCCAGCAGACTGCCCTCGCAGGTCGCACTGTTATGACATCACCTCTGACTGAGCGTGTCACAACCATAGACTGTTAATATTAATGGACAGAGCATGTGTGACGTCACCCATTGGTTTGTGGAGATCTGCTATAAGTCGTCGAGTTTGTTGTTACGGGTGCAGCCATCCTGGTTGTGGATGTGACGATTTTAGACGAGAGGGAAGATAGAGGGAGGAGCCACGTTACGTTACACACTTTCACTGGCAATCACATCATAGCCACGCCCTAAAACACCCCCTGCTTTATCGCCGATTTTAAAATCAACGAGACCATAATTCAAAAAATGAACATCATTCTTAAAACTAGCGATTGAGACCATCAACTCATTATGAAAATGTTTACTGAGGTAATAAATCAAGTGAGAAGTGGGTCACTTTCTCATAGTCTTCTATAGAAACCGACCTCCTTTTGCAACCGCACGTGTCGCCCCCTGCTGGAATTCAGATAGAATGCAGGTTTAAGGCACTTCCGCATCTGCAGCACTTCGCCGAACTGGATGCATTGTCTTCATTGTGACACCTCTGTCAACACACACACACACACACACACCCACAAACACACCCACACGCACAAACACACACAAAGTCTGTCTCCCTATTTTTAGACAGTTAATCAGAATCAGAAATACTTTAATAATCCCAGGGGGAAATTATTATTGTTACAAACTCCAGATATACAAACAACATATATTATACAGACAACATATATATTAGGAAAATAATATAAATATATATATATATATATATATATATATATATATATATATATATATATATATATATATATATATATATATATATATATATATACAGAGAAGAACAAATGTACAACAAACAAATTTACAAATTTAAAACAAATGTACGGTTGTAATATATAAAATATCAAATGTACAGTAATAATGTGCAAAGAGTGCAAAAAAAAGTGATTGCCTATGTTTGAGATGATAGATAATAAAGTATATAGTTTATTAACTTTGGCCCAAATATTACCGAGGGTTCTGGGCCTGTATTAAGAGCAAGAACAAAGTCTTATCTGGCCGAAAAAATACTCAGTATCTGATTTTTGGTTCTACTCAGAATGAGAATCAGCTTTTTGGGCCAATATGTGTTCACATACTGTACAAGGAATTTGACTGGTTCAGGTTACTGTCAGTGTATACTCACACAGAAACAGACACACAGCTGAAACCATGGCAACAAAGCTGAATATGGTGAACATAAACATGTAGCTTTTATGTTCATATAAGTAGGTGAAAGAAGATGAGTATACAGTATATAAACAACACACCAATGAACAACAACATACAATGTCTGTGTCAAACTGTGCGTGTAGATTGTGAACATCAGTAGTGCAGAGTGTAAATCTGCAGGAATAAATCCTGAATACTTAATGTAACAGGGTGCTTTATATACATGATATAGATATGTAGAGCTTTATCAGTAACAACTTTGGTCCTGCTCTCAGTGTTCGTGGTCGGAGTTTAACCTTTTTGATTCCAGTTCAGTAGCATTTCATTTCCCTTGCCTGTTTTCGTTAATCTCTGTTAAGGAGTGGCACTCATTACAAAATACAGAAATTTCAAGTCATAAAGTACGCCTTTGCCAATGGGAAAATATGTCTGTGGTGACTTAAGAGCTCATTTCAGCAACCTATTCCCCTACTTAGCCCAACCACATTGTTTGTCTCCATATCACATTTGACAGGCTTGTTTTGTGCCCCCCTCTTTCTTTTTAATAACAATATGACTTGTATCCATGGTGCAGCGGGCGCTGTGCAGGATGTCAGTCCACTGTTATTTCCTGAGCAGCGAGCAGGACTGATAAACGGCAGTGATTTGCTGAGCGTTTGACAGTTTGCTTATTTGCCTTTTGCTCAGAGGGCCCCTCATCAACTAATTTCAACATGGCAGCCTCAGAGGCGCTAGTCTTTGGGGAAATGTCATTTTTAATTAAATCCCAGGTTCTTTAAGATAAGCAGTTAGGCGTTAATTTCACCTAGGGCGTGACGTTGTCAGGAGCCCGCATGTCTGTCAAAAAGCTGCCCTGTTTTTTCCCCCTCTCCTCTCCCCCCCCCCCACACACACATACAGACTGCCCTGCCAAAAACCAACCTTGTCTGAATGGTCCAGATTAACAGTCCCTTGGTGCTGTTGTGTATGATTCCCTTGACATTTTTAAAATTGTTTTCATAATGTCACTCAGACATTTTCAGGAAGTTTGAAATGTCCAGGAGACATCTTGTGAAGTGATGATGGACATTAAAAATAAATATACTCTGTTAGGTGTAGGGTTCCTCTAATATCCTGAAAACAAGTACAGTATGTCCCAATGTCGATCAGCCAGCAGCAGCTGTTTTCAGTGAGAAAGCTCTGATGAAGCCTCTGTGCTCTACCGGCTCAGCAGCAGATAGACACAAGCCATGTTTCACACATTTGTATGCAAATCAAGTAATATCGAATGAAAAATGCCTTATGGAAAAATTTGATTGAATTTCATGAATATTGACACAAAGTTTGTACGTTGGATCTCATCGGATTTTCTCTTAATCGGTAAACGGCTTATGTGATAAACGCTGATTAATAAATCATGAATTGCGATTAAGTTTTAGGTCATTTTATGGTTTCAATCTTTGCAGACAGGGTGGGGTGTGAACGACAACAGACATAATTGGACGTACAAGGAGGAGACTTTTTCAATGTAATTGTGAGCGCTGTTGTTCCCACTGTTGTCTGGCATTTATCTGCATCATCATAGCGTTTTTTTGATAGTGTCGCTGTTGTCTCATTATATCTTGATTTGTCGCTATCATCGTCGAATCATTTGTAGGTAGACAGCACAATCCATTTTGGCTAGCAAACTTTGTTCGCAAATGTTAGCTTGAATGTTGTGCGATTCGATGCGAAATTGAATGGAAACACCTTAATGTCTCAAATCTATTCAATATACCAATTTGACCGCAAAACAGCATGTGATGTCATTACGCACAGGTTTTTATTCGCTTTAAAGCCGTTGGATGGAAACACACTTTCACCGGCTTAATTCACATGAATGTTTTTAGCAAACATCAGATAATTTCATTGAAAAGTGGATGGAAACATAGCAACAGTCAGATACGAGCTGGGGAACACAGCGGAGCATTGAGCAGCTAAAGAGAGGAGCTGGTGGAGACCAAATACAGAGCTAGAAGAGAGAGAGAGCACTGGACTGACATACATGAAATAGTAAAAATGTATTATTTTCCATGGCAACTATCATGTTTTTCCACAAAAGATGTACATCATTGTGAAAATGGCTTGAAAAATAGTGCATATAGCTGCTGCAAATGGGAAAAGAATCTTCCTTCCTGAGCCCATGGCCTCCCCCCCCCCCCCCCCCAGGTAGGCTATGGGCTGAGCCCCCAATGTTTACAACATCTGGCTCCACCCCAGTTATAGCTTATCTGAGAATTACATGTCACATGAACTTACCATAAAAGTAACAATTCCATAAAATGAAAAAAACAATAATTCGGTCAAAGAATGTGTTATTCCATTTATTCTTTATTTTCAGGCCAACAGTAGGCCTATACATGTCTATTGACAGTGACATATTGTTTGGGTTGTTCGGTTTTTCTCCCCTTGTTTTTGTGTGGGACAAAAAAAAATCTAATTGTCGAAATCCATCCTTTATTTCTGACAATTTATTGTAGGCCTATTTTTGACAGCAGTTTTATTTTCTCTCTCTGTCAGAATAAAAGTGTTACAGAATCGTCATCATCAGCTGTCCCAGGTTACACAGACTAAATTGTATCTACACGTTTGTGTGTTTTGGGTCATTGTAGCTGAAGGCAGCGCGCTCAACAGCTTCGAGACTTTCCGCCCATTTCCGCCATTGCATCGTCTTGCTATTTGCCTCCATTTTACTCTCGTGTGTATGTGTGCGTGCGCAGTGTCGGTGGAAGCTGGAAAGACAACAGGACGAAAAGGACGAGAAATACCTGCAGACATGGACGGGTAATATGTCATCACTACATGTCGTTTGACTTATATTAATGTGTTACATGAGTGTGTCAAATAATGCGTCATGTTTAGGAAAAGCCGAGGAGGAGTAGCGTGCTGCTGCTGTTAACGGGTTTCCATAGCCACGCGCTTTCTGCCATTAAGGAAGTGTCTCGTGTTAGCATGCCTTAATAACTTAGCTTTATCGGCTGCTTTGCTACCTCTTTGATAAACATGCTCAGTTAGACGTGTTAATAATGTTAGTCCTCCACAGTAACGTTAGCATTCTGCAGCTGCTAGTGGAGTTTAGCCACCGCCATGTTAACTAATGTAACGCTCCAGTAACGTCGGTCCTTTGTGTTTAAGCTAACTGTCTTAGCTGACTCTACAGGATCTCCTTGTCACTGCGTGCTGCTTTTTACATCAGACACTTGTATGATGTAGCAAAGCTACAAGGAGCTAAACGATAAACACCGTTGATATATGTGACTGCAGCAGTGTTAACGTTGCACTTTCTATAAAGTGTATGTTCCATGTAGCTAGGTTACATGAAGTGTAGTCGGGTGTGTCAGTCAGAGTCCGGGGGTGGACCATGGAGCGTGACCTCAGCACTTGAAGATGTGATGAATCGTAAATGAGCCCCTTGGGAAACTGGTGGTTAGGACAGCATGAGGCCAGATCGTGTTGATGGTCATTGTATGGACATATATGTATACATAAACATAATGCGGTTTCAACCTACATGTTGGGAGGGGGAAGTGTGAACTAACTGGTATCAGGAGGCAGTCTCTCTTCAGACTGAAGGCCTGGGAATGCTTCAGTAGGTTTTAAATCTGCAGACAACAAATAACTGAACAGCTTTGGTTGCAGTGGGAGTAACAGTGTTGTTGGGCTTGTAGGTGGACTGAAGTAACTGGTGTTAGTTTAGAACATTTCTATGACTTACTGTAACAAAGATCTGTTAACAAGATGCCACACTACTTTGCCATTTGTTAAACATGTGATGCCTCAGAACATACCAGTGTTGTAGTCAAGGGGGTCAGCCCTATGTTCCCACATTTCTAAGAATTTATTTTTCACTGAAAAGTTGGCCCTATGTTGCCACATTTCTAAGATTTTTCTTAAAATTAGTCCCTATAGCCTATTCCCACAGCCCTATGTTCCCACATTTCTAGGACATTTTCAAAATTAGGTCTTGTGTTCCTACATTTCCGTTCAATTTAAGCCCTATCCTCCCACAACATTTTTTAGGGTTACGGTTGGGGGATCAAATCTGAAATGCGGGAACATAGGGCCTAATTTTGAAAAAAATCTTAGAAATGTGGGAACATAGGGCTGTGGGAACATAGGGCCTGATTTTCAGTGGAAAATAAAATCTTAGAAATGTGGGAACATAGGCACGCTCCCGTAGTGAAGTCCACCTAAACCGAGACCAAGTCATTACCATGAACATAGTGTATCGAGACCGAGACTTTGAGGGTTTGAGACGGAGACAAGACCAAGTAACTGAAACATACAGTATATACACAACTAGCAATTAGTCCCAGATATGTCGGTTAGCGTTACATTGCAGAATAAGCAAATAAACTTTTTAAAAAAATATAATAAAGAAAATGTAATGAATAAAATGTTTTTACCGAGGATTTGGCTGACATCTCCCAGACAGCCAGAGCTTCTTCTCCTGTCACCTAATTTCACATTTTGGGGTTGTGTGTTAAGGGGACGGGGGTTACCAGCAACACATTTCTGACTAGAAATGAGTCAAGTTATTGGTTGCATTTGAAACAGGAACTTTTACATCCAGTCACAGTAATGACGTTAACTAATAAATAGGGGTGTCACGACTCTCCAAATCCTCGATTTGATTACATTTTCGATTCTAAGGTCACTATTCAATTCTTGATTTTTCCTTTTTTTTTTTTTATTTTTAAAAAGCACAGGTTGCTATGCTATTTTTAGACTAGACTTTTATGCAATATAATATCTGACCTTTGTTCGCAATGTACTGCATTACATTGTCAAATTTAAAACATTTATTAACAACATAATGTAACAATGACTTATATCTTCAGTCAATTGGAAACTTGACAATTTGTCAATAAAGTGAAAAGAAAAAGTTTGCCGACAATGCTGAGGGCAGACGCTTCGCACCACAGTGGTGTTTGGTGTTTTAAGCCCCCAACGTCGTCTTCAAGGCAATGGTTAGGTGCCTTGAAGACGACGGTCACAGTGCTGCCTTGAAGGCTTGGTTGGGGGCTTAAAATGCCATCAAGCCAGCACAGCGGTCTTAGCAGCTGAGCAGACGGATAGCAGAGAGGGCGACTCGGCAGTCCGCTAACTTGTTGCTCTCTCTAATATAACCAATATAAGCTGCTCTGTTTTAGACTACAAAACGTGCAGGCTGAAATTCAACTGTGCGGTTTTGTTGGGATTAAGAAATAAGCAGAAGGAAACTCCGCTAGCTGCTAGGCTAATGTGCAATGGTAAACACACAGAATATGGTAATATGGTTTAGACTTGGTTATAGACCTGTAACAAGTTGTGTATCTGACAATGTCTTGTTTTTCTATATTGTTTTCCTTCATTTTGACTTTTTTTTTCCCTCTCTCTTTCAGCATCAGCGATGTTGCAGTTGGAGTGAAGGTGGGTTTTCTGCTTTAATCTTTGCTTAGTGTTCACTACACACATCATGTGTGCCTGCCTTGGACGCTGTACGTGTGTTTTTTGCTGCATTAACAAGGAACATGCACATTCGTATAACTTGTATGCTGCTGCCGTTGAACAAGAAGAAGACATACTTAATTAATCCCACAAGGAGAAAGTAATTATTTTTTTTCTCTGTTGTTACAATTACACAAATTACACACAGCATACACAGCAAAAAACAAACTGCTCGAGATTAGAGAGATGGATGTCGGGAAACAGAATTTTCTGCTTGTTTTTTCAAATATTCCTACATACCTCTAGTCTGACATTGCCAGACCAATTCACAAATGCGAGCCAGTGTGGAACCGTTTAGTTCATTGTCCATTTCCAAGGGGCATTATCAACGGCCATAGACCAAAATTATATATATATATATATATATATATATATATATATATATATAACTGCTTTGTGTTGTTAGTCTTGTTGGGAGGCTGCAGTGCGGCCCGTTATGTGCTCAGGCTGAAGTGAATAATGCGAGAGTTGGATCACAACAGAACGTTTAACGCCACCGTCCTGATATGTAATGTTAGCTGAACCAGCTAGCATTAGCTCACTTCATGGCGCTTCTCAACTCAGTTACCAGTCGTGGAAAAGCATTGATCCGACTGCATTCATTTGACAGCTTTAGTGACTTTCAGATTAAAAATACAAAATCTGATCAATAAATAAAGAATTATATACTTGTATCAATAAGGCTTTATTGATCCCCAAAATTCGCGAGCTACCCAGCAGTATGCAAGTCATTAAAATGAGCTCCACCTTTTACCAGGTCCAACTTAAAAGCAACACACATTAATGCATCAATAACTATAATCCTAATACATATAATTATTATTCTGAAATGGGCCAATCTGCATGATGAGCACTTTTTGCGTTTTAAGCATGTTTTGATGCTTACACTTTTTACTTGTATCATAGACTGTATATACAGGGTGTCTGCAGGGTTTTAAAAAGTATTACAAGGTAGTAAATCAAATTGGTAAAAATGAAGGCCATTAAAAGGTATTAATTGCCACTTTAAGAGGTATTCATTTTTGGAATAATTTTTTTGCAAACTGAGTTGTCCATTTGTTTTATTATCTCTATTTAAGTTGATCGTGTACATTTTGTGTAATATTATATCCTATCCCGCATCGGCTGATAGCCTATCTTAGCTATTTCTACGGACAAGAAGAAAAAGGTAAACAATGGCAGAACTGGCAGCAGCATTGACGTCAATGCTTCGGTTTTGTCTGCTCATTAACCATAGAAGAACTCATCTTAACCCAGTAAGTTTACAAGAGAGACTTGAAGTCACTCTGAGAGTCCTGGCATCCGGTTGTCCGCGAACTCGTCCATGCTTCCTATTTCTGCTTTGTCGCGCGCCGCTGAAAAAAATTGAGTGGTGCGTAGGGCTGGGCGATATGGAGAAAATCGGATATCACGATATTCTTGACCAAATATCTCTATCGATATTGCGGCGATATTCTAGGGTTGACAATCGGTGCTTTAACAAAATATCTTCACACTTAGATTTTAGATAAATAATCATCAGTAATGTGAACATAATGTCTAAGTGGGGAAAAGGCAAATAATAGAACAGTCTGGCAAGATCAAAAAAGTACATCACTTTACTGTAATGCAGCCTTTAAAACCAGGAAAAGACACCACTTATGTCATATCACGATATTACGATATCCAAAATGTTAGACGATATCTAGTCTCATATCACGATATCAATATATCGCCCAGCCCTAGTGGGGTGTGCCCTCTGCTCGCGCACTCAAAATCCTGGCGCGCCAGCGAGATCTACGTCATTTTGACGTCACATTGGCGCGTGCCAGCTTGGCTGCGGCAACTGAGAAACGGCCCTTATCAATCTCCAGTTTTTGTGCTGCTGCTACCGTTAGGCCGACACCACCGAAAACCAGCGTTACGGCTACTGCATCGACTACGGTATAAACGTAATATACGTATAAACCCTCAACTCAATGGCGTGTTGGTTTTAAAAAATATTGAGAAGGTATTAAAAATGGTATTGAATTTACATCCAGGATTTCTGTATACCCTGATATAACTAGACATTTTACTGAAGTGCCAGTTAATCCTGTGGTCTCTTACCTGTTGTTAGACGTTGTGATTAAAAGAATCGAAATGCAGTAAAACATATTTGTTTATCAAACAAGATGTTCTCTTGTCTTCTAATCTCAAAATGCTCCATAAGGCTTTGGTATAGTGCGTAATAAAATTAGTCACATTTCCTTCCAGGTCCCCTTACCTCGTTTTAGTTTTGTATCTTTCACCAAACGCACATTAAAATAAATGTAAAGAGACATGCCATAAAGATAGTATGTAGCCTGCTGTTGACGCCAGAACCAGCAGATTTCTTTAAAATATTAGTTTTGAACTTTGATAGCATTAGAATGGCTTTAATGAAACTGCTCAGGCTTGTGTCCCAGCTGATCACCAAAACGCAACAATTTCCTAGGGTAAGCGCATTGTTGTGGCTGCCTAACCTGATTTGTTGAGTGCCTGCTGCGTTTCCGTCTGCACAAAACAAAGTTAAAGTCCTCTCTGGAAGGGAAACGGAACAGTCATAAAACTCTGATATGTTGGGTCTTTGTCATCCTGTTTATTCCATCAATATTTCAGTGTCGAGGACAGAACAGAGGGGCGCCAGCTGTTGGGACAAATCTTTTCTTGGGTTCTTGTAGCTCGTGCACTGTGTGCTCACATTCTGGCCCAAGTCGGACAACTTTATTACCCTTCCAATTTATTTGTGTCCTGTCGCCATAGCAGAGCCTGCAACATCTAGTTTATTGTTACCATAAAGAATGTTAGTGACAAAAGAACAATTGGTTCAAATGTAGTCGGACAGAAACCACGAGGGCTGTGTGAAGCTATTATAGCGTTGTGTGTGTAATGGGTCCCCAGCCAGGTTCTGCTTCATCCCATCAGTCAGGTTTAAGAGCACAGGGCGCCCGTCAGCCCCAGCAAGCCTTCTGGGACCGAGCAGAGCTCAGGATGAAATGACAAGTCTTGACATCTTAAATTCAGCAAGATTAAACCCACACCAGAAGAGGAGGAGCAGACCACTCTTCTGTTTTATGTCCCTTTCCACCTACCCCTTTTTGTTCCTTTAAACTGTCTACAGAGACGTCTGCCTTATTGTTGCCTTTTGAGGGCCTGTCTGGAAAATGGAGATAGTTTCCTAGTTTCCCCCATTATTTCACAACTGTTCCTGACTGTTTGTCTACGTCTTTCTTTCTGCAGAGAGGATCAGACGAGCTGAGTATGTACAACAGTCCCAACTCGGGCATGAGCAGTATCAGTGGTGAGTTTGTTCCGACCACCCTTGGACAGGGGCGGGGGGGTTTGCAGACAGCCATTTGATCGGTAGTGACAGACGACATTAAAAGGAGTTAAATGGTGTTTTGAAAAGTGAAACAGGCTGCGTTGAACCCCATGGGAGCTGTTCGTGTGTGAATAACATCACGCTCCTCTGTAGGAGGGCACCCACACACCACAACATGTGACTGAAGGAGACATGGTGGATACCTCTGCATTTTAATTCCTCCTCCTGCTGTCGGCAGCAGAACTAAGGATGACTGCAAGAGCTGGGATGTGGCACGACAAAGAAAAGACGGACAAAGTTTGCCTATTAAACAACATCTGGTGTCTTTAATCAAAGTCCTAATCTACCATTGCTACACAACGCCCCCCTTCCAAGCTAATGTCACCCCGCTCCAATGTGCCTTGAGATGATTCTCAGACTGCCTTTATTTAGGCACCTGATGTGGATTGACAGTTCTTTAATTTCAGGATCCCAGCTTCACCTGAAACATGAAATTTAACATGACTAGGTCTGGGTGTTGTGCTACAAAACAGAATTATTAAATTATTATTCATCTTGGGGTAGTTTGACTGGCACAGGCTACTGTGTACCTTCTCAAAATCATTTTCTTTTCAGAAAAATTCTGATGTGCAGACCCAAACTATGAAATGATAGTCTGTCAAGCCAGACCCACATTGGGATAAAAGGTTGTCTTTCAAATTCCCTCTGCACGCAATAGGATAGCGCTACAACCAGGCAGAGCAACGAAGAAGGTAGCGGAGCTAGTTCATAGATTTAAACGTTTGCCGTATCCGGTCGGCAAAACTCCGAACACATCTTCCATTTTTAAGAATGATTTCAGTGCCGTTCTTTTCTCAAAGAAAAGCTTAACTCCAAGTCTTCCAGAAGACTGCTGTTCCCAGCAGCCATAAGCCTGCCCACCGACTCTACAACGGAGAGTGCCTAGACCCCCCCTGGCTGCAAATTAAATTTGCTGCCAAGAGGGTGCGTCTAGATTTCTAGGCTAATGAAATGATCCTTCTAACAATTACTGTGTGTATCCCAGCCTGATGTATCAGAAAAAGTCATCTGGAAATAGAAATATAAATAGTCCCCAACAAATGTACTATTCCGTCCTGTTTGAGAAACATTTGCTAAAAATGACAGTGGCCAGCTGTTTTAGGAAATGACTGAGCTTTTAGTAGTTTATAATCATGACACGGTTTCAAAGAATGATCTCTTAGGTAGGAACCAATGGGCTTAAGGGACAGACTGACACATTGTTGCTTCTTACCTTTTCCTGAGATGTGTTGATGGTGACAAAAATACAGAATACCATTGCATCGATTGGCACTGGTAATGGATGTGTATGCTACACTTTCAGACGGGGCTTCCAATGGCAGTGACAGTAAAAAGCTGAGGGTGGAGGAGGCCCCACCATCTCGTGTGCTCCACATCAGGAAACTGCCCAACGAGGCCTCAGAGACGGAAGTCATCGCCCTTGGCTTGCCTTTTGGCAAAGTTACCAATATCCTCACACTGAAGGGGAAGAACCAGGTGAGTGGAGGAAGCCGTGGACATGGTGTATTTGTAAGAACCACATAAGTGTTGGGTTTGGGTACCGTTCACATTTTTACCGGTACCTGAAATCCGGTTCTGCTACCCAACAGTACTTTCCCTCGTTAAAAAAAAAAAAATGTCAGTTCCAATTCCAAACCTATTCATCCTGTTTACTTAGAATATTTTGTTGTTTCTTTAGAACATTTTACACTTAAAATAAAATAAACAAAAAATAGCACACCTCCCTCTCCTCCCAAACCCGTCCATGCAACCTGTTAAATCTAATTATTATTAATTTCTTACACTGCACTGTAACTTTTATTCTTGTATTTGTATCTTATTATTCTTTTTAGCCTGTTTTATTTCCATGACCCTTTTTAATTGCTCTTTAATGTTTTATGTAAAGTTGAATTGCCTTGTTGCTGAAATGTGCTGTAGACATAAAGTTGCCTTGCTTTGCCCTACAACCTATAGCCTGCCAGTCACTGACCAGAGCATAGAGAAGACTGTTGTGCCTGCTTGTCTCAGAGGAAGTGTAATGTCAATTTCGCCTCGCCATAATATCATATCGCAGCGAACGGTGTCTGCGTGAAGTTTTAAAAACTGTAACCACACTTGAAACCACTTTATCGGCATTGCAGTGTTTCAGTGGGACTTAAACAAACTGCAGAGGATCTGATGGATTTAACGTGATTCGCTCCTCGGTAGTACCGACGTAATTTGGTCAGTACCCAAAAAAGTACAGAGTGGGTACCCAACCCTAATAAGTGTTGGGCTTCAGTTTTAGATGTGTTTTTCTTCTCTGGGGGACAGTGTCTGCTAACATCTGACTGTATCACATGAGGGCTTTGGACTCATTGGGTCTTGCAATCTTGAACCGCATCAGAAACATGCCCACAGCTCCATACGAACCGGACCAAAAGCCTATTGTGTGTCTGCTGACGAGGGCCGTAGGAGATATTTGGCATTTGGGCCCGAGATTTCTGTCAAGCACAGCTGCATTGTTCTCCTCTCAGTACGGATGTCAGTGTTTCGCCTATTCTCGATTGATCGACACCCCTCGATGTTCACACAACTTCATCTGTTTTGGTCTAGAGGACAGAGGTTCTTTAGTCTGCCTTGTTAATTTATTTGTCGATTACTTGCAGGATATCGAAAATAACTTTGCATAGTTCAATGAAAATGAATGGACGGTTTTAGTGGAAACTAAAAGCTCTTCTTTTCTCTTCTTCCAGGCATTCTTGGAGATGGGGACGGAGGAGACGGCCATCACTATGGTTAACTACTACTCCACTGTAACTCCTCACATCCGCAATGTCCCTGTCTTTATTCAGTACTCCAATCACAAAGAACTCAAAACTGATGCTGGCAATCAGGTTGGTAGAGCCAGACTAACAGACCAAAAACCACAACCGTTGTTACATCATTACAGCTACCTCTTCTGTAAACGGTTGAGAACTAGAGCTTTTGTATGGCTGTCTTAATACTTTAATGTTCTGAAGTAACGGCGGTGTAAAACATATGAAGATAATGACCATAGAGGTGTGTGTGTGTGTGTGTGTGTGTGTGTGTGTGTGTGTGTGTGTGTGTGTGTGTGTGTGTGTGTGTGTGTGTGTGTGTGTGTGTGTGTGTGTGTGTGTGTGTGTGTGTGTGTGTGTGTGTTTCTTTTAAATTATAATTTCACCATGTTTTCTGTTGAGCCCCATTGTTAAAGCGAGTGACTGATAGCTTGTGTTTGTCCGTAGCGGACCCAGGCGGTGCTTCAGGCAGTGTCGGCGGTCCAGTCCGGCGGCTCACCTAGCTCAGACGTACAGGAGGCTCTGGCTGCAGCCTCCAGTCCTGTGCTGCGGATCATCATCGACAACATGTTCTACCCTGTAACGCTGGATGTGCTGCAACAGGTATGCAGCCCACACAGGAACGGTTCAGTTCGCATGTGACATAATACTCACTCTTTATATTTGTTTGATTTGTTTGCAGATTTTCTCCAAGTTTGGCACAGTCATGAAGATAATCACATTCACCAAGAATAATCAGTTCCAGGCCCTTCTGCAGTTCAGCGATCCTGTCAATGCACAGCAGGCCAAACTGGTAAGAGCTTGTTTACCTGCAGCTCTTTAGCATTAATGTGTTAGTGCTTTGCAATGCCAGATTTGATGGTTGAACGTATATGATGACTCTTTTTCTCCTGCCAGGCACTGGATGGCCAGAACATCTACAACTCATGTTGCACGCTGCGTATTGACTTCTCCAAGCTGGTCAACCTGAATGTCAAGTACAACAACGATAAGAGTCGTGACTACACACGGCCCGAGCTGCCCGCTGGTGACGGCCAGCCCAGCATCGACCCCTCGGTGGCCGCTGCCTTCAGCAAAGACTCCAACTCCCTCCTCGGTAAGATCCCAGGTACATCACACTTTTCTTTTTCTTCCTTTTATCCTGTTGTTGATGTTTGTACCAACTGCTTTAATTTAGTCTCATGAGACATTTTTATCAGCTTGAATAATTTGTAAAAGCTGTGTTTTTAAAAAAAGAAAAAAAAAAGAAATGGAATTAATCAAAGCTGAGTGGTGGCTGTTTATCAGTCATTTTGGCTGGTTTATGGCTTGCGTCCATACCCTGCTCAGTGTTATGCTGTGGTTTAGTGGAAGTGCTGCTCTCCATTCCATGATTCCCTGGTCTGCTTCTTGACAGGAGCGCTGAACCCTCTGAGCGCGGCGGCTGCGGCGGCTGCTGCTGCAGGGAGGGTGGCCCTCGCTGGACAGACGGGCTCCAGCGGAGTCCTGCTGGTCAGCAACCTCAACGAGGAGGTTAGTAACACACCTGCACACACACACACCTGTCAGATGGACCATCTACCCCCCCAATCCCTCTGTAGTTTTGTTTTTTGCTGGCTAGGGCCAGTTATTTCCCCTTGCTACTTTGTCATGTCTTGAGTCTGTCCTAGCGGAGACCTTAAGATGGTCCATGCTGGGATGTTTACGTTACATAATGTGGTGTATTGAGCGGCAGACTGCTGTGATCTTGGTCAATTCTATTTTCATGCAAATATTAGATGCTCTCAGATTTAGAACTCTTCTGTGAGAACACGAGCGTGGTTTTGTTTGAGCTTTTTAGTCTACAGAATGATTTTCTGTAGTCGGGCTGATAATATCTTAGGCGAAAAAGTAGTCCATATCTTTTTCTAGATATTTCCAGAACGTTCAGCCACTCAGAGCTGTCTGTTCTGATGGACACTGATCACTGAACTGTCCCAGGGGACACTTGACATTACACTGAGGGCCAGATGTAATAACGCTTTTGCGCTCCACTTCAGGCGTATTTGTTTCGTAACGTGCGCGTAAAAGCATGGCGAGGTATGTACAAACAGGCCACACTGAGGTAAAAGCGCAGACTGCCTGTTGCGGGAACTGAAAATGGCAAATTGCGCTTTTCCATGTCATGCATATGCATTCATGGGAGGGTCAAGGGGAAAGTGGGAGTTTCCCTTGAAGGGGGAAGCGTAAAGTGTGCCTAATTATGTATTCTGTGGTATGTACAAAAACCGCCCGTGAAAGCGCGCCTCTATTTTGCGGTGAAAATTCTCTGCCTCTTAAAAGCAGGTGTAAACCAGCCGCAAGCAGGTTTCCTCGCATGTGCCTCCTGGTGAAATGGCAGCAGTAATCCGAGCAAGACGAAGACATAGGCCAAGGATCACACTTTTTCAGTTGAGTGAACACAAAATCTTTAAGCGTTACAGATTAAGCAGCCATGCAATATTGCAGTTACTGGAAGAAATCAAAGATGACATTGAATCTCCGACTAAGCGTTCACATTCCATTCCAGCAGTTGTTAAACTCCTCGCTACATTACAAATCTTGGCATCAGGATCATTTTAAACAGTCATAGCATCAGCAGTGGGAATATGGCAGTCTGCACTCAGCCGCATCATAGCACCAGTACTTGACGCTTTGCTACATTTACAGCATAGTGGGCGGAGAAAGGCGCTGTTTACCCGCTGTACTGCAGGTTTGGTAAATACGATGTAAACTGTATCGCAGCACAGCGTGCGCTTTCTGCCAGTTGGACATGGCGCTGATAATGCTACATTCACAAATGTCTGTACATCTGGCCCAGAGAGTCCAAACCTCTTTAGAATAGATGCACTGGACCTCTTGTTATTATTCCAGTTTGTTTTGATATGAAGTATTAAAAAAAAAAAAAAAAAAAAAAAGTCTAACCTTTTCTTTGCTTTTTTAGTGTCCTTTACACACCCAGAGCCTTGCTGTTATTTTTTTTTTTTTTAACTTGTGGTCAAGCCTTATGTCCCTATAAGAGAGAGGGGGATTTGCTGTTTCTGTCACCGCACCAGAACCCTCCCTCTTTCCTCCTCTGATGTTCTGCCCTCACTTCTCTTGTCAAACTGTATCTAACTCCGCTAACTGTCTAACTGTCTCTCTCTGTTTTTCTCTCTAAGCTCTGCTCACCTCTCCTCAGCTCATATGAAAGCTCATATGAAATCATTCTGTGGTCTCCTAAGCTGTGTCTCAGTCCTGGGAACAAATACCTGCCTCTCTGAAACGCTCGCTCACTGACTTTTCTCCCTCTTCCTCTGCGTTTTGCCTTTTTAACTGTGACCTAAGCGGCATCTAATTTGTCTCACCTAATGTCTCTTGTCTCTTTCCTCATCAGTCTGTTTTCTCTGGCTGTGAATGAGCTTCTGACAGTATCTCAACCACTCAAACACCTGATGTTAAGATACTGTGCTTAATCCTTCTTTTAGCCTCTCAGACTTGTGTGAACGCCATGTTTCACTCAGGTGGCCTTCACATCAACTCTTGCATGTCAAATTATACTGCATGGTCTCTTAACTATTCCCCCCCCCCTCAGCTTCTCACACCCTTGTAGTACCCTTCTCTCCCTCGCTGACAGATGGTACATCTTCAGATTTCCGACCTGCTGCATGTTGTTTTTTATCCCATGGTTATGACTTTATATTGATGATTTTATTATGATTTTGACATGAATGTAACTTTACCTCATGCTTGTCCAGGGTGAAGCTATTTGCTGTATTTTGACTAAAGAAAACATTGATCCAAGCCATTATCTCTGACCAAACTACCTGCATTATTCCAGTGTACTGACCTATATTTTATTTTTTGTCCCCCCCCCCCCCCCCCCTCACTTTTTATTTTTTTGTATTCCCCCTCCCCCCAATTTGCATTTGCTTCCCTATTCACTCCCCCTCCAATCCCTCCCTTTCTACCCCCCCCCCCCCCCCCCCCTCTCCATTCATTCTGCTCCCCCCACTCCATGTGCTGGTGGGGGACTTTTAATCACCCCTTCCTATTGCTCCACCTCCTCCCACATTAACACCCCCCTCCCTCCATGACTTCTCTCTCGCCGCCTGTTCCCCTCCTACATGACCCACCACCTCCATCACTCTCCGGGGGGAAACAAAAACCACCATTCCTCCTACCTACCTCCGTTCTGGATCGATCTGTCCATCTCTACCTCCGCTCCGCTCCGACTCTTCTACCTCTCTACCTGTCTCACGCTGCTTGTTGCTCTTCTCTCCCTCTAAAGATGGTTACGCCCCAAAGTCTGTTTACCCTCTTCGGTATGTTATCGTTAGCTCTCTCTCTCTCTCTCTCTCTCTCTACCTCTCTCTCTCTCTCTACCTCTCTACCTTCTCTTTTTGTTCTATTTCATTCTTTATTTGAGACATTTGTCATTATTAGTATTATTATTACAAGCTTATGTATATTTATTTGCGCACAGTAGCTTGTTTGGTAATTTCTAATACATTTTGGCCCCCTGTTTGGGTTAACGTTGATTACTTTTGCCCTAAAATCTGCTACTTCGTAATCTGTTAATGCACGGTTAAGTGATTATTTTTGCATGCTGTTGTTTTTTTTTTTTTTTTTTTTTTTTTTATATTTCTAGCCAGCTTAATAACTTATCTGTTTCGAGGGTGTCTCTTCTCTTTACCTGTTCTCTCTACGCACCTCTCACTCTACTGTGAAGTTCTTATGTGTACTCTGCTAGTCTCTCTTCTGTGTTTCTTGTCTTTTAAATGTCCTTGTCTCCGATGCTAACTTTCAGTGGTTTTCTAACCGTCTGCTTTCTCTCCACCTCATCGCTTCTCCTCGTGCCCGCCTGTGGCTCTAATGCAGGAGTGTACGGCGATGTCCAGAGGGTGAAGATCCTTTACAATAAGAAGGACAGCGCTCTCATTCAGATGTCCGATGGCAACCAGGCCCAGCTAGGTGAGCAGACGTCACAAGCACCAACTCAGTCCCTCACGGATCATCGTGTTGGGATGCTCGGGCATCCCAGGAGGCATAAATCATACTGAGTGCCGCTAAAAATGTTAAATAATGTTATTACAGATGTTGGACGTCATATTAGACTAACCAGCACCATTTTCAAGTTTTCTAAATGGATGAAACGAGACGGTCAAGAAAGTACACCCAGTTGCTTCGTCTCTGACAAATATTTTGATTAATATCTAATCTACCTACGTGATTTACTTAGAAGCCAACCTCCAGAGGTGATCTGTATCGCTGTAGTTCACACTTTGTGATAATACCTACCTTTTTGGGTTACTTCACATTACTTAATGATTATTCTGTCTGTAAAATCGTTGGACATCTCAAACATGGAGAAGGCAGAAATTGTAAGACATATGCGAGGGCAAAGGCACTGCGGTCTGAGAGAAACCAAGGCCGACTGCAGCACAGACCTCCACCAAGGCTATGCCCTGTCTCGCAATGTTCAGGAAAGTGAAAAATAATTTGAGTGTCTGCTCCAAAATGTAACGGTTTCTTCCTTGGCCCATGCTGCACCCTTTAACCACGTTTCATGACAATCGGGCCAGTAGTTTTTGTGTATCCCTGCTGACAAACCAAACCGAAAACATAGCCTTTAGCTATTTGTACTCGTATGTCAAATATTGTCTGAAAAATCTACCGAGAAGTCTGGCAATTTGAGTATGGACATTTTGAAATGGATGATGTGGAAGGAGCCCTTAAGAGACAGAGCTGTCCTTCAGTATGTTGGAAGACAGAGTTGTGAGCATGGCCAGTTCACTGCTGCCGTTAGTTGTTGTGTGATGAGTCAAAGGAATGACACTCATCACTCAGTGTGACTGCATACAAAGACATTCACTTTTAACCCTTTTTATGCATATGGATCTAGTTTTAACTGTGTAGTGGTTTTCATGCTTTCTTTGAATTGGGTTCAGTTAGTACAGCCAGTGAATACCACATTGCAGGCTGCAGCAATTTCACCACTGACCGTCCTCTCTTTTGCCGCGGCCACAGCAATGAGCCACCTGAATGGCCAAAAGATGTACGGGAAGATCATCCGGGTGACGCTGTCCAAGCACCAGACGGTGGCACTGCCCCGTGACGGCCTGGACGACCAGGGCTTGACCAAGGACTACGCCAACTCCCCACTTCACCGCTTCAAGAAACCTGGCTCCAAGAATTTCCAGAACATCTTCCCGCCGTCTGCCACCCTTCACCTCTCCAACGTCCCGTAAGTACCAGGCCAGTCGGTTCTGTTAGATACTGGACAGTGCTCTGTCTCCAACATCCCTTGAATTCCACTGGGAATCACCGTAGTTTTTTTTGTTTTGTTTTTGTAAATCACATTTGACTGCACTCTCAATCTCAGCACTGTTTGAGTACCAGACTGTATAGAGCTTTTCACAGCAGACAACGTAAATGATGGCTCAGGTCCATGGAGTGTCCCAGAGAGCCAGAATGCACAACAGTAGGAACCCTGGAGCTAGTTCACCTACGTAAATAAAAAAAAAAAAAAAAAAAATAGTTATCACTTACGCTTTTCACCTGATATGACATGCCAATGTGAAAAAGACCATAGCAAGAAATACCAAGTGTCAGGTAGCAAAGGGCCGCTGCCAAGGACTCAGCCAGCCCACATGGGGCACACACAAACATTAGAAACATTGTCCTTGTGATGCTCATTAGAACTCTTCATTAGAGCTACTTCATGCTAAAAAACGAGTCCTTATTACTCTGACTTTTGGCCTTTATTTCAACAGACAAGATGTGACTGAGGATGACCTGCGGCTGCTCTTTTCCAATGCTGGAGGCACTGTGAAAGCATTCAAGTTTTTCCAGTAAGTAGACCTATCCCATTGAAGGATCCAGGATGGGCTCCATCTTTGAGCAATGAATGGTTCTCGCTGTGGTTCAGCGTTTGCGCACTGGTACTTACTGCGGTGTCAAATTTGTTTTAGGGATCGCAAAATGGCTCTGATCCAGATGTCAACAGTGGAGGAGGCCATCCAGGCCCTGATTGACCTGCACAACTACAACATGGGAGGCAGCCAGCACCTGAGAGTCTCCTTCTCCAAGTCCACCATCTAAAGATCTGACCCACAGCGTGTCAGAAACCTTACAGACTGTGTCTGGACACTTGGGAGGGGGGGGGGGGGGGCAGGGCAGGGCAGGGCAGGGCAGTTTTGTTGTTGGGTTTTGTTGATCCTGTCATTCCTAGAGAGAGACTGACATTTTTGACTCGCATCCTTTTTTTAAAGAGAAGAATTGAGTATGTTTCAGATACTGGATCCTCCCAGCTATTAACTGTACCTCTGTATTTTTATGTCAAACACAATATTACATGATTGATTGTCCCCCTGTATGATAGTTTGATGTAGATCAGTGTTTAATTCTTTAATTAGTTGGAAAGATACAGTACTTATGTGCCTTACTTGACAATATCAACCATTTCTACAGCTGGACATGGTCACTCTTTACTCTGCTATGCTTCTGAGGCACATTGGTATTGGATATTTTTGGGGGTTAGTGAGAGTGTAAGCTGTGTTGTCATCCTCTAGACATTGTTACAGTTTCCCTTTTAGTTTATCAACAGAAGAGAATTAAGAATTTCCAGCATCCTGTGCCTGGCAGCTTCACTTGAATTCCATTATTCCACGAGTATGCTCAGTGTGAGACTGTTCTCCCCGGTTTTGAATTCACATAACGCCACGTATCACGGTGTGATTTCTTTGTGTTTTGAAGCCTTCCATGCTTTTCTTCTTGGCAGTGAGGTGTAATCGTCAGTGACAATGGTTTTCTAAGCATGTTTAGTTATGATAGGATCTCCCATCAGAAAGTGTTGCATGCTGTGGAAGCAGTTAGAAGTGGAGTCCACTGTGATTTTATTGTCAAGTGACCGTTTACTAGAGAGGGCTACTCAGTTGGACCAAAGTTTCTGTGCCTTTTTAGTGTTCCTTGAATTTATTTGAACTAAAAGCATTAGAACACACTGACGGCCAGAATTATAAGTGGTGAGTTAATTCCCTTTTTTTTTTTTTAACTACCCAACAGGACCTCTTGCTCAGAAATAAAAAATAGTAATGTGTATTTTTTTCTTCCAAGTCTGATTTTATACAGCTCAAAATGTAAGGATTTGGTATAGTCCTGAAGAGGCACAATTAAAGGATGAATTATTTTCTAACAAGGGGAGGTGCGCCTTGGTTTCCTGCTTTTTGAGTTTTCCCTCTCATGGTCTTTCTCATGTATTCTGCATTACGTCTGTAGCATGCTTAATAAAACTATTCTGTAGCTCTGTATTCACCTCTGTCTCTCTTCTTCTCTGTTCTGTCTGCTCTGCTCACTTCTGAAACCATCTTCAGTCCCAGGGTGGGAAAGAAGCCAAAACTCATTTTGGAGCCACTTGAAAACTCGCTCTTATAAGCCAGATTGAGCCCTCTGATGGTACTAATTTACAGGACAAGAAGTACATTTTGTGGATGCGTTTCCCACCCTGCCAACTGACACAATCTATTCCTTTGATGTCTTGCTCCTCTCTCTTCTAGTAGTTCCCTATTTTCTAATCAGTCTCTGAGGGCCTGGCTCTGTCTGATCTATCTACTTGTTCTCACACCTTTTATCAATTACATAAATGGCCCCATTTGTCATTATTCCAAGCTTTTTGCATTTTACGCCACTGCCAGCTTTTGAGCGTCTGAGTGAAATTGCTTCATACACAAACACAATGTATGCTGAGCCAATTAAAGCCACAGTGTACTGCCGCACAATACCATGGAGCACACAATACCGTTTACAACCTTGAGTGTTTGGGACACCGCTTTGGTCCGTAGGAATATTAATGGCCGATCTTTACCAATATTCAGTCCTGCATTAAAAAAACAAACAAATCTGAACACCTGTACAAATCTGCTCTGGAGGAACAAGGTGTCATTGTGTGAATCAAAGGATGATTACAGTATTCCTTTGCTTCCTCATATTACCAGTGTTTTGCAAGTTTACACTTAACAAGTGCAAGCTCAAAGTTCACACAGGTTAAACTAAACTAGTTCATGTTCATTTCTTCCAGAGTTTTGTGGTAACTAAGCTGCTCTGTCGTTTTGAATTGGTTGCTGATGTGGCTGACGTTGGGTCCGTTTCGGCCTTGTTTTTTCAGAGCAGCTGTTGTAACGTAGTCTGTTCCCCAGTGGAATAATTTGCCTCCTAAACAATAAAATGATGTTTCCCATGGCACCCTCTCCATGATTAGGGTTTGGTAGAGATTTAGGTATGGGGAAATATCGACAGGTAAACCGTTTTCAACATATCACCATCATGCCGGCTGCCGCAGAGCGTGGGCGCCGTTAACTGGCGTGAGTGTGAACGGCGCTCAGTTCACCTCTCTCATTCGTTAGTTTCAATAAACCGAAACGTTCATTTCACCGTTCAACAAAAATATGAGCTTGTTCAATGGACGCTTTTCAAACAAACACACACACACATAGATACAGACTCACATCGCTGTTGCGGCATATATTATGTATGATGAGCGAGATTGAGGAGAAACAAGATAAGAATAATTGGAGAACCGTAGGGCCTGACTGAATCTAATTATCCTCATCATTATGACTATACTAATATGGAATCTAAGTATTTTCGAATCACTTCAAGGTTAATAAAATATATGAATCTCATTAAGAAAGAGATCATGACAATGAGCTACCATGTTATTATGTCATTATCAGTTATGATAGCATAAGCATGTATTGTGCCAACATCACATGCTTACGCAGAAACATCCACCCAGACTCCCATATTAAACCAAGCTCACATTTCGCGTGTGATTATAAACACGTATTGATTTCCAATGTTAGCGCGCCGTTGCCATGTCTCTCCATTGGGACAGAGACTGTGAGAGAGCTGTACTGAATCAATGTGTCGCTATCCAGGCAACAGCCTCAATATTCTCCCCACTCTGGTTCCAATTTGGTGCTCGATTGGAGACATCATTCTTCAGTTGTCTTCACAGAGAGCGGCTGTCAGTGGGGACGCTGCATTTGTTTTGTGAGTGCACATAGGGCCTCTGGGTACTGAAGACTGGTGTTGTCCTTAGAGTTAGTTCTGTATTCACTGTCATCACACGCCAATTGATTTCTATAGTTCAAATCTATCTATCGTGTACAAAATGACATCACACCATGCACATTTCTTTTGTTGTTGTTCACATTGATAAAGGTATGGGCGGAGATGGAGGTCCAGGTTAGATGCTACAGCTACTGAATTTAAAGCTGCACTAGTAACTCTTTTTTATATTAGTAATGGATCAAATGACGACGTGAGACAATGTGACAGGAGCATAGTGTTGAACCCAAGTGGAATTATCACCCGATCCAGCAATTCCCCTCAGCGCAATATTGTAGCGTCTTCCAGCTCATTGGTTTGTTTTTTTGGCCCTCAACTTTACGGTTTTGTTTCAGTCTCAGAGCTGTCATCAGACAGCAGCAGCTGTGTTCAACAAGACGCTCTGCTGAAGCCTCTGTCCTCTACCTGCTCAGCAGCCAGACAGTCAGAGAGGAGCTGGGAACACAGCAGAGCATTCAGCAGCTAAAGAGACAGAGATTTCCTCAGGAGCTGGTGGAGACCAAACACAGAGCTAGAAGAGAGAGAGAATATGATTGATATTCATCATCTAGACACAAACACAAAGGGCCCTATTTTAACGATCTGAAACGCAAGTATCAAACGCCAAACGCAAGTAGCTTAGTGGGCGGATCTCGGGCACTGTTGCTATTATACCGGCAGGATGAATGACTCTTGCGCCCGATGCTAATCTAAAATGGTTTGGTCTGAAGTAGCTACATTACTCATAGGTGTGGTTTGGGCGTAACGTGCAGTAAACCAATCAGAGCGTTATCTCACATTCCCTTTTTAAAAGCTGGCGCGCTTGTTCCATGGCAGATTGCTATTATAATGGCGGATTTGCTAGGCGCACGCTCTTAATACATCCATGGGCGCACGCCAGGAGCGGTTCACAGCCGAGGAGACCGACGTTTGCTATTGATTTTTCTTTTTGTCAAAATGTAAATAAAGAAATGTCACAGAAACATACTTTCCGATGTTTTGGGCTCACACTCACTGAATCATGAGGTTATGAATGCATGGTAATAATTTTTCCAATGTAGTCTAACATTAGACTGAGATGACCTCACTATAGACGATGCAGCTCTTCTGTCTCTCCTCTCCCGTGCTGCTGCTGGGGCTTTTGGGTTAAGTGGCATCGGTACATGCACTTCAACATCACGCCTCCTCATTTTGCTGAACCGCCCCTAGGAGCACAAGTTCATTCCCTAATTTACCAACGTGAGTCTGTTGAGGGAAAAGTCCGCTATGTGTCGGGTGCAAAATAGGAATGGTACATGCATCAGTGTACAAAGTCAATTGCGCTGGGTGCAAGATAGGGCCCAAAGACTCCAAATGAATGCAGAGGAAGAGAGGGCCCAAAGACTCCAAATGAATGCAGAGGCAAAGACGTGACTAGAGGAAACACTGCCGAGCCTATTTATTCATAATCACAAACTTCAGCTCGACCAACCAATGGTGTAACTGCCTTCAGTACCGTTCTTTTAACTTCTTCCAATGAATAAATCCTCTCCAGTTCTGATAGAACTGATGCTATTGCAGCATCTACGCTAACCTCTTTAGGAGCCACCATTGTTGTTTTGAACAAAAAGTTGCCTCTCCGTGTCGTCACACCTAAACCAAACCGCTGGTTTCTTGCTGCCATGCAAGGTACCCGCTCTGCTGCAGTCCAGCCAAAAAAACATTAGGAATAGTACACAAATATGCCACACTCTGGTCCTAGCTTGTAAGAACTGATGGTGTCCTGTGGGCCCATGCAGGGTGGGCATAGTAATATGCATGAACCAATAATAAAGAAGTAATTCATTCATATAACAAACACAAAAAAGCTGCATAGTTTATGGGGAAGCTGTTTAGTTAATGACACAATATTAAAGTTACTGTTTCTGATGATGTTCTCCCTGATGTGTGATTAAAGTTGATCTCTGCTCCTAATGCTTTTATAATCTGCTGGTTAGACATCACAGTGCACTTCAAATAAAATGTTGCTGCAGCTTCTCATGCCACTTTATAAAAATAAAAAGCCTCTCAGAGGAAAGCCTCATTGTCCCACAGCCTCATATATCATAAATGTCTGTCGCTGTTAAGGCGGTGGGTGGAATTGAAACACAAAGGTGTTAACCTGACAGTCAATTAGTATGCATCACAACAGCATCTCCTGTGAGTGTGTGACTGCAAAAGGAAATCAAACAGTTGTTCATATGGCTGTCACAACCTTTTTTGTTGTTGTTAAATTCAATACTTAGAAACACTTTTGTGAATCCCTCCACATTATTGCTTTCTTGGCTATCCAGCCCAGTCGGGCTACTTTTTATGTAATTGGGCAGGTTAAAAATTGTCTTGTGAAAGTTGTGATAATTTAGTCTTAAGAGCCACAGACCGGGTATGGAATCAGAAAGTATGAGAGACAGACTAATGCATTGTTAGTTTAGATCTTTTCATGGGGTATGGTAACATAGAATAACCTTATTCTTTTAGGTCACGATTGTTCAGATGTTCATGCCCTAATAGAATAATGGCGAAAACAGATTACACAAAATGAAGCATGCATTTATTGCAACTAGCTTATCTCATCAAGAAACCTTAAGAAATGCTCATGAGAACACTGCTGCCTCCAGTTCCATCCCTTATTTTCAGAGCGTACAGTGTGTGATGATGTATCAGCGTCAGTATGCGAACAAGTGTCTGTGCATAGGTCTCTGCATTTCATATTCCTCCTGTCTTTTTTATTAGGTTGTTTACCAGTGGAGCTGAATACCGAGCAGTTGGGGGTAGTGAATGAAAAGTAAGGGAGGGTGAATTGGCGTTAGAATTTAGAGGCATTTTTCAAAGTTGTATCCAATTTATGTAATTCTCAGGCCTTCTGTTTTCAAAGGTCCCTTTCCTCTCCTTTCCAGTGTGTCAGGCAGAGAAGCGTGGGCGCCGAGGCTTACAGAGTAATATAATCAGCCACCCTGCCGAATGCGGCCCTCACACACTGACGCAGGGCCCATTCGCACAATATTGGCACAGCTGCAGCACCCAGGGTGCCTTATGATTATGAAGATGAGGGGGAACGCAGAGCTGCAAGCTGTCTGCTGTCTCCAGGGGCCCATAACTCCCCTCCCCCCCTCTCTCTCTCTCTGACATGCAGGTGAATCTCAGCTGTTTCACCTGATGCAAAATTATTGTTTTTTTTCTACCAATTGGTGTATTTTTAGTACATCTCCATGTTGTTTTCAGAGACGCGGCCTGTCCCGCAGACACTAGCTGGGGTGCTGATGTAGGTAACTCAACAATAGTGATGGCTAAAATAAAGCCTCATTTTATCCATCACTACTGCCACCTCAAACTTTGTAAACCATTTTCTTTATTTTCTAAGCCCACTAGATGGCGCTTTCGGTTTAAAGAAAATGCCAGAGGAATGGCATCTCAGTGTGCTTTCAACCCTTTGTTGAACAGAGAGCGCCATCTAGTGGACTCAGAGAATAAAGAAGATACTTCATGAAGCTTCATTTGGCCATCACTACTCCGCTTTGGCTGTGCCATGGTTCTCCTGTGGGAAGAGCGGTGGAGAAAACTCAGAGGAAGCGCTACCCTTGGCGTGGTGTGGCGAACAAAAGGGCCGACGAGTGCTGCGCTCAAAGTTCAAATTATTTCAACTTTGACCTTGTTGCCTCTGAATTTTTTAAAGCGCAACCGAGATGAGATAAGATAAGGAGGTAACCTAAAGCGATGATGAGGTACACCTGCACTGCGCTTTGCTCGCCGTCCTCCCATGTGGTTTTAGCGCTGATCTTGTGTAGGCTGTCAGATGGTAAGACATTTCCAGTCCGACTGGTAAAGAACTAACTTTTCTGTAACACAAAGAAACTTGATGCACAGAATGGGACAATGAAGCGATGGACGCTGATGATGCTGTAGATCTAGAGTTGGATTTTAAGCTTGTAAGCCTTTACCGCAAAGCAATGCCTACATGTGGCCTCTATTCAAAATTCACAAAGAGTGATGTGTCATTACTGCTACAAGCAATGTTCACAATGTTCTCTACACTCTGTATTATTATTGCCTTTATTTTAGCTGATACAACCAATGCCTGGATCAGTCCTGATACCAACACTTAGGATTGGTACAGGACATTCCTAATTAACCCCTCAGAAGTATTTCATTTCTTTTACAAAGTGAAATACAGTACCCTGTTACATTAAACCAGTTAGGTTAAAGTTGCCCTTCAATCTAAGGATGCCTTAGAAAGCCAAAACGCCGTTCATCTGAACACACTGTCCACACCAAGACGACACAGAGCTGGATTTAAATCAGCAAAAGCTGAGGAGGAGATTACAGGGAAACCCCACTGGACACTGAGCGATAGGCAACTTGTTAGAGTATAACTCGATTTGACCACCAGTCTATCTTTAAAATCTCTACAACACTTGAACCGGACCTTGAACACCAACTCGGAGGAACCATGCCTCTCAAGCCGTCCAGCAAGTTGTTGCCTCAAGGTTTTTTGCACATGTTCTGTATTTTAAAAGTACAGTGAAAGCCAACACTTTCATGAGACAACCAATAGGCTTTATGCAACACTGCTAAATTAAACTCAAATCAAACTGAAGTTTGAAACTTAAAGTAGTTTATGTAACCGGGGTCAAACTCTAGTAAGTTAAATCTTGTCACACACACACACACACACACACACACACACACACACACACACACACACACACACACACACACCTCCTGCTGAGGGTCCCTGTAACCTGGTGACAGGGTGCAGACAGGGTTTTGCAGGAGCTATTCGACATCCAACATAAATTGATTGTGTCTTTCCAAGGCACAGCTTGTGATGTAACTGTCCCTGGCATCCTGGGGTTTCACAGATCTTATGTAAGGCAGTTACAACAATAGCCAAGGACGTGTCTGACTACCCACTCTGTACCGTAGCTCTGTACTATACAAGTCTCAGTCAACGAGAACATTTTCAATGTGGATGAGCATCTTTTGTCTTGTTCCATTGAAATTATATTGCTTGTGGTTTGTAGTTGTTTGGAGTTTGTTTCACTGCATTTGCTTTTTAAAAGATCATATTCCACTTTATTACAATTTGTGAATTATTTTCTTAGTTTTGGCCATCATTTATATCAGTGGTGATATGAAGTCATAGCTTAAATCTGGTCACATGGCAACAACAAAGCAAGTGGTCAACGGTCATCATGTTCACTGTGTGGTAATTTGGGCTTATTTGACTAATTGCAAATGTGTTTGTTTCAACGTAAAAAAAAGCCTTAGTGGGATAGAGGTCCCCAGCAGGTTAATCAACTCTGTATCTAAACCACTCTTTATTGTGTCTTTTAACGTGATGTTCTGTTGACTTTTGTGAGATACATCTTTCTGAACTAACTATTGTTGCAGTAAGATGGGACCTATGACAGAGACCAATTATCCCATTGGTAAAATACAGAGCAGAAAAACAACAGGCAAAAACTAATGAATAAACAAGATAAAGAATATTTTTCAATGAACCCAACTTGTACCAGTTTTCCTGTGTCACATTGTTCAAGCTGTTTGCAGCAGTGTTGACTGTGTAATTCCATCTGCTGAATTGTCCTCAGTGTTCTAACCTCTGACATACCAGCTGAGCCAGAGGCAGAGCAGCAGGTACTATAGAGGAGCCATCAGGCAGTGATGGAGGCGAGATGGGGCCACTGACCTTCATAAGCTTCACTCAACGCTGCAATCACAGCAAGTCCTGCACTAAAATAACCAATTGTCTGTGTGACCTGAGGCCTATTCACTACCACAACTCTCTCTTTGACATGGAAATGATCAGTTTTCATGTCTGAGAGCAAGTGGAATACAACATAAATCCTCCAGCACAACTTTATGCCAAACCCATATTTTAGCAAATAATATGTTTGAATAAATGATCATCGATGATTAGGGCATTTGCAGCGATGGACCCTCCATGTGTCCAACAGTAATGTTATTCAGAATCAATCCAACTGACATTTTAAAAAGCTGATTACCCTCAGGACCAGTGTGACCAGTCAATGTAGCTCCACATTTCTGCTTAAATATCTTCAACTTTGGCTGCACACGGTTATCTAGCTCAGTGGTTCCCAACCTGGGGTCCGGGGACCTTTCAGGGGGGCGGCAAAGATCACAGGGGGTGCACAAGTCTTTATCTGGTTTGAGGTTGAGGTAAATAAAAATATTTGCACATGTTAAACAAATTACGATAATACACTAAAATATATAATTTATACAAAAGTCTGTTTTTGGGGGTCAGCTTTTCTTAGACATGAGTAGGGGGGGCGCCAAGGAAAAAAGGTTGGGAACCACTGATCTAGCTGATGATTTTTTGGCTTGTTTCAGCGTTTTTGTTTTTGATGCACTTCCAGCTGGGATCGACCACTGGTTCCCAAGCCTTCCCAAGCCTTTCAGTATTAAAAAGTACTTTCATGCCAAAAAAGATAGAAGTTGCACATGTGTTTGCTACTAAATGGACTTAGAGGTGTAATTGTTGCTGTTTCCAAGAATGAACTTTGAATAGTTTCACTTGCATTTCAATTAGGAGAGACTTCGTTGCAGATATGCAAAGATTTATTGTACGTATGCATCATATGAAATGTACAGTCTTTGGAAATTAGACTCCATCATTATGAAATGATATTTTTTAGAGGGGTAGAAAGCCAGAAGATGATCCCCCGATGGAGTCTAGACACTGGTGGAGGTGTGAGGAGCCCGAAGACCGAACCGAGGAGTCAACGGCAGTGCCTGCCGGAGGAGGACCCAGGGAGCCGTGCATGATGAAGACCGGAGGAGCAAGGGGAGGAGGAGGGTTGTGCTCTTAGCCTGAAATGACACTGAGCAGCAGAGAGAGAGGTTTAAAACAGGGATGTCATGCTGTGATTGGCTCATGAAATTCATGACTGCTTCTGATTGGTTAAAATAAAAGTGAACGCCTCTAACAGCTGTTCAGATTAGAAGAGAGAGAAAAGTGATTAAGTTTAGAAGTATTCCAGCAAGAATTTACGCTGAGCTCCATATAATTCAATTAATGCACATATAGTGGAAGAAAAAAAAGTTTATTTGATCACTTACAACAGATAACAGTATTGTAGTATTGATAACTATTTACTAAATATACAATATTATTAAGGGACTGTTCATTATTTATTTAAGGGGCCACTGGAGGAGTTTTGGGACCTTTAGGCTAAAAAGACTTGACCCTCCCCTCGCCAGTCCCCTACAGTCTATTGAGATGCCTCTCCAAACGCAGAAACGAAGCGCAGTCACACCATAAAACGTTAAGACACATTGAGAAAAAAGATCCGTATTTTGCCGTAATCCAATGACACGACGCACACAGCGATTAGTAGATCCACAAACAGAACTACATGAAAAAATATGCACCAAACAAGCCACTTTGAAATGTTGCTTTTTTCATGAATACAAAAGTTGGATGAACCCCCCTCCTAGACTAAAAAATGTTGGGTGACCCTCCCCTCAACAAAGAATAAAAAGACATGACCCTCCCCTATTTTCCTCCGGTGGTCCATTCCATAAATACCGAACGGTCCCTAAGCAAATATCATCATATCCATCATTTTAGAGGTGGATGTCACCAACTCTCTCATGTATGATTTTTATTAGCAGTTGAGCTTATTGACAATCCAATATTAATTCTAACTCTGACTCTTGTGTTTGTGTTTCCTGGGATAACAGACTGACATGTTCTGTCTTTACCTTATGATCTACTTTGAGTGGGTTTTCATCTTGAGTACTCTGCCTGTGTGTCAGCGCACTTTTACCTCAACACATTCTTCATTTTATCTTCTTTCAATAAGTACAGTAATAAAATGGAGAGTTGACTGAGATTTAATATACCTCCATATTTCAATTTGATCGTGCTAAACTCTGAAAGTCTTAGCCCCTCCTCTTCTAACCCATCAGTCTCTTAACCATATCAGTCTTGGGATGACTGTCTCACACACACACACACACACACACACACACACACACACACACACACACACACACACAGACGCACACATATACACACACACACACACAGACGCACACACACACACACACATACACACACACACACACACACACACACACACACACAGACGTCATTAGACTTATTTGCATGTGTTTTCTATGCAGGTGCATCCAAATGTCAATTGAGAAATCATCAGTGCAACTGCTAATTGGAGGTTTAAATTCTTCAATTTACAGAGAGCCATTTGTTAATGAAAGGTGATGGGGAAAATTGAAAAATGCCAAAAAGAATTTCAGTGATGGGGGACAAGGGGGGGGGGGGGGGGGGGGGGGTCCATCCTGCGCACCCTCAGCACAATTAGTAATATATTTAAATAATGAGCACAGTGTGAATACGGGCTACAGTGATAGTTGTGTAGTGCTGTCTGCTTTATTTTCCCATAAAGAAAATTAAGGACATAAGGGCAATCTGTTAAGAAGCTAGTGAGCCTGCACAGCATAAGCTTTCTAAAGTGCAATTTGCATCTCTACCCAAGGGTGATGCCTTTTGTTATTCTGCCTGGTGCTGTTAAGGATGCTGCATCTGAATCTGAAGGAAGTGCATCTAAATCCCAGCCCAGCGATGTGAAGCACCCTAATGGCAAGGTGCCACCAGCACTGTTTGTGTTCCTCTAGCTGGTCCCATTAAGCGCTCTGAGCAAAACTAATCTTTTCTTGTACTGAAAACACTCTTACTTTCATTTACCGCTGCCCAAGGCTAACACTCAACACCTGCAGCCCATTATATGTTGCTGTGTGTCAGGGTGTAAATTGTACACTAAACAGTGCCTTGGAACTGTTTCTTTGACACTAAAAGCTATGTCTTTGGTCCATGGCCATTAGTCATATTCCAATAGTTTGATCTGTACGTCTGTAACACAACAGGGCCGATTCTAGCCTGCTTTATCAGGGTGGGCTGATAGAGAAGAAAAAACAGGTGGGCAACCTGGGCGGTTGGTAGAGGTTAGAGAAGCACACTAGTGGCCCAGAGGTTGCTAGTTCCAACCCCCTGGTGAGATGGCACACACATTTGGCCTAATCACAGCTGGCCGGGCAACCCCGAAGGCAGAGGTTTGGTTTCAACATTCGTGGGGACGTATTTGATGTGGGGGGTCCGAGGGTCCATCCACAGAACATTTTGAGCACTAAACACTTAATTTCCTGCATTCTGCTTAATTTTTCCTGCATCACTTTATGGTGGAAATGTCTTATTTATGTAAAGGAAAACACAGGGGACAATTTTAAAATATAAAACACAATGGGATATAATGCAGTAAGGCTCTCAGGCATTGTGTATTTCTTACAAATATTAATTATCCTGTAGATCAACTTTACTCATTTAATGTTATCTTTGTTGAGTCAGCACACATGTAGGCATGATTTACTCTTCCTCCTCTTAGTTTCTTTTGTTGGGGAAGTAACCACCATGTGGCACCTGTTCACCTCAATGACACATTCATTCATTTTCATTCATTTATACCTGGACTGTACCATCTCAGGTGTGTTTCATCAAGATTACTGCTCATGTTCAAAACCTTCCGCACATTCAAAATGTGTTCTCTGAGATTAAGAGAGTTGTAATATTTTAACAAAATCTTTTTGATTTACGAGAATAAAGTCACAATATTTCATAATAAATCCACCTTCTATATAGTCTGCTGTGCATTACATTATTGCTCTGCTGTATTATATGGCAGTATCTCATTCAGACAGACCGGCTGACAGACACAGAGCCTCGTTTGGGTCTCTGGATGAGACAAAGTTTAGGAAGGCTCTTCATCCGAGGTGTAAAACCCAAACTACCTAGCATACATATTTCCCAAATCTCCTTAAAACTTTTATTTTGATTCTTTAAGTGTTAAACATGTCAATCAACTCTACTCCATCAATCCTTCGACCTCCATAGTGGTCATTTAAAGGCACAAAAGCACACAGAAAAGAAATATTTCCTTGCAGGGGGCAGAAAAGAAATACTATCCTAAATTACTGACGTGCAAATTCCCACATGACAGATATTATCAGATGACCTCCTCCCTCAGGTGAAATATGGAAGGTAATTTGCAGTGGAATCTTTACAAATTATGTACATGGGGTTTCATAAGAACCCAGATTATCTCTGGTTACAATGGTCCTCTGTGAACACAACTTCAGTAAGGCTTTCTGTGTTCAGATGGAAGATTCATTTGTGTAGCATGTCTCTTAGCTCGATGGTGTTTTAAGCCCCCAACGTCTCCTTCCAGGCAGCGCTACAACCGTTGACTTCAAGGCACCTAACCCTAACCTTAACTTTAACCCTAACCCTAACCATAACCATTGCCTAATCCTAGTGCCTTCCAGGCAGCGCTGCCTGGAAGGAGACGTTGGGAGCTTAAAACACAGATAAACTGTCTCTTAAGACTCTGGCTCTCTGGAAAACAATTTGCATTGTGAATCTTGTAAATGTTGATATATTTTGAGGTTTTTATCTTATTGTCATTATTTTTATCTATAAAATTGTGCTTTTGTTTAATCCTATAATGTCCTTGTCTTTTGTCCTGGGAAGCTGTTTACTACTTTGTCACCATTTCAAAAATGATTGTTTGAAAGCACCGCACAAAAGCTCCATGTCTGCTCCTCCATGATGATGTATCGATGGTGATGCAGGACACTGTCTACTGCGGTTGGAATAAGTATTAAATCTTTACAGGCAGCATGGATTATTTACAACTCAGAGAGTGTTTATCCGATAGGCCACAGAGATGGGTTAACCAGACACCATTCCTCTCATTGTCCTGTGACATTTCACTTATTGATAATTTATGTGGAAAAAGCATTGTGCTCAGATTAGCAGTGCGAAGAGTAATCACAATTGATGGCCTTAAAAGGGCAGGCCATCAGGACACTAACAGTACAGGATGAAGAAAAATGTCTCTATCAACAGAAATGAGGGGCAAATTAGTGTTTGTGCTGCTTTCTGATCGTGATTTACCGCTGTAGAGAGGACCAGAGCTAGCGAGTAATTAGCTGCATTTACTTGGTTCCAAGTCGGAGTAAGTCATCTGGGTAAATTGTACTGGTTGTAGTTTTATTGCAGCATACTTTTTTACAGAAATCAATAAATCGGACTAGTTGAATTTGTACTTCCTGACACCCACAAATCATCTTCTGGTAAAAGTAATGAAGTGAACACAGCTGGGTATAATAGACACTTTCTGATAAACATCACATAATTATAGAAGAAATGTTTTAATACATCTGCTATTATCTTAACTAGTCATTTTTGGGGCCTAGACTTAACTGTGGTCACTGTATGACGCTGTCACGGTGCTCTGTACCCGGCTCACACTCACCTTTTCTCGGCTAGAGTGTTAAACTTAACTGTCATGTGACCGTTAACAAATAAGGTGTTTAAGCCGATTAATCACATTATATACTAGTTGGAGAGGTTTTGTGTCTTCCACTGTTGTTCCTGCATTACTTACATGAATACAAATGTTTTAAAGGTTTTTTTATAGTATATTATTTAAAAGAAAAATTATAAAAAGTCAGTATTATATGTCAAAAATTGTCATTGTATAGCATATTGAAAAAATGGTAAAAACATCATAGTATAATGGTATAGTATAGTATGTTGAAAAAAAATCATGAAAAAGTCATAGTAGCCTATAGCATGTTGAAAAAAGTCATAGTATAGTATGTCAAAAAAAGTGATAAAAAACTGGGAAATGCTCATGTTATCATTTTTTTAGTATAGTAAGTTTGAAAAAAGTCACAGTATATTATGTCGAAAAAAGGGATACTTCACCGATTTAGCATTAAGCTTTGTATCCCTAGAAACACGGTAGTATTTTCAAATGACCGTACTTCCCTCCCTCATGTCCCCCTGAGAAGAGAGATCTCTGTATTGTGTGTCTGAAAAAAAACCTCTGATGACGCAAAAATTGTCATTTTGCGTCACCTTAGGCTTTCTCGGCCAGATGCTATAGACTACAGCCAGCTAGTTCCGCATTTTTTCAACCCGCCCATAGGAGGTTGGACTGTCGTCTTTACCCAAAGCTCAGCGTCAGCATCTTGAAGCTTCGCTAAACTGGCTCTGTCTTTTCAGCAGAAAACTTTTACAACAATTATGTGCATTCAAACTACCGCACTGGGATACATTGGTACAGATCGGAGAATATGCAGGACACTTTATTACAGATGGAATACTCGACACACTACGTGAGCTTCTCCTGCTACGGAGACCAGCACCTCAGCCTGCGGTGTCACCTGATGCCGCTAGCCGGGGAAAGGGACCTTGACAGCGGTGTGCAGGAGTTCGAGGCGAGCTAGGTGGAAAGCTAACGCTAGCCGGCCACTTGTTCCATCAATCCTGCTTCAAGTGTCCGCTCATTAACAAACTGGACTACATCCAACTTCAATGTAACTCCCAACACGAGTTCCAGTGGCGAGTTCCAGTGGCGAGTTCCAGTGGCGAGTTCCAGTGGCGGTCTTTGGCACGGGCGAACCGGGCTGTTTTTCATGTCACATGGTGGGCAGCACGAGAACTTAAAAAAATAATAATAATCTGCGCCGCGAAGCGGTTTTCTGTTATCTTCCATTTCACTGTGTGGGGAATTGGGGAATTTGCAAATCGGCGGCCTCCTTGCAGCTGCAGGCGCCTTGCTTGCACCCCCTACTTTCACAATGAAATGGACTAGTCTGTGTGTTGAAAAAAGTAAAAAAGAAAGGCTAAGTATAGTATTTAAAAAATAGTCATAGTATAGTAGGTCGAACAAAGTGATGAAAAAGTCATAGTATAGTAGGTCAAAAAAAGTGATAAAAAGTCAGTCGATAAAAGTCATAGAGGGTTTTCACGACGTGTCATCAGACGCGTCATCAGACCCAAAGTCGCCATGTTGGAGGTACTCCGCATCACAACAAAGCACAGGCACTGAAGTAAATCCCGAACGGCGTCAAGGAAAATGGTTAATTATTGCTGTGTTTTAGGTTGTACCAATAGGTCAGGCCGAGAACAACATCTGGAATATTATCGATTTCCAAAAGTTATTAAAAACCAGGGAGAGGAATGCCAGAAGTTATCAGAGGAAAGGAGGCGCTTGTGGTTGGCAAAGCTCAACCAGGATGTACGAGGGAAAACTCTGTCTTGTTCGGCCTTTAAAATAAACGATTGAGAGTCACTTGGCTACACCTTGAGTATCACAATGATATCATACAGTTAAGGTTAGGTTGATTAAAGACGTTATTGCATTACTTACTTTGGCCTTCACAACACAACGGTCCTTAATGACTTGGTACTGCGTCTCCCTCACCCATCCACACACCCTGGCCGTTATAAGCCTCCAAACTTTTGTAGGATTTAAGGTCTTCCGCTGTGTATGGGCTCGGCGAGAAAACCAGGTAGTTGACTATATAGGTATATGCAACTGAAGGAAGAATCACCGGGTCGCCATGGGTCCAAGAAGACGGAGCCAACATCTGCACCGCCAGTAAACTGTAATTTCTCAAAATATTGCGCCTTTTTTTGTGGTCCAAGTCTTTCCATGCCTTTGAATCTTGGACGCATTTTGATGAGCTTTTCTTTTGTTTAGACATAAAGTATTAAAGTATCCAAAGTACACAATACTCCATTACTCCATTCAGCTGTTTACACCGAGTGCCTCCAACATGGCCGCGCATCCAGGTTACCGCCCAGAACGTGACGTCGGTGAAAACCCTCTATAGCATGTCGAAAAAAAGTGATAAAGAAATCATAGTATAGCATGTCGAAATAAAGTGATAAAAAAGTAATAGTGTAGTATGTTAAGACAGTTGCAGGTTTCTGTTTAATTGGTGGTATATGCTTTTCTAGACTTGGAACGCCTATGTAAACAGGGCGTAACCTGAATCTGCAGACTGCAGACGAGGTGGCCGAGTGGTTAAGGCGATGGACTGTCATGTTATCATTATTATAGTATAGTAGGTTGAAAAAAGTGATGAAAAAATAATATTTCATGTCGAAAAAAGTGATTAAAAAGTCATGGTGTAGTGTGTTGAAAAAAGTAAAAAAGAAAGGCTAAGTATAGCATTTTAAAAATAGTCATAGCATAGTAGGTCGAACAAAGTGATGAAAAAAGTCATAGTATACTATGACTTTTACGACAAGTCGAAAAAAAGTGGAATCAGAGAACGAGATGAGGTGGCCGAGTGGTTAAGGCGATGGACTGCTAATCCATTGTGCTCTGCACGCGTGGGTTCGAATCCCATCCTCGTCGTACCAGAATTTGTTAACCTGAAGCATTTACTTATCAACAATCTAACTGACTGCATTTAAACACATCTCATCACTTTCTCCCAGTGAACTGAAAATGTTATCATTTCTTCAGTATAGTATGTTGAAAAAAGTCTTGGAATAGTACGTTGAAAAAGTCATGGTATATGAAAAGAGGTCATGGAATAGTATGTTGAAATAAGTTTAAAAAAGGCTAAGTATAGTATTTAAAAAACTCTGCAGCATTTACTTATCAACAATCTAACTGACTGCATTTAAACAACTCTCATTGGAAAAATTATATCACTTTCTCCCAGTGAACTGAACATGTTATCATTTCTTCAGTATAGTATGTTGAAAAAAAGTCTTGGAATAGTACGTTGAAATAAGTAAAAAAAAAAAAAAGTCTTAGAAGTCAGAGAAATGGTCATGCTATCATTATTGTAGTATAGTAGGTCGAAAAAAGTGATAAAGAAATCATAGTCTAGTATGTCGAAAAAAGTGATGAAAAAATAATATTAAATGTCGAAAAAAGTGATTAAAAAGTCATGGTGTAGTGTGTTGAAAAAAGTAAAAAAGAAAGGCTAAGTATAGTATTTTAAAAATAGTCATAGCATAGTAGCTTGAATAAAGTGATGAAAAAAGAATAGTATAGTATGTTAAGACCGTTGCAGGTTTCTGTTTAATTGGTGGTATATGCTTTTCTAGACTTGGAACGCCTATGTAAACAGGGCGTAACCTGAATCTGAGCTTAATTTGAGCACGCAGACGAGGTGGCCGAGTGGTTAAGGCGATGGACTGCTAATCCATTGAGCTCTGCACGCGTGGGTTCGAATCCCATCCTCATCGTACCAGAATTTAAATAAAGAACTCATAGTATAGTACGATGAAAAAATAATATTAAATGTCAAAAAAAGTGATTAAAAAGTCATGGTGTAGTGTGTTGAAAAAAGTAAAAAAGAAAATAGTCATAGCATAGCATGTTGAAAAAAAGTGATAAAAAATTCTTAGAAGTCAGAGAAAGTCAGGTGCCAAGACCGCGAGACGAAAATGCTCAATGACTCCGGGGAAGAAGCTCTTGAAGTTACTCTTTAACTTAGTAGTCATTTTGATGACTACTTTAACTACTATTTGAGTACTCGTTTGTACATAGTCACAATACTTGAGGGCAGTTTTGGCTATTCTACTCAGAAAGACCAAAGGCAGACTAACGTTTAGAGAAATGACATGAATGGTAATAAAACAGACAGCACCTGTCCTTTCAACTGTCCACCTATTGTGCTATGTTTTCATTGAAACACTCAGAGAGGCAACAGGCAACGCTCTGTATTTTACATTTCAGTCTGCTGCTGTGGATGGTAATAAATCATGTCTCCATCTCCTCTTAGAAGGCTCCAGACACTTTAATCATCCCATATACTTGTGTGTTTAGCCATAATAATTTGGCTCTATCATGCAAGGACAGTCCTGCCTGTGATTTATGTGTGTGAGTGTGAGAGAGAGCGGAGGAAGGCGAACCGGAACAAAGCCACGCCACTGCTGCTGTTTGGGCTTGTTTTTCACTTCCTCCAATCTTTTGTCATGGTGTCTATTATATATCTGTTCATTTCCTCATCCTGTTTCCCCCTCTGTCTCCACCAAAGCAGACGTCCATATGTTGCTCTGTGTTCAGTCTAGAAGAACGGCAATATTGTACATTACTATACTTATTATACAGTATTCTACAGTTGTATAGTACAGTATACTATATCATACTACACTATAGGGTATGTAGAAACTCATAATTTAATGTAAAGTGGGTATAATGTAAAATACATTATAATAAAAATGATAAAGTAATAAACAATCTATAAATTTTCTGCTGCTTATCCAAGGCCAGGTTGCAGTGGCAGCAGACTAAGTAGTCCAGGTGCCCCTCTCGTCAGCAACATTTTCCAGTTACTCCTTGGGAACCCTGAGGCATTCCCAGGCCAGATGAGATATATCATCCCTCCAGCGTGTTCTGGGACTACCTCAGGGTCTCCTACAGAATTGACATACCCAAAATCTCCAAAGGAAGGCCCCAGGATGCATCCTGATCAAATGACTTAACCAGATCAACTGGCTGCCTTTAATGTGGAGCTGCATCTTTACTCTGAGCTCTTCAGCCTATCTTAAAGGCTGAGCCCCAGTCACCCTACAAATGGAACTCATGTCTGCCGCTTGTATCCACAGCTCATGACCATAGGTGAGGCTCGGAACATAGATCGACTGGTAAATTGAAAGCTTTGTCCTCTGGGTCAGCTTCCTCTTCACCACAATGGTCTCTATTACAACGCCTGCATCACTGTTGACACCGCTTTGCTCCTCCTGAATCTGAGGTTTGCAGGAAAGGTTTTTCCTTACATTATAGGCAGTAGTGTTGCGCAAATTCACACTTCACAAGAGCAAGCTCAAAGTTCAGGTCAGTTTCGCATTCATAGTTAACAAGTAGAATTTTGAAAAGTCTTCAAAAGTCCTTCAAATATCCATATGAACGGCAACTGGTGGCCGTGTTGTCGTCTGGATTTCCATTAGCACTAGCCATGCCCGTGTGGTCGATGCTAAATCCCACCAGATAGGCATGTGAGTAGACAGTGCTGCTAAAATACTCAAACACTAAAATGTTCAAACTCTTTTTAATGGTGTTGAAACCCAAGTGTTGACACCAGCGCAGTATGCTTGTGCTATCGGGTGCGATCTAGCATCTACTGTGTTTATTATCACTCTGGGTGCCCTGAAACACTGCGTGAGTGTCGTTGACTGTCGCAAGAGTGAACAGCGTTCATAAGTTGAAAACTGAATTATTCAGTTCACCAAAAATTTGAACCCGTTCAATGAATGGCACTCTTTTAGCATGTCATGCACATCACTGATAAGCAGATTGTGAAATTATCACCTTGAATGTTTTAATTACATAACCATGTTTTGCTGTCCTCACAGGGGCACCCCGTTTTTTTGTGAATAGTAGATAGCACCACTATAACTATAATAAAATCTCATGTGACATGTAAGAACATCAAATTTTAGTGAACATCTGTTTTAATCAATCTACTCCTCTATAATTCTGGTACTTTAGTGAAAAGAGTATTTTTTCAATTTGTTCGATGAAAATGAAAACCGAAGGCGTCAGCAAATGAAAAAGGGACAGTGACAGTACATTTATTTTTAGTTGTACCAACAGATGCTGCAATCGGCTGTAACAGGTGATGTCTCACCTCTCACTGACTGAGAGAGAAGGGAGGGAGAGCAGGGATTGAAGAGCAATCACAGAAGCGAAATGTCATATTTGCATATCTCAAAAATACATCACAGAGCAGCCATAAAGGGGCCTGTGAACACAGTTTTGCATATTGAGAGACAGTTCCACTGCTTTTCAGAGAGCGCTGTTTATGTGCAATTTTAAGAGGAAGATAAAGGTTGTATTGGAGGGAGGGAAATATATCACTCTGCCGGTGAAAACACGCACGCAGGCACGCACGCAGGCACGCACACACACACACACACACACACACACACACACACACACACACACACACACACACACACAGTGCCTGACGAAGCCTATGTGATGTTTGACAGAAAGGATGTTGTCCTTTGCTGGACTGCAGACAGACTGGAAACCTTTGTGTGTTTTCAGAGCTGCCAAATTATTTTCACTGGATAAACTAACATATGAAATATGCTTGGATTATATACTTGCCATGTTGCCAGCAGAACCATGTGGGTTGGATTAGTGCACATTAGTAGCCTCCGGTAAACACTGCCACTCAGGCCTAACTTCCTCTGTGAGTGGAAGTGTGTTAATGAAGAAGTCAGTGAGCCAGCTCTGTGTGACGCCAGTCATCTCTAACTTCTTTCAACCCATCTGGTTCAGTCAGACACCGCCAATATCTCAATTAAAGCTTTCCAAGACCGGTCTCACACTGAAGCCCATAACTAGCAGCCACACTCCTATCCAAACAACAGACAATTTTGTTTTGATTTGATTAAAATACATTAATTAATTACTGTGCGCCAAAGCTGCTGTTTGTGATTAATGAGGCAGCAACACCTAATCAGCTGGCAGACGGAAGAGCCTTATTGGCTGTCCTCCCTGTCTAACCTGACTGATTATTACTCGAATAAACTATAGCTCCTTGGACTGTGCAGTTAGCTGGTTCCAGACACTGACAATGTCTCGACACGCTCTCATCCTGGCTGATGTGATAGTGATAGTTGCTGACCCATGATAATTTGTATCTACAGCCTGGAACTGTTTAGGAGGAATCGACAGTGACAAGTCAGTGAAAACAAGTGTTGAATGTAATTATAAACTGAGTTGACATGTTAAAGACCACATAAACTTCACTTTGTTTTTCTATTTTTTCAGATTGTTCTACAAGTACAGCCTACTGACAGAATTGACAATGCATTTGATAATGATACAACATAAAGTTTAATTTTCTGTCTTTCTACAACACAGTTATACAATTAACAATCCTGGATAACTTCTCTCTCAGTGCTGGTCAACAACATTGTCTGTTTACTTCGGCTTTACCAAGCAGCAACAAGCGGTAAACTCAACAATGACATAATGACACCATATCAACTTATATGGTGATGTCACAGAGCAACATTAGCATTTATTTGAAGTGGTGTTTGGGTCCTCCTGATTAATGTCAGTCCAATACTCTCTCTCTTTAAGTTGTTTAATGTCTCCACCAGCTCCTGAGGAAATATTTGTCTCTTTAGCTGCTGAATGCTCCACTGTGTTCCCCAGTTCGTCTCTGACTGGGTCTGCTGCTGCTACAGAGTTGCAAAGTCTGTGATAATTACCTTTGTGTTCGCCACACCTTTACTATATACCAATATTATGTGATGTCATTGTTTATATAGTCTCGCTTCACCAGACCATCCGGAGGAAGGTCTGGCTAGTCCACACAGCATTCCGGGATGGGAGAAAAACATGCTCTGGTTTATTGGCATTTCTTTAAACCAATCACAATCGTCATGGGAGGCGCTAAGCTACGCACAGTGCTGCTGCTTAATAGCCTCTGGAAGGAACTTGTTTTGGTGGAATATGTGTACGTTTAAAAGTTGTTTTAGTCGTGCAACAGAAAACTTAGATTAGACAGATAGTCTAGCTAGCTGTCTAGATTCACCCTGCAGAGATCTGAGGAGCAGTTAACCATAGTCGTCAGATATCCACCGGAGTTTAGAACGCCAACACAAAGAAAGAGGAAGGTAACGGACATCCGGCTGAAAAGAGGGACATTCGGCGGAATTTCCAACAGCACCTGAGCAATCCTGGAAGTGGAACATCGTGGAAATAGACTATTGTTTATATAAAGATTTGATCAGTGCACCTTTAAATGGCCTGCTTTTTTCTTTGTTTTGTTCAGCACTTTTACATTTCATGTATGAAAGGTGCTTTATACAGTAAATAATTTATTATTGAAATAATGTTGTATATGGCATGGTGATTAAACCTGTATTAAAGAGACAGGTGTGTAACCACACAGGGAAATCACAACTTATATAATATGTTAGCCCGCACATATCTCGAGGACACCCACATTACTTCCCTATACAAAATGCAAAACTGCCTGATTCTATTGTATTACATGGAAATAATAGAATAACAGAGGTGTGGAGTAATCTCTGCACCTCGACCAAAGATTCCATAGGCCAATCACAGCGTCACAACACTGTTTTTAAAAGCGCCTCTCTCCCTGTGCTATCAGCTGTCATTTCAGAAAGACGTCATTTCAGAAGGCTGTCATTCAGAAGACGTCGCGTTGTCAGTCGGAACAGTTGTATGGCGCTCGTTCCTTCGCTGTTTTGTATCGTGCTCTGCTGTCTCGCTATGTCGGATTTTGAGTCTGATCCCGCACCGGACCCGGGTCCGGATCTCTACTCATCGCCGGCGGCAAATCCAGCTTCTTCGGATGGTGTCCGCAGTAGGTCTCGCCTGGCCTCTCTGCCTGTTCCCGTTCCGGCCGTAGCGACGTCCAAAAGGATCATCCTGCAGCTTCGGGATCGAGGCATCGCGGCGGCTCTGGGCTTACCTTCTCCGGAGCTCCGCGAGCTGGCTGCTTAGGTCGGATGCATGTCGTCGGTTTTCCCGCCTCCTGTTCCAGCGGCGGCTCGCGGTCGGAAGCGGTCTGCGAAGGCGGACGCCCCTCCTCGGGCCCCGCCGAAGAGGCGCGGTGCGGGTTCCCTCAGCCTGGCGGCTGCTACGGCCATGCCGAGTGGGTCATCTGACACAGCTCTGATTCTCGTTTCTCTTCAATCCCTGGCCGGCTCTCTTCAGTCCATGGACGCAAGGCTGCAGTCCATTGAACGCTCGCCCGCCTTCGTCGGGTCCTCAACCTCCGCCACCACTGTGGCCTCCATGTCTCTGCCGGCGCCCGGTTTTTCTCAGCCGGCCCCTACAGCCCCTGGAGAAGGCTACTTTTCCCTGGCCTTCTCTGCTCCAGCCCCGTTCATAGGTAGGCCTTATATTCCCGCTGCTGACAACATTTCTGGGCGCTTGCGGGCGAAAATCCTGCAGGGCAAGGATGTAAACCTGGTGAGCCTAATTCTGCCTTCCCCGGAATGCGAAAAAATCTGGTGTCCGGGGACAGTTTTTCAGCAGTGTTCAAGTCCGCGGATCCCAGGTTGTGCAAGGAGCTGTCCATAGGGCAGTTCTTGGTTGCTTTCGGGATGTTTCGGGATGTTATTTGCTCTGTGTACCCGGGTAGGAGGCCGGAACTGGACTCATACTTAGCGCTGATTGGGGATCTCAATCTGAAGTATGGAAGGAACGTGTTCTTCCAATACCACAAGGCGTTCTCCAGCAAGGCTGCGTTGCATCTTGCACTGTCCAACGTCCGGGTGGACTGGTCCGTGTTGGATCTCGAGCTCCTTGTGATGCTCGTGGGCGGCGCGCAGGTCATTTCATGCTCCGCCCCGGGCACCGGTGCTGCCTCTCGCGGACGTCAGGTTTCTCAGAATTACAATCCTCCCATTTGCAATAACTTTAATGAAGGTGTCTGTTCTTTTGTATTTTTTTGTATGTCTGCAGCGCTTGCCAGGATGTACACCCCCGTTCGGTCTGCCGAGGGGGGCGCGCCTCGGGCTGCCCGGCGGAAGCCTCAGCCCGAATCAAAGACATAATCATCCATCCACTCCATTAAATCTCCGTAATTTTGCAAATGAATTGGCTTTTCATCCTGACTCTGTGTTTGTGGAGCACCTGCTCTCTGGGCTTTCTCAGGGTTTTAGAGTGGGCGTGCTCGATGTTCCTTCTGTCTCGTTCATTTAGCTCGTCTCCATTCGCCGTGTTTCGCGTCGGTCCCGTTGGCGTGGCTACTAGGAAGTATTCTGGGAAGAAACGCCTAATCTTTGATTTATCAGCACCGCACAACGTGCCTGTCGCGAGCATCAATAGTCTTATTCCGGCCGTTCCGTTTTCTATGCATTATGCCACTGTGGATAACACCATTGGATTGATCAAGCTGGCGGGAGTTGGCGCTTGGCTCTCCAAGGCGGATCACCGACGCATTTAAAATAGTGCCCATTCACCCTTTTAACCTTCGGCTGCTTCAGCAGCCCGTGCATTATCAACCACGTTTCCGAGGCCCTGTGCTGGATCCTGCTTAACAGGGTGAGGGTGCCCTCGGTGCTTCATTTGCTGGACGACTTTCTTCTTGTAGACACCCCCCACGATGGCTCCGGCGCGTCCCTGGGGAAACTGCGGCACTGTTTTGGGTCCCTCGGCGTCCCCCTATCTGAGGCGAAAACCATCGGCCCCGCCACATGCCTGGAGTTTCTCGGCATTACTTTAGATTCTGTAAGCATGAAAGCGTCTCTCCCGCTCGATAAATTGATGCGCATTCGCAGCATCGCTGCATCCCATTCTTCCGCCGTCTCCATCTCTAAACGTGAGTTGCTCTCCCTTCTCGGGCATTTCAATTTTGCCATGCGCGTAATCCCGCGGGGGCGCTCGTTTATTTCCCGGTTGCTGGACACAGCATCCTCCGTCTTTCAATTGCACGATCGCGTGTCCCTAGATGATGGGTGCCGCTCCGATTTGCGTTTTTGGTCTCACATTCTGGAGCATTGGAATGGGGTTTCCTTCTTTTATGATGATTTGGTGCATTCTTCTGACTCGCTGCGGTTTTTCACCGATGCTGCCCCTTCCGCGGGTTTTGGGGGATTTTTTCAGGACCAGTGGTTCGCAGGCCACTGGCCTCCCAATTTTTCCCAGTCCGATTCCTCAGCCCTGCATGAGATCTACCCCATTGCCGTAGCCTGCCGCGTCTGGGGGCATCACTGGAAGCGCAAACGCATCTCAGTCATGTGCGATAACCAAGCAGTTGTCAGTATAATCAATAGAGGGCGCTCATCGTGTAGCAAAATCATGCCGTTCATGAGAAGCATCACATGGTCCGCGGTTATGAATAATTTCATCATCACCGCCCGTCATGTCCCTGGGCATTTTAACAATGTGGCTGACGCGCTGTCTCGTTTTCACTTTCAGACCTTTTCGAAGCCTCTGCCCGTCAGCCAGCCCCGTCCCGGTAGAGCTTCCCTTTCTCCAAGAGCTAGCGCTGCATTAAATCTAAACTCCTTGCAACATTACCTAGATTCTTCTAGGATGTACATGAGAAAAGGACTAGCTGCTTCCACTCTTAAAACGTATGATTTTGCCTGGCATACATTTTCTTTATTTTGTGTAATAATTTGTGTACCTCTCAGACCAGTTCTTGTTAAAAGCATCTGTGCCTTCATATGTTATTGTACCGATACTCGCAACTTCAAGGTGCAATATACTCGTGGGTTGATTGCAGGTATTCAGTTTCACATTAAATATTACGATCCATCGTTTCCAAGCCTCCTTTCTAATCAGGCTATAAAATTGCTGTTGAAAGGCGTCTCTAAAGCTCACCCTTCTTCCCCTGACCTCAGGCAGCCTATCACTCTCGGTATTCTACATAAGTTAGTGTCTACACTCAGGATAGGGTTTTTTTCCCCTTACATAGACTCACTTTTGGAATCTGTTTTCCTGTTAGCTTTCTACGCATTTCTCAGATGCGGTGAATTTGCTACTCCTTTTAAATCCTTCAACCCCGATAGTGATATTACTTTTTCTGATCTGGTCTTTCACGTTAATCATTACTGCTTACATCTTAAGCATTCTAAACATGGAGGAGCTTGCTCAGTCGTCGTCGCCCGCACAGATACACTATTTCGCCCATTTAAATCCATGTTGAATTATCTTACGGTAAGGCCTTCTACTAACTCCCTCGCGCCTCTGTTCATTATTTCGGGGGATCGTCCCTTGTCTAAAGGGTGGTTTAAGCAACATCTGGACGCAGTTCTCCTCAAATCTGGCATTTCACCGCAGCCTTATTCAGGGCATTCATTCAGGATAGGGGCTGCAACCATGGCGGCCAATCAAGGAATATATATATATATATATATATATATATATATATATATATATATATATATATATATATATATATATATATATATATATATATATATATCCTAACGATGGAGTTCAATCTCCAATACAATGTTCAGATTATGCTCTTGTACAATAAAACATTTTGCATATCTGCAAACAGTCTCTCCTGATTGAAATGCAGTAGTATATACAGTAGCTAACATGTAAGCTGAAATGAAGGAAATGTGTATTGTATTGTTATACAGTGTACATAGTATAACCTATATTGTTTATCTAAATAAACTAAAATATACGTATATGTAGCACAATCCAAGATAATAGTGGCAAACTAGCTTACTGAAGCATACTGTCAGTCTAATATGAGCTATCAATCATCATCAAAAATATTGCACATCAAACTTTCTGACAATAATTTAAAAAAAAATTCAGAACAGTATGTCAGCATCTGTTTCACATACCGAGAATGCTACCAAAGGCATGAAATGTCGAAGATTGAAGCGGATAGTATGGAGAGATGATAACATGTGAGGCTGTTCTGCTCACATTCAACTTCCTGACTAAGTCCCATGGTGCAAAGGTCCTACACGCATTTGGAACAAACTACTTCCAGCAATAGGAGAAGAAAAACATTTCAGTGAACTAATGTCCTGATAGGGACAGAACTAAATGAAATAGCAACAGGTAGTTTTTTTTGCAGCACTGATTCATGGTTGTTACACAGAAGGTAAGAAGTCACAAGATTTAACATATTTGTAAAGTATTACCTTGACACAAAAGCGAAATATTTGGAACATAAAGGGTGGATGAATTTCAGCATTATAATATGGTAATTACCTATTTTAAATTCCAAGAAGTTTAAGAAGTTTATCTAATTTGGAAGGTATTACGCTGATATTAGCCTATAATACTGTGAAAACATCAACATATATTACCCCATTATTATCATGTCATTACAATATTAATTTAACTATATTACCATTACCCAGATATAGTATATAGTTTGTTCCACATGCGTGTGTGTTCCTTTAAGAACTGTAGGACCTTTGCACCATGGGACTTAGTCAGGAAGTTGAATGTGAGCAGAACAGCCTCATATGTTATCATCTCTCCATATTATCCGCATCAATCTTCGACGTTCCATGCTTTTGGTAGCATTCCCAGTATGTGAAATAGATGCTGACATACTGTTCTGATATCTTTGTTAACTATTGTCAGAAAGTTTGATTTGCAATATGTATATTTTTTGATAATGAATGATAGCTCATATTAGACTGACAGTATGCTTCAGTAAGCTAGTTTGCCACTATTATCTTGGGTTGTGCTACATGTAAGTATATTTTAGTTTATTTAGATAAACAATATAGGTTATACTATGTACACTGTATAACAATACATTACACATTTCCTTCATTTCAGCTTACATGTTAGCTACTGTATATACTACTGCATTTCAATCAGGAGAGACTGTTTGCAGATATGCAAAATGTTTTATTGTACAAGAGCATAATCTGAACATTGTATTGGAGATTGAACTCCATCGTTAGGCTATATATATATATATATATATATATATATATATATATATATATATTCCTTGATTGGCCGCCGTGGTTGCAGCCCCTATAGGTTATACTACGTACATTGTATAACAATACATTACATATTTCTTTTATTTCAGCTTACATGTTAGCTACTGTATATACTACCGCATTACACCGTGACGTGTAGTTATATTGTTTTTACAATTATCATTGTATAATGTTTGTGACTCATCAATACTGTATGTAAGTAACTGGTCATTGTGTTTCCTTTCCCAGTTTCACCCTTTCTAAGTCAAATAAACTGAGTTACAATGATCCCAGTCTCCAGTGCTTGATGGTGGAAGGAGTTTAGCTGCTGGTCAGATTGTACAGGGTTACGTGCATGCAGGAAAAGACACATTTCATGGTAATATTAGCATAACAGAGGTGAAGAGATTACCTGGAAACTACCAGATGCATTTCCAGGTAATCTCTGCACCTCTGTTATTCTAATATTACCATGTAATACAATAGAAAAGGCAGTTTTGCATTTTACGTCACTATTCATGGTTGTTACACAGAAACTACCAGAAACATTTCCAGGTAATCTCTACACCTCTGTTACTAATGTTAATTTGGAAGGTATTACGCTGATAGTAGCCTATAATACTGTGAAAACATCAACATATATTACCCCATTATTACCATGTTATTGCAATATTAATTTAATTATATTACCATTACCCAGATATACATATAGTTATTATCGAACCCTTTCCTACTTATTACATTGGTAATTGCATGTTATTACATCTGTTACCTTCTTATCACCTTATTACCCCAGTATTACAACTTATTACTGTGATATATTACCCAGTTATTACTTTGGTAATTACATGTTATTACCTATATATTACCTCTTTATTATCACACTATTATCCCACTATTACCATCTTATTACCGGGCCGTAATTTGAAGTGGTACCTACTTTTTTTATTTTTCCAAGCTTGACATCCGGATCACTCAAATATTGGATTACCTGGGAGCTGAAGTGTTTGGACTCGGTTTTCTTTCTTTTTTTTTTGCAGAGGCTCCTGTAATCATCCTACAAATTAAAAGTGGGAAGAAGAAAAGTTCAATATTTGAAGAATTAACATTGCCTACGATCAATTTCACATACAGTATAGTGTGTTTTCATGAACAGCAGAATTTGGAGCAGCTTCATATGGAGTCCAGAGACTCACTTTACTAGAAGTATACCAGAGCTGTTTGTGCCTTGGAAATTATATCCCTACCAGGGTTTTAAACAGTATTGTGTCTATGCTGCACACGCTGACCTCCATCCGCTTTCACAGTAGCTTTTGAAGGGAAAACAAATAGGTTTTCATACAGCCAAATAAACAAATGCTTAGTTTAACCGAGTGGCCTTTTGCAGGAGGCTCAGTGCCCTTATTTTTTTTTACAATTTTCTCGGTTTTCTGAAATGTCAGCTGTCCTGTGCATGCTGTTTATCTTAACATCTAATTCCTGTCACAGAGAGAGACAGATGGGTTACCAGCTTCACCGCTTTTTTATAGAGCAGTTAAGGGGAGGTTGGCCTTTTTGGGGGTTTGAACAATGTTCTGGGAACACTCTGTCATTTCTCACTCTGTGACTTTTAGGAGCTTATGACGGATGGTTCGCCGCCTTCCGCCTCTTCCACATAAACTGAGAATGGTATCGCTCAAAGTAGGCCAGTAATGCACAAATAACCGGCAGCCATTTTAGAATAAATGCATTGCTGTGGCAGCGTGATGCGGCAGACCTTTGGGTGAACCCCAAATGGGCCTTCTGTTTCCTATTTAGCAATGCCTGTGATCTGTCATATATACATATATACAGACTGCTCTCTACCCACTACTGCCTCTGAAAGCTGTTTCTGATGCTGGGAGGGAGGTGGAAGGAAGAACAGCCAGTCCACTCTGTGTTACACCGATAAAGTGGTTTGCAGATTTATATAGGGCCGATATATATTAAAACTCAGACCCAGTCCCAGTGGTTTGATCTCCCTCTGACATAATGAATAGTATGCAGTTTTCCAGAATACATTTTTATTCATTTTAATTGAATTCAATCTTCAACACTGAAGTTGGAAGGATGTTGGGTTTTGTGTCTGTCTGTCTGTTTGCTTATTAGCAAGATATCTCCGAAAGTTGGAAGAGATTTGGCTGATATGTGGTGGACGAAGCTCACAGTGCAAAGATCACTTTATTTACATTTGGTCAGGAGCCAGATCTGGGACGTCTGCCATCCTAAGCAGTTTTTAGAAATAGTAATCAAGTACTATGTCATGTTTGTGAGAAAGTTTTTGAGGCTTTCCCTCTCTGAATAAAATGTGGAATGTTTTTTTGGCAAACATAATAATGTTGAATGCTAGCACACTAGTCTGTCAGCAGCTTCAGTGCAGAAACACTGCTATCAAGCCAAAACACATCACATGCACACATTTATTCCCACTCATGACAGTCAAAATAGCTGTGCCATGGTCCCAAAATGTCCTTCTATCTCACTGTTGGAGTTTTGAAATGCAACTGTGAAACAGAACAAGTCCAGGAACAGTATGTGTGATCTGTTGAGCTAACGTGGTAACATTGCTGCTTTTGTGAAGCATCAACAGAGCTGGTAAACTCCTGTTTACCAGTTTCTCTACCTTCTTAAAGGATAAGTTCACATTTGTCAAGTCCATCTTTTATTGAGGCCTTAGATTAGCTTTAGCTGAAAGAGTAAAAGGTGGTGTGCTGGGGTAGTGGCATCCAGGCTCGGAGGTCACCAGTCTCAACAAGCTGTTAAGGGAGGCCAGATAGGTGATCCAGGTTGGATGTGTCCAGGCAGTGGCAGAGAGGAAGACCAGGGAAAAAAATCAAAGCCGTCTTGGATAATCCTCCTCGCCCTCTCTGTGGCAGATTGGCAGCTTGTTCCTCATCCGATTCGAGGGTCTAAGGATAGAGGCTGTCATTTGTTGTAGAGATTATGAAGCCCTTTAATGACTTGACTTGAGCTTGACTTTGTTAAATTATATATATATATATATATATATGTTATATATTATGTCATGAAAATGTACTTAGTAACCTACACTGTAATCTATACCATAGATACTGTTATTTAAAGATGACAAGCTTCTGAGCCCAAGATTTGCATGCAGAGAAAGTTTTTTTGGTCTACCTCAGAATCTAGTAGTGATGTCCAAATGAAGCTTTATAAACCATTAGTTGTATTTGTTGAGCCCATTAGAGAAAGCGGGGCTCAGAAAATAAAGACAATGCTTCATGAAGCTTTATTTGGCCATCACTTCAACCTAGCACACTGCTGGCGTAGTAGGATTTACTTTACAGACACTAACACCAAACCTTTCCGGTATATTGTAAACATTCAATTTTTAATGTTAAATTGCCGGCCATATTATCTGTTCAGAGAATTCACCCGTGTTTCTGTTGCTGCTGTTTATATTCCTAACCCAAAACAACCAGATGGTATTTTTATTGTTTCAATCAAACAGACCTCAGATCTATTTTACCTAAATTCTACCAGCACATCCTTAGAGAGTTTTTCAGCCATTGTGTTTCTAAATGGAACCAATTTCATAACCAAAGAGCCTAGAGACATTTTTTGGCTTCAGCTACACAGCTGATTTAAGGCTTCAGAGGAAAATCCAGTTGTTGAATGTTTTAGTGAACATAGAGATGGTGCATAGTCTCTAACTGCCTCCATTAGCTGTGATCACTGCAGCTTATTGGGCATCAGCAGGCTGCACTGTGGATGCAACGTGACGAGATATGAAGTGTGCTACCTGCTGGGTGATTGATACATGCTATCCAGGCTAGATAGAAGGAAATTGCTGTTGTTCATCTCATTTGCACTCATTGATCCATCTGAAGGCTAGAGGGAGGGAGAGCCACAGACTGAAAGAGAGATAGGAATGGTTGATGTTGCCACGCTGGATGTAGGTGGAAGTCAGCAGCAGTCCGGAGCTTTTCATTACCCACACCCTGTTTCACCTCAGCACAGTGTAGAGACTCTCCTCTATAGAAGGGACAACACAGGGGTTTAGCAGCATTTGACTGACATGCAGTAAAAAAATGGCCAAACTTTAATGTTTGCTCATTTTATTACTTTAAGATAAGTGAAGAAAAATTGTTGTAACCCTAACCCTACAAAGTAGGAAAGAGTAAAAGAAACAGTGCAGGTATAAAATTAAAAAAAATTACAAATCTAAAATATGAGTGAACAGATATCAAAACCCCAATTATACTCAATACCAAAAATATTAACAAAGCTAGTTGTAATAATCCGACATCTCTCATATCTCAAAATATATATGAGAAGTCAATGCAATAACTTAAGAATAGGCAACATATAAGAACACTGTGGAAATAATGACACTAGGACCATCTCCAAGACAAGACATGTCGTCTTTTACCGCCTGGAAAACCCGAGGTCGGGCACTGCGTGATTACTTTCGTGCCAACTTTCAAGGGCACAGAGGCAGACTGCACCTGATGTGTTATGGGTTAATTGTGTTAAATGGTGTTATGCAATTTGCTCTGTTTCTGTTAGGGTTTGGCATTTTGGTTATGTGTTGTCTTATTTTGGTAATCTGTTTTTTTCTGATTTGTATTTTTGCCCTGTTTCCTGTTTTATTTTGACGGTCTGGTTTTTTGTCTTGTCTTACTTCCTGTGTTTTTCCGCCCTTATGATTGCCCTACTGAGTTCCACCTGTTTCCCAGCCTTGTGTCTTGTGTTTCCTCGTTACCCTGCGTATTTAGTCTTTGTCTTCCCCTTGTCCGGTGTCAGATCATTTTGTGTCCTGTTGGTGTGTTTCAGTAAGTGTGCCTGTGTTTGTTAGCTTCCCTGCGTTTTTTTGTTCACTGTGAGTTTTTTCCCTGTGAGTTTTTCCAGTCTCTGTGCTCCCGTGTTTTTGTTCATGTCGTATCTCCCAGTGTCAGCTCTCATCAGTTTCTGTGCTTCTTGTTTATTACAGTTTTTTGTACTCCCTTGTTTTTTTGGATTCTTTGTCTTCATTTTTTGGTATTGTTTTTTTGCCTGCTGCTGCGCTCAGGACTTCCTTGGTTTATTTTTGTGTTTTATCAATAAATCCTCGTCTTCAACTTTCTCCTGCCTGCATGCCTGCCTACTCTCTCTGCGATTGGGTCCTCTTATTCCCTACACTCATAGTATGATGTTGCTAAGCAACCATTACCAGCTAACCATATTGTTGACATATAACATCTCCATCCAACATAAAATAGCAGCCTGCTTACCAGGAACCCCATGTTTGGGGCTGATCTTTTTCTAGGTGTTGTTTTTTGAGTGTATATTTAAAGATGGTCTGGATCCCTCCTCCCTCAACAACTACCATCCAACCTCCCCTTTCTGTCTAAAACCCTGGAACGTATCGTCGCCTCACAACTCCAAACCCATCTTCATGCCAATAACCAATTAAAACCCCTCCAATCTGGTTTTCGCCCCCTCCACAGCACAGAAACCGCTCTCCTCAATGACCTCCTCACCTCTGCTGACACCGGTTCCCTCAACATCCTTATCCTCCTCAACCTGAGTGCAGCCTTTGATACCGTGAGCCATAACATCCTGCTCACCAGACTCAAAGACCTCGGTATCGAAGGTACTGCACTCAGCTGGTTCCGTTCCTACCTTTCCAACAGATCCCACTTCATCTCTCTCCATAACCACACCTCTGCCACAGTCACTCAAGGCATTCCCCAGGGCTCCGTACTCAGCCCCCTCCTCTTCATCATCTACATCCTCCCCCTTGGTCAGATACTCCGCCAATTCAACCTGGACTTCCACTGTTACGCCGATGACACCGAGATCTACCTCAGCACCAAATCCTCCCCTCTCCCACATCAACTCCTGTCAGCTATTAAAACCTGGATGCAACACAAATTTCTCAAACTCAACAGTGATAAAACAGAATTCCTCCTCATAGGCTCCAAATCCACACTCAGCAAAATCAATAACCCCACTCTCACCATCGACGGCACCATTGTCTCCCCATCTCCCCAGGCCTGCAACCTTGGCGTGATCTGTGATTCCACCCTCTCCCTTGATCCCCACATCCACCATGTCATTAAAATCTCCTCGCATCACCAAAATCAGACCCTCTCTCACACCCCCCGGTGCTAAAAGACTCATTCACGCCTTCATGTCCTCCCAACTGGACTACTGCAACTCACTTCTCCTTGGCATCAGCTCTACCTACATCAACCGACTCAAACTGGTCCAGAATGCAGCCGCCCGACTCATCACCCGCACCAAATCCTGGCACCACATCACTCCAGTCCTAAAACAACTCCACTGGCTTCCCATCTCCCACCGGATCACCTACAAAATCCTGGTCCTCACCTACAAAGCCCTCCACCATCTGGCCCCCTCATACCTCACTGACCTCTCCCCCTACTAACCCTCACGGTCCCTCAGATCCACCTCAGCCGGTCTCTTCTCCATCCACAAGTCCAACCTCCACAGTTTTGGGGATAGAGCCTTCTCCAGGGCAGCTCCCAGGCTCTGAAACTCCCTCCCCCAAAAGAGCTGCACCTCTGAGTCCCTCACCATCTTCCAGTCCCGCCTCAAGACCCATCTCTTCACCTCTGCTTATCCGTAACCCCACGCCCCACGCACCCCTCCCTTTTCATCTGTGCTTGAATCTTGTTTAGTTTTTGACCTTGCCCTGTAAAGCAACTTTGATTCCTTGAAAAGCGCTATACAAATTCAATTTATTATTATTATTATTATTATTATTTTTATTGTCCATAGGACAGATGGTAACGCTCTGGTTAGCCCTGCGGTGACAGATATCTACTGGGTGTGATCGGTTGTTCCTCGCCACATTACATTGATGCATTCCAAAAGTGGAACTTTGTTTATGTCAGGGTGCAGCTGTCTTGAAAAATTGGCACTTGGAAACTGTTGCTCTGGTTTTCGAGCGCGCCTTCCAAACTACATTGACCACAATAGAATTGAGGGTGCAAAAAATGCGGCATGTGTCCATGCTCTAATACAGCCTTGTATACTAATGTACTGTCCATGGTCACAGCTGCAGAAAAAAGCAGGAACCAATTGGTCAGACAACTCCAAGAAGATCTTACAACCCCAAGAAAGTATAACATTTTTGGAAAAATATTTTTGCTTTAGTTTGAGTCCAGCATTGTTTTGTTTTAATTTTGAAATTATCCGTAAAAAGCCCAAGGTTTTAAATGCTGAAAATGCTACTTAAAATATCGCAAAAAAGATTTGGAAACATTGGTGTGTTGGTAAAAGCAACGTGACACAGAAGTAGTGAATAAATGGTAGCATAAGTATATATGTGACTTAAATGTCTCTCAAGCTTCTACTGAAGAGAAGAAAAGATAATACATGAAACAAACAGAACTGTCATGTTTCCATCATGTTTTTATCATTGAACTTTGACTGGAGCTCCTCTAATGACCTCCTCTCGTTGGGTGTTCCTATTCTGCAGTGGTTTAATGGCACCCAACGGGAGAGCTCACGGCATCAACGGTTTAGTTCTTTGAACCAAATCCTATTCCTATGTTAGCAGCTCTGTCTCAATGAAGCTGTAGCTAAATGCTAACATTAGCATGCTTACATTTGCTAAGTGACACTAAACATAAAGTAGCCTAGGTATTAGATGAATGAAAATTCTGACCTGCTGATGGCGTTAGATGACAAGTTTGGAGCAACTCTAGACGGCCAGACTGGAGTTGAGGATTTGAGGCCTACCTTCGTCCATGTTTCTGGGCACTGCGCCTCCCTCCGTTCTGCGGGCCAGCTCGCTCCTAATTAAATCAGCAGTCGGTGCAGTGGTGAACAGCCTTCACGCTTTGTTTGACATTCAAAACGTGGACATAACAGTAACACAAACTCTGTGGGGAAACGTCACAACAAGTCAGAAAACACAATTCTCTTCAGTAGTCTCTTACTGAGCTGCAACACAACAGGTGTTCTCATTCTGAGCCCCCGCTCCCTCTGCTTCACTTCTGCTTTGTGAATGTAAGCCACACCCACCCCAGCCCGAAGCCAATAAACTAACAGCTGGATTAAATCATGACACCTGAAACAGTACAGCACAAAAACACTGTAGCAACGACAGCTTAGTACCAATGATAAAGACGAAATCAATCAAAAGTCATTATTGTTTTCTGTTGTTTGGGATGTGATTTATACTTTGTGTGTTGGGATATAATAAAGTCAAAATTGTCCACACTAAAAATAAATATGATGTAGGCACCTGAGCACTGTCTTCCATGATTAAAAAGGGAAACAATGTTTTTGAAAGCTTCACACAGCAGAGATAAATGAAACAATCGTTGGCCTAATGGTGGCAGCAAGCAGGGAAGACAGTTTGTGTACGACTCCTCAAAGTGTCCCTAGGAAAGGCCTAGTGTACCAGCAGGGACTCAGTCTTATTACACAGAGCCTTACATGGAATGTTAAGCTCGCCACAGCCTCAGCATATCATTGGTCCAGGAGGAGACTGAGAGCCACAAAGAAAGAGTGAGACTCAAACCTCTGTCTCCTCATCCTCGCCCTGCCTCATCTTCCTCCACCCGTGAAATCTCCCTAAAGCTCCCCTGCAGAACAGTGGAGGCAATATTTTGTGACAGAATCTCTCAGACTATTAGGCACCCAGAGGCACCTGTGGGAGTCTTCTCTCTCTCTTTCTCTACCTCTTTCTCTCTCCTCCTCTCTCTCTCTCTCCCTCTCTCTCTATCTCTCTCCTGGCAGCACAGCTGTTATCTCTTGGAGATGAACACTCACACGCTTACACATACATTTGCACAGAAGCATTCCCATTTAGACCCCCCCCCCCCTTCAAAACACACACAAACACACACACACACACACACACACACACACACACACACACAGCGCCTCTGGCAACAGTCAACCCGTCTTTGCTTTATTCTGCAATCCTTCACTGCAGCAGCGCCAACAGAACAATCCGAGTGATGAATTGTGTTAAAGAAACACAGAGCACATGCAGAGGGAAATTAAAGAAAGGAGGAATGAAATGATCTTAGGTGAGGAAAGCATTACATTTCATGGCTGGATGTGAAGTGAGATTAATAAAAACACAAAAAAAATAGTATTAAAGTTCACCCAAATTACAAAAACAGACATCATATTTAGCACGTCTGGTATATAGTCTCGTACATAGTTTGGTTTTTATGTCCAGGATATCTCTGCTTCCACACCAGAACAGTGTAGAATTGTGTTTACAGTATTTAAAACACGGACAAATCCATTTTATTCTGTAATTTCGGTGAACTAATAAAGCTTTTATATTGTTTTTATCCATTCGTTTTTTGTTTGGTTTAATAAACATAGAAAACTGTGGCATAACCATTCAAGTAAGTCACTGTGTTTAGAGCTATTTATTTTGCTTATGATCTAATATTATAAGTGGTACCCTGACATTTATACATGGCTGCGTGGTCTTGCTATATGTAGAGGACACTTTTATTTATCAGACTATTAGCTGGCTCTCTTTTTTTCTGACCTTTTATTTGTTGAATATTGAGACATTACTATATGCACACTGGAGAGATTTACGGGCAGATATGTGTTGCATCTTCAAAGTGTCTGTACTTCAGCACAGAAGACAGAGCACTGCAGCAGAGGAATAGAGCTCTCCTAAATGATGTGGTTATGGAGTGAAATCTCATTATCCTGCGGCTGGGAGATGTCAAAATGCACAGAGGTGTTGATCTGCTATCAAAGGTGAGCGTTAAGGCTCCACAATTTTCACCTTTGTCTACACTCACCTGAGGGAAATGCATTTGGTGGCTCTATTGGAAGATGATGAGTCAAATACTGAGCAAAGTGGTTTTCTAATAAAAGCAGCTTCTGCTACACAAGCTTTCATCACAGCTTAGATCGATACATGGGGAAGATATTAAAGTATTATTAATCCAAACAATATGGTCAGATTCAAATTCTGTGTACCGTAAATATTCTTGATTCATCAATGGTTTACAATCAGATGTGGTGATAGGAAACCAAGTCCATTTACACAGGTAGACTAGTACCATTCCGAGGTACTTGTCATGTACTTAACTCAGGGCTGCCACAAACCATCAGTGTGACTTTGTCTTGCTTGGTCACCCGCATTTTGTCCTCTTGCAACTTTGGTAAACTATCTTCATTTTAAAAATCAGGAACATTTCAAACACTGTTTTAAAGATTTGTACAAACACTTTCCCAGAAGACAACAACAGTAATCTGAATAGTTTAAATTACATGTCATTTAGCTGATGCTTTTGTCCAAGGTCAGAGGTCACACACCTCTGGAGCAACTAGGGGTTAAGTGTCAGGGACACATTGGTTGATGTATCACAGGGGGAATTGAACCCTGGTCTCCCACACCCACAGCATGGGTCATACCCACTGCGCCATCACCAACCACTGAATGTTAGTAAACAAATTTAAATTAAACAAAATCAGGAGGAGTATTTCAGTTCCAAACATAACATTTCATATAAAAATTCAATGAACCATAGCCATGATGATGCAGCACGTCATATTTAATTGCCGTCGCTTTTAAACGACAGCTCAGACGCCTGTTGCCTCGACTCCTCTCTCCTCGAGCCTCTTCCTCGACTCCTCGGCTCTGATCTCCTGTGGGCTGGACTAAGACACTAGGACAGGAATCGAGAAGAGGAATCGAGGAGAGGACTCGAGGAAAGGAATCGAGGAGAGGAATCGGGGAGAGCAATCGAGGATGCACAAAGTGGGAATTGGGAAAGCTCAGGTTAAGCTGGAGATTTTGGGTACAATACTCTCAGAGAGGTTGGTTGGAGCAAAGCAAAGCTCCGATCAGAGGGGATTACTGAAGATTCATTATTTGTAATTATTATTTCCTAATTTGAATTCAGACGGCTGATCATGTCAGGGATTCTCCTCAGTCAGAGGGGGTGTGATAACGCCTCTGGGCTTCACATGCTTTAGTCTTTGTTTCACTTCTGTCTGAGAGAGTAAAAATTACTACAGACTACATGGAAGCATTTAAAGAATAACAATCTTTCTTTTTTTTGTCACTGTGACAACGGATTGTGTTAAAAGTTTGTCACTTAATTAATTACTACTTAAACACCAAGACAATCTGCAACTATTAGACATAAAATGTGACTGAAACATGTTTTGTCAACATAAAAGCTAACATCGAAGTTGAACATGTCGAGTCAACTGTGATTAATGATTTGTATAGAGACTTCAGACTGCAACATCAGCTGGATAAAGGCCCAACCCAATAGAAGTGGGCCATCTGGAAAACGAAAAAGAATGAGTCCGTTGCTTGTTTTGTAGTATGTAGTAGATGTGACAGATGAGCTGGAAATTAAGCACAATTATAATTACAATTATCCTTTGTAAATCAGGAGGTGTAGGACACAGATGGGGTCAAGGAGTGATAAAACGTTAAAATGTCAGGGATCGCATCAAAACCCCAGTGGTGCTGCTCTGCTGAACCTAAACGAAGAATGACATTATAAATACGTCCTCTTGGTTGGTCTGCATGCTGCCTGATGTGAGCTGTGATAGATTATTACAAAGGCGGTTTTAATGACACAAATCAAATGGTGACAAAGTATTGACTACTGCAGCTTCGTAGCTTGGGTGATTAAAATGACTTGCTTTTGAGTTGCCATTAGCAAATGTTTAGGCTTTAAAAACACTATGAACACTTCCCTTCTGCTGACCTGCTTGCAAATGCAACAGAAGACATGTAATCAGCACATGTAATAAAGCACATAACTATAAAGATGAACCAGTTAAGCAGTGCTAACATTGCATATGTATTGTATGTGTCAACCTCTAGATATAATACATTATATTCACAGCTTCTACATTGTACAACTTAACCAATACCCTAGCATTGTGTATTATCAGACCAATAGCAACCAAAGCAATTTGTAGTTAGCTGGATAATAATAAGACATATACAGTACCTACGTTACTGACCTACCTGGGACAGCATTGTAGCTCTGCTCGGGGTCCTGCAGGTCCCATAATGTTTCATTGTTCTACAGAGAGAAGACCATAATTAATACAGCTCCATTGAGTAAGGCCTTACTACACCTACATGATTCCCATGGCAAATTAGCTGTTTGTTTTATATATATATATATATATATATATATATATATATAAAACGTTGTCTAACCAGAAATAAAAACAGGCTGGGCGGACACACACACACACACACACACACACACATGCTAGTAACTTAACAAAATTAAACAACAAATGTCTAGTAACCATGTCAGTAACGTACATCACATACATTATAAATTATCATTAATCTTGTAGGAATCCGCTGTTTAGGGTCGTTTGTGTGTTTCACCCAAAGTATCTAACGTTGGCTGCACTGAAATAGAATTATTGATGTTCACTAAAACGAGTAGAAGTTTTTCCAAGTGATAATATTGATAAAAGAACAAATGATGCTTCTCGGAGTTCTGTTTTGTGCCACGCGGTGCCTCGGTTGTGTCAGAGTCAGGTCCATCTCACTCCCCCTCCAGCTGCAGGACCGGTGACAAACTGTACAAGACGACAACAACAACAACAACAACAACCACCATCACAGCACCTCAGACCACAGCACAGCTAGACATGATAAAGGATCGTGGTCTGGCTACGGTTCTCGGCCCAGAGGGAAAGGGATAGTGGACCAGTCTGGTTGTGACTTCAGCATCTGGAGATGCACTGTGCCAAACCAAATAGCCAGCAGCAAGGTCCACATACCCTACCCAAAGCCTTGATGAACATTCTATGATGAACTGATGACGCTGAAATGAGAAGGCTTCGGAGGGGTCATCTACTGTATATGACCCCAAGGCCTGCTTCACCAAAGAAAAAGACACTCAATCCTATCTGGCGGTACGGCAGACAGACTGAGAGAGGGGGGGGGGGGGGAGTGGGATGGGGGGCAAGAGACGTCCTGATCTGACACATCTGATGCATTGTGAAGTTAAGTGGTACACAGACTCACATTCTCAAAATACACATATATTTTGATCAAATGAAAAGTTTTTTACATGGGTTCAATTTGATCCTAAACAACAGAAACAGTTTGCAGTGTATCATTTATCTGTTCATGTCTTACAGATTCATGAACAACTGACAATGATTGAGATCAACATCTGATTAAAAATGTTTAGTATTGACGCGAATGCTTAATGATGTACAGTATGAGTAATGTACTGAGAAATTGCAGAATTCTTATTCATATACTTATTTAATGTTGTATTATTGATGCAAAAGTTTAAGGAGGGAATGTTAGAGAAAATGTAATTGACATACTTGCTCTCTTGTTATTATTAAACTGTTTGCATAGAATAATATTATACTGAATACTCTAAACAAGATAACTGGAGCCATTGCTTGTCCTTGTCTAAAGCATGGTGTGTTCCTGAGGGCATACATGCCATCCCAGACCAGATAGGGGAGACGTCATCGACTCTGACAAGATAACAACTGACAACATCTACTGTGTATCATGATTTATTACATTTATTAGAAGGCCTCCTTGTTGGGTTCTCAAGTAAAATTAACTTTAATATAACTTCAGTGGTCTCTGTCCATTCTTGATAATATAATTATTCTATAAGGAGTAATCTAGGTGGGGAAAGTGAAAGAGCCCCTCCCTCATTACCACCACTTAGGCCCTGATCCCAAACTGCTCAGTGGCCAGCAGATCAGACGGTGGTTGAACTGGGCAGCTTCCAGATGTGAATGTGATCAGGGCGTTCTCAGTTAAACTTCTTTGAATTAGAGCCCTCTGCGATTCATCAGGAATGTCTTTGGAGAATGTTCTCCCTCCCTCCAGTAGACTTATAGACTGTGTATGACAAGGACCATGTCCACATTACATTTCATGACAATCTGTCCAGTTCAATGTTTAACACTCTGGAGTGTTGAACACATGCACAGACCATCCTTGTGCTCTGCCTTTAGGAGGGCAAATCCCCTAAGTTTGCCTACTAGAACAACCTTGTAACTCATAAGAATAGCAGCCTACTATTAGTCAACAAAATGTGTGCTAAAACGATGGCGTGAAATCTGCATCTGTTTGGAACATTGTCAGAACATTTCATCTTTGTGATGCTTGTACACACTGCTGAAATGGGCTCTGTGCTGCCAGTTGTGGCTGATGGGTGGGAAACAACCCCTGCAACTATGGTTCTCAGTTGGTACCAGAGCAGTAACAGTGTTAAACCAATTTCAGCAGTAGCTTCTTCATTTTAAAACCAACATGTCTAGGCCACACAAAGGTAAGATTCATGCTTCATTGGAAGCATTTGAGAACCAGACACTTTAAGGCGGAGTTATCTGTGATTGGTTTGGTAAATATATGCTACGTAAACTTCCCTGTTACCAATAAGGAACAGCACACAGCTATCTTCTTTTTGGTATGACCTAGTGTCAAACAGCTCTAGGACTCTATACACACATCCAAACAACCTGCATTGTCCTTTAAATCTGAATCAGCCAAACAACAAAGAGTGTGCAGCACTCCCTGTGGTAGCTGCAAGACATGTTGCCAACAAATCAACAGCATCTGGAGCGCAGAATAAACCACAGAAGGCTTTAGAGTGGTCATTGTCTGTTCTTCTACCTCACGCCTCTCCGACAGTAATCAGGCAACAACAACAGGTTGTGGAATATTACTTTAATTAATATGTCTCCACCTCCTCCGGCTTCAGAGAGAGAGAGAGAGAGAGAGAGAGAGAGAGAGAGAGAGAGAGAGAGGAAGGTAAGAAGGATGAAGAGAGAAAAGCTGTAACACATGAGGAGAAAAAGAGAGATCCTAGCATGTCCTCCAGTAGAGCATGCTCTGGAGGTTGAAATGATTGTCATGGGACAGACGTCTGCTGCACTCATATTAAACAACAGCTTGTCTGCAGAAATAAGCTGCAGGGCTATTGGTTTACTCTCCATATCCGTCCCTCGCTTCTTCTTCTACTGTCAGTTGGTGTGTGTGTGTGTGTGTGTGTGTGTGTGTGTGTGTGTGTTTGTGTGTGCGTGTGCTACAGTGTACGTGTTACAGGGTTTTTCCAAATACACACAGTGACTCCCATGTGCCCGGCTATTGATTTAGAAATGACCGGCCTGCTCACTCACACCATCTGCTCTGCTAACGAAGAACGACAGAGAGAGAGGGAGAGAGAGAGACATTGAGATATTCTCCCAGTCTCTTTCTCTCATCTATACAGTATTTTAAAATTAAACAAACAATTACAAGACAAGACAGAAAAAGAGGACAGACTGATGGTGTGTGAAGCTGCTGTTCTGATGGACCAGCAGGTTTGGAGTAGCAGTATACAGTGTGTTTCTTTGACTGATACAGGGAGTTTGATAGTAGTATTAATAGATAGTATTAAGATGTGATGTCAAATTAAGCTTCATGAAGCATTGTCTTTGTTTTCTGAGCATTTCCCACATATTCCCTCACTTACATCACTGCATTCCATATCCTAGCAACAATAAGGCTACGAACAACGGAAAATGCAACACCCTCTGTAGAAGCTGGTGATCTCTCCATTCAAAAGGATATCTGATGAATGTTACTGAGAACACTGTTACCACGACCAAAATAAATGCTGTTTTCCTGTAATCCGAAACCGATCCAGGAAATGTAAAGTTTGCGTTAGCACGGCAAATGAAAGCAGAATATAGTCAGCTAGCTTTGTAAAACGGATATAGGCCTTAGATGAAGACTCCGTTTTCTCTTGTTGCTTTAAGAGTTCCCAGCAGACAGTGACAGTGTGGTGTCCAATTTGTCAGTGTAATCCTGGCTGTAAAGGGTACTACAGTAGTATTTATGTCAGGCGCTGCTGGGGCCCCTCTGCTCCATATTAGAGACAGCTCCACATCTGGAAACACAGTTGATAAAGGGGCTGTGGGGTGTGGTGTATGGTTAGTGTGTGCGCAGGCATTCCCCCGTGTCTTCATCGGTGTGTTGACGTGTCTGAGTATCAATAGAGATGCTACATACAGGTGGGCAAAGTGTGTTTTATTCCCTTTGACGGGCTGTGTTGAATATTACATGTGTCTCATGGCGTCAGCTGTTAAAAACTGAAGGCAGGTTTCATGCAATATTCAGAGCCTGTATAGGATCAGCAGCACAGACCATAATAAGCTTTATATTCACTTCCATTCACAATGAGCAAGTACACAAGCATGATGAAAGATGCATTGAAGGCGCGAGGCATGATGTTGCATGCTAATGTTCCAACACACATTCAGAGAAAAAACACATGGGTATTGCCTACAAAGTCCACACTGGAGCAGAGAGCAATATGTTTCTTGTTTGTGGCTTCTCCCTCTCCTGCTTACCCCCAGTCTTCTTTTTCGCTGCCTCCCAACCCCCCTTTCCTCGCCCAGTGGACGTCTGTTTGCAGCTTGTTATCTCTTAGAGTGTGACAATGTGATAATCCATGCCGATGTGTGCCGCTGACCCTGTGATATTTGTGTGTTTGTGTGTGTGTGTGTGTGTGTGGTTGTGTGTGTGCACGTCTTCTTCTTTTTGGTGTTGCTTATCAGGCGAACAGGGCGATGCATATGTTGCTTCAATCATCTAGGATGTTTGGGAGCTGGCCGTTTGATTACCAATATGAGTAGTGTGAGACTATGCATTCAGCACTGCTCACACACACACACACACACACACACACACACACACACACACACACACACACACACACACACACACACACACACACACACACACACACACACGGAGATCTTCCTGTCATCTTGAACACGTGGCTCCGTCCACCACAGGGAACAAGGAGGATACCACTCCAGTCGGTGAAATACATCTGTTTGCTGCAGTCCTATCTCACATGGAGCTTTTGCATTTGTAATACTGTATATGTTTTCATGTACCTGCAAAACATGCACCACCAATTAACTCGATCCTACTTCAGTATTTAGATATGGAAACTAAAGTGTATTTACAGTAGGTCTGTTTAACAAACCATAACTAACCAGGCTACATGTATATTAACACAGAATATGAGACAGCTTTGATACGTTTGTGTGTTGAATTACTAAAGTTCTTAGAAATTAGTTCACAGTGACCAGACGTCCCGGATAGTCCACCTTCGGTTTGAGGGTTTGAAAATATGGTCGCCCTAAATTGGTAGTTAGTTTCAAACTATAAATTCATTACATCAGGTTGCATCATCAAAAGTAATGTGTTAGCCGAGCAGACACTGTGGCTAAAGGCTGATCTAACTGGAATATCTGCCACTTTGATTGTCATTTGACGTTTATATCAGTTTCAGTCTAAATTTTGTTAGTTGTAGTCAACAAAAACTATGTTTCACTATAAATCTGTTTCTTCTTAGAGCATCAGATTACATTACTACAGAAACAGAACGTTACTGAGAGCAAGATGCTTCTTTTTTGACAGCAGTGCAATGCATCAACTTTTGAACAAATTATGTTTTGGGGTGGTGAGGATACATTTCAGTAGCTACACTGTGAGATTGAATACATATTTCTCATTTTCAATGGTCACTTTTTATTTAGTTCAAATCCAGTTTTCATCAGGAAAAAAAGGCCACACACAAATATATTTCGGCATAGTTTTCGTTGATGACATTAACACTGGAAGGGCGGGTTTATTACCTAAATGTTTAACAAGCTGACTCTGATGATTGGTCGGTTATCTGGCAGGTCGGACACGTGATCAGCTGCTGTCAGCAGCGGAAGCTGTTTATTATATCATCTGCGGCTCCACAGTTTTTCTTCTTACTTTCCATTCGTAACAGACGCTGCCTCTCTCTCTTTTTGTCAAAATTGTTGAGGACACAGTCATCACATTTAAATAAACTTTAATGAATTTGTCACTGAACCAAACCATACATATGTCCAGTGGAGCAGCCTCGTCGTGGCCGCTCCACTGATCGGTACAGTGTGAGTAGGTTCTGGCTGTGCAGATTAAAACTCACAGTGTGACTTAACACAATTTGCAAGATTAAAAATAGTCCACAAAATAAATCAACAATGTAAAGAAGAAGTCACTGTGTAGATTTTATCTTCCTAAAAGCCATTTCAAAGCCTTCGCTTTGTTATATTCTTAATATCTTTTTGGGATGGGTGAATTGACATACACCTATACGGTATATAAATGCTGCCATACTGTTATAACATGGAAGCTACTCCTTTAAGATCTCATCCAATGAGCAGGACTGCTTTGTGGCAAGATTATCTTTTGGAGTTTTGTATGATGTCTGAAAGTAAAGCAGACCGTCCTGTGTGATCATTTGAAGCCACGACAATATCTCACAGTATATCAGGATATTAAGTGAAATATACAGTGATGGAGGAATTTTAATCTATATTGGCCACTGCTAATACAGTTTGGTAACTTCAGACATTCTGCTAACGTTTTATTTTACGCCTCCATAATTTGCTAATACATTTCCTGTAAATAACTGCCCTTTAGTACTAATTATAGGGAAAGAAAAGCTCCATTTAAATTTTTTATTCATAATGTGAATTTTTGAAATCTTTCTTTTTAATACATGTTGAATTGCATTCTTTCCTGCAGACAAATTTCACATTTGTATGTGTTCATGTTTTCTGACTGCTACGACTATCAAGCAATTCATTGTAGTGGCCGGTTAGCTCAGTTGAGCAGGCACACATACATACAATGCCATCGTTCTCAGCCACTCCCTCTGTTCGCTGATTAAACCACCAAATATTTGGCCGGAGAAAACCCAAGAATATTCCACAAACCCAGACGTAGTACTGAAGGAAAAGGAAAATTGAGCGGAAGTACGTAGGAGGGCGGAGCCAGGCTAACTGTTTCCTGCATGTCTTCCCCCTTTCATGTCTGAGCTGTCCTATCATTAAAGAAGAAAATTCCCACAAAAACAATCTTAAAAAAGCAATTAATTGTAATTATTAATTGGAAGTGTACTAATTGGACATAGTCTCTAATTGCCCTATAATTATTAACCAATAACAGAGTTAATTTCAGCTAACGTCTGGGAAATGTATTCTAAAATTAGAGACTATGCATGTATTGCATTGAAGATGTAAAAAAAAGAAACTAGTCCAAACAAAATAACTCATAGCAGGAGGACAGAATCTAGTTTGTCCCATTTTAAGGCTTTTTATGTAAGTCCTTTGTTGTGACACTGTACATCCTGTTGAATGATGTGTGATGCATTTTAATAAGCAGCAACACAAGTCATTTTGTTCTGAATGATTGAGAGAATATATGATATAATGTCCGTCCATATTTGTCACATAATTTCCATCAGTCTTATTTGTGTTGTTTGTTAAATTGTGTGCATGGTTTGCAAGTCAAATCATCAGGCAGTAATTATTTTGACTTTGAACCACACAGTGATGGAGCTTTATAACACGTCATTTCACTCACTTCATTTCCATCCCCACACTTCATGCTGACCATATTAAGATTAGTACTACTAATTATTACTAGATTAGCATTGCTTATTACAGCTATACATTGGAGCTAATTAAGATAACCTACACACACACACACACACACACACACACACACACAACACACATGGAGCGAACCGAACAGGAATGGAAATCTAGTTATGGTTATTATCGTCATGGAAACCATCTCACGGCGAACATAAAACAACCTCTCTCTTTCTCTCTCTCTCTGGACT